>CM024759.1:34825965-36025965 GCA_014218235.1 Colocasia esculenta
TAATTGTATGAAATTTTGCAGGGACTGCCTCTCCCCTCCCCGTCCACGCCCGTCGTCCCAGCGACAGGTAAATTTCTATATTGTTGTTTATTTGAAATTCATAATTTCTAATGTGTATGAAATTTTGCAGGGACTGCCTCCCCGTCCACGCCCGTCGTCCTAGCGACAGTAATTTCTACATTGTTGTTATTTGAAATTCATAATTTCTAATGTGTATGAAATTTTGCAGGGAATGCCTCCCCGTCCCACCACCTTCGTCTTCTTCCTCACCACAAGGTAAACATATGTTTCAATAGATTAGTATGTTTGGTCTCTTGAAATTTATACAATAAGTGTACTAAATTGTTTTCAACAGAGGTGGAGAGCCAGCATCCAGCAGCTGAGGAGGGGCCTCAGCTACCAGGACGACAACCATGCTGGATCTCAGGGTAAAGTTCATCATCTCAGTGTTACTGTATTTGTTATTTAGGATATACATTTCATGTAGAAATTAATGTGGAATTGCAGGGGGAAGATAGATCCCAGTCCTGCTCCCGCTATATTACGACGTTGGTCACGCACATATTCCAGGACCAGTGGATGCATGGAGAGACTTCCCGGTGCCAGTCCAGGATTTATTATTTGACATTTGTACGGTATTTTTATTTTTTAGAAGAGTTGAAGTCATTATTCAATTATTATTAATTTAGGTTATTGTAGAACGTTGATTAATTTTATTTCTTTACAGCGGAGGTTCGCATTCACGAGACCCGAGGATCTCCCTCGGGCTCGAGCCGTCTGGGAGATTACGGCCCAGACTAATTTAAGAAAGTCGATGTGGGAGGCACGGGACAAGGCAATCAAGACCACAGGGAACCAGGATCCTATGGCTTGGGTGGATTACGGCCCTGTTTGGCTGCGGACGGACTATTGGGAGTCCCTTTGCGCGCGTTGGGCTACTGGACCATGGCAGTAGCGGTCACAGGCGGCAATACGCAACAGAGCAACTCAACCGGAGAGAATGTGCATACTAGTGGATCCGTATCTTATGCGACCCACAGTCAAAATTGGTAAGTATTTTATTGTTCGATTCATATATACATATGGATTATTATTGTGAAACTAACTAATTTTGTTGAATTCTAAGCACACGACCTGGAGCGTGCCCCTACTTTCCGCGAGTTATTTGACCGACTCATAAGCGGAGGGGACGGATGACTATGTTACCGAGAGTGCCCGCACGATTGCTGTAGTCAAGCTTTAAATTATGAATTCAATTATGATATTAAAGTAATTTTTTTTCAATAATTTAATTTTATATTTTTTACAGGAGACGTACGATAGGACGATGGCGGAGCGCTACACAGAGGGCACTCCCCAGCCAGATTTGGATGCGGACGCTTGGGTCGAGGCAGGGAGTGCCGAGGAGGGTCAGTGTACGGCTTTGGGGATAGCCTGGATACTCATCGAGTGTTTCCTCATATGCCAGTTCGATCGCTCCTCCGGCACACGCGAGTTCATCTTCTGCGCCGCCCGTCAGTGGTGTAGAGGACATTAGAGGCATCATTCGGGAGGAGCTACGTACAGAGCTACAGACGCAGCGGGAAGGCTACAGACGCAGCGGGTAGAGCTACAGGCGCAGCGGGTAGAGATAGAGACGCAGCGGGTACAGCCACAGATGCAGTTCAACGATATGGTTCAGCAGTTCATGTCAATAATGCAGGAAGTACGCCCCACACAGCCAGCAGCTCAGGTCAGTATTAGTATTAATTTCATATACTTAGGAGAGGGTCGGGCGTCCAACACGACCGGGTGGGTTAAAGTAACGTGTAGAAACTGACGGAATCCAATTTGGATCCCCGGATTGGGTTGGGCATTCAAAGGACGGATATAAAAACACGGCCAAACATACATAAATGGTTAAACACGCAACCCGGAGGTCTTAAATCCCAAATAGGGATCGGATCGGCGTGCCGTTTTCTCCGACACGACCGGGTGGGGTTAAAGTGACGCGTGGGAACTGACGGAATCCAATTGGATCTCCGGATTGGGTTGGGCATTCAAAGGACGGACATAAAACACCCAAGTATATATAAAAAGTTAAAACACACAACCGGGGGTCCAAAATCCCAAATAGGGATCGGATCGACGTGCCGTTTTCTCCGACCGACCAGGTGGGTTAAAGTGACGTGTAGAAACTGACGGAATCCAATTTCGATCCTCGGATTGGGTTGGGCATTCAAAGGACGGATCTAAAACACCCAAGTATATAAAGCGTCAAAACACCACCCGGGGGTCCAAAATCCAAATAGGGATCGGATCGGGGTATCGTTTTCCGACACGACCGGTTGGGTTAAGTGACGTGTGGGAACTGACGGAATCCAATTGGATCCCCGGATTGGGTCGGACGTTCAATTGACGGATCTAAAAAACACCCAAGTATATTTATGCGTCCAAACACAACCCGGGGTCCAAATCCCAAATAGAGATCGGATCGCGGCTGTTTTCTCCGACACGACCGGTGGGTTAAAGTGACGTGTGGGAACTGACGGAATCCAATTTGGATCTCCGATTGGGTTGGGCATTCAAAGGACGGATCTAAAACACCTAAGTATATATAAAAAGTTAAAAACACACAACCCGGGGGTCCAAAATCCAAATAAGGATCGGATCGACGTGCCGTTTTCTCTGACACGACCGGGTGGGTTAAACTGACGTGTAGAAACTGACAGAATCCAATTTGGATCCCTGGATTGGGTTGGCATTCAAAGGACGGATCTAAAAACACGGCCAAGCATATATAAATGGTCAAACACGCAACCCGGAGGTCCAAAACCCAAATAGGGATCGGATCGGCGTGCCGTTTTCTCCGCCATGACGGGTGGGTGTAAAGTGATGTGTTGGAACTGACGGAATCCAATTGGATCCCGGATTGGGTCGGACGTTCAATTGACGGATCTAAAAACACCCAAGTATATTTAAAGCGTCAAAACACAACCCGGGGGTCCAAAATCCCAAATAGGGATCGGATCGACGTGCCATTTTCTCCGACACGACCAGATTGGTTAAAGGACGTGTAGAAACTGACGGAATCCAATTCGATCCCCGTATTGGGTTGGGCATTCAAAGGACGGATCTAAAAACACCCAGTATATATAAAAAGTTAAAACACACAACCGGGGTCCAAAATCCCAAATAGGGATCGGATCGACGTGCCGTTTTCTCCGACACGACCGGGTGGGTTAAAAATGACGTGTAGAAACTGACGGAATCCAATTTGGATCCCCGGATTGGGTTGGCCATTCAAAGGACGGATCTAAAAACACGGCCAAGCATATATATGGTCAAAACACGCAACCCGGGTCCAAAAACCCAAATAGGGATCGGATCGGCGTGCCGTTTTCTCTGACACGACCGGGTGGGTTAAGTGACGTGGTGGGAACTGACGGAATCCCAATTGGATCCCCGGATTGGGTCGGCGTTCAATTGACGGATCTAAAAACACCCAAGTATATTTATGCGTCAAACACAACCCCCGGGGTCCAAAATCCCAAATAGAGATCGGATCGACGTGCCGTTTTCTCGACACGACCGGGTGGGTTAAAGTGACGTGTGGACTGACGGAATCAATTTGGATCTCCGGATTGGGTTGGGCATTCAAAGGACGGATCTAAAAACACCTAAGTATATATAAAAAGTTAAAACACACAACCCGGGGGTCCAAAATCCCAAATAAGGATCGGATCGCGTGCCGTTTTCTCTGACACGACCGGTGGGTTAAACTGACGTGTAAAACTGACGGAATCCAACTTGGATCCCTGGATTGGGTTGGGTATTCAAAGGACGGATCTAAAAACCGGCCAAGCATATAAATGGTCAAACACACGCAACCCGGAGGTCCAAAACCCCAAATAGGGATCGGATCGGCGTGCCGTTTTCCTCCGACATATCGGGTGGGTTAAAGTGATGTGTGGGAACTGACGGATCCAATTTGGATCCCCGGATTGGGTCGGACGTTCAATTGACGGATCTAAAAAACACCCAAGTATATTTAAAGCGTCAAAAACACAACCCGGGGGTCCAAAATCCCAATAGGGATCGGATCGACGTGCGTTTTCTCCGACACGACCAGATGGGTTAAAGGGACGTGTAGAAACTGACGGAATCCAATTTCAATCCCCGTATTAGGTTGGGCATTCAAAGGACGGATCTAAAACACCCAAGTAGATATAAAAGTTAAAACACACAACCCGGGGGTCCAAATCCCAAATAGGGATCGGATCGACGTGCCGTTTTCTCCGACACGACCGGGTGGGTTAAATGACGGTAGAAACTGACGGAATCCAATTTGGATCACCGATTGGGTTGCCATTCAAAGACGGATCTAAAAACACGGCCAAGCATATATAAATGGTCAAAACACGCAACCCGGAGGTCCAAAATCCCAAATAGGGATCGGATCGGCGTGCCGTTTTCTCTGACACGCCCCGGTGGGTTAAAGTGACGTGTGGGAACTGACGGAATCCAATTGGGATCCCCGGATTGGGTCGGACATTCAATTGATGGATCTAAAAAACACCCAAGTATATTTAAAGCGTCAAACACAACCCGGGGTCCAAAATCCCAAATAGGGATCGGATCGACGTGCCGTTTCTCCTCCGAACGACCGGGTGGGTTAAAGTGACGTGTGGGAACTGACGGAATCCAATTTGGATCTCCGGATTGGGGTGGGCATTCAAAAGACGGATCTAAAAACACCCAAGTATATAAAAAGTTAAAACACCAACCGGGGTCCAAATCCCAAATAGGGATCGGATCGACGTGCCGTTTTCTCCGACACGACCGGTGGGTTAAAGTGACGTGTAGAAACTGACGGAATCCAATTGGATCCCCGGATTGGGTTGGGCATTCAAGGACGGATCTAAAAACACGCCAAGCATATATAATGGTCAAAACATGCAAACCGGAGGTCCAAAATCCCAAAAGGGATCGGATCGGTGTGCCGTTTTCTCCGACACGACCGGGTGGGTTTAAGTGACGTGTGGGAACTGACGGAATCCAATTTGGATCCACGGATTGGGTCGGACGTTCAATTGACGGATCTAAAAACACCCAAGTATATTTAAAGCGTCAAAACACAACCCGGGTCCAAAATCACAAATAGGATCGGATCGACGTGCCGTTTTCTCCGACACGACCGGGTCGGGTAAAGTGACGTGTGGGAACTGAGGGAATCCAATTTGGATCTCCGGATTGGAATGGGCATTCAAAGTACGGATCTAAAAAAACCCAAGTATATAAAAAGTTAAAACACACAACCCGGGGCTCCAAAATCCCAAATAGGGATCGGATCGACGTGCCGTTTTCTCCGACACGACCGGTGGGTTAAAGTGACGTGTAGAAACTGACGGAATCCAATTTGGATCCCCGGATTGGGTTGGGCATTCAAAGGATGGATCTAAAAACACGGCCAAGCATATATAAATGGTCAAAACACGCAACCCGGAGGTCCAAAACCCAAATAGGGATCGGATCGGCGTGCCGTTTCTCCGACACGACTAGGTGGGTTAAGTGACGTGTGGGAACTGACGGAATCCAATTTGGATCCCCGGATTGGGTCGGACGTTCAATGACGGATCTAAAAACACCCAAGTATATTTAAAGCGTCAAAACACAACCCGGGGTCCAAAATCCCAAATAGGATCGGATCGGGCTGTCGTTTTCTCCGACACGACCGGGTGGGTTAAAGTGACGTGTGGAACTGACGGAATCCAATTTGGATCCCCGGATTGGGTCGGACTTCAATGGACGGATCTAAAAACACCCAAGTATATAAAGCGTCAAAACACAACCCGGGGTCCAAAATCCCAAATAGGGATCGGATCGACGTGCCGTTTTCTCCGACACGACCGGGTGGGTTAAAGTGACGTGTGGGAACTGACGGAATCCAATTTGGATCTCCGGATTGGGTTGGGCATTCATGGACGGATCTAAAAACCCTAAGTATATATAAAAGTTAAACACACAACCCGGGGTCCAAAATCCCAATAGGGATCGGATCGACGTGCCGTTTTCTCTGACACGACCGGGTGGGTTAAACTGACGTGTAGAATGACGGAATCCAATTTGGATCCCTGGATTGGGTTGGGCATTCAAAGGACGGATCTAAAAAACGGCCAAGCATATATAAATGGTCAAAACACGCAACCCGGAGGTCCAAAATCCCAAATAGGGATCGGATCGGCGTGCCGTTTTCTCCTCCGACACGACCGGGTGGTTAAAGTGACGTGTGGGAACTGACGGAATCCAATTTGGATCCCCGGATTGGGTCGGACGTTCAATTGACGGATCTAAAAAACACCCAAGTATATTTAAAGCGTCAAAACACAACCCGGGGGTCCAAAATCCCAAATAGGGATCGGATCGACGTGCCGTTTTCTCCGACACGACCGGGTGGTTAAAGTGACGTGTGGGAACTGACGGAATCCAATTTGGATCTCCGGATTGGGTTGGGCATTCAAAGGACGGATCTAAAAACACCCAAGTATTTATAAAAGTTAAAACACACAACCCGGGGGTCCAAAATCCCAAATAGGGATAGGATCGACGTGCTGTTTTCTCTCCGACACGACCGGGTGGGTTAAAGTGACGTGTAGAAACTGACGGAGTCCAATTTGGATCCCCGGATTGGGTTGGGCATTCAAATGACGGATCTAAAACACGCCCAAGCATATATAAATGGTCAAAACACGCAACCCGGAAGTCCAAAATCCCAAATAGGGATCGGATCGGCGTGCCGTTTTCTCCGACACGACCGGGTGGGTTAAAGTGACGTGTGGGAACTGACGGAATCCAATTTGGATCCCCGGATTGGGTCGACGTTCAATTGACGGATCTAAAAAACACCAAAGTATATTTAAGCGTCAAAACACAACCTGGGGGTCCAAAATCCCAATAATCGGATCGACGTGCCGTTTTCTCCTCCACACGACCGGGTGGGTTAAAGTGACGTGTGGGAACTGACGGATTCAATTTGGATCTCCGGATTGGGTTGGGCATTCAAAGGACGGACATAAAAACACCCAAGTATGTATAAAAAGTTAAAACACACAACCCGAGGGTCCAAAATCCCAAATAGGGATCGGATCGACGTGCCGTTTTCTCCGACACGACAGGTGGGTTAAAGTGACGTGTAGAAACTTACGGAATCCAATTTCGATCCCCGGATTGGGTTGGGCATTCAAAGGACGGATCTAAAACACCCAAGTATATAAAGCGTCAAAACACACAACCCGGGTCCAAAATCCCAAATAGGGATCGGATCGGGTGCCGTTTTCTCCGACACGACCGGGTGGGTTAAAGTGACGTGTGGGAACTGATGGAATCCAATTTGGATCCACGGATTGGGTCGGTGGTTCAATTGACGGATCTAAAAAACACCAATTATATTAAAGCGTCAAAACACAACCCGGGGGTCCAAAATCCCAAATAGGGATCGGATCGACGTGCCGTTTTCTCTCGACACGACCGGGTAGGTTAAAGTGACGGGTGGGAACTGACGGAATCCATTTGGATCTCCGGATTGGGTTGGGCATTCAAAGGACGGATCTAAAAACACCCAAGTATATATAAAAAGTTAAAACACACAACCCGGGTCCAAAATCCCAAATAGGGATCGGATCGACGTGCCGTTTTCTCCGACCAACCGGGTGGGTTACTGACGTGTAGAAACTGACGAATCCATTTGGATGGATCCGGATTGGGTTGGCATTAAAAGACGGATCTAAAAAAAACGGGATCTAAAAACACGGCCAAGCATATATAAATGGTCAAAACACGCAACCCGGGGTCCAAAATCCCAAATAGGGATCGGATCGCGTGCCGTTTCTCTCCGACACGACCGGGTGGGTTAAAGTGACGTGTGGGAACTGACGGAATCCAATTTGGATCCCCGGATTGGGTTGGCGTTCAATTGACGGATCTAAAAAACACCCAAGTATATTAAAGCGTCAAAACACACCCGGGGGTCCAAAATCCCAAATAGGGATCGGATCGACGTGCCGTTTTCTCCGACACGACCGGGTGGGTTAAAGTGACGTGTGGGAACTGACGGAATCCAATTTGGATCTCCGGATTGGGTTGGGCATTCAAAGGACGGATCTAAAACACCCAAGTATATATAAAAGTTAAAACACACAACCCGGGGGTCCAAAATCCCAAATAGGGATCGGATCGACGTGCCGTTTTCTCCGACACGACGGGTGGGTTAAAGTGACGTGTAGAACTGACGGAATCCAATTTGGATCCCGGATTGGGTTGGGCATTCAAAGGACGGATCTAAAAACACGGCCAAGCATATATAAATGGTCAAAACACGCAACCCGGGGTCCAAAATCCCAAATAGGGATCGGATCGGCGTGCCGTTTTCTCCGACACGACCGGGTGGGTTAAAGTGACGTGTGGGAACTGACGGAATCCAATTTGGATCCCCGGATTGGGTCGGACATTCAAAGACGGATCTAAAAACACCCAAGTATATATAAAGCGTCAAAACACAACCCGGGGGTCCAAAATCCCAAATAGGGATCGGATCGACGTGCCGTTTTCTCCGACACGACCGGGTGGGTTAAAGTGACGTGTGGGAACTGACGGAATCCAATTTGGATCTCCGGATTGGGTTGGGCATTCAAAGGACGGATCTAAAAACACCCAAGTATATATAAAAAGTTAAAACACACAACCCGGGGTCCAAAATCCCAAATAGGGATCGGATCGACGTGCCGTTTTCTCCGACACGACGGGTGGGTTAAAGTGACGTGTAGAAACTGACGGAATCCAATTTGGATCCCCGGATTGGGTTGGGCATTCAAAGGACGGATCTAAAAACACGGCCAAGCATATATAAATGGTCAAAACAAGCAACCCGGGGTCCAAAATCCCAAATAGGGATCGGATCGGCGTGCCGTTTTCTCCGACACGACCGGGTGGGTTAAAGTGACGTGTGGGAACTGACGGAATCCAATTTGGATCCCCGGATTGGTGGACGTTCAATGACGGATCTAAAAACACCCAAGTATATTAAAGCGTCAAAACACAACCCGGGGGTCCAAAATCCCAAATAGGGATCGGATCGACGTGCCGTTTTCTCCGACACGACCGGGTGGGTTAAAGTGACGTGTGGGAACTGACGGAATCCAATTTGGATCTCCGGATTGGGTTGGGCATTCAAAGGACGGATCTAAAAACACCCAAGTATATATAAAAAGTTAAAACACACAACCCGGGGGTCCAAAATCCCAAATATGGATCGGATCGACGTGCCGTTTTCTCCGACACGACCAGGTGGGTTAAAGTGACGTGTAGAAACTGACGGAATCCAATTTGGATCCCCGGATTGGGTTGGGCATTCAAAGGACGGATCTAAAAACACCCAAGTATATATAAAGCGTCAAAACACACAACCCGGGGTCCAAATCCCAAATAGGGATCGGATCGGGTGGTGTTTTCTCCGACACGACCGGGTGGGTTAAAGTGACGTGTGGGAACTGACGGAATCCAATTTGGATCCCCGGATTGGGTCGGACATTCAATTGACGGATCTAAAAACACCCAAGATATTTAAAGCGTCAAAACACAACCCGGGGTCCAAAATCCCAAATAGGGATCGGATCGACGTGCCGTTTTCTCCGACACGACCGGGTGGGTTAAAGTGACGTGTGGGAACTGACGGAATCCAATTTGGATCTCCGGATTGGGTTGGGCATTCAAAGGACGGATCTAAAAACACCCAAGTATATATAAAAGTTAAAACACACAACCCGGGGGTCCAAAATCCAAATAGGGATCGGATCGACGTGCCGTTTTCTCCGACACGACCGGGTGGGTTAAAGTGACGTGTAGAAACTGACGGAATCCATTTGGATCCCCGGATTGGGTTGGGCATTCAAAGGACGGATCTAAAAACACGGCCAAGCATATATAAATGGTAAAAACACGCAACCCGGGGTCCAAAATCCCAAATGGGATCGGATCGGCGTGCCGTTTTCTCCGACACGACCGGGTGGGTTAAAGTGACGTGTGGGAACTGACGGAATCCAATTTGGATCCCCGGATTGGGTTGGACGTTCAATTGACGGATCTAAAAAACACCCAGTATATATAAAGCGTCAAAACACAACCCGGGGTCCAAAATCCCAAATAGGGATCGGATCGACGTGCCGTTTTCTCCGACACGACCGGGTGGGTTAAAGTGACGTGTAGAAACTGACGGAATCCAATTTGGATCCCGGATTGGGTTGGGCATTCAAAGGACGGATCTAAAAACACCCAAGTATATATAAAGTTAAAACACACAACCCGGGGGTCCAAAATCCCAAATAGGGATCGGATCGACGTGCCGTTTTCTCCGACACGACCGAGTGGGTTAAAGTGACGTGTAGAAACTGACGGAATCCAATTTGGATCCCGGATTGGGTTGGGCATTCAAAGGACGGATCTAAAAACACGGCCAAGCATATATAAATGGTCAAAACACGCAACCCGGGGTCCAAAATCCCAAATAGGGATCGGATCGCGTGCCGTTTTCTCCGACACGACCGGGTGGGTTAAAGTGACGTGTGGGAACTGACGGAATCCAATTTGGATCTCCGGATTGGGTCGGACGTTCAATGACGGATCTAAAAACACCCAAGTATATTTAAAGCGTCAAAACACAACCCGGGGTCCAAAATCCCAAATAGGGATCGGATCGACGTGCCGTTTTCTCCGACACGACCGGGTGGGTTAAAGTGACGTGTGGGAACTGACGGAATCCAATTTGGATCTCCGGATTGGGTTGGGCATTCAAAGGACGGATCTAAAACACCGAAGTATATATAAAAAGTTAAAACACACAACCCGGGTGTCCAAAATCCCAAATAGGGATCGGATCGACGTGTCGTTTTCTCCGACACGACCGGGTGGGTTAAAGTGACGTGTAGAAACTGACGGAATCCAATTTGGATCCCCGGATTGGGTTGGGCATTCAAAGGACGGATCTAAAAACACGGCCAAGCATATATAAATGGTCAAAACACGCAACCCGGGGTCCAAAATCCCAAATAGGATCGGATCGGTGTGCCGTTTTCTCCGACACGACCGGGTGGGTTAAAGTGACGTGTGGGAACTGATGGAATCCAATATGGATCCCCGGATTGGGTCGGACGTTCAATTGACGGATCTAAAAAACACCCAAGTATATTTAAAGCGTCAAAACACAACCCGGGGGTCCAAAATCCCAAATAGGGATCGGATCGACGTGTCGTTTTCTCCGACACGACCGGGTGGGTTAAAGTGACGTGTGGGAACTGACGGAATCCAATTTGGATCTCCGGATTGGGTTGGGCATTCAAAGGACGGATCTAAAAACACCCAAGTATATATAAAAAGTTAAAACACACAACCCGGGGGTCCAAAATCCCAAATAGGTATCGGATCGACGTGCCGTTTTCGGCGACACGGCCGGGTGGGTTAAAGTGACGTGTAGAACTGACGGAATCCAATTTGGATCCCCGGATTGGGTTGGGCATTCAATGGACGGATCTAAAAACACGGCCAAGCATATATAAATGGTCAAAGCCGCAACCCGGAGGTCCAAAATCCCAAATAGGGATCGGATCGGCGTGCCGTTTTCTCTGGCACGACCGGGTGGGTTAAAGTGACGTGTGGGAACTGACGGAATCCAATTTGGATCCCCGGATTGGGTCGGACGTTCAATTGACGGATCTAAAAAACACCCAAGTATATTTAAATCGTCAAAACACAACCCGGTGGTCCAAAATCCCAAATAGGGATCGGATCGACGTGCCGTTTTCTCCGACACGACCAGGTGGGTTAAAGTGACGTGTAGAAACTGAAGGAATCCAATTTCGATCCCCGGATTGGGTTGGGCATTCAAAGGACGGATCTAAAAACACCCAAGTATATATAAAAAGTTAAAACACACAACCCGGTGGTCCAAAATCCCAAATAGGGATCGGATCGACGTGCCGTTTTCTCCGACACGACCGGGTGGGTTAGAGTGACGTGTAGAAACTGATGGAATCCAATTTGGATCCCCGGATTGGGTTGTCCATTCAAAGGACGGATCTAAAAACACGGCCAAGCATATATAAATGGTCAAAACACGCAACCCGGAGGTCCAAAATCCCAAATAAGGATCGGATCGGCGTGCCGTTTTCTCCGACACGACCGGGTGGGTTAAAGTGACGTGTGGGAACTGACGGAATCCAATTTGGATCCCCGGATTGGGTCGGACGTTCAATTGACGGATCTAAAAAACACACAAGTATATTTAAAGCGTCAAAACACAACCCGGGGGTCCAAAATCCCAAATAGGGATCGGATAGACGTGTCGTTTTCTCCGACACGACCGGGTTGGTTAAAGTGACGTGTGGGAACTGACGGAATCCAATTTGGATCTCCGGATTGGGTTGGGCATTCAAAGGACGGATCTAAAAACACCCAAGTATATATAAAAAGTTAAAACACACAACCTGGTGGTCCAAAATCCCAAATAGGGATCGGATCGACGTGCCGTTTTCTCCGACACGACCGGGTGGGTTAAAGTGACGTGTGGGAACTGACGGAATCCAATTTGGATCTCTGGATTGGGTTGGGCATTCAAAGGACGGACATAAAAACACCCAAGTATATAGAAAAAGTTAAAACACACAACCCGGGGGTCCAAAATCCCAAATAGGGATCGGATCGACGTGCCGTTTTCTCCGACACGACCAGGTTGGTTAAACTAACGTGTAGAAACTGACGGAATCCAATTTCGTTCCCCGGATTGGGTTGGGCATTCAAAGGACAGATCTAAAAACACCCAAGTATATATAAAGCGTCAAAACACACAACCCGGGGTCCAAAATCCTAAATAGGGATCGGATCGGGGTGCCGTTTTCTCCGACACGACCGGGTGGGTTAAAGTGACGTGTGGGAACTGACGGAATCCAATTTGGATCCCCGGATTGGGTCGGACGTTCAATTGACGGATCTAAAAAACACCCAAGTATATTTAAAGCGTCAAAACACAACCCGGGGGTCCAAAATCCCAAATAGGGATCGGATCGACGTGCCGTTTTCTCCGACACGACCGGGTGGGTTAAAGTGACGTGTAGGAACTGACGGAATCCAATTTAGATCTCCGGATTGGGTTGGACATTCAAAGGACGGATCTAAAAACACCCAAGTATATATAAAAAGTTAAAACACACAACCCGGGGGTCCAAAATCCCAAATAGGGATCGGATCGACGTGCCGTTTTATCTGACACAGCCGGGTGGGTTAAAGTGACGTGTAGAAACTGACGGAATCCCATTTAGATCCCCGGATTGGGTTGGGCATTCAAAGGACAGATCTAAAAACACGGCCAAGCATATATAAATGGTAAAAACACGCAACCCGGAGGTCCAAAATCCCAAATAGGGATCGGATCGGCGTGCCGTTTTCTCCGGCACGACCGGGTGGGTTAAAGTGACGTGTGGGAACTGACGGAATCCAATTTGGATCCTCGGATTGGGTCGGACGTTCAATTGACGGATCTAAAAAACACCCTAGTATATTTAAAGCGTCAAAACACAACCCGGGGGTCCAAAATCCCAAATAGGGATCGGATCGACGTGCCGTTTTCTCCGACACGACCAGGTGGGTTAAAGTGACGTGTAGAAACTGACGGAATCTAATTTCGATCCCCGGAATGGGTTGGGCATTCAAAGGACGGATCTAAAAACACCCAAGTATATATAAAAAGTTAAAACAAACAACCCGGGGGTCCAAAATCCCAAATAGGGATCGGATCGACGTGCCGTTTTCTCCGACACGACCGAGTGGGTTAAAGTGACGTGTAGAAACTGACGGAATCCAATTTGGATCCCCGGATTGGGTTGGGCATTCAAAGGACGGATCTAAAAACACGGCCAAGCATATATAAATGGTCAAAACACGCAACCCGGAGGTCCAAAATCCCAAATAGAGATCGGATCGGCGTGCCGTTTTCTTCGACACGACCGGGTGGGTTTAAGTGACGTGTGGGAACTGACGGAATCCAATTTGGATCCTCGGATTGGGTCGGACGTTCAATTGACGTATCTAAAAAACACCCAAGTATATTTAAAGCGTCAAAACACAACCCGGGGATCCAAAATCCCAAATAGGGATCGGATCGACGTGTCGTTTTCTCCGACACGACCGGGTGGGTTAAAGTGACGTGTGGGAACTGACGGAATCCAATTTGGATCTCCGGATTGGGTTGGGCATTCAAAGGACGGATCTAAAAACACCGAAGTATATATAAAAAGTTAAAACACACAACCCGGGTGTCCAAAATCCCAAATAGGGATCGGATCGACGTGCCGTTTTCTCCGACACGACCGGGTGGGTTAAAGTGACGTGTAGAAACTGACGGAATCCAATTTGGATCCCCGGATTGGGTTGGGCATTCAAAGGACGGATCTAAAAACACGGCCAAGCATATATAAATGGTCATAACAAGCAACCCGGAGGTCCAAAATCCCAAATAGAGATCGGATCGGTGTGCCGTATTCTCCGACACGACCGGGTGGGTTAAAGTGACGTGTAGGAACTGATGGAATCCAATATGGATCCCTGGATTGGTTCGGACGTTCAATTGACGGATCTAAAAAACACCCAAGTAAATTTAAAGCGTCAAAACACAACCCGGAGGTCCAAAATCCCAAATAGGGATCGGATCGACGTGTTGTTTTCTCCGACACGACGGGGTGGGTTAAAGTGACGTGTGGGAACTGACGGAATCCAATTTGGATCTCCGGATTGGGTTGGGCATTCAAAGGACGGATCTAAAAACACCCAAGTATATATAAAAAGTTAAAACACACAACCCGGGGGTCCAAAATCCCAAATAGGTATCGGATCGACGTGCCGTTTTCGCCGACACGGCCGGGTGGGTTAAAGTGACGTGTAGAAGCTGAGGGAATCCAATTTAGATCCCCGGATTGGGTTGGGCATTCAATGGACGGATCTAAAAACACGGCCAAGCATATATAAATGGTCAAAGCACGCAACCCGGAGGTCCAAAATCCCAAATAGAGATCGGATCGGCGTGCCGTTTTCTCCGACTCGACCGGGTGGGTTAAAGTGACGTGTGGGACTTGACGGAATCCAATTTGGATCCCCGGATTGGGTCGGACGTTCAATTGACGGATCTAAAAAACACCCAAGTATATTTAAAGCGTCAAAACACAACCCGGGGGTCCAAAATCCCAAATAGGGATCGGATCGACGTGCCGTTTTCTCCGACACGACCAGGTGGGTTAAAGTGACGTGTAGAAACTGACGGAATCCAATTTCGATCCCCGGATTGGGTTGGGCATTCAAAGGACGGATCTAAAAACACCCAAGTATATATAAAAGTTAAACACACAACCCGGGGGTCCAAAATCCCAAATAGGGATCGGATCGACGTGCCGTTTTCCCCGACACGACCGGGTGGGTTAAAGTGACGTGTAGAAACTGACGGAATCCAATTTGGATCCCCGGATTAGGTTGTCCATTCAAAGGACGGATCTAAAAACACGGCCAAGCATATATAAATGGTCAAAACACGCAACCCGGAGGTCCAAAATCCCAAATAAGGATCGGATCGGCGTGCCATTTTCTCCGACACGACCGGGTGGGTTAAAGTGACGTGTAGAAACTGACGGAATCCAATTTCGATCCCCGGATTGGGTTGGGCATTCAAAGGACGGATCTAAAAACACCCAAGTATATATAAAAAGTTAAAACACACAACCCGGGGGTCCAAAATCCCAAATAGGGATCGGATCGGCGTGCCGTTTTCCCCGACACGACCGGGTGGGTTAAAGTGACGTGTAGAAACTGACGGAATCCAATTTGGATCCCCGGATTGGGTTGTCCATTCAAAGGACGGATCTAAAAACACGGCCAAGCATATATAAATGGTCAAAACACGCAACCCGGAGGTCCAAAATCCCAAATAAGGATCGGATCGGCGTGCCATTTTCTCCGACACGACCGGGTGGGTTAAAGTGACGTGTGGGAACTGACGGAATCCAATTTGGATCCCCGGATTGGGTCGGACTTTCAATTGACGGATCTAAAAAACACACAAGTATATTTAAAGCGTCAAAACACAACCCGGGGGTCCAAAATCCCAAATAGGGATCGGATAGACGTGCCGTTTTCTCCGACACGACCGGGTGGGTTAAAGTGACGTGTGGGAACTGACGGAATCCAATTTGGATCTCCGGATTGGGTTGGGCATTCAAAGGACGGATCTAAAAACACCCAAGTATATATAAAAAGTTAAAACACACAACCCGGGGGTCCAAAATCCCAAATAGGGATCGGATCGACGTGCCGTTTTCTCCGACACGACCGGGTGGGTTAATGTGACGTGTAGAAACTGACGGAATCCAATTTGGATCCCCGGATTGGGTTGGGCATTCAAAGGACGGATCTAAAAACACGGCCAAGCATATATAAATGGTCAAAACATGCAACCCGGAGGTCCAAAATCCCAAATAGGGATCGGATCGGCGTGCCGTTTTCTCCGACACGACCGGGTGGGTTAAAGTGACGTGTGGGAACTGACGGAATCCAATATGGATCCCCGGATTGGGTCGGACGTTCAATTGACGGATCTAAAAAACACCCAAGTATATTTAAAGCGTCAAAACACAACCCGGGGGTCGAAAATCCCAAATAGGGATCGGATCGACGTGCCGTTTTCTCCGACACAACCGGGTGGGTTAAAGTGACGTGTGGGAACTGACGGAATCCAATTTGGATCTCCGGATTGGGTTGGGCATTCAAAGGACGGACATAAAAACGCCCAAGTATATATAAAAAGTTAAAACACACAACCCGGGGGTCCAAAATCCCAAATAGGGATCGGATCGATGTGTCGTTTTCTCCGACACAACCAGGTGGGTTAAAGTGACATGTAGAAACTGACGGAATCCAATTTCGATCCTCGGATTGGGTTGGGCATTCAAAGGACGGATCTAAAAACACCCAAGAAAATGATGGATCTAAAAATATTATTGTATTAAGTTTGAGAAATAATCACATGTTTTAAAATTCATTTTTGAAAATACTGTATTTCTTTTATTTATTATTAATGTTTCTCATTTTAATTTGTTTTAATATAGGATCCAGCTCCAGACGATGACGAGGCAGGGACAGCAGACGATCCAGCAGATATATGTTGATTTTTGTATTCATTATGCTATATGATTTATATTTATTGTATCTTATTATTTTATGTTGATTGTTAGTATTTGTTAAATTTATGAATATTGTAGCAGGTTTGACATTGTAGCAATGTATTTTTATTTGTTTATTTTTTTAAAAAAATATGGGTATTTTCCGACGGATTTCCGACGGATAATTATCCGTCGGAAAGTATAAATTACCGACGGAAAAAGGCCGTCGGTAATACCTTCGGAAATTCCTGACGGATTGGCCGACGGATGTGTATCCGTCGGAACTTAAATTACCGACGGCTAAATACCGTCGGCAAGTCCGTCGGAACATACTGACGGATTGGCCGACGGATAATTATCCGTCGGAAAAGATAAATTACCGACGGTTAAGGACCGTCGGCAATTCGGTCGGCAAATACTGACGCCATTACCGACGGATAAAATCCGTCGGAGGTTTCGACCGAATTCCGACGGAATTTTTATCCGTCGGAAAGTTCTGACCAATTATTTCCGACGGAAAGTTTCCGACGAGCTTTGGACGGAAAGCGGTCGGAAGGCGCCTTTTCCGACGGAATACCGACGGATTTCCGACGGATTCAGTCCGTCGGTAATCCCGCTTTTTCTTGTAGTGAAAGTGGTCGTGCAAGAAAGACAAATATTGGTTTGCAGGTACCTCCTTGCGAGCATTTAATCGCCTGAGGCCAATTTGCTTCATAAGGCTCATCTTTGACAATGGCTAGAAGGCACAGGTGAGATCTCTGCCTAGGGGCATTCCGCTCGGGATGTTCCCACTCATTGTACATACCATTTTCAGAATTGTTCAATTTATTTTACTTTTCTCAATTTTTTTACAAAAATAAAAATAAAAAATTTTATATATCCAAAAATCCAAAAAAAAATTATAAAAAAGAAAAAGTCCAAAAAAAATGGTGTATATATTGTGTACATTTGTTTTTTTTTATATCTTTTAGAACAAACAAAAAGGAAGTCAATAGACTGGCAACTGTCATGCACCTCAAGTCACTTGTTAAGGAGTAAGAGGCACATGAGTGAACCAAGGAACTTGGTCTAGCAAAGTCATGGAAATTTCTGTCAGGCATCACAACCAAACTTTTGGAGGACAACTCAACATTCACACACCACACATCTCAAAATTTTGAGTCATCACTCCAAGATAGTTATTTGTCTCAGGATACAACAAAGGCCACAATCCTCCTTCTTCTTCCACTCGACTGATCGAGAGCCCCGCAGGCAAACAAAAGAAAGAAACAAAGAACAATCAATCAAAAGAAAAGAAAAAGAGCCTGGTCGTGACCGTGCCTGGAGATAAAATCCCTCCATTCAATACAAAGTCAAATGCTACATTGCTTGAGTTTTTCCCTAGTCGATTGCGGTAGGGCAATACGGGTGCTCGACAAAGTAGGGGTTGTCAGGTTCTAACCCTGGGGTCCACGAAACGTCTCACTTTGAGCCCGCTAAGCCACACATGGCCAGGTTCTCTCATCCAATTAGCACCTTGCAAAAGTCTAGGGGCAAACAAGTCAAAAATTTAGTCTGAAATCACCCTGAAGGGGCGTGTTGTCAAGACTGTCTCAGCTCATCAACTTAACGGTTTTGCTGATCCTCTTGAGAAGTTTATCCCCTTATTTCTTCCTTTCTCCCTTGAGGACTCCAAACCTCTGAGGTGTCTGAAGGACAAGTTTCTTTTGAGGATCACGGCTCCATTTTTAAAATCACACTTCATGTTAATCTGTTCATAAGGGGAAAGGTTATTGCCATGAAGAATCTCCATATTTCTGCTAGGCCAATTTTCCTTTACTTCATCAGCCTCGCGCTCTTTCATTGCCATAACGATGGTTGCCAGGCTTTGACCCCCCCCCCAAAAAAAAGTGTTTTCATGTTTTCCCTTATGCATTTGCTTTCTTAAAAAAAAAATCCAAAAAAAAATATCATTTGTTTCCAAGTTAGCATTTTGCTTTGCTTGTACATATTTCTTTTTTCTTTAATTTTGTTAATAAAACTCAGTCCCTTGACCTTGCTTCAAGAAATTAAGGCATGTCACTCTTAGGCAAGGGGTTGAAGTCAGAGCATCACTGATCACTTTTTTCTTAAGTGTTATATCAACAGAGAAGTATCCAGAAGCTAAGGAGAGGGTCCAAAAAAAAAAAAAAGATTGAGAAAGGGATTGACCAAAGTGGCACTTCATTGAATCATCCGCCCGAGGTTCGCAGGTAGTCAATTCCTGGCTATCATGTTCAGGTATGTCTAACCTAGGGTTTAGCTGCACCAGAGGCTAATAACTTGGCGACCATGAACCCAGAGTTCCCCTTCACCAAAAACCGTGACGGGTTTGTGATCTCCCAGTTATTTGATTGGCCTTTAATAATTCCTCTAGTTTACAAACTTGCATTTAGATAGGGCAAACCCTGCATGCATCATGTCATTTTCTCTGCTAACTTTACTAACCGAGGAAGAAAGATTTTTCCCCTGTCTCGTGCTTTAAAGTTATCCTGGTGGCTAGAAATGAGTTCTGCTAGTTTGTTCTTCAACTAAGATTAATCAAGTGAAATCCCAAGTCTATCCTGATCCAGCAAATTGTCTGTTCACCCAGATCCCAAGTTTAACCGGGTCAGCACAATCTTCTTGAATATCCGAGCTAAATATCGGGTCTTTGTTGCCCCCCTTCTCCACTTGTCCCACTGTGCATATCACAAATAATCATTCCAGCCTTGTTGAGGTCATTTAAACCTTCGCTAGTCGCGAGCTTAATTCCGGACTTCAGGCTTTCCAAACATTGATTCCAGTTAGAATCTTTTGATAATCCTTTGAGAGATCAACCAACTCCTTGTCTCCACGACCTCCTAAATTCGGGACCGACGTCCTGATTAGGCCAGCGAGCCCATGAGCTCCGGTTATGAGACTCTCTTGATTCAACCATCATATTACAACTCCTTTGACTCAGACACACCAGAAACTAGTCAAAGTCCAACACGGCAACACCAGGGACCCTACCGTTGGATTGCAATTGTAGTTACACGGGTAGATCACCCTCCCTCTTATCCACATTTGTCTCTCAGACGATTCGTCATTTGTTTCTAGCCTAAATCTTTCGTATGGCTTGCTAGATTTCCTGTCCTCGGAGATGGCCCTTCCATTAAATCTCCGCGTCCTTTGTTTACCGAGACACCAACCTTTCAGTCCGCTCTGCTCCCCTGCAAGACCGGATGTCTCGGAGGGGCATTTGTAGACGCGAGATTTGGCCCATCCCCGCATGGTTCCATGGCCCAATAAGGCCAGTTTGACCATTTGTTGACTTGCCTTGGATCCCATGTAGACGGCAACATCGATTGCCGCTGACACCTTGTTAACGCACACTCCCCGGACGTCTACTCTGGTAGACGCGCTTTTTTGGATCATCATCGCAAGGCTCATTTCTTAGCCCATTAGGCCCATTATTCAGTAGGTGCAATGTTATCTCCATTAAGATCTCCAGGTTAGCTCGTGCCCTTGTCGGCGGGCCCGATTGTCGTCGCTCCATTTATGATCACAAGTGGTTGGTCACTGGACATGTCTGAGCTGCAGAATTCACTATTGTCAAAATCTTTTGGCGACACATTCGTATGTCACTTACACTTTTCTCTGGCGGTAGCCTCTTCCGTGCGGTGCATGTGTGTTTACCATTTCTGCCACCTTCCAGTTGTCTCCTGTGTGTGTGCTCGGTAACATGCTAAAACCACTTAAACCAACCTTAACCAATCCCATAATGGATATTAAATAATTAAATAACACAACAATTTAAATCCATGAAATCAACAATTAAAATATATCTCACACATAAAACCCATAAAACTCAATAAATAAACCAACCATACCCATCAACTAGAACCCCACTTAAAATCTAAATAAAATGAACTAAATAATAAAACCCATAGCTGAGTTCCATAAAATCCACATAAAACCCATTCTGATTAAAACTCAACAACTAAAATAATTAAAAATCAAATCCACATAAACAAACCAACCCATAATATCCACTTCAACCCTTAACCCAATAAATAAAAATCACATAACCCATAAAAATCCACATGAAATAAAAATAAAATAAAAAACTCAACACCACCACTAAAAAAACAACAAACAACACACACAAACTAAACTTGCGTAACCCACCACACTTATACCATTTAAAATCCATTAACAAATCAACCGAATTAAAACCTACGTAATTTAATCCCAACCATCATGTATGGCCACCCCATGCATGTTGGCCACGTTAACCCCAAGCCATCCAAAACCAAGCCCACCTAAAATTAATTAATTAATAAAAATACAGTAATTAAAATCCATAATCCAATTCATAAAAAATAATAATAAAATAAGAATATCCACACCACCCAGCCATACCCACTTAAACCCATTAAAATCCATATACAGTTCAAACTATTAAAAACATCCAACACCACCAACAAATAATAAAGAAATAACAACCATACCCATAGCCATTACCTCCACGTAACCCATGTGAAGCATCCCATCCACATCCATTTAAAACCCTTAAACAAATGCAACCGTACATAAGCTACCCACCCATATTCACGTAAATCTAACCCCATTTAAATCTAAGCAAATTAAACCCCAACAAATGCCTCTAGGCATGCACTTATCCACACAAGAGGGACCAAGTCAAACACTCTCTACACACGCCCAACACCATCTCCCAGCCACGGCTTACTAACTGCTCACCCTCTCATCTCACCGTCACACGCCCACATCTCCAGGTTCGCAGACGAGATCCTCATGATCTGCCCCGGGAAAGGAGGAGCCCAGAACGCCCACCATTCTCCTTCGGCGTCCGGGTCGCCGTGAGACCCGCGCAAGCCTCTCCCACTTAAATTGCCCACGTCCCCGTCTCTTTAGGAAGCCATGCATGCGACCTAGTGATAAGGATCCCGCCTCCATTCCATCAAAGAGGGGAGAGATTTTTCCATCCCGGGAGTCGCAGCAGCCCAGGAGAGACCACCTTGCGCACCACCCAGTCGGGGTCTTTGGCAGTCACACACACCGACTGCAGTTCTGACTCCATAACAACATCATCCATCGGCACCTCAGCTTCCTCCTCTGCACTCAGCTCTCCCTCGGATACGACGTCGGCCTCCTCTCAACGCTGCACAGTCACCAGAAGAGCCCAGCTTCAAGTTACACTTCGTCGTCGCCTCCCTTCACAGCACGTTGCCCTGGAGAAGCTTTCTTCGCCACTGCGTCTACATAGACAGGGATCTCCTTCTCTTCCCCCTCTCTATTTTGTTTAGCTTGCTGTCTCACATATATTGCATCTTTACCACGTCCATGCACACACTCACGTAGTGCATCCTTTCCAATACCCACTTTAGAGGGGTTTTCTATAAACAAAGGAGGGAGGGAAGACGGTCATAACGATTGGCCGTCTTCCTTCTCAAGCCTCAACCGGTAAGACGCCCCCCGATTGTGTATATTTTTAATATATGTGAATGTATGCTACCATAATTTTCAGTCTAGTGGATCTTTTGTGTTTGTTTCTTTTGCAGGAAAATTGAAGCTACACAGTGGAGCCCTCACCTTTTGACCGGCCGAAGGAGGAGGAGTGATGAATCCATCATCTCCACATCGAGGCATTACACGATCACATCTCCTCCGGGCAGAGGAAAATTGAAGCTACACCGTGGAGCCCTCACCTTTTGGCCGGCCGAAGGAGGAGGAGTGAGGAATCCATCATCTCCACATCGAGGCATTACATGATCACATCTCCTCCGGGCGGAGGTATAAAGTCCCTGGCGATCACTCATCATTTTCCCGTTGCCATCTTTTCGCCAAAATGAATGTGGACGTTCGTCATCGAAAGAAAAATAACGTCTACACTCCGAACCACCTTAAATCATCGTGTTTGTGGTTTGAACGTTTCACGCTAGATGTTTGGTAGGCACGTTGATCTTTCACACGCTAGACAAATTGCTATTCTATCTACTTACAACTAACACACATCTCTGTTTGATTTAAACTCTGTTTGAAATATCAAAAGTCTGTGTTTCCACCGAAAAGAAGGTCATTATCTTTTAATTGATAGTAATCTATTCAACCCCCCTTATAGATTACCATATTGTATAATTCTGCACATCTTTCAGAGAGCTCTACAAACGACTCAGCGCCGCTGTCCAAACCTCATTTTCCCCTCCGCTCCAGAGTCCGTCAACTCGGCTACCAACTCGAGCATGCTCGTAGCCCGGAGCACTCCCTCAACAGGCTCCCAAGGATGGGGGTCCCAAGCAACGTAAACAACCTCTGAACAGGACAAGCCCTCAAGTGCCAAGCACCGGGCGAACAAACAGGGCAAGCACAATAAGAACCACGCCAAACCGCTGGCTTGTAACCCACGACAAGCCCAACAAGTGAGAGGCACGCACGGACCCTCAAGAGAGCCGTCGTCCAACCATGGCACGCACTATCGAAAGTACAGAAAGTGTCGCTCTGCTAATAATCGATTGACCACCTAGCACCACTACCAAGACACGACCATGAAGGTGTAACCTTCAGTTACTAAACGTAGCCAGGTAACCTTCCGTGTTCCCCACCTGAAGGTCCAGAGGGCAAGCCAGCCCTAGGGCACACACCGGCACCCCAATCGGAACCACGGAACACTCAAGGCACACAAAGGCACGGTCGTGTTCCCCCTAGACTGTCGTGATACCATCGCGACGGGGAAGGGCACCGCGATAGCAACCTTGTTGCGACGGGGCAACGCATCGCGACAGCAAACCTATCGCGACGGGGAAACGATTCGCGACAACGACCCTTATCACGACAGGCAAACGCGTCGCGATAAGGTTGCGCCCGACCGGGCAGACGCCTCTTCTGGTGTCGCAACTTGCACCGCGGTCGCGACATCAGTCGAGAGGGAGACCCATGGGATGCTCCATCCCAGGGCTGCCCACACACTACAAACACAACCACACGGGGGAAGGGAGCATGCGAAAGCAGTAAATATTAACTACAAACCATGAGGGGCTCCCAATCAGCTTGGATCGAGAAGAGTTCAAGTAATCCCTACCTTTCATGAAGAACGATTCCCAATAGGGCCCTTCACGTCGGTTGGCCACCTCCTCCTCGCTCCACGCAAGCTCCATGACGCCACGACACCACGCACGGCCCTCCTCCCTGCCTGAAACACACAAAGGGGAGAGGGGGAGGTGGAGCTCCGCCGGAGGGGGAGAAGAGAGTGGAAAGGGGGAGAGAGGGGGAAAGGGTCGCCGGCCAAGGCCTTAAGCCTTCGACACCCAGAATGCGACGGGGCGACGCATCGCGTTAGCAACCTTAACGCGACGGGTCAACACACCGTGACAAGAACCCGTCCCCAAAGGACGTCGCGACAACCCGACAGGTCGTACTGACACACCTGCCACCCTGACAGGCGTCAGACGACCGTAACGATAGAAAGCAGTCGCGACCAGTTGACCGGTCGTGACAACAAGACCCGACGGGAAAGCCGGGCGCGATAAGAATGCGACACACACGCTCGTCGCGACAAGGATGACTGTCGTGTTGGACACCCACGACGCGACACTAACGCGTCACCAAGCCTGGGCATGTTAGTGGCCAGTCATCCAAGATACCGGACGGAAAGCCGGGAAGCCGGGTCTTACATATACAACCACTACAGATCAAAAAGAGAGGTTACAAAAGTAAGTTTCCCATTCTCTATCTCACTTTAAGTCTGAACAACAGACTCCATGGATGGCTGTTGATCTCCTCCAGGACCATGGTACAACTCCCTTGCCCGAACCTCTTGCGATCACATTGATCTCTTCCCCATTTGGTTCATTGTTTATGGGTTGTTCGAGAGTCCTTTCTCGGCGCCTCTGGAGGTCTTCATTACGATGCACGTACTGCCTAACTACATTTAATCAAGGACTCGATCTCGTCCTTGAGTTGGCAACATTTAGAGGTGTCGTGGTCTTGGTCGTAAGCAATAGTATTTATCGGCGTTGCACCTACAGGGATCCGAGCGCATTCGAGCAGTCCATTAGACATACTGCTCATCCCGGATCTCGACTAAGATATGTTCGGGGGCTACCAAAAGTGGTGTGTATTCATTGTAATGTTGTGGCCTGCGCGGGGAATCCCCATTGTGACGACCCTCTTTGGATCTCGATCTGAACCATTATCGGAAGGCCTCTTCTTATCTGCTTGGTTGCCCTGGTCTCCTCGGCCAGCTACAAGGCTTTCTGCGCAAGCGGCATGGCATTGAGCGATTGACAGGAGCTCTGCCAAAGTTGCCGGTTGCTGCACCCCTAACGTTCGCTAGAGAAACCCATCACGTGTGCCTTGAATAAGGGCACTAGTGGTGAGGGGTACATCATAGGATGCGCAAGGACTTTCCATGGAACCTTTTTACATAGTTCCGGAGGGTTTCACCCTTCTTCTATCACACGGCCAATAAAGATGTTGTTGTGTGGGGTTGAGATCTTCCACCTAGAAAGTTGTCGCGAAAGGACTTTTTCAACTGGTGGAAGGAGGTGATGGAGCCCTCCAGTAGGGCTTCGAACCAAGCTTGGGCGGTCTCCTTTAGGGTGGCTGAAAAGGTGACATTTCGCTGCATCTGATGCTTTGTGGAACACCATGTGCGACTCGAACTCATGGATGTGATCCGCTGGGTCGGTGGTGCCATCATGGGGCCTGATGGAAGATAAAAGCATCTTTGGCGATACCCCAGCTTCCAGGATCTCCACTACGAAGGGGGAGTGGAAGTCTAGATCATCATCCGCTAGCACCCTGCACCCTGCCCCATGAACCATAGAGTCCATTTGACGGGTGTGGTCCATCACCGACCATTCCAGGTCAACTACGCGTCGAAGCCTTCTTTCCAGCTCCAGGTCAGAGTGCGTGAAGCCTTCTCATTATGAGCTATGGGATATCATGCACACCACTGAGTGGGGAGGTGGTGGAGCCACAGCAAACCTAAGGGGTGACTTTGCCCGTCGCTTTGGTGTCATGCGGGCTGACAAGACCTATTGCGATGGGTGGGGTGACTCCACATGATGTTTTGGAGCTTGGCGTGTTGACGAGACTGGTTGCGAACGTCGGGCTAATTCCACTTGTCTCAGGCGCCTGGGGGGCTGGCGGGGCCGTTTGCCTTGCTAGCTGGGCCTGAAGCCCCTGGCAGACCCCCACTAGCTGTTGGAGTTTTCCCTGAAGCTCTGCTACTTCTTGGGCCAAGAATGGGACACCGGCCACAGGTGTGTTGGCAGTAGCATTGGCCTTGACCATGAGATCCTTCTTGCGAATGGCAGGATCGCATCGCCCGGCTCTTGTGGTTCTAGTGAGACGATTGTCCGCGAGTCATGGCCTCTTGTTCATTCTCACAGACGACGCCAAAATGTGGAGAAGTTTTCACTGTTCGGTAATTTGTTGAATAGGTTCCCCACTAATTAAAAGGGAGAGAACCCTCCGATGCCCAAGTATACGTAAGAGATGTCCTTGGAATATGGCATGGAAGAAGGGGTTCTTTTGGTGTATGATCTCGCGCGTGGGCGATTGTGAGAAATATCATTTTCGTACCTTTGCATGAATGTTAACTTCCCTTATATAGGGCATAGGACCTGAAGGGTCCAGACACGCCCCCCATGAATGGTGTTTGGAGTGTACAACTGTTGAGTTCCCAAGACGAGATTTGTCTGTTCGAGATATCTCCTGGGATTTCACGTCATGGCTGCTCCAAGTTATGGGAGGGCGTGCCATGTCGTCCCATTGAATGTTGTTAGGAGACTAAAGGTCGCTCATCATGATTGCCTTTTGTAGGTACTAAACAAGAGCTCGTGGACTTGCTTATTGAGGCTGTCTGGTGTTCGATGGCTTCCTGTTGTTCGGTGTTTGGTGTGGCCAAGCTCAGAGTTACATGGAGGCCTCCAAAAGTGCGTCTTGTTTGGTGTCCACGGACACGTGGTTGATTAGTCGTCACTCCGAGTCTTGGATGGGCCATGATAGGCCTATGGGCCCTAGAAGCCAGAAATGACCTCTACATATGTAATAAAAAATTGAGAAAAATATGAGTGCAATGATCTAGATATGAGGAATAACTTAATAGTATGATCAATTAAAGTTTGACCTAAGAGAACTCCTAATTATTTGAATCGTTTAAGAAGCTAGGACAAAACTTTGAAGAATACTAAGATCTCCAACGTTCCTCTGCGTTTTCTCCTTACAACAGTCTTTGCCCACGTCTAAAGACTTTCGAGCAATAATTAGGGTCAGCTAAGAAGAGATTAAGAGATGTATTTCAAAGGGTTTAGACTTGAAAAGTCCAATTATAACTCAAACATCTAGGGTTGCGATTTTTGCTATTACTTACGGCTCTCCAAACCTTATTTAGGTTAGGGTTATGATGGGAAACGAGATTTGTCTTATTGGGTTAGTGTTTAGGCTATTTTATGACCCATTAAACATTGGGTTTAAGTTTAATTAACCCATTTAAATAAGAGATAATTGGATCTTCCGAATTTGGTTATTATTTTCTCTCTTTAAATTATATTTAAACGTTTCTTCGTTCCACTTACACATTTGAAATTTTCAGTCTAATTTTTTGTTAATCTTTTTATTTTTTTCTCAATATATTTTCTTAAGTTTTTATTAATTTATTATCTAAATATCGAATTGCTACACGGAGTTACATAGCGATTATTTGTGGGGTCACGGATCCAATAGACTAGTTTCCAACAGAAAGAGTTCTCTTTTGCAGTTTTAATACAGCCAAAAAAAAATTCGTAGGCAGAATACATGCGCAGAGGACGAGCTGCTCGAATACGACACAGCGACGTGCAAATAACATAGTTTATCTAAGAAAGTGCCCAGAAGAGGCTGCGCACGGTTCGGCGTTGAAACTTTCGTACAGGAGGAGTCGCCAGGGCCACACTCGTGCGATAATCCGCTATGACCGTAAAGCAAACTCCGCAAGTACAATAGAAAAGGGCGGTTAACATTTTCCCACTTCGTTGATTAGAGCAGCCTGTGCGGCATAGGGGCGCGTGAAAGACTAGACATTAGACGGTTGCCGAGAACATTGCATCAAAAAATGTGTGTCGTGAGTAACTGAGTACGGGTGTTCGGTAGAAGAGAGAGAGAGACTTTCCATTAATGCTGTCAGATGTCTTAATCTCGAGGGGGTCTACGCATGACAGTTTATTCAGAAGTTCATTATAACGAAAAGAAAATTACTTTTTGCATGCCATTGATTGATTTTGTTACGAGCATTGTTAGATGTTTCATTGACCAATTTTTTTATTAATAAATATGTAAAATTTATTTTACCCATCAATTAATGAGAGTCGGATAAATGATATTTCTTTTTTGTTATTGGGTCAGTGACTCAGTGGTGCACCCACACCCACGTATTACATAATTGGCGTACAGAAAATATTTTTAATATAAAAGGCACTTAGAACACGAATTGTAGTGATCTATTTATTCTGGTTGCTGTTCGTTAGGTTACTACGATAATGTTTTCAATAATTGTATATAGTGATCCGTTTATCCCGTAACTCTAAACATCTGTACATTCGCAACGCCAGTTACGAATGAGGAGGACGGCGTTTGAAGGCCTGCGCCCCGACACAAACTCGACGGAGGGTCTTTTGAGAAGACAAATAAAAAAAGAGAAAAAAAGGTAAACGAGGGTGGGGAAGATGACACAAAGCATGGCCTTCGAACCCCAATATGGCCGCCCGTGTGGCCTTGAAACTGCTGTTCCAAAACGCATTGCCATGGCTGTGTCCCCGTGCAACCCCTCCATTACCACTATAATAAAGCGAAACCCCGTCTCGGGGAAGTACAATAAAAAGTAGTGATGAACAACAACTCGCTGCCGCCTTGGTTACGGCGAAGACGGACGGGAAGAAGTGGAAATCTGTGGACGCTCAGAAAAAAATGGTGGCTGCTGGCAGTTTCGCGGCCGGGTATTATACTTTTTAAGCAAATGATCTTCTTAAGACACGGATTAGTAGCTCTTGTCGGAACATGGTACTCGAAACATGGGAAATATGCTCTCATAAAATATTACGCGATCTTTTTCATGGAATGCTTCGCTCGGTGTTGGTGTTTGGGTTCGGCGGATGTGGACACTCTCGATGGGGATGGGGATGGGTATTAGTGTTTATTATTGGGTTCGAATTGAAAAATCAAATCGAACGTTTCAATTTAATTTGGTTCGATTTGAACATGAAAATTTTTTATTTTATTCTAAATCAAATTGAATAAAAAAATAGATTTGATTTGATTTTTAAATTTTATAAATCAAATCAAATCGATTAAATTAAATGACAATAATTAATTTTAATTTATATATATCTATCAAATTTATTTAATATATTTACCTAAAAATATATATTATGGAGGATAATATGATTATTAATATTTAATACTTCATTTTAAATCTTATTTGATAATAATTTATTAGATAATTAAGTGATTAAAATTTTATTTAAGACTAAGAAAATCTAATGACCCATTTATTTTCAAGTTAAATCTTGGTTTGGTTTGATTTTAAAAGACTTCAATTTGATTTGGTTTGGGTTGAGTCCGAATTGAATTTGATTTGATTTCTTAAAAATCTTCTATAAATCAAATCAAATTAAACTATGAACATCTCTAGAGATGAGGGGAGTTGATTTGACATGTTTAAGTAAGGAGAAATGTTATTTTCTGGTTCACTAGAGAATTTTTGTCTTCCAATAATAATTGAGTGGTTCATGATTAATTATTTTTAGGTACAACATAAATTTTTACAAAAAAAATAATATTTAAAATGTGTCAGTTTCTAATAAATATATAAATTAAATAATTTGATATATAAATTAAATAAATTAATAATTAAGTGAAATAAATTTATTTTTTTCCCTTATATATATATTTATTTTACTTATTTATCTATTTGATCTATTTATAAGTAAAATAAATAGATGAATAAGTGGAACATAAAATTAGATAAATAAAATATTTAATTATTTATTTGTTCTACTTATTTATCTATTTTTTTCACTCACATATTTATTGGATACTGATAAATATTTTATATTATTTTTCTGTGAAGATTTATACTGCACCCAAAAATATTCAATTAGAATTTATCCGACTATTGCAAGAAGACAAAAAAATCTCTCATAAACGAGAGCAAAACGTGACTCTTAAGCAAATCTCCATTTAACCCCGTGCCGGAGGACCCACAAAAAAAGTGCGATCACCTTCGCTCCTTTGATAAATAATTTAGTGATCTCTTATTATTTTAATCAGGTATATGTTGACATTAGATTTTTAACATAAAATATTTTGAAGGGAAAAAAGATGACCTTTACTTAACCCAAGATAACGCTATCCAACTAATTTTTCTTGAATACCTTAATTCTTTTTAGACCTCTTGGTAATCCATCCTAATTAGAAAACTCTATAGGTAGTTAAACTTACTCACTAAAATTAGTTAACTTTTAACCCTCGTCGTGCACTTCTGTCCTCCGAACTTAACTTACTACCATGGTGGCTCTTTTAGAGTAACTCAAGATAACCCACGTCAAGGCATCATGTTCCATTATACAGTTTCTAAAAAGAGAAAGATTTTATGTATTTCTCAAAATGTAAAAATGTCATGTCATTTTACACTTCCTCCTTTTCATTGGTGGGAATTAAAATGCCACATAAATCTCTCTTCTCTTTTCCACCAATTGAAGGGAGAAAATATAAGATGACATAATATTTTTACATTTTGAGAAATACACAAAATCTTTCTCTTTTAAAAATTACGCGCCCGGCAGCAGTCTTCTCCAATATTGTAGAGGGAACAAATAGATATAATCTTGTTATATTTCATATCCTGGGTTGACATTAATGAACTGTTCCCTTATCAATCGGCATTGCAACTGCTTATCGTTCCATTGTCAGGCTTTTACCAGGTGGATGTCAGTCCTAGTTGTTGTTGTTGAATTACTTTGTTTTCTTGTCACAGCTCTGACAAAGGTCAAGTTTTGTTTCCAGGTTATTTCTTTGTAACCAAATCGTCTGCCATGCTGCAGCAATGGTCTCTTCTAGGAATAATGTATGATTCGAGAACAGTTACGCCAGGAGCGGAGGGAAGTGGAAAAGCCTTTGGCTAAGGAATTCGATTACTTTCTCAAATAAAGATTATTTTTTTGCAAAAAAACCTGTTATCTTTGTTAATATACTCAAATAAACCTGCTATCTTTTCAAACTAAAGTTAGAAAGAGTCAGTGTTATCCACTAAGGATATATGCACCTAACAAAGACAAGAGTAAAAGGCATGATAATTAGTATTCAGATCATCAAATACAACAACTAACAAAAAACTCTCCCAGAGCAGGAAATATGAAGAGTAAACAAATTTCATAACCATATCTTCATCTTAAATGTAAGATGTGACAATAACTCTTTTCTTCCTAATTTCCACACATTGAATAACAGATTACAATCAGGAAGTGTAATTGGGCTGAAGAATAATCACCTCACAATGCTTGTGCAACATGCTCTATGTAAAATATCCTTTGCTGGGAAATTTGCCACATTCATCTCTAACAGTTCAAATATGAAAAAAACAAAAACAAAAAAAGGAAGAAACAAATCAAGGACGACTACTTTAAAGTATCCTCGACCAACTACCTTCAGAGCTAATAGATCGAAGAGATCTTTGCTTAGCACTACAAAAAAGAAAGAGACGATCTACGCCAGACTTTTGGACGGAGTGGTGGGCTCACCGGCATTCATCCAAGATCCGATCGGATAAGGGTACTGTACAGCTAACCCCCGGCGATTCGATAGCCTAAATATAGAAGTTAAAAGGAGTTAGAGAGACATTTTAACTGTTTAGCAACCCGATAGTGGTCGCCAAAATTAACAATTTTGAAATTAACTAAAAGTTGCATATGCATTTCACTACCGAATTTTGTAGATTCCTTCCTCCCCATATGCATTTGGCATATTACCATGACATTTGGAGCAAGACTAAAATCAAAAGGCCCTTTTGGAAAAAAAGTTAGGATAGAGTTAATCTGGGTTAACTCTGAGTTAGGTAAAAAAGTGATTTAAAAAGTCATAAATTTTAACTCGAGTCAAAATAGATTAGATTAGATCTAAACTGGGTTAACCCTGGTTACCCTAACCCACCTCTAGAGAATCTTTTTTATTACTCTTTTACCCCCACTTTTTATATCCTATTTACACATTTTCTTCCTCTTTCACTGTACCGTCCACATACATTTTCTTCCTCCTTACACCTTTATATGATGATAGCACAAGATATAAAAAAAATAATGTTGAATATTATATATGATAATCTCAGTATATTGCTACAATTTATTTATAATATATTTTATATAATCTTAATATGCATCTAGATAGCATAAGGAAGATAGTAGCACATAGTACAATAAAAAAATAATAAAGGGTATAGGATAAGGGTAATTATATTATATATGATAATCTCAATATATTGATACAATTTATTTATAATATATTTTATATAATCTTAATATGTATCTAGATAGCATAAGAAAGATAGTGGCATATAGTACAATAAAAAAGTAATAGAGAGTGTAAACCGATGGCAGTTGCCATCGGTTGTGCCCATGCGGGGCAACCAAAGGTTGCCTTTGGCAACCCTTGGCTGGAGACAAAACCGCACTGCGGTTGTCTCCCTTGCGCAAGATTCTGGGAAGATTGTCCTAGGATGAAGCCAACAGGAGGAGGACTCTTCCTCTCTCCCGTGCGCAAGAAAGAAACATGAGATTCTCTCTCTTGGCTTTTCTACCCAGCGCAAGTCTCTCCACTCTCTCTCTCTCTCACACACACAGTGCAAGTCTTCTCTCACGGGACATCACCGTCGGATCCCGAGTACGTTTGGAGCGAGGAACAACGAAGAAGACTCTTGTAGCCTTCTTCCTGATCCTACGACATTCCGCAACGCACGAGGTACACACCTCGATCAACATCTAACATTGGTATCAGAGCCCTCACGTTCCTCTCTCCATGATGTCGTCGGACGATCTCCATGCGCAAGTGCTTGCTGCAATGGAAGAACATGATTTTGAACCGACGGAGATCTCCACAGACGACGATGGAGATAGCATGGTTGGCAGCGGCCCGACGACCACGCAGGAGTCCGTGGCGCCAATTACGTTTCGGCGACTGATGACTGCACGGAGTTACGTTCTTGCACTGCACGGTTCTCCCTCTCGTCGCGTCCGGACGACGTTCTATGCGGAGACACGGTTCGCGCGCCTGCAGACGACGCAGATGGCGGCGATGCGCGAGGACGTGCGGACCACGACCCTACAACGCGCACAACTGCGCGCGCAGACGGCAGCGGCGGCAGCGAGGTGGACCAGCGCGAAGGCCGCACTGCCAGCGGCGACGCGGGCCTGCGCGCTGACCGCGGCCACGCGGGAGCCGGCGCTGACCGCGGCCACGCGGGTCAGCGCGGAGGCCGCGCTGACTGCGGCCGCGCAGCAGGCTGAGTGGCCCGCGCGGCAGGCAGCATGGCCCGTGGCCAGGCACACCCACGCGGCGGCGTGGCCCGTGGCCAGGCGCACCGACGCGGCAGCCAAGCCCGTGCCCAGGCGGGGCAGCGGAGGGGCTGTGGCCACGTGGGCGCGAGCAGGTCCCGCGGCCACAGCCCAGGCGGGCGCGTGGCTCAGACCCTTGCAGGTGGGTGCGGCGACACAGACCATGCGGGTTGGCGCCGATGGCGCAGACGTGCGACGCGTGACCACACGGGCTGGCACGGACGTGCAGTCAGTGACACCGGCCGCCATGCAGGCGGGCGTGGTGACAGCGGCCCTGGCACGCGCGGAGGTGTTCACGGAGGTCCTCGCAGCCATGCAGGCCAATTTGGAGTGCGTATGGGTGGTCCCATATATGCAGGCATGACGGTTCGCGAGGGTGCAGGCGTGGCGCTGTGTGGACATGTTGTCTTGGCTGAGCACGTGGGTACTCGTCCACCCATGCCCAGGCGAACTTTTCTTGTGGAGCAGTCCCGCATGAGAGCGTCGGCCCGTCGGCGACGTGAACTTGACCGTCTTGCCAGACGTCGCACTAATGTAATTTTGCCGAGCGGACCTCGTGGTCGAGCTCGACTTAGCTGCATTATTGGACGTGGACCGGCAGGGAATGCTGACCCGGTCCCTCGTCGCCACCATAATGAAAATTTGGCGGTACGACGAGTCCGGCGTCACATACGGCATGTTCCCCGGTGCCGTCCCTTGACTCCGACCCGTCTCCAGACGATTGGTTTAGCTATCCTGATGTTATCGCATTTTTAGACATGATTTTATTAGAACTTCGGATCATCATTAGTTTCATGACTATGAGATTGTCTTATTTAAGTCCATGCAATAAATTATATGAGTTAGTTTAATCTTGATATATTGTATGATCCGATGCAATAAATTGTATTAGTCCATGCAATAAATTTATTCATGCATTTAATAATCAAGCAATCTATGTATGATCCGATGATTTAAAATCATGTGTTGAGAGTTTGAAACATGCATGATTAATTGTTATTTGAACATGCATGATGCTGAATATGTTTTGAGCATGATTAGTTGTTGTTAATTCTTTTGATAATTCATGTTTAGTACATACATGCTTAAAAATTGAGAGATGTTAGTTCCTCTCCCTTTACATTATTTGATCAAAATTACCCTAATAATATTGAATATTCTTATATAAATGGGAGATGATTGTAGTTCTCTAAGTCTACTTTCGATCTTATTATATGGAGAATATTTAATATTATAGTGTAGATTTTTGGATCAAATAGACTGATGTGTAAAATTGTCAACTTAGCCTTCTCATTATTATCTTAAATGTAGTGATTCATCGATGGCCTCGAAGAATGTAATTGCTGACTTAACGAAAGGGGATAAATTAGATGGCACTAACTATGACATATGACATCGAAAAATCCAATATCTTTTGAACGAGCAAGAGTTGCTTGATCACATTACAACATCCATGACCCCGCCTGCAGAAGGCAACACTGCTCAACACCGAAGAGATCAAGATGCTTACAAGTTATGGTTCAACAAAGATCGTAGCACGCACTTTACATTGTTAAGCAGCATGCAGGATGATCTGATTGGCGAGTTTGAAAAGTGTAAGACTGCCAAGGATATGTGGGATAACTTGAAAATTGCTTTTGGAGGAACCTCTACCACGAGGTTAAGGGCTCTTGTTTTGAAATTTGAGACCCTCCGAAAAGATCCCCGTCAGTACATGACTGAGCATCTAAGAATGATGTCAAGCATGATCCGCGACTTGAAGTCTGCAGGTCACGATCTCACTGATGAGCAGCAGGTGCAGGCTGTAATAAGATCTTTGCCAGACTCTTGGACTCACATGAAACAAATCCTCACTCACAATGAGAGCATTAATAATTTTTCTGACATCTCGCCATGTGGAGTTAGAGGCTGAGCGCGAGGAAGCCATGCGTGCTACTGCCCTTGTCGCCCAGGGAGGCAGACAACAGGGCAAGAAGGGTCCAAAGAAGAACTTCAAGAGGAAGAGGCAAAATGTTGCATCCACTTCTAAGGCGGGGCAGACATCGAAGCGCCAAAGAGGCAAGCGCGGTGGAAAAAGAGACAAGTCAAAAGCCAAATGCTATAATTGTGGACAATTGGGACATTTCGCTCGTGAATGCACTGAGCCGAAAAAGGTATTCCAATTTCTTTGCTCTCCAACTGTGCATGTTTGTTCGCATATCTTAGTTTCTCGAACAAATCCTGAATGGATAGTGGATTCAGGAGCGACCAAGCACATAACGAGGGATCGAGCAGGATTCGTGGATTATCACCGAATCTCAGCGGGATCGCAAAGAGTATACATGGGAAATGGTTCCAGCGAGGAAGTCCTTGGAGTTGGTGTGTATCAACTCAAGTTAAATACTGGACGAGTCTTAACTCTCCATGAAGTACTCTATGTGCCTAGAGTTCAGCATAATCTACTATCAGTCTCATCGTTATTAGCATTAGACTTCTCTTTTTCTTTTGCTAGCAACCAAGTTGACATTTGTTTGAACAATGTTATATATGGTCATGCTTTATTCATGGATGGTTTGTTTAAATTAGATTTGGATTATCATAATTTTAATGTGTCTTATGTGGTGAATACTGATAACAACCTTGATTCGAAAATTCGGCATGCTCGGCTAGGACACATAGGACAAGATAGAATGACAAGGTTAGCTCGAGAAGGCTTGCTAGGCTCACTCGCTAAAGTCATTCTTCCTGTGTGTGAATCGTGTTTAGCCGGTAAGGCATGTCGCAAGCCTTTCGGAAAGGCTAAGAGAGCCACTGAACTCTTACAATTGATCCACTCCGACATTTGCGGACCCATGAGTGTGAAGACCCGTCAAGGGGCTTCCTATTTCCTCACATTTATAGATGATTATTCACGATATGGATATGTCTATTTGATCGCTCACCGCTATGAAGCGTTAGATTGCTTCAAACACTTCCTGGCAGAGGTTGAGAATCAATTAGGCAAAACCATAAAAGTTCTTCGGACGGATCGAGGACGTGAATATCTTTCGGATGAGTTCCGAACTTTATGTGAAGAAAAAGGTATACGCAGACAGTTAACTATTCCATATACACCGCAACAAAATGGTGTTGCTAGAAGACGGAATAGAACACTGTTAGATATGGTTAGGTCGATGATGGCGCAAGCCAACCTTCCAATATCTTTTTGGGGGGATGCTATAATGACTGCGGCCAACATCCTTAACCGCGTACCTTCACAGTCAGTTCCTTCCACCCCTTATGAGATATGGCGTGGTGAAAAACCAAATTTAGATAATCTTCGGCCATGGGGTTCAACAAGATATGTCCATGACACTTCTCACAAATTTGGAAAACTTGGCCCTAAAGCTAGAAAGTTTATCTTTATAAGATATCCTGAAGGCTCTAAGGGTTATGTCATGTACGGACAACATCCAAATGGAGGAATGACTGAAAAAGACCACTACAAGGAAAATCGGAAATAGAGACCGAAATATTCGGTCTCTATTCGGTCTCTATTCAGTCCCTAAACATCTCAAAGACCGAATAGGGACCGAATAGTGACCGAATATGTCGGTCAAAAAATTCTGGTCACAAATCTGTGACCGACTAAATTCGGTCCCTATTCAGTCACTAAATAGGGACCGAATAAGATTGGTCCCTAAATAGGGACCGAACCGAATAGGGACCGATTATTTTCAGTCCCTAAATAGGGACCGAATTTATTCGGTCCCTATTCAGTCCCTATTTTAGGGACCGAATTAGGACCGATTATTTTCGGTCCCTAAATAGGGACCGAATATATCAGTCCCCATTCGGTCCCTAAAATAGGGACCGAATCGAGACCGAATAAATTCGGTCCCTATTTAGGGACTGAAAATAATCGGTCCCTATTCGGTCCCTAAAATAGGGACTGAATAGGGACCGAATAAATTCGGTCCCTATTTAGGGACCGAAAATAATCGGTCCCTATTCGGTCCCTATTTTAGGGACTGAATGTGGACTGATAAATTCGGTCCCTATTTAGGGACCGAATAGGGACCGAATTATTTCGGTCCCTAATCGGTCTCTATTTTTTAAATATTTTTTTTAAAAAAATATATATATATTTTAGGAAAATATCCTGCTTAAATAAAATAAATAATATCCACAACAATAATAATTGTCCACCATAAAAATATCTACAACACAAAAATAATAAAAATATCCACAACAAAACAATAATAAAATGTCGACAACATCAACAATAATAAAAATATCCACAACACAACAATAATAAAATATCCACAACATCAGAATAATAAAATGTCCACAATAACAATAAAAATATCCACAACATCACAATAATATAATGCCAACAATAATAATAAAAATGTCTACAACAATAATAATAATGAAATGAAAATCATGATACCTCGTCTTCGTCTTCGTCTTCATCTTCATCCTCGTGTCCTCCCACTCCACCCGATGAAGGAACCTACAATATATATATAACAATAATAAGTTAAAATTAAATACTATTATAAGGAATAACTTATTTTAGAAGTATAAATTAAATAAAACTATAAGCAATGAAGGTCAATTAGATGAGTATTTCTAACATTGGACCCTAAAATCGAAGTTTTTCATTTTTTAACTAAACTAACTTGGTTAAGACGACTTGGAGTGTCGAGGTCAAACTGGGAGTCCGAATTGAACTCCGTCAGTTTCCACAAGTCACACTCATCGACCCGACCGTGCTGGAACAAACCGGAGGCCAATTGGAAGAGTATTTCTAACATTGGACCCTCAAATCGAAATTTTTCATTTTTTAACTAAACTAACTTAGTTAAGACGACTTGGAGCGTCGAGGTCAAACCGGGAGTCCGAATTGAACTCCGTCAGTTTCCACAAGTCACACTCATCGGCCCGACCGTGCTGGAACAAACCGGAGGCCAATCGGATGAGTATTTCTAATTTTGGACCCTCAAACCGAACTTTTTCATTTTTTAACTAAACTAATATGGTTAAGACGACTTGGAGCGTCGCAGTCAAACCGGGAGTCCGAATTGAACTCCGTCAGTTTCCACAAGTCACACTCATCGACCCGACCGTGCTGGAACAAACCGGAGGCCAATCGGAAGAGTATTTCTAACATTGGACCCTCAAATCGAAGTTTTTCATTTTTTAACTAAACTAACTTGGTTAAGACGATTTGGAGCGTCGAGGTCAAACCGGGAGTCCGAATTGAACTCCGTCAGTTTCCACAAGTCACACTCATCGGCCCGATCGTGCTGGAACAAACCGGAGGCCAATCGGATGAGTATTTCTAATTTTGGACCCTCAAACCGAACTTTTTCATTTTTTAATTAAACTAACATGGTTAAGACGACTTGGAGCGTCGCAGTCAAACCGGGAGTCCGAATTGAACTCCGTCAGTTTCCCACAAGTCACACTCATCGACCCGACCGTGCTGGAACAAACCGGAGGCCAATCGGAAGAGTATTTCTAACATTGGACCCTCAAATCAAAGTTTTTCATTTTTTAACTAAACTAACTTGGTTAAGACGACTTGGAGCGTCGAGGTCAAACCGGGAGTCCGAATTGAACTCCGTCAGTTTTCACAAGTCACACTAATCGGCCCGACCGTGCTGGAACAAACCGGAGGCCAATCGGATGAGTATTTCTAATTTTGGTCCCTCAAACCGAAGTTTTTCATTTCTTAACTAAACTAACTTGGTTAAGACGACTTAGAGCGTCGAGGTCAAATCGGGAGTCCGAATTGAACTCCGTCAGTTTCCACAAGTCACACTCATCGGCCCGACCGTGCTGAACAAACCGGAGGCCAATCGGATGAGTATTTCTAATTTTGGTCCCTCAAACCGAAGTTTTTCATTTTTTAACTAAACTAACTTGGTTAAGACGACTTGGAGCGTCGCAGTCAAACCGGGAGTCCGAATTGAACTCCGTCAGTTTCCACAAGTCACACTCATCGACCGACCGTGCTGGAACAAACCGGAGGCCAATCGAAAGAGTATTTCTAACATTGGACCCTCAAATCAAAGTTTTTCATTTTTTAACTAAACTAACTTGGTTAAGACGACTTGGAGCGTCGAGGTCAAACCGGGAGTCCGAATTGAACTCCGTCAGTTTCCACAAGTCACACTCATCGGCCCGACCGTGCTGGAACAAACCGGAGGCCAATCGGATGAGTATTTCTAATTTTGGTCCCTCAAACCGAAGTTTTTCATTTTTTAACTAAACTAACTTGGTTAAGACAACTTAGAGCGTCGAGGTCAAATCGGGAGTCCGAATTGAACTCCGTCAGTTTCCACAAGTCACACTCATCGGCCCGACCGTGCTGGAACAAACCGGAGGCCAATCGGATGAGTATTTCTAATTTTGGTCCCTCAAACCGAAGTTTTTCATTTTTTAACTAAACTAACTTGGTTAAGACGACTTGGAGCGTCGAGTCAAACCGGGAGTCCGAATTGAACTCCGTCAGTTTCCACAAGTCACACTCATCGACCCGACCGTGCTGGAACAAACCGGAGGCCAATCGGAAGAGTATTTCTAACATTGGTCCCTCAAATCGAAGTTTTTCATTTTTAACTAAACTAACTTGGTTAAGACGACTTGGAGCGTCGAGGTCAAACCGGGAGTCCGAATTGAACTCCGTCAGTTTCCACAAGTCACACTCATCGGCCCGACCGTGCTGGAACAAACCGGAGGCCAATCGGATGAGTATTTCTAATTTTGGTCCCTCAAACCGAAGTTTTTCATTTTTAACTAAACTAACTTGGTTAAGACAACTTAGAGCGTCGAGGTCAAATCGGGAGTCCGAATTGAACTCCGTCAGTTTCCACAAGTCACACTCATCGGCCCGACCGTGCTGGAACAAACCGGAGGCCAATCGGATGAGTATTTCTAATTTTGGTCCCTCAAACCGAAGTTTTTCATTTTTTAACTAAACTAACTTGGTTAAGACGACTTGGAGCGTCGCAGTCAAACCGGGAGTCCGAATTGAACTCCGTCAGTTTCCACAAGTCACACTCATCGACCCGACCGTGCTGGAACAAACCGGAGGCCAATCGGAAGAGTATTTCTAACATTGGACCTTCAAATCGAAGTTTTTCATTTTTTAACTAAACTAACTTGGTTAAGACGACTTGGAGCGTCGAGGTCAAACCGGGAGTCCGAATTGAACTCCGTCAGTTTCCACAAGTCACACTCATCGCCCCGACCGTTCTGAAAAAAATCGGAGGCCAATCGGATGAGTATTTCTAATTTTGAACCCCCAAACCTACCTAAGTTCTCCCTTTTTAACTAACCTAACTCGCTTAACAAGAAATTGTGTGTCGATCAACCCAAATTAAAGTTAAACTAAGTTAACTGTTAAAATTAAACCTCTGAAATAAAATAAATTTACTCACGTGAGGGGCGTGTGCTGATGTCGATGGTGCTGCCTGTGGAGGAGGTGCTGCCTGTGGAGGAGGAATGTTGATCTGGGAGAAGGCCTGGGAGATAACCTGGGAGAGGGACTGGGAGAGCTGGGCCTGTAGTGCATCGGTCACCTGCATCTGCATCTGGGCTAGACGAGTCTCCATCGAATCCGTCAGACGAGACTCTAAGCCCGATATCCTACTGTCAATGAAGCCCATCAGCTGTCCTGGAGAAGTACCTGGAGTACCAACTCCTGCGTGGAATGCACTGGTCTGTGACCCTGAGCTGGATCCTCCAGATAACACCCGGCTCGTGTCGATGCTGTGCCCAAAACCATACACATGGCCTTTCTTTGGGGCCCAGATGCCGCAACCCATACCTCAGGATCTAACGGCGGCTGCTCGTCCTCCCCGACGTACTTCTCTGTCATTTGTTGGCTGTATGACTCCTGCAAGAAACCAGAAAAAACAATAGTAGTTAATATTCATATTAATGTGAAAAATTAAATAGTGAATATCTTCTGAATACTTACTGCAACCACTCGGGCTCTATCGCTAATGTATGCATCCGTTCCTTTTTTCTTGTGTGTTCTATCGAACACCTCGGAAAATGTCGGCTGCCTTTTTAGCTCCTTCTCCTATTTCACAGAAAAAACATGACATAAATGAGTACCTTTATAAATAAAAGAGACCAGAAATGGACAAATTACTTACCAATCTGGACTGATGGGTCGCAAAAGAGACAGACCCACCAGTATGCATGTTTGCTTCTGGATTCGCAGCCCGATTAACTTTCATTATTGAGGATGTTTGTTGCCATCTCTCTGCAGCCCAGATGTTGCAAAGAGTTTCCCAATATTCTCCCCTCATCCAACTGGGCGCCCGCTCCCTCCAAAGAGTCGGGTCTGCACTCTGAGAATGTTTCTCTGCATTTTTTCTCACGTTATACATCAAATGCTTGAAATTTGATCTTGCGGTCATCGTCCATACAAATCGAGACCGCGCCTCGTCCGTACGACTCGTGAATCGATGCTGGCTCTATATACATAAGAGTTAGTGAACTGCATGTATGAATACGATAAGAATTAAATTACAATACGAAATTACATACCATGAACATCTGATACAAGTGCTCCTGGACCTCCATCGGAAAATCATTGAATCTATGAATTGGCCCAGGAAAATGTGCTTGTAACGTTCTTGTGATGAATTGAGATGCTTGAGTAGGCTCTATTTTATCACTGCAATGATGTAACTGCATAATGTCAATTTCTGAACTAAATTCACTTCATTGCCCATAAGAAATACATACTTGTTGATTACGTACCCATTAATCCAGACCTCCCGCAGAGTGCTCTCATAAAAACTACCTCTGCCCTCCTGCAGACTACCAGCATCCTCTGGCACCGAACCTGGAAAATAATGATGAACAACATGAGTAATGTACAAAAATACTAAATAATGACTACAGAAATACCCTAACAGTTAAATATACAAATCTACTGGTGCATCTGGAGAATGTGTAGAGTGACCTGAGCATGTGACATTTTAATGGCATCAGAATTAATGCATACATTAAAGTATAACTTTACATTTACATACCAGCTACTACAGGAGGAGACTCGGAGGATGCACCAGCAGCTGTAACTAGAATAGAACGCATACGTAATGAGGAAGATGAATGCACAATAAAAGTACATTTGTAAATATACATACCTGTAGGCACGGTAGGAGATGCAGAAGAAGGACCAGCAACTGTAGCAATTCTAATAACATTAATAATATATATAAATAATTACTACAAAATTACTTGGAAATTGAAATATACATACCTGCAGGCACGCTAGGAGATGCAGAAGAAGGACTAGCAACTGTAGCAATTCAAATAACATTAATAATATATATAAATAATTACTACAAAAATATTTGGAAATTGAAATATACATACCTGCAGGCACGCTAGGAGATGCAGAAGAAGGACCAGCAACTGTAACAATTCTAATAACATTAATAATATGTGTAAATAATGACTAAAAAAATACTTGAAAATTGAAATATACATACCTAGTCCGCTAGGTAGAGGAGGTGTCCGCTCACTCGAAGGAGAAGCAGAAACTGTAACAATTTTAATGGCATTAACACTACACAAGTACACATAAATAATATACAGAGAAAAATACACAGCTGATGACGTTATTAGAAAAATATACATACCAGATGCGGGGAACAAAGCCCTCCCACGAATGCCCCTCCTAGAACTGCTACCAGATCTTCCTCCACGCACCATATCTTCATAGAGAACATAAAATCATAATGTTTACTAGTCAATTGCTTATATTGAAAGTGAGCTGCTTTAAATATACTCTACAAGTATGAAAAATTCTACCATAGTTTAATTGATATCCATTTCCTCCTCAGATGATGACGATATGTCTAATTCAACCCCATCTTCATCATCATCTTCACATTCATCACTGGTATATTCCTCTTCCTCACCAGAACTTTCATATTCAATATCTGTACGACGAGCACTACTGTCTTTCATCTCACGTGGATCGACTTCTTCGACCTCATTTCCGTGAGACAAGGACATTGGTGCTTCGGATTCGTCTTCTCCAATATGAGTTGTCAACTCTACATCTTCAACAAAGTCTTCTTGAAAGAATTCTGCGTTGATCTCTTCAGCTGTCTGATCAGTCATGTCCAATTCATAATCAGAGAATAGTCTTGACTTAACTCTGCAAACTACCCACCAATCATTTCGTTCTTTGTTTGTACATGAAGGATAGCTTGTATAATACACTTGCTGGGCTTGTGTGGCTAAGATGAATGGCTCATAAGTATTCAATTTTGACTTATGTTTAAGCTCGACAATCCCATGTGTTGTGTCATTTCGAATGGAATTCGGATCAAACCAATGACACTTGAACAAGAATATATGATTGTCTTGTCCTAGATATTGCAATTGTAGGATCTCCTCTACAATACCATAGTAGTCATACTCACTTTCATTGTATGTACTTCCTTTTACGCATACGCCACTGTTCATGGTAGATTTATTCTGCCCATAGTCTTTCGTATGAAACCTATACCCATTGACAATAAATCCAGGATAATTCTGTGCAATTTTGGATGGGCCGTAGGCTACCTGACGAACTCTTTCATCAGTAATTAAACCTTCTTGCACCTGCGTGTAGAAAAGGCTAGTTATAAAATGAAATGAATTTTGTTGAATACTCTTTGACGGTGTACACTTACGCGTTCTCTTAGCCATAAGGCCAATGACTTCTCTCGTTCTTTTTCAACCTCAAAATCAGTGAGTTGTGGATTTTTTTGTATTAATTCTGAATCAAATTGTCTGCAATATGAATAGCAGATCACATTGAATAGGTAGAATAAAGGCAAAAAACTTACATATAAAATTAAATTGTGAGATTAGTACTTACTCAACATAACATTCTAGCTCAGAACAATTTAAAAGAATATATATCTCTGCGGCACATAACTCTCTGTCATCCAGCATTCGAGTTGAAGAACGTCCGAAGGCACGTCCAGGATGAGTAAATATTGAGAGTCGATTTGAACCGACAGATTCCCCCCCATCATCATTACGTGGAGGTTGTGTCCGACGAGTTTGAATGTCTGCTTCAAAGTACATTGCACAAAAGTTAGAAATTTCCTCCATAATGTATGCCTCAGCAATAGAACCCTCCACTTTTGCTTTATTTCGGACTTTCATTTTAAGGTCATGCATACACCTACATCCACAATGTAAGAGACAATTAGAAATGTGGTCACTTACGTAAGGTGCAATCGTACGAAGGAAATAGTTCATATTTGCATATACCTCTCAAATGGATACATCCATCTATATTGTACTGGCCCTCCGACCTTTGCTTCATATGGTAGATGTACGAGTAAATGCTCCATTGAATCGAAGAAACCAGGTGGAAATATCTTCTCCAACTTGCATACAGTGGTGACCACATTCTGTTCGATAGTTTGCACATCCTGAAGCCTGAGTTCTGATGCAGATAGAATCGTGAAAAATCGACTCAACTCAGATAACGCTCCCCATAGCTGCTTCGGCAAGATGTCACGAAATGCAATAGGTAGCAACCTTTGCATGAATACATGGCAGTCGTGACTCTTCATTCCATATATCTTTCCCTCACTGACGTTGACAGAACGAGCAATATTTGACACATAACCGTCAGGAAATCTCAGTTGTTTCAGCCACTGACACACTTGCTTTACTTGTCCTCCTCCAAGCACATAAACTGCTTTTGGTTTACTTGATTTCCCATTTACTTCAACAATTTCTAACTCTGGACGTTTACAGAGCATGGACAAGTCCAAGCGTGCATTCACATTGTCCTTTGTTTTACCTTTGATATCCATAACTGTGTTGAATACATTATCAAAGACATTTTTCTCGATATGCATCACGTCTAGATTGTGCCGCACAAGAAGAGTCGACCAATAAGGTAGCTCCCAGAAAATGCTTTTCTTCACCCAGTTGTGCTCCTTCCCAAAACCTGAAAGGTGTCGAGTACTGCCCATCTGTTGTGTGATATCTGGCAAATTTTCAACATGTGCTGCCATATCATGACCGGACAACCTCTCGAATATAACTTCATCTCGTTCCTTTTTGTTCTTTAGGAATGCATCTTTTTGTCTTCTAAAAGGGTGATCAGCTGGTAAAAACTGACGATGGCAATCAAACCAGCAGGACTTCCCACCATGTTTAAGTACAAACGATTTGGTATTATCCATGCAATACGGACATGCTAGCCTCCCATGTGTGCTCCAACCAGATAGCATTCCATATGCAGGAAAATCACTTATAGTCCACATCAATGCCGCCCTCATGGTGAAATTTTGCTTTCTAGATGCATCATAAGTATTGACCCCCTCAGTCCATAATAATTTCAATTCATCAATCAACGGTCTTAGATAGATGTCTATATTTTTTGTAGGACTTTTCGGACCAGGAATCAATAAGGACAGGAACAAATTCTCTCGCTTCATGCACATGCTCGGAGGAAGGTTGTATGGTGTCACGAACACTGGCCAGCTGGAGTAGGAAGCCACTGAACCTCCAAATGGATTAAATCCGTCAGTGCATAAACCAAGCCTCACATTACGTGACTCCCTTGAGAAGATAGGATAAACATGGTTGAAATGAATCCAAGCTTCGCCATCTGCAGGATGAGTCATAATATCCATGTCCCGACGTACTCTTTCTGCATGCCACCTCATATGTCCAGCTGTCTTTGAAGACATATACATCCGCTGCAGCCTGGGTGTAAGGGGGAAATATCGCAATGACGCATAAGGTATATCCTTTCCCCTAGAATTGACCCCTCTTTTAGGTTTAAATCTATCATGACGGCAAACTGAACAGGATACCATATCTGCATTCTCTTTGTCATACAACATACAATGATTAGGACATGCATCTATTTTCACATATCCAAGTCCTAAATCATTCACCATCTTCTTGGCACGATAAAAATTTGGAGGCAGCTTTTCATCTGGAGGTAACATGCTCTTGATGATGAGGAGGAGACGATCAAAGCAATTCTCAGAAATATGAAATTCAGATTTCAAGTTCAACAACTGTGACACCGCTGACAACCGAGTGTGCTTTTGACAACCATCCCACAATGGCTCATCAGCATCCTTAAGTAACTGATAGAATCTTTCGGCTCCCTTATTCGGCACGTCTTCAGCGTATACAGGATCCACATGTACACTGAATGCCGGACCAGCAGCATCTACAACCATATCCACGTACGTACTTGTGCCTTCCACATTACTAGGCTCGTGCGACCAGAAGTCCTCACCATGACATGTCCAATTCATATAACCTTCAACAAACCCTTTTCTGTATAAATGGCGTTGAACTTCCCATGGGAATTCCACTTCAAATTTTTACAAATCATACAAGGACATCGGATGCCACCTTGCCTGTCTACTTCTGCATTTGGATTCCCCAATGCAAACTGAACGAAATTCTCAACTCCGACCCTAAACTCCTGGGACACCACATGATCAACTATTCTGCGATACATCCATGAACGGTCTGAAGCCATTGCTGTCCTACGCCCAAACAATATCAATAGACAAATAACTTTAAAATTCTAAATCACACATCCTTCGACGCAACCGAAATGAATAGGAAGGATTTATTATTTAGATTATCACTTTTTACCCATCTGTGAATATTTGATCGCACTCAGATGACCATTTACTATGTGATTGTATTATTTGCTGAAAATTTCGGCAGCATCTCCCCACACCTCTCCGATATACCAAAAATATTTATTGATTAAGATATTTTCTTAAACACTTACTAATAAGTGGTTAAGAAAATATTCTAAATCAATAAAGGTATATCAGAGAGGAGTGAGTAGACACACCCGAAATTTTCAACAAATAATACAAGCACATAGTAAATGACCACCTAACTGCGATCAAACATTCACAGACTGTCCAAAACGGGACAATTCAGGACTTTGAGTTAGATATACACGTTCTCATCTTTGAAAATAAGACTCGTGCACATCAATCCCAAAGTCTTGAACGGGAGGTTCATTGACACGGGCTTAACACGCTCTCGTGAAGTGTGTGCAGTGTTAAAAAGAAAATAAAAACTAAAGCATGCATATAAACAAGTGCAATAATAACCCACATAAATATGAAAAGAAAATAAAAACAATATCATACATATAAACAAGTGCAATAATAAACTAAATTCACACACACATGTAAATGAATTGCATTAAAGTAAGAAGTACAATACAGATAAACAAGTGCAATAGGAAACTAAATTCACACATACATGTAAATGAATTAAAGAAAGGAGGCATGTTTGAGTGCCATATTTTTTGTTTTTTACCCTAGTATTCCTTCATCTATACGAGTGTTGTAAGGAAGAGCTGCATATATATGATCCAAAAGTCCCTCCTCTGCCCTTCAGAGAATTATTCTATCTAAATTGGGGCTGTCTGACTAGTGTTTAAAGTGAATATTATGTATTTGTGAGATATTTAAATTAGATTGATAATATTTATGTAGATGTCGTATTGTTGGGATCGGACTCCTCTACAAGTTTCTAGCGTTCGTTTATGTTCAGCCAAAAAAGGATCAACTCCTTTCTCATATCTAGGATCCAAACGATCCGTAACATTCATCCAACTCTTATCGACTCCAGCCATTTCAAAATAATCTAGAATTAAGAAGTAAAAAAACAATATCAGATATGAATCAAGTCACATCATATGTGTAATCTAAAGGGTTCATTCCTCTTCAATAATTTTTAGGATCAGACATGTCCCAAAATCAAAAGGGTTCATTCCATCTAGGTTACCAATTGTTTAAGCTAAGACCAGCCATATAGTGTTTTAGCCACATCAAATCTAAGTGTATTGAGATAATGACATTACACCAAGATCACTACTATGTATTGGCATATATTTTTATGCAGGAGACCTAGCATCTGGCCTCTGTCAACAAATGCCACCAGACCACTTTGTTATTCCCAACAAGGCCATGTGAGATTCTCTCATTTGAGTATGTGACAAAAAGAAAAAAAGAAAGCTCATGTAGGATTCTCTCATATGAGTCCAACAGCATTAGTCATCCTAGCCTTGCAATATTCTTTTTTTTTACTTTAATTAATCCGCAAGAATTAGGAATAATTTAGTTTAATTTCTTTCTTGTAAAGAGAGGTATACTCTGAAACGGAATTTGCCAAAAAAAAACTGTGTCACTTAAGAGGGGTCCTTGCAAATAGGACTTTGTGTTTGGTGCAAGTTAACTCTCTTATTAGTGAGATAATTTAAGGACTATATGTATTGTGTGAAGGTGATAGAAGAAGAGATGGCACACATAGAGACATAAATGACTTGTTCTGTACAAAAACGATTACCATGTTAAATTTTCAGTCAGAAAAAAAAAACCCATCTGTTTATCATAAGTTTTCATCCTTGGCAGCAATCCCATTGAGGGCTGCATTACTTAGCAAATTAATATATCGATATGTACCATCTTTTTTTTTCGCCGTGCACGAGATAAAGGCCCACAGAAAACCTGCAGGCCAGGCGTAGTCCTTGGTGGTGGTTCTTCCTCGGACAGACATGGACGGACCCATATATATGTAGCTTCTGCTCATTTTTAAAGTCAGGCATTTAATTTATGGCCCCTCATTAATTATGCAATTCCATTTGTTGTTCTTTTTGTTATTCTTTTCAGTTCTTTGGGTAGTGTGTTCATGTGGGGATACAAGAAGTGGAGGTATATTAATTGGATAAGAGTGCATAAACAAAAGCAACGATATATATATATATATATTTCTTTGTTGAACCATGCCTTTTGTGTGGAGACTTTAGAACTTGTTTGACAACACTTTAATACATAAATTGGATGAATAAATATCTGCATGAAATATATTCTTCTTTGAAAATCCTCTCAAATTTAAGTATAGGTGGGAGGCCACTTTGTATTTTTGGACAAATTCCTCTTAAATACATTATGACAGTCAAATACCAATTAATCATCTATCCAACGTATTCTTCATTACCATGTCTTATTTTATTCTAATTACTTTTCTAGTTTTAGATCTATATGTTAGATAGAATATATGTATTCCTATATCATCAAATGCCACACGGATGTGCCAAAAGGCCTTTTATATAAATCCTTTTCTAGCTTTAAGGCTTCTTTTCACAGTTTAAAACATCAGTGAGCTTTTATTTGCACATGCAATCCATCTTGGACATGTACATAAAGAAGATAAAAATATGGCACCACACCTTCTGGCATCCTTTTTGCACTAATCAATTAAAAGCCTCCTTTAAAATAACCCTGTGAACTTGAGGCCCTGGTGATGAGGGACAACTTGATTTAGACTTCAAAGCGTAGCAAGCACGTTGACTTCGCCCCTCTAACATACGCGATCAAGCTAAACTTCCAGATGGGCCTAGGAAAGGCGAACCGTAAGTAGAGCACTTGGGGATCGGACACAACAAATAGCACAAAGAGACCAAACTTACCTCATGAACAGGGGTGTCAAATATCAATGTCAGATATAACACCCACAGGGTCAAGGGGTAAGCACGGGGGATCTCTTACTGGAACAGCGAGTTCAGTCTCAAGTTTACGCAATATTTGGATCGGGCACTCACTTACCGCCCCACGTGAACGTTGAGGATTATTAGATGAACAGAAAATCAGAAAGAGGAAGGGAAGGATATACCTTGACGGATTGAAGAATCCCGTCCGAATCGGTCTGGGCGATCCTGTCTTGCGGCGGTTGACGGGAGTCAGTGCAGAACCAATACCGTAGCGCTCAATCCCGGACTGGAGGCGTTGTGCGGTCGGTGGAGCAGGCCGCAGTGACAGCCGGTGACGAAGGCGACCCGGGGACGCCGTGCGGAGGGAGAACTCGCCGGTTGTTGCTATGCAGAGGCCCGTCGACGGAGGGCGGGCGAAATGGCGAGGAAGGGACGCGGCGGCGGCGTGTTGGCCACGGGCGAGCAGGGGCGCGGTCCCAAAAGGGGGGGGGTTTCTTCCGGTGTGAGGGATTTGGGAAAGGTGGGGAAGAAGCGGGAAGGGGGGGGGTGGCGCGACCCGACGGGGAGGGAGGGGTTCGCGAGCAGGGGAAGGAAGTCGCGCGAAAGGGGGGGGGCTCGGAAGAGAGAGAGAAACGGGAGGAGGGGAGCTCGACTGGGGGGGGGGCGGCGACCGGAGGGGAAGGTGGCGCGCCGGAAGAGAGAGGGGGGGGGCGGTGCAGTGGGGAGGGGGGGGGAGGGTGTCGCAGCAGCGGGGAGGGAGAGGGGGAGTGACGGAGGAGGGGAGGGAGAACGGAGAGCGACTGGGGGGGGGGGTAAGCAACCGCAGCAGCGTGAGGTGGGGAGAGAGAGAAATAGAGAGAGAGAGAGGGAGAGAGAGAGGACACCGGGAGGAGGGCGGCGACCGGCTGGAGGCAGCGGGCAGGGAAAGGGGGCGGCAGTGGACTGGGGCAGCAGATGGTGGCGCGGCTTCCGTTGGCGGTGGAAGAACTGGAGGGAGAGGAAGAGGGAGAGGAAGAGGCGAGAGGAAGAGGCGGGAGGGAGGATCGCACACGAGAAAAGGGAAACTTCTGGATTCTTAAAAAAATAGAGACCAAATAATTTCGGTCCCTATTCGGTCCCTGAATAGGGACCGAATAGGGACCGAAATTATTCGGTCCCAAAAATAGAGACCGAATATTAGGGACTGAATAGGGACCGATAATATTCGGTCTCTATTTTTGAGACTGAAATTTTCAGTCTCTATTCGGTCCCTATTTTGGGACCGAATAGGGACTGAAAATTTCAGTCTCTAAATCGGTCTCTATATGTGCTTTTTCTTGTAGTGGATGTCCGAGATGTTGTTTTCTTAGAAACAGAATTTCCTATTATCGGCGACACTGGAAAGAGTCTTGATCTACATGAGTTGGATGACCCCAATGATATTCTACCATCTTCCAGCGAAGGGAGGGAATTAGTTCCTAACCAGGAAGCCGCCGAAGATAGTAGAGATAATCATGATTGTGGGAGCTTTGTGCCCAGTGGGAGCACACCTATAGAAGAACAAGACGATCAGATACGCCGTAGCAAACGTGGACACATGCCTCGTCGTCGATTTGAGATTGAAGAGGAAGCCATTGTGTGCCAGCATGTTGATGATGATGAGCCTACTTCTGTTAAACAAGTATTAGCTTCATCTGCTAGTAAAGAGTGGAAGGAAGCAATGCAAGATGAGATGGACTCTATGAGTAAGAATCAGGTTTGGGAACTTGTCGACCTCCCTCCAGGGCATAAGGCTATTGGAAATAAATGGATTTTCAAAGTCAAACGCAAGGCGGATGGATCAATCGACAAATATAAAGCACGACTTGTGACGAAAGGATATACTAAAAAAGAAGGTATAGATTTCGATGAGACATTCTCCCCAGTGGTGAGATTCACATCGGTTCGCCTTATTCTAGCCATTGTTGCACATTTAGACTTAGAACTTTTCCAGATGGACGTTAAAACAACATTTCTCAATGGAGAACTAGATGAAGAAATTTATATGGTGCAACCAGAAGGTTTTGAGGCAAAGGGACAAGAGCGCAAAGTTTGCCATCTCAAACGTTCCATTTATGGCCTCAAACAATCATCTAGACGGTGGTATTTAGATTTCATAAATCTATTATCTCATTTGGTTTTGAGATGATTGAAGAAGACCACTGTGTGTATGTTAAACGTATGGCAGAAAAGATTCTTATTTTGTCATTATATGTTGATGACATTTTATTGGCTAGAAATGACATGGAATCTATCGAAGCCACTCGAAAAATGGCTGTCTTCTGTCTTTGAGATAAAAGACATGGGTGAAGCAAATTATGTGCTGGGAATAAAAATCACCAGAGATCGCTCGAATAAACTTTAGTGTTTGTCACAGGAGACTTACATAAATAAGATTCTTGAGCGATTTCGGATGCATTATTCCAAACCCATCGATACTCCAATTGATAAGAGTTGTGTTTTAAGTATCAGTCAATGTCCACAAACTGATAAGGAAAAGAATGAAATGTCTAATGTGCCATATGCTGCTGCAATTGGAAGCCTAATGTACGCCATGTTATGTACACGGCCTGACATTAGTTTTGCGGTGGGTCTTGTTAGTCGTTATCAAAGTAATCCCGGTCTCGTTCACTGGAAAGCAGTTAAGAGGATTTTTCGATATCTCCGTGGTTCTTCGGACCTTGTCTTATGTTACAAAGGAGGTGACTAAAGATTGAGAGGTTTCAGCGATGCTGATTGGGCCGGTGATAAAGATGAGCGTAAATCCACCTCAGGCTATGTGTTTATGTTAGGTGGAGGTGCCATTTCTTGGTGTAGCAAGAAACAAACGTGCATCGCTTTATCCACCATGGAATCAGAATATGTGGCTTGTTCTGCTGCATGTCAAGAGGCTGTTTGGTTGCAGAGTTTCCTACAGCGATTGGCCATGACACATTTGTCAAAGGAGGTGGTGGTGCTGTATGTTGATAGCACATCGGCCTTGGCCTATGCTAAGGACCCTAAATATCATGGGCGAACCAAACACATTGACATTCGTTATCGCTACATTCGGGATTTAGTTGCAAAGGAGTTGGTGGTTCTTCGACACATTTCGACAGGTCATATGTTGGCCGATCCACTAACCAAACAAATCCCGAGGGAGGCATTTGTAACCCATATTAGAAATATGGGATTGTGTAAATTGTGATGTGCACAATTATTGATTGACAATTAAATTATTATGTTTTCCTTCCTTATGTGTGTCTATGGTTGGAATACTTTACACATCAAGAAAAGTGTCACTAGGCTCTGAATGGACCCCCTCACACGGGTCATTCACCTTGGCGCTAAGAAAGAGAGCAAGATGAGACAATTTTTATCTATGGTGCTATGAGAGCGAGCAAGATAAATTTATATCTATGGCGCTATGAGAGCGAGCAAGATATTTTATTTTTTATTGTCACCTTAAAATAAGTTAAGATGAGGTCCCTCTGGATCGATCACAGGATATGAGAATCAAATCCGTGAAGCCTTCATTAAGCCGGTTGCGAGTTTTATGATAATAGGTCGTGAGACTCGGGTTAGCCGCAGTGGGAGTGGCTAGACTAAGAACCGTATGGTGTTTTTATTATGTTGTATGTGACACGCCCATAATGATGGAAGAACACCGTAGCATGTGTACATACCACATGTGCGTAAAACGACCCTTGAAGAGAATGATGAATGAGATCTCTGTTTCATCATTGTGTGAGCTCTTGGATCATAATTCATTGATCCATTTGTACCCTTAGGACTTGAGATCTATGTCATGAAAAGGAAGCTTGATGTCGCTACTTTAGCATGCTCCTTAGGGATATGGTTGATACAGTCCATCGGGACATGACTAGGAAAGCGGTCAAGACTAATTGAATTGACATGAGAACTCAAGAAAGACATCCAAATATTGCACCATGTTTTGTGGTTCACACCTCGAGGGACTATGTCGACTTAGTGGCGACAAAGTCGTGAATACAAAACGTTCGAGTTTTGATGTCGCTAGTTTTAAGAGATCCAGGATGTCAAAGCTAGTGAATATTGAAGATATCTAGGGTACTACGGGATTCCTTTAGAGTATTGTGATCTGTTAGTTTTGGTGATAACTTAATAGATCACTACTCATTTGTTGTGCCGACTCTCGTAAGGTCGCTCACTCCATTCGTCGTATGTAAGATTGAGAAGCATGTGTCGAGAGATGAATTGCTCTTAGTGAGCAACTGACATTTTACTGTGCCCTCTGTGGGCAAGTGGGAGATGTAAACCGATGGCAGTTGCCATCAGTTGTGCCCATGCGGGGCAACCAAAGGTTGCCTTTGGCAACCCTTGGCTGGAGACACAACCGCACTGCGGTTGTCTCCCTTGCGCAAGATTCTGGGAAGATTGTCCCAGGATGAAGCCAATAGGAGGAGGACTCTTCCTCTCTCCCGTGCGCAAGAAAGAAACATGAGATTCTCTCTCTTGGCATTTCTACCCAGCGCAAGTCTCTCCACTCTCTCTCTCTCACAGACACACAGTGCAAGTCTTCTCTCACGGGACATCACTGTCGGATCCCGAGTACGTTTGGAGCGAGGAACAACGAAGAAGACTCTTGTAGCCTTCTTCCCGATCCTACGACATTCCGCAACGCACGAGGTACACACCTCGATCAACATCTAACAGAGAGAATAGGATAAGGGTATTATATTATATATGATAATCTCAATATATTGTTACAATTTATTTATAATGTATTTATATAATCTTAATATGCATCTAGATAACATAAGGAAGATAGTAGCACATAGTACAATAAAAAAATAGAGGGTATAGGATAAGGATATTACTTATATTATATATAATAATCTCAATATATTGTTACAATTTATTTATAATGTATTTTATATGATCTTAATATGCATCTAGATAGCATAAGGAATATAGTAGCACATAGTACAATAAAAAAGTAACAAAAAAGTAATAGAGGATATAGGATAAGGGTATTTTAGAAAAAATAATATAAAAGTAGATGAGTTAGTCACTTTGGCCTTTCAAACCACTAAGATGAAAAGTAGGTTAACCTACTTTAACCCATAGGATTAACTCTAGCGTTATCAAAGTAAACTGTACTTTAACCCAATCTAAAATTATGTTTGGAGTTGAGTTGGGAACCCCAACCCTTTTCCAATAGGCCTTGGTGATCTTGGATCTGTAGATCGAGAGTTGATTAACCATTTCTATACGTTGCACATTTGCAAAGCATGAAAAGGAATTAGGGGATGAAATCAAAGCAGATGTTGCTATATTCCTTGTCGATGCTTAAGTTAGAGTAATAAAAGCAGATGAAATAAAAATCACTTTTTCACTAATTTTTTGGCTTCATATAGACTTACTTAAGTATGTAGGGTTCCTGAGTATTTATAGGCATTTCTCCCCTGCAAGGTCAAGTGTTGTATTGAGCCGTTATGGCTATGATCATGGGGAGTTAAGATGGACGTTACCATAATGGATCGGTTATAAGAAGTTACTTCACAAATAATTGGGGGAATTTCTGGAGGTTGCCCATGCTACCTGATGTATTTGCCTTCACATTTATGGAGATTTATGGCCATAAATTAGGTGGTAAAAATACTCTCTCTTTCTTTGCTCTTTGGTGCTCACAGGATAGCAGTAATCAAGATAAGAAGCTAGGGGCCGAGACAGGTTTTCTCAGGTTAACAATAAGGAGATGTCTAAGGTATAGGCACATTTTGGGTTAATAGTTGGGTGTGTTACCTCTTAAGCTGGTTGCCCCTTAGGGATTTAATCCTATTATATATGGGGCCTTATATGTGGACTAATGGGTCATTCATGACGCTTTATTAGTGGGCCCATATGAATTTTAACTAAATTGTCTTAGACACCGTTTGGAACCACTTTTTTAAAAGTGAAATCGGCTAAATCCGATTTCGCCTTCTGTGTGACGCATGGTTTCTATTTCCTCTCGTCGTCCGCGTCTTTTTTGGCGCGGGCGACGATGCGTGCGATTAAAATGTAAAAAAATTGGAAAAAATTACTGCACGCCTTCTCGAGTCCATCTCTCTCCGTCCATCTCAAAAAAATTTAAAAGCGATTGTGCATCCGCTTTCTCACATCTGCAGCATTTTCTCTATTTCTCTCCTCCGGACAATTTTACAGTGCTTCAAAACCGAGGCGGAGGAGACATCGTTTGGATGAAGGGCAGTTCTTATCACAGATTTTTTATTTTAAAAAATTTTCAAACTCTCTCCCAAAAGAAGTCTAGTCTCTGACATCTCAGAGAAACAGCTAAAAAATGATTCTTATAAAATCAGATTTTTTAGAAGTGATCACAAACGAGATATGGGCCATTATCTGAGGTGGGCCAAGGGTAGAAGTCACCCTCTCCACTTACCCCTCCACTCTAGAGTTAAAAGTTAAGTCCGGAGTAACTTATGGGTGGCTGGAACAAGTGATATTGGGTTATCCAATATTCCCTAAAAATGTCTAAAATTCTGTCTTGTTGACATCATATCATGGGCCATAGATGGCTTTGTACGAGCTTCATCGCATCGGCATCCTACACCTATCATGAGGCGTCATTTTCCAAAGCGCCTACACCTATCATTAGTCTCAATAAGGCTATCTCACTTTTTGCTAAGGTCTAGAAGATGGCGAAGTTGGAGGACCGCAACCTCCTCTGGGGTTTGAGCTAGTCCTTCCAGTCTCAGTCCTCTCAGTTGTAAGATGGTCCAATGGAAGTAGATAGGGTTTCGTCACAAGTCCGAGTCATGTGGCTCCAAGGTGTTCGTCAATGGTAGTGAAGCAAGGTCTTGGACCAGAAGAAATTGGAGTGGCAATAGCCTTGATGTAGACCTAGTACTTGCTGCTCAAATCGTTCGGCCTCTTCCCGGAATAAAGAGAAAGAAAAGAGGGAAAAGAGTAGGGCATTATGCTTTATTCTATTGGCCAGATGTCTTTAACTACCTTTTGAAACAATGGTAGAACCTAGACACTTTTCTCTTATTAACGTGTGGTATCAGAGACGTTCAGCTTGAAACCTTCCAAAAGGTCTCACCTGATGAACATTGAATTGGCTAGGATCGGGTGTTTGGCATGGTTAATGGCCAGTGTTGACCTCTTTAGGGTAGTTGGAATTATTCTTAATTATTGTCTCCTAGATCATTCTCTTTACTACTCTCTTTCTTCCATATTCATACCTTTCTAATATGTGATCTGGAGGAAGATGTCTTAGTGTTGGTGCATCCTTTCTGATGTTAGGACCTTCATCATCTAAGTTCTAATATCTCTGCTTTATAGTTCTAATTTGCAAATTTTCTTGTATTATGAAGGGTGCATGAGAAAGTACTCTGTACTGAAAAAAGAAGGGGAGCTTCATTTGGTGCACTATTTGGGGCTGTGCTTTATCTTGGTATTGTGTTAAGGAGAGTTCGTTATGAAGCTATAAAATATGAAAAACAGCGTAATGCAGGTTTCCTATCCCTTTTTGGTTCTCTGTTGCTACTGATGCTGCTGCAGTTGATGCAGCCATGTCAATGGAGGCAAGTTCTGTGGAAAACAATAATTCCTGCTTTATGTTTTCTTCTGTATACATATGTACATTAGGTCAACGTTATTGTCAGCTGCTTTAAGCAAATTTTGCGGTTTCTTACTTGCAACCAAATTTAAATTATATTTCAACTATTCTTTGGAGCAGTGGTATTGGCTTCTCTCTTTGAAAAGCCAAACACATGAAGGAAGTTACCCATTTCAAATGAGGAGTTGGAATGGTTACTTACTACAGGTACTTGTATATCTTTTCTAATTGATTTTCGGAAGGCAACCTTTATTAGGAGCTATTATTATCCTGTGTATTTATTGGCCTATGTTGATGTGTCTATATTTTATGTGGGTGGCTGTGTATAGGCGCACATATACTAGTAAATGTTCACATATATTTTCTCCTTTACATGCATACATTGGTAGTAGTCTTTAGCTAGCAATGATGAATGGTTCCAATGATGGTGGTGGGAAGATAAATTTCTTGATTATTTCTGCTCATTGATTGTTTGTAAAATTTATGTCAACTAGAAATGACAAATTAATAGACTGATGACAACCGCTGGATGTTACTGCAGGGTAATAGATGTATATATGTATATATATGGAGTCCCACTTAATGCAAACCAATGATTTGCCCACTAAATAATATATATCTAATGAGGGTGTAATATCTCATGACATGAGATATTATTATATGTCCCATGTCAAGATTATCTACCACTAAGGGGTTGGATGTCACACCCTCATTAGATCTATATTACTTAGTGCAAATCATTGGTATAACATATATATTACTAGTCTATCCGGTACATAATTCCAAATCATTTTTGTTAATACATAATATCAAACTATAATGAAAAAATACACATTTTTAGAAAGAGTCACGAATAAGAAGGAAGCATAAGTGCCCAAAAAACCTTATCCTATATCTAATCGCTTTTGGTTTGTCACTTTGGGTTTTTCCAAAGCTAGAAACTTATTTCTTCTTTTTTGTTCTACATGACCAGAAAATACTTTGCTTTTGACTTACCATTTTGTAACTTTGTTCTTTGCAGGTTGTATCATTGTTGGCAACAGTTATAGAACATCTGGCAACCTGTGAAACAATGCTAACAACCACTACATTTGAGCAACGTCAAAAGTATACTTTTCCTACTATATAATTTTGGACAAATTAATTAAGAGTTCTTGATTGTAACAAGGAGTTCTTTACTATAATATGACTTAACGTATACTGTAACATAAGATAACACTTACTGAATTGAATTACAATTCTTTTAGGGACTAAAAAATATGTCAAATATTTGATAGAGACTTTTAATTAATATAACACCCCATATAAGAATATGTTAAATAGACTAAATCAGTAGACTATTAACAACTCGAACTAGTCATTTTCAGAGTTCAAAAAGAAAAAAAACTCTGAAGTTAAGCGTGCTCAGTTAAAGGAAGTCCCAAGATGGGTGATCATTTTGGGAAGTCTTCCAACTAGTACGGTTGTTGGGCCAGTTTGCTAATTGGATCGTCAGAAATGATATTAGAGTCTTACCCAGCCAAAAGTGTAAGAACTAAGTGCCATACATGACAAAGTGCTATGCTATGGGAGCCACCTCTTAAGGTCATAATGGCGCAAAGTGCTATATAGCGTGAGCCACTTCTTGAGCCTGTAGAAGCTATCTCTAGAATCATGCCTGTCTGGGGTCTGATTGTGTGCTATATGTGCCTAACGACGAGGACGTTGCTTATATAAGAGGTGTAGATTGTAACACCCCACATAAGAATATGTTAAATAGGTTAAATCAACAAACCACTAACAATTCGGATTAGTCATTTCTAGAGCTCGAGTAGGAAAAGGACTTTGACGTTAAGTGTGCTCAGTTGGGAGTATCCCCAAAATAGGTGACCTTCTTGGGATGTCTACGAACTAGTACGGTTGTTGGGCCAGTTTACTAGTTGAGTCGTTACAAATGATGTAACACCCGAAATTTTAATTGATCAAAATTAAAGAAATAGTAAATCGAGTCAAACAAATACATACTATTATCGTATTTGTAAAAAGTGTTCAATAAATAGAATTAAAATCATGGTTAGACTTCCATTAAGTGGAATAAACTATTTAATATTATTTAGGCCAAACAAACTCTTTTGGTCCAAATAACAAACCTAAATGGCATTAAATCTCAAAAATTCGTAGGTTTAATTGGGCTTGAATTATAAAGGCTAATTAGGGCTAAAAATTAGTTTAATGGACTCCTAAAACTAACCTAAATTCGTGCACAACCATAATATGAGGTTTCCTAATGGCTATTCCACTTAGATTGGGAGGAAAATCCTCCTGGAAGGGATCAAGCTAAAACTACAACCCCACATTCCTAGTTATATTAGGATTTGAATTAACCATAGGTCTATAAATACTTGTCATAATCACCTTCGAGATGAGTTACCATCATGTTGGGGTCATGAGGAGTGAAGCTAGGGTACTAGAGGAGGAGGAGATCAACCACAAACTGTGCTTCTTCTCCAACTCTCGTACTGCATCGACTTGAAGAAGACTTGTCTTACGACAAAAGGTAGGTGTTCTCAGCCTAAAACTAAACATATCATATACCATATGAAAGAGCATCGAATCTAGTTTTATTTGTACTTATTTTACCCATTTTTATCGAGCATGCGAGTTGTATTAAGTGTTTTTCAAACGTCACACAATATTAGGGTTTTCAGAGTTCTTACCTTGATTATTGCATCCCGAGATCGAATTGGGTCAAACCAAAAGAGTAGTTCTCTTCAACTCGTTGTCCCCTATAACTTGCATGTTTAGGGTATTGTCTAAGGACCCCTAGATTTCAAGTTATAGATCAAATAAGAGAAGCTACATCATTCTTACCGTTCTCGGGCAATAACCATAAACACGACCACTCCAGTCGCGTTCTTCATCACCCTAATGCGACATACTTCCCGTCGTGATTAATTGAATAGAAACCTAACACCCGTTGCATTGAAGGGTCTGTCCCGATAGCCCAGACACATCAAAGTGTGTGCCATATGGATTTTAGTGTACCTCAAGAACGCGACCGGTCATACCATCGCGATTTGACCATGTTTCCTGCCCTTAGTTTTCGTCCAATTTTTATATTCAGATTTTAAAAACACTTCTAGAACGCAATGCATTGCGTCATCACGATTCGAAGTTGTAGCGACCCTCTGGCAGTTGCGTTATAAAGGCTAACATTCACCACATCGTGTTTTGAATCTCGTAGCGACATGTCGCCTTGTCACAATATAAAGGCAATCGACATACTCGTCACGATTCGGTGGCCATCTTGAAATTGTCTTCTTCAGTTGTACAATTAAATGTGATGTATGTCTTGATCCGTTACAATATTATTTAGTTTGTTCAGTAGCCTAAAAGGCATCAACCCATGTGAAAGCTATAATAACATGAATCTCTATCCTAATTGTTGTTGAGTTCTCATATGTTGAATGCTTAATGAGAATGCTAAGCCAACAAATCACATCTTTATTTTTGATGATGAGCATGAACATTTCATGGACAAATTTGGTGAGTGTTAAGTAATGAAACTTGATGATAATGACTCTTGGAATGCAAATGAAACAAACATGTTTAATTGATCATTTATATATCATTATATCTCCCTAACTAAGTTCTTTTATGTAGGTGAGATACTATGCAAAACATGTATCAAAACAAGGTTCAAAAGATCAAGAAAAGCAAGAAAAATAGGTACCTGTCGACAGATACATATAGGCCAGAAAGCCATACCTCAGGACAGGAGTGCCTGTCGACAGCACCAGTGTCGCCTGTCGACAGCCTTTGACAGGAAACTGTCTCCCGAGCTCCCAGTCCTCTGCCTGTCAACACCTGTCGACAGGAGCACCCAGTGCTATCGACAGACGAAGAAAACCTTCAGATTTGGAAAGTTTTTAAGTTTCCAAACATGATGGTTCCAACTACCACGTCTCTCCATATGTGGACACCACTATATAAGCTATCTTTTGAAGGTAATCTCGTACAGAAGCAGCCACCACCAAAAACCCTAGAGAAAGTCCAAGAACAAGAAGTGTTGTTGCTGCTCTGCTTCACCCTGTTGTTCAGATATTGAACCAACTGTTGATTCAGCAGTACTGAAGTCTGATCGTCGTGGATTCAAGCCTCTCTATCAAGTTGTGTCCCTCAGGACGAAGCTTGAAGTCCATCCAGACGTTCATCAGAAGAGTTCTTAATCAGGATTTGTGTTTCAACTCAGAACTCTTCCCTGTTTTGGTTTTTTACATATCTGTGTGTGTGTGGTTGTGTCTCAAGCAGTCCTTGTGCTTGATTCACGTGGATTGTGTTGTTCTGATCGTGGCTTCACATCAGACAACATGTGTGTGTGAGAGTTGTAGTCGTTGAACTAGCTAATAAGCAGTCTTTTTTGCGTGTGTGTGTGAACCGTGGACGTAGGATACACAAGTTGTGTACTCCGAACCACGTAAGACTCTGTGTCCTATGGTTTGAACATTTCTACGTTAGATGTTTGGTAGGCACGGTGTCTCTACACATGTCTGATAGATTGTTTTTCTATCCATTGTCAAGTTACACACATCAAAATTTAGTTTAAACTCTGTTACAGTTTTCACAGTCTGTGTCTTCGAGAAAAGAAGGTGATAAGAACTTTTTAATTGACAGTAATCTATTCAACCCCCCTTCTAGATTACCATATAGGGAATTCTGCAACCTTTCAATTGGTATCAGAGCAAGGTTTCTCCGATTTACTGTTATACTTGTTTGATCTTACGATCAGGAGAACTTTGATCTCATGGAATCTAACAAGGGGTACATGGCCGAGGGACACTCAGTGACCAGACCACCCTTCTTTGATGGCACTGACTATTCATACTGGAAAAACCGTATGCAGGTATTCCTAAGAGCACAAAACTTCGAGCTTTGGAAGATCTTCAGCAAAGGACCATACACCCTTCCTGTGGACGAAGATACCTGGACAAAGGACCAGATTGCAAAGGGGACACTCAACTAGAGCGCCCTCAACATGATGTAGTGCGCGGTCCACCCAAAGGAATATTCAAGAGTCTCCACGTGCACCTCAGCAAAAGAGATGTGGGACAAACTTGAATTGATTTACGAAGGTACACCCGAGGTAAGGGAATCCAAAGCGAGCATGTTAGTTTCTGAATATGAAATGTTTAAAATGAACAATGATGAAACTATCTCCGACATGTTTGCAAGATTCATGCTGATTATAAATGGTCTGAAAGGTCTAAAGAAGGAATACTCAGAGAGTGATTTGGTGAGGAAGATACTTCGGTCTCTTCCATCCTCATGGAACACCAAAGCCACTGTCATTGAGGATTCTAAAGATCTCTCAAAAATGAAATTGGATGAACTGATTGGCTCTCTAATGACTTATGAAATAAATGTGAAAAGAAAGGAAACTGAAGAAAATCCTAGAAAGTTAATTGCTTTAAAGGCTTCCAAGAAAAGTTCTTTAGGTTCCAAAAAGGATGCACCTCAGGAAAGTAAGGAGTTTGAATCATCTAGTGAGAGTGAGGATGATGAAATGGCCATGCTCACTAGATGATTCAAAAAGTTCCTAAAATTCAAAAGGAGAGGGTGAGGTAACTCTAAACCTTTCCAAAAGAAAGACTTTGCTAATAAATTTGAGACTAACAAGAAATCTGAAATTGTGTGCTATGAGTGCAAGAAGCAAGGGCACATGAGAGGAGAGTGTTCCGAGCTCAAGAAGAAACTGAAAAAGGAGAAATTCACCTTCAAGAAAGCCAAGGCTATGTTGGCAACTTGGAGTGATGAAGATGAAGATGAGAACAGTCAAGCTACCTCTGGAGATGATGAAGTTCAGTGTCTAATAGCAAGAAGCGACGACACCAATGAGGTAAATTCTTCCTTTGAAACTTATTCTGTTGATGAATGGGAAGAAGCTTATACTGTTTTATTCGAAAAATTATGTGAGTTTAAGTGTGAAAATAAAGCACTGAAAAAGATAATCAACTCCTTTGTTCATGACATCAACCATAATGAACAAATTGTATCCTTGAATGAAGAAATTGAAATGATGAAAGTTGATGAACAAGCACATAGTGAGGAAATGAATGGCATGAAACTGAAATTGCAGGAAGCTCAAAAAGAAAAAGATGATCTAAGCAATTCCCTTAAAACTCTTCAAGATGAACTTGCTGAAGTTAAAGAAAAGTTGAAAAAGGCTGAAGAGCAACTTAAGGGAAAATCTGAAGATCTAACTAGGTTTGTCAAGGGTAAACAGAATCTTGATGCAATCTTGGGATCTAATATGTTTGTGGCAAAACATGGGAATGGATATCAACCTGTTAAACCAAAAGTAATTGGTAAAAATCTGTTGACATCATTTGTTGATTCCAACCCAAGCACAAGCAAACAAATCTCATCAATGAAAACAAAAAGTCAAGCCAAAGGCAAGAAACTGGAACCCAAGAAAACCAAATCTATTGGTAACAAAACTATAAAACCTGTCAACAGCCCCAAAGAGGGTTGTTGACAGGACCGGAAACCAGCTTCCAAAGGAGAGCTGACCAGGCAACAGAAAGGCAAAATGCCCATGCATGTTTCTCAAATCAAAAAGCTCATTGTTGGAGAAAAACCTTCATCATGCAATTTCTGTAAAAAGGTCGGGCATAATGAAAAACAATGCTGGAACAGTCTAAATAAACTGAAAATCAAACAAATTTAGATTCCGAAGCATTTACTGTTTGGCATGAATGATACAGTGGGACCCAAAGTAATTTGGGTACCAAAACCTCTTGTCTGATCCACATATGCAGGAATGCCTAGCAACCCAAAATCAAAACAAATGGTACTTGGATAGTGGCTGCTCGAGGCATATGATGGGCGATAAAAAAAAATTCTATTTGTTGGTGGAAAAAGACGGAGGTCAAGTCATTTTTGGAGGTAACAACAAAGGCCAGATCTTCGGCACAGGTAAGGTCGGTAAGTATATCTCCAACTCAATTGACAATGTACTATTGGTGGATGGCCTTCATCACAATTTGCTTAGCATAAGTCAATTGTGTGATAAAGGTCACCAAGTTATCTTTGAATCAAGCACATGTCAAATTATTGATAAGGATACAGGAAGTCTGAAATTTTCTGGAAAGAGGGTGAACAACATCTACATGGTTGATTTAGACGATCCAGAAAATGAAGACTTGTGTCTTGTGGCAAATAAACAGGATGAGCTCACACTGTGGCATCGTAGGCTTGGCCATGCAAGCTACAATGTCCTGCACAAGATCATGAAGCTGAAGTTGGTAAGTAGACTCCCTGATATTTCCTTTAATAAAAATGAAATCTTCTTTGATGCATGTGCACAGGGAAAACAGACAAGGAAATCCTTCAAATCAAAAGCACCAGTAAGCACTTCTAAACCGTATGAACTTCTGCACATGGACTTGTTTGGACCTACTAGAACACTAAGTCTCAATGGCAAACGCTTTGGTTTTGTCATTGTAGACGACTTCTCCAGGTTCACATGGGTAAAGTTCCTCGCACACAAAAAGGAAGCAATGAGACTGTTTGAGGAATTCTTCAATAAAATTGAGCATGGAAATGTTCACAAAATATGCTCAATCCGCACTGATCACGGGGAGAATTTGATAAAAACTCTTTTTCTGATTTCTGCAGGCACCATGGGATAGAACATTTGTTCTCCTCTCCAAGGACTCCTGAACAAAATGGAGTAGTGGAGAGAAAGAACAGAACTCTGGTGGAATCGGCTCGCACTCTTTTGGTTGAAAGTCAACTTGCCAGGATGTTTTGGGCAGAAGCAGTGAACACTTCATGTGTGATACCCCGAATTTTCTTTCTTTTATATGATGAGAAGATATTCACTTGTTGTGTGCATAGCATGTGTAATTCATTGTGCCTACTATAAATTTTATACTTCTCTTGAGCATATATATATATATATATATGATAATTCATGTGGAGATGAGCGACTAGCTAAATTGAGGTGTATACTTGAATAATATTATACATGTACTATCTAAATATTGAAGAATATCCTATACTACCTATTTCATGGATATTGTGTGAGAGTGTATGAAGTGCATATGTGTATGTATGTATGTATGTTATCTTATGCATGTGATAATTGTATACCTAATTCTACATACATAACACCTTGGTATACTTATGTATGCATGTGCTTGTCTAGTTGTAAACGCTATTCATTTGCATGGTGTAGTTAATGTGTACATTGTACTTCGTACATTGCATGTACATATAGAGTGCAAGTATGGTAGGTGTATTTAGTAGTGTATATTGTAATTCTATATTCCTCATGGATAACATGCATGTATTTTTATGATATTTATGTGAGAATATGCAATTAGCTAAATTGTGCATATTGTGTATATTAAGAATTCCATGCATATAGTACTTAAGTAATATTGTGCAAGTTTAATCTAATTATCGGTGCGCGTGTTGTATCTATCTATTTCATGCATAATGCACATAAGTATGTTACATCCGAGTGTGTATGCTATATATATGTCAAATCAAGTGTGTGCATGCAAGAACTATTTTGTTGAGTAGATTATTCCTAGCTAACGTAATTCATATTGCCTCCTAATGATTTTGAAACCCTCGAAATTCTTGTCAGTTTATTTTGCCGCTTGTTGAGTCATGCTTATGTAAAACATCATGTACGCATAGGTAGATATCTACGTACATCTTATCTTAGTGTACTTATGTATGCATGTGTATGCCTAGGTAAAATCGTTATTGATTGCATGGTGTAGTAATATACATGTTATACCCTATACATTGTATGTATATACGTAGCGTAAATACGGTTCTTTGTGTGTTGAGTCATGTTGTGTGTGTATATATATATATATACATTGTATGCGTATGTAGATATTCATGTACGTGTTATTATCTTGATGTACCTATGTGTGTATGTGTAGGATTAGTAGTAAATATTGGATGTTTACATGGTGTAGTGGTGTATACATTACACTATATAGGTTTCATGTACATGTATGTATGGATTAAGCATGGTTTCTACATGATTTTAAGTTTTGGCCGAAGGGCCAATTGGCGTCAACATGGATGGATGCCCATGAGGTGTCGGCGTCCATATCGATGGACGCCAAGCCCTAAGTAGCCGTCCATATAGGTGGACGTTTACTTCTCTGACATGCATGCGCAGTAGACCCCTAAATTCCGGGGGCAAGCTACCTCAGCCATTGGGGAGACGTCCCCAATGGCTCTCAAGCCTTCACATCAACCCCTGCGTGGGTTGAGAGGTCTCCCTCCTATAAACAAACCCCTTTTGCAACCCCAAAACCCTCTCTTGGCTCTTTGAAAGAAGAAGGAGAGAAACCTTAAGCCTGTGAGAAAACCTGAGCTTTGAGAGCTCAGATCCAGAGATTTGAAGCTTCATCCGATGATCTACAGTGACTAGAAGCTAGCTTGGACATAGGAGGAGGCTTCCCCAACCTCGGACTGGAAGCTACAACACCACAGAAGATGGAGTGAAGGAGTTTTGGAGGCTTCTTGGGACTGCCCAAGGAGAGCTTCATCACCCATTTTCACCCCTTTGGAGATTTTACAAGAGGCAAGTAAACCTAGATCTTGATGCCATACATGTCCCTCTGAGTCTTAGTATTTTTACGGATTTTTCCTCGAGTCCTGGAACCCCACATTCACCAAATCCCTGGAGCTTGGTCTGTGTTTTGCACAGGCAGGAACTCGACGTCAAGGTCACTTGCCGCCAAGTTCTTCTATTAGCGGCCATCGATATGGCCGTTAATCTCCTTTAAACGGCCATACTATGCCGTTAAGTTCCTCAGGACAGAATAGTGAGCTGTTCTCTCCTCCTATATGATAAATTTCCGATGTGTTTCGCATGAGGATATATTGTAAAAACACTATATGTTATGTAATATGGTTAATGGAATGTGTTTGAGAGATTTTTATACTTTTATGTGATTTATCTAAATTGTTAGAATTATGTGAAATGCATGTGAAATAAAGATCATGGGTATGATAGTTTACTGTTTGCATGATACATGTGTAATTAGACTTCCATAAAATCTCCAGATGAGGTAAATGCATGTCAGTCCATGTCCTGAAAGTTTGGGAATTTTTCCATGAATATGAAACTTGTTATAATTTCTGTATTAGAAAATAGAGAGCATGCCTAGATTGGTTTAAAACTTCGGAAAATTTGCATGTTGTGCAAAAATTTCGGGGAAAATTTCTGTGACATTATGAATGATAGGTACAGACCTGTGAATGGTCGAATCGAACATTCACATTATGTTCCATGATAAATTGAATTATAAATGGCATGAGATTGACTGTTTTAATTTCTGTAAATGTAATATGATTCAGAAAAATATGAAAATTTACATGTGTGATCATAAACCTGAAATTAGTCTGTGGTTAAATTCTTATATTATTTGGATAACTTTAGAGTGCTCTATGAAATTTCCATGCGAAACGAGTATTCAACGCATGCTAATATGAACATGGTTGATTTTGTATGTTTCAACCTGATTAGTGTGAAGTACTGAATGTTTGTTTTCTGTTAACAATAGTATCATGTTAGGGTTAACTGAGACATGTAGAATTTATGGATATAACATATAAAATGATTCAACAGAATAAGTAAAACATGTGAATAATGTGTGAAAATGCGATAAAGCGAATGTAATGTGTAATAATTGGGCCGAAATGACACTGCTACCCTAGGGGCCTCGAGAGCTGTACATAGAAAAGTCCCTATGGAAAGCTCTATGTGCGAAAAGTTTGTCCTAAAGGCATTAGGAAAATCTTGGAGGCGGACAAGTAGCACTAGATAGGGTGGAGAGGGCTTCTCCCGGTCTGCGCAGTTACCAAGATTCACCACTATATTGCCTAGGTGGTGAGTATGTGATTATGAGTTGTGTTATGTGTTATGCGTTGTGAAAAGAGTTATGAGAATGAGATATTTGTTAGTGTCCTCTACTTGAAGTTAGGACTATGTGTCATGGTAATTTGTTTAAGCAATGAAATATGAATAAAGTGTGAAATGATATGTGAATGGTGAGTGCAAATGATATTATATGTGATAAGCGAAAACAAGAGTAAATGATATGATAATTTTGTGAAAGGAGATGTGAGGAAGAGTTAATGCAAATGAGAGTGTGCTTGCATATGAGAACTAGTTTATTAGCATGCTACGGTTATGTTTTCCATATGTTAATATGTCAATTGAATTGCCATGCTTAGTATCATATCATATAGATTACAATTCGTCATGTAATGGTGTATGTGAGTAAAGTTAGACAACTATGTTATTTATGCAACACCAAAATATGAACATGTAGACTTGTCGAAGGGATGAGATAATATGTGAATAGTTATAGATCCATGTAATTGAATGTAATGCATATAAGAACAGCAAGTAAAGTGTGATTATGTACATGATAAATGCATGAATAATATTTGGATTCCATGCTAGTTGAAATGCTCGATTAGTATAAAGTTTCATACTTAAGTGCTTATTGTTGCTAAAACGTTTTACCATGTTTTAACTTTCAATTCATGCTATAAAAATGTGAAGCTATGTGCATGTGATTTTATTATGTTAAAACAACAAGTAAATTGTTCAATTAGATACAAAAAGTGCACGTGAAAATAAAGTAGTCATCATGCTAGCTTGTTCTTTTCCCTTATGCTCAATTTTATGCTTTAGTGATAGAGATATCTATAGAATAAAAAAAAAGAATGTGTGGACGAATCATGCTACCTGTTAGGTGTATGAAATATGTACATGTGTATGATGTAATGCTCATGATTTAGAATAGAAATATGATAGACTAAAGCATGCTCATGTGAATAGAATATGTGTTGCTAGTTAAGAGTAAGGACCATGAGTACCCTTGTGATTTGATGATAGTGTGCATCTCTTTAATGTTAATGGCTTAGTGTGAATGTGACATGTTTAAGTTTAAGACTTTGGTTTGCTTGCTGAGTCTTTGGACTCACTCTTGCTTCGGCGTACAGGTTGACAATTATCGTGCACTAGAAGGAAGCTTAGTGAGGATCGTCATTTGGAAGACTATTTTGTGGAGCTGCTACTAGTTGTACTTTTCTTTTTCTCATAGCATGAAAAGAATTATTGTATGGACAATATTTGGACAATGTAGTTCTTTTACCTTGTATTAATGTGGACATTGTCTTTCTAGTTCGCTATTTAGATTGTGGAATGTGTGTTGGTGATGGATTAAAAGTTGAGTTCTTCATTTTATTCCGCTGTATTCTATTGCTATCTAGGTACATATCAACCTATCGACTAGTGTTGGGTACATGTCCCACTGTGACGACGCCCTTTATACCGATGGGGATTGGTATAATCGTACCGATATGAAAAGGTTCGTTACAGAGATTGGTATCAGAGCACCCAAGATTGAGACTGTACATGGATAGACCATCACCGTCACAATATTGCAAAGTCTTCATAAGGAATTGTCCATATATGTAGAATTTACTAATAATAGATAGAAGATAGTAAGGAGAATAGTTAGAATATAGTGACCTAGGTTCTAACTGAGTTACTTATTTTGCAGACCATGATTGGACGTGGTAGACGTAGTGCTCAGTCTAGGAGGTATGAGCAAAACCGCAAGTTGAAGAATTTCGTGAAAGGGCTTAAACCCTCAGTGAGAGCTAAGCTTCTGGAGCTTGATTCTCATACCTTGGAAGAAATTCTAGGTGTGGCAACCAAGAAAGAAAGTAGAGTGGGACCTCTCCAAGAGGGGGAGGCAACTTCAAAGGAGGATGTGACCAAGCCAATCCAAAGGTAAGATAAGAAGAAGGAGAAACTCATGGAAAGTCCGCAATCAACTGTGACCTCAATCAGCGAGAAACCCGAGTGCATCCAGTGCGGGAAGCGTCATGGCGGGAACACATGTTGGAGAAAGGAAGGAAGGTGTCTTAAATGCGGTAGCAAGGAGCATCGGCTTAAGGAGTGTCTGAATCTGAAGACAAAGTTCGCTCCACGAGGTGCTTCATCGACGACAATAAAGGAGCAAGGAGTAGCTGGTGATGACCTCGACGACGTCACCACAGGTATTCGATGCGATCTTCGAGGACGAAGATCTTTTTCAAGAGGGGGAGAGTGTGATACCCCGAATTTTCATTCTTTTATATGATGAGAAGATATTCACTTGTTGTGTGCATAGCATGTGTAATTCATTGTGCCTACTATAAATTTTATACTTCTCTTGAGCATATGCATATATATATATATATATATATATATATATATGATAATTCATGTGGAGATGAGCGACTAGCTAAATTGAGGTGTATACTTGAATAATATTATGCATGTACTATCTAAATATTGAAGAATATACTATACTACCTATTTCATGGATATTGTGTGAGAGTGTATGAAGTGCATATGTGTATGTATGTATGTATGTTATCTTATGCATGTGATAATTGTATACCTAATTCTACATACATAACACCTTGGTATACTTAAGTATGCATGTGCTTGTCTAGTTGTAAACGCTATTCATTTGCATGGTGTAGTTAATGTGTACATTGTACTTCGTACATTGCATGTACATATAGAGTGCAAGTATGGTAGGTGTATTTAGTAGTGTATATTGTAATTCTATATTCCTCATGGATAACATGCATGTATTTTTATGATATTTAGGTGAGAATAGGCAATTAGCTAAATTGTGCATATTGTGTATATTAAGAATTCCATGCATATAGTACTTAAGTAATGTTGTGCAAGTTTAATCTAATTACCGGTGCGCGTGTTGTATCTATCTATTTCATGCATAATGTACATAAGTATGTTACATCCGTGTGTGTATGCTATATATATGTCAAATCAAGTGTGTGCATGCAAGAACTATTTTGTTGAATAGATTATTCCTAGCTAATTTAATTCATATTGCCTCCTAATGATTTTGAAACCCTCGAAATTCTTGTCAGTTTATTTTGCCGCATGTTGAGTCATGCTTATGTAAAACATCATGTACGCATAGGTAGATATCTACGTACATCTTATCTTAGTGTACTTATGTATGCATGTGTATGCCTAGGTAAAATCGTTATTGATTGCATGGTGTAGTAATATACATGTTATACCCTATACATTGTATGTATATACGTAGCGTAAATACGGTTCTTTGTGTGTTGAATCATGTTGTGTGTGTGTGTATATATATATATATATATATATATATATATATATATATGTATGCGTATGTAGATATTCATGTACGTGTTATTATCTTGATGTACCTATGTGTGTATGTGTAGGATTAGTAGTAAATATTGGATGTTTACATGGTGTAGTGGTGTATACATTATACTACATAGGTTTCATGTACATGTATGTATGGATTAAGCATGGTTTCTGCATGATTTTAAGTTTTGGCCGAAGGGCCAATTGGCGTCAACATGGATGGATGCCCATGAGGTGTCGGCGTCCATATCGATGGACGCCAAGCCCTAAGTAGCCGTCCATGTAGGTGGACGTTTACTTCTCTGACATGCATGCGCAGCAGACCCCTAAATTCCGGGGGCAAGCTACCTCAGCCATTGGGGAGACGTCCCCAACGGCTCTCAAGCCTTCACATCAACCCCTGCGTGGGTTGAGAGGTCTCCCTCCTATAAACAAACCCCTTTTGCAACCCCAAAACCCTCTCTTGGCTCTTTGCAAGAAGAAGGAGAGAAACCTTAAGCCAGTGAGAAAACCTGAGCTTTGAGAGCTCAGATCCGGTGATTTGGAGCATCATCCGGTGATCTACAGCGACTAGAAGCTAGCTTGGATATAGGAGAAGGTTCCCCAACCTCGGACTGGAAGCTATAACACCACAGAGGACGGAGTGAAGGAGTTTTGGAGGCTTCTTGGGACTGCCCAAGGAGAGCTTCATCACCCATTTTCACCCCTTTGGAGATTTTACAAGAGGCAAGTAAACCTAGATCTTGATCCCATACATGTCCCTCTGAGTCTTAGTATTTTTACGGATTTTTCCTCAAGTCTTGGAACCCCACATTCACCAAATCCCTGGAGCTCGGTCTGTGTTTTGCACAGATAGGAACTCGACGTCAAGGTCACTTGCCGCCATGTTCTTCTATTAGCGGCCATCGATATGGCCGTTAATCTCCTTTAAACGGCCATACTATGCTGTTAAGTTCCTCAGGACAGAACAATGAGCTGTTCTCTCCTCCTATATGATAAATTTCCGTTGTGTTTTGCATGAGGATATATTGTAAAAACACTATATGTTATGTAATATGGTTAATGGAATATGTTTGAGAGATTTTTATACTTTTCTGTGATTTATCTAAATTGTTAGAATTATGTGAAATGCATGTGAAATGAAGATCATGGGTATGATAGTTTACTGTTTGCATGATACATGTGTAATTAGACTTCCATAAAATCTCTAGATGAGGTAAATGCATGTCAGTCCATGTCCTGAAAGTTTGGGAATTTTTCCATGAATATGAAACTTGTTATAATTTCTGTATTAGAAAATAGAGAGCATGCCTAGATTGGTTTAAAACTTCGAAAAATTTGCATGTTGTGCAAAAATTTCGGGGAAAATTTTTGTGACATTATGAATGATAGGTACAGACCTGTGAATGGTCGAATCGAACATTCACATTATGTTCCATGATAAATTGAATTATAAATGGCATGAGATTGACTGTTTTAATTTCTGTAAATGTAATATGATTCAGAAAAATATGAAAATTTGCATGTGTGATCATAAAACTGAAATTAGTCTATGGTTAAATTCTCATGTTATTTGGATAACTGTAGAGTGCTCTATGAAATTTCCATGCGAAAACGAGTGTTCAACGCATGCTAATATGAACATGGTTGATTTTGTATGTTTCAACCTGATTAGTGTGAAGTACTGAATGTTTGTTTTCTGTTAACAGTAGTATCATGTTAGGGTTAACTGAGACATGTAGAATTTATGGATATAACATATAAAATGATTCAATAGAATAAGTAAAACATGTGAATAATGCGATAAAGCGAATGTAATGTGTAATAATTGGGCCGAAATGACACTGCTACCCTAGGGGCCTCGAGAGCTGTACATAGAAAAGTACCTATGGAAAGCTCTATGTGCGAAATGTTTGTCCTAAAGGCATTAGGAAAATCCTAGAGGTGGACAAGTACCACTAGATAGGGTGGAGAGGGCTTCTCCCGGTCTGCACAGTTACCAAGATTCACCACTGTTTTGCCTAGGTGGTGGGTATGTGATTATGAGTTGTGTTATGTGTTATGCGTTGTGAAAAGAGTTATGAGAATGAGATATTTGTTAGTGTCCTCTACTGGTAGTTAGGACTATGTGTCATGACAATTTGTTTAAGCAATGAAATATGAATAAAGTGTGAAATGATATGTGAATGAGGCACATGGTGAGTGCAAATGATATGATATGTGATAAGCAAAAATAAGAGTAAATGATATGATAATTATGTGAAAGGAGATGTGAGGAAGAGTTAATGCAAATGAGAGTGTGCTTGCATATGAGAACTAGTTTATTAGCATGCTACGGTTATGTTTTCCATATGTTAATATCTCAATTGAATTGCCATGCTTAGTATCATATCATATAGATTACAATTCGTCATGTAATGGTGTATGTGAGTAAAGTTAGACAACTATGTTATTTATGCAACACCAAAATATGAACATGTAGACTTGTCGAAGGGATGAGATAATATGTGAATAGTTATAGATCCATGTAATTGAATGTAATGCAGATAAGAACAGCAAGTAAAGTGTGATTATGTACATGATAAATGCATGAATAATATTCGGATTCCATGCTAGTTGAAATGCTCGATTAGTATAAAGTTTCAAACCTAAGTGCTTATTGTTGCTAAATGGTTTTACCATGTTTTAACCTTCAATTCATGCTATAAAAATGTGAAGCTATGTGCATGTGATTTTATTATGTTAAAACAGCAAGTAAATTGTTCAATTAGATACAAAAAGTGCACGTGAAAAGAAAGTAGTCATCATGCTAGCTTGTTCTTTTCCCTTATGCTCAATTTTATGCTTTAGTGATAGAGATATCTATAGAATAAAAAAAAAGAATGTGTGGACGAATCATGCTACCTGTTAGGTGTATGAAATATGTACATGTGTATGATGTAATGCTCATGATTTAGAATAGAAATATGATATACTAAAGCATGCTCATGTGAACAGAATATGTGTTTCTAGTTAAGAGTAAGGACCATGAGTACCCTTGTGATTTGATGATAGTGTGCATCTCTTTAATGTTAATGGCTTAGTGTGAATGTGACATGTTTAAGTTTAAGACTTTGGTTTGCTTGTTGAGTCTTTGGACTCACTCTTGCTTCGGCGTACAGGTTGACAAGTATCATGCACTAGAAGGAAGCTTAGTGAGGATCGTCATTTGGAAGACTATTTTGTGGAGCTGCTACTAGTTGTACTTTTCTTTTTCTCATAGCATGAAAAGAATTATTGTATGGACAATATTTGGACAATGTAGTTCTTTTACCTTGTATTAATGTGGACATTGTCTTTCTAGTTCGCTATTTAGATTGTGGAATGTGTGTTGGTGATGGATTAAAAGTTGAGTTCTTCATTTTATTCCGCTGTATTCTATTGCTATCTAGGTACATATTGACTAGTGTTGGGTACATGTCCCACTGTGACGACGCCCTTTATACCGATGGGGATTGGTATAATCGTACCGGTATGAAGAGGGTCGTTACATCATGCTACATACTCAATAGAGCGATGGTAAGACCTGTCATAAAGAAAACTTCCTACGAACTTCTGAAAGGTAAGAAACCCAGTATTGGGTATTTCAGAGTTTTTGGCTCAAAAGTTTTCATTCATAATAATGATAAAGCTAATCTAGACAAATTTGAGGCCAAAAGTGATCAAGGTATTCTCCTTGGATATTCAGAACACTCTAGAGCTTACAGGGTATTTAATCTTAAAACTAGAACAGTGGAAGAAACTCCACACGTTGTTTTTGATGAATCTCAATCAAAGCCTAACATCTCGAATGCTTACAGGTTTGAACTTGAAGCTGAAGGAGCAACACTTGGGGAACTTCAAATAAAAACAAAAGCAAACACAAAAAGTGTCTCCAAGACTAACAGTGAACATCTTCGCAGGTACGATGATGAGGATGATGCAACTTTGTTCAGAATTCAAAATGATGAACCTAAAGAAGATCTACAACAAGAGGGGCCTCAAGCTGAAACTCCTTAAGCACACCCTCCTCCAGAACAACCTCCTCAAATGCAAGATCAACCAGGACCTTCAACAGTCACAAATGTCAGGTACTCTAAAGATCATCCACTTGAGAACATAATAGGAGATGTAAATGAAAAAGTTCAAACTAGGTCTCAAGTCAGGGAAATAATTGAACACGATCATCTAGCTTTTGTGTCTCATGTGGAACCTAAAAATGTTGAAGAAGCTTTAAAGGAAAACTCATGGATTGATGCTATGCATGAGTAGCTTTGGCAATTTCAAAGAAATAATGTCTGGAGTCTAGTTCCTAGAACCCTTGAAATTTCTGTCATAGGGACAAGGTGGGTCTTTAGAAATAAACTAAATGAAGAGGGAAAAGTGGTGAGAAATAAGGCTAGACTGGTTGCAAAGGGATATAATCAAGAATTTGCTATTGATTTTGAAGAATCCTTTGCTCCTGTAGCTAGGCTAGAAGCAGTTAGAATCTTGCTAGCATATGCATGCTCAAATAAGTTCAAGCCTTTTCAAATGGATGTAAAAACTGCCTTCTTGAATGGCTACATCAAAGAGGAAGTCTATGTCTCTCAACCACCTAGCTTTGAGGATCATGATAAACCTAACCATGTGTTTAAATTGCACAAAGCTATTTATGGTTTGAAACAGGCACCCCGAGCTTGGTACGATCGGCTCAGCACATTTTTGGTAAGCAAAAACTACTCACGAGGTAAAGTAGACCAAACTCTTTTCACTAAGAGAGTCCGTAATCACATAATTGTTGTTCAAGTTTATGTGGACGATATTATATTTGGCTCTACTAACCCATCACTGTGTGTAGAGTTTTGAAAACACATACACAGTGAATTTGATATGAGCTTAATGGGGGAGCTACAATTCTTTCTTGGTTTGCAGGTGAAACAAATGGAAGATGGATTCTTCATCAACCAAGAAAAGTATGTCAAAGAGCTACTAAAAGGATTTCAGTTCGAACAAGCCAAGCCTGCCTCAACACCAATGAGCACAAGCATAAAACTAGAAAGTGATGAGAAAGGTAAACCGGTAGATGCAAAGCAATTTCGAGGTATGATTGGCTCCCTTTTATATCTTACTGCAAGTAGATTAGACATTCAATTCAGCATTTGCCTTTGTGCTAGACACCAATCTAGTCCAAAGGAAAGCCATTTGGTTGTAGTTAAGAGAATATTTTGATATCTCTTAGGTACGTTTGATATGGGTCTTTGGTATCCAGCAAGTAGTAGCTTCAACTTAATCTCTTATTCTGATGCTGACTATGCTGGATGTAAAATTGACAGGAAAAGCACTAGTGGCTATTGTCAAATTCTTGGTGGTTGCATGGTTTTGTGGGTATCCAAGAAGCAACACTCGGTTGCACTCTCCACTGGAGAGGGAGAATATGTTGTTGCAGGGAGTTGTGCGGCTCAAGTGTTGTGGATAAAAAGTCAATTGTCTGACTACAACATTGACATTGGATGCACACCTATCCATCCTATGTGACAACACTAGTGCAATCAATCTCTCAAAGAATCCAATTCAACACTCTAGAACAAAGCACATAGAGATTAGACACCATTTTCTGAGAGATGAGGTAGCCAACAAGTCCTTAGAGCTGAGCTTCATACCCACTAAGAAACAACTAGCTGACATCTTCACAAAACCTTTGGCTGAGGATAGGTTCACAACACTTAGAAGTGAATTGGGTTTGTGCAAAATGCAATGAAACTCATGCCAAATCTTGAATATATGTCCCTTTTGTGCAACAACTATATGGTATATCAAATGGTGATTTGTGGAAAGACAAGTTATGCTTGTTTGGAAACTTTCATTATGCGTGAGAAAACATTGTCCGCCATGTATCCATAGTTGAAGTGAAAAAGGGACATCTATTTTAGATAAAGCATTTAGTTTCGTTACAATTTTCCCAATCTTAAAAAAATAAAAAAAAATATTATAACATCAAAATAACCAAAAAAAAAAATTGCTGTCATCCCTTTTCTTGCATGGTCTGATGTTGAACTATGTGAAACTCTGCTTGAATTGTTTTTGAACTGCTTGATTGGTGAGTCTTCACATGCACACACTATGGGGGAGCTATGTTAAGGTAGGTGAGTGAAATTTCCGAGGGAAACATGTACTTGGCCATTGCTTTACTTCCCTTGAATGAACATTCACTAATTTCTCTCATTCTGCCCTCCAAAATAATTCTTCTGAAGTCCCTGTTGACAGCCCCCAACCTGTTGTCGACAGCCATTGATAGTGTTAGTCCACCCGAAATCCTCTTTTGTCTGTCTGTTAGTACCTGTCGACAGCCCTCCATCGCCTGTCGATAGGAACATCCCTCCAGAGCCTTCATCCTTCAGCTCTGTCAGCAGCTGTCGACATGCCCCAAATGCCTGTTGACAGATGGACCAGTTTCTTTAAATCCTTCTCTTTTTGGTCCACAATTCTTCATGAGCCTCCTTATTGAAAGTATTTAAGGTGAAAAATGGGAAATGCCAACGTTATAATTTATCTTATCCACATGATATCTAAGATATTGTCTAAATCACAATGATTTTGACATACTATTCTTTATGAGTGTAAGTTGCATTAACTTGAGCACATCAAACAAAATCACATGTGCTTAAATTAACTCACTTGAATAGCTAATTTATAAAATATCATTTTTCAAAGTCATGTGATTAGTTACTAGGTCATTGAGGGTTGTGTCCTACATTGGTTTTTTAAACTTCTTCTACTTCTTGACCTTGATTTTAATCATCAACAAGGAAAGGTCAATCAAACATACGGGAGAAAAGCTACCTGTTTCAAAACAAAACACAAAGTGTTCAAAAAAAAAAAAGAAAAGAGAAAAGATAGAGCAATGTTGAGTATTGCTAAGTAACTGGGGATACGGGCATCACAACTGTCTATCTTCGCGTCAAACGTCTCACTCATTAACTCTGTAAAATGGTTTGATGGTCACTCAACCGAGTAACTGGGGATACGGGCACCACAAATGTCTATCTTCACGCAAAAAGGTCAAGTGATCCTAATTACCACTATTTCTCTTATGCTTCAAATAATTTTTATTTTTATTTTTACAAATTTAGCAAAAATAGAGTGAAGCCTCCCAATTTGTCCTGCCAAGGTCATTAAGTGGTTTTTGTTTAACTCACCATGTTGACATACAACTCATTAATCTTGTGTACATCACTAACTAGGGAAAATGGTCTCTTGCAAATGACATTATTCAAGAGGGTCTTTTATCAACACATGTTTTTTTGTTTCATGCACCCTTGTTATTGTCACTGGTGAATAGGGGAATATTATTTCACAACCATTGTAGATTCTTGATATGTCCAAAATATGTGTGGCTATGACATTTTATAATATGATATTACCCATTTTCCATCTTATATACACATTTGACGCTCAAATGGTTTGAAAATCTGTCAAAACTGCCTCAATGGCACAATTCTGCCTGTGCTTGTCGACAGGGCCCATTTCTCCTATCGACAGGGCCGGCGGGAGCATGTTTTCTGGAAGCCGACCAGGCATCGATTTAGGGCAGATCTCGTGGGACCCATCCTTTCAAATTTTCACATCACTTCCATAAAAGAGTTCCACGTCCCCTTCCACCCTTTCCCACTTCCACCAACTCTTCTTCCCTCTTTCTTCCCAAACCCTTCCTTTCCCAGGGCGACATAGGAGCACATCCACCCCTTTGCATTTTCTTCCTTCCTCTGTCTTCTTCCTTTCTCCCGTCACCATCTACTCCAACATACAACTTCAGATGGCTCCACCGGCAAGGAAGATGGCCTCTCGTCGTCGTCCTCGGTCTCGCGAAGCCAGACAGGGCTCCACGGCACCCGCCGAGTGCCGGACGAAGCACCGGGAAGACCGTCTGCCGGAGCTCATCACCCCTCAGAACCTTCACCTACTTGAAGTCCATGGCACCTTCACGAAGTTTGTGCAACCCCGCTACGTCGAATTCGTGTCTCTGGAAGACCTTTTTCCTGGGTTGCAGCCTCTCTTCGACGTCCAGAGTTGGTCTCCGTTCTGCTATAATCACAAGCGATACTCTCCCACCGCTGTGACAGAGTTCTTTAACAATCTCCGGCAGACTGCTACAGGTGACCTCTATTCCAAAGTCAAGGGGACTTCCTTTCGAATTTCCCCTAATTTTTTCTCTGTTGCCTTGCAAATCCCTAACACTGGGGTAGATATCATGTCCCATCATCCCACCCCAGAAGAGTACCATACCCTCATAACCTTGCAGTCTTACGACCCTACGGTTAGTAAGCAACTAAATGCTAACTCTTTCCCTCCACTTCATCGTCTCATCCACCACATCTTCACAACCATTATTGTTCCGAAGGATGGTAGTCGCGAACTTGCGACTTCCGTTCACAAGTCCCTGCTCCATAAATTCTTGAACCTTGAACCCATCAATCTCCCACTCCTTATGGTCTCCATACTCTGCAATTGCCTTCGTAGCTCCAAGAGGTCCATGCCTTACGCATGTCAGCTCACCTCCCTCTTCTTGTTCCTTGATATTCCTATTCAAAAAGAAGAGATGACTGTCCTCAAGTCTCGTAGCTCCTATGATCTCACTACTGCACAGCGGATGGGCTACAAAATGGTAGATGGCATTGTGACCAGTGACCTTAAGGGTAAGGAACAAGCTACAACTGAGGGTGATGATGAAGATGTAGAAGATGAAGAAGCTGCCAATGAAGATGAAGCTGAAGATGAAGCAGAAAACTCCCAATCTGAGCCTGTAGATGCTCCCGGAGATGGTGATAGCATTGATGCTGGTGACACCACTACTGAGCCTTCCATCAGAGATCTCATAGCTCAGTTACAAGTTCAGATGTGTAACACCCCATATAAGAATATGTTAAATGGACTAAATCAGTTGACTACCAATAACCCGGACTAGTCATTTTCAGAGCTCGAGCAGGAAAAGAACTCTGAAGTTAAGCGTGCTCAGCTGGGAGTAGTCCCAGGATGGGTGACCTTCCTGGGAAGTCTACCAACTAGCACAGTTGTTGGGCTAGTTTGCTGGTTGGGTCGTCACAAATGGTATCAGAGCCTTGCTCAGTCGGAAGTGCAAGAACTAAGTGCCACATAGGGCAAAGTGCTACGCTATGGGAGCCACCTCTTGAGGCCACAATGGCGCAAAGTGCTACATAGTGGGAGCCACCTCTTGAGCCTGTGGGGGCCACCTCTAGAATCCTGCTTGCTTGGGGTTTGATTGTGTGCTATATGTGAGCAGCGATGAGGACGTCGCTTATATAAGAGGGGTAGATTGTAACACTCCATATAAGAATATGTTAAATGGACTAAATCAGTTGACTACCAACAACCCGGACTAGTCATTTTCAGAGCTCGAGCAGGAAAAGAACTTTGAAGTTAAGCGTGCTCAGCTGGGAGTAGTCCCAGGATGGGTGACCTTCCTGGGAAGTCTACCAACTAGCACGGTTGTTGGGCCAGTTTGCTGGTTGGGTCATCACAAGATGTCTACCGGCTTTGCTACATTGAATGACCGACTGGACATAGTAGACACTAATATTGAAGCACTGGCTGACTCTCAAGTCCAGATCCAGCTCAGGCTTACTAGGCTCTCCTCCCATGTTCAAGAGGATCGTCAGGCCCCTGCACCACCTGGTCCTGATGATGCTTAGAGGGTCTAGGTGTCTTAGATGTTTTTAGTCCACGTCTTGCTGTTGTCTTTTGCTTTCAGAGTCATGTTGTTTACTTGATTTGCTTTTTGTCATCTTGTCCACTGTGCTATTGTGTAATGCCTACACTTTAATGAAAGCACAATTTCTCTTCCTGTTACATTGATCTATGCAATGGCATGCCTTTTTTTGGATGTTGTCAAAAGGGGGAGAAATCAATTGAGCAATACATGGACATATTAATTGACAAATGAATTCAAAAATTGTTGAAAAATTGGGGCTCAATTTGAAAATTTTGTCATCATCAAAAAAGGCGGAGAATGTTGAGTTCTCATATGTTGAATGCTTAATGAGAATGCTAAGCCAACAAATCATATCTTTATTTTTGATGATGAGCATGAACATTTCATGGACAAATTTGGTGACTGTTAAGTAATGAAACTTGATGATAATGACTCTTGGAAAGCAAATGAAACAAACATGTTTAATTGATCATTTATATATCATTATATCACCCTAACTAAGTTCTTTTATGTAGGTGAGATACTATGCAAGACATGTATCAAAACAAGGTTCAAAAGATCAAGAAAAGCAAGAAAAATAGGTACCTGTCGACAGCCAGAAAGGCTGCTGTCGACAGATGCATATAGGCCAGAAAGCCTACCTCAGGACAGGAGTGCCTGTCGACAGCACCAATGTCGCCTGTCGATAGCCTTTGACAAGAAACTGTCTCCCGAGCTCCCAGTCCTCTTCCTGTCAACACCTGTCGACAGGAGCACCCAGTGCTGTCGACAGATGAAGAAAACCTTCAGATTCGGAAAGTTTTTAAGTTTCCAAACATGGTGGTTCCAACTACCATGTCTCTCCATATATGGACACCACTACACTATATAAGCTATCGATTGAAGGTAATCTCGTACAGAAGCAGCCACCACCAAAAACCCTAGATAAAGTCCAAGAACAAGAAGTGCTGCTGCTGCTCTGCTTCACCCTGTTGTTCAGATATTGAACCAACTGTTGATTCAGCAGTACTGAAGTCTGATCGTCGTGGATTCAAGCCTCTCCATCAAGTTGTGTCCCTCAAGACAAAGCTTGAAGTCCATCCAGACGTTCATCAGAAGAGTTCTTAATCAGGATTTGTGTTTCAACTCAGAACTCTTCCCTGTTTTGGTTTTTTACATATCCGTGTGTGTGTGGTTGTGTCTCAAGCAGTCCTTGTGCTTGATTCACGTGGTTTGTGTTGTTTTAATCGTGGCTTCACATCAGACAACCAGTGTGTGTGTGAGTTGTAGTCATTGAACTAGCTCATAAGCAGTCTTTTCTGCGTGTGTGTGTGGACCGTGGACGTAGGATACACAAGTTGTGTACTCCGAACCATGTAAGACTCTGTGTCCTATAGTTTGAACGTTTCTACGTTAGATGTTTGGTAGGCACAGTGTCTCTACACACGTCTGATAGATTGTTTCTCTATCCATTGTCAAGTTACACACATCAAAGTTTAGTTTAAACTCTGTTACAATTTTCACAGTCTGTGTCTTCGAGAAAAGAAGGTGATAAGAACTTTTTAATTGACAGTAATCTATTCAACCCCCCTTCTAGATTACCATATAGGGAATTCCGCAACCTTTCAATTGTTCCTAATGATTGCTTGACTCCCTTTATCATGTGATTGCTATGTTCTATCTTCATGCTCTAGCTTGATATCAAATTGAAAGTGTCATGTTAAAAGTACAGAAATCATGTAATGGTCTCAATTGTATTGTTTAAACCATGCCATGCATTCTTGTTAATGGCTTTCCGCTATGTTTCAAACCTGTAGATTATGGATCTTGAGACATGTTCTACACGACACATTGCACTCATATGCAGCCCTTTCTTGGGGGATTGGAAACTCTCTACTGGACATTCCATTCTGATAGACTAGGGACCTTTCCAACAATACCTCTATAATTCTCTGTATTCCATAGATTCCCTCATGGAGACCGAGTTGGTTGTACCATTGAAGTTCCCAGAAGATAGAAAGCACTTCCGTTCTCATCTACTTCTCGTGAGTGTGATTTTGTTACATGAAAACCAAACCACTAAATGTAAAGATTGAACTAATATAATTAAGCCATTATACTGATAAAAGTTTACTTCGGATCATGTTTACTTGTCTTGTTCTTCTTATAATCATTGAAATGATCATTAGTATATGACTGCCTATTTCTTGGAAATCACATTGGCCATAAATGAACTGGAATTACCAGAAATTATTGAATCTTCGGTTCATGACTGATGCCTGTGTATATAAGGGCTCAGTCTGGTCCTGGGAGGAGCACCTGAAATACTTATAATTACGAAAGTATATGATCCATTGAGGTGTCTGGCAATCACCTAACTAACTGCAAGATCGATCTGGGTATTTTCTGCATTATTACTGAATGATTGATTGATTGATTGTACTGTCATATGTGAAATGGCCAAATCTATTGTATATGTAACTGCTATTGAACCCAATATGTCATTGTTCACTGGAATTCAACTCGTACTATTCACTGTACATGCTATAGATTATTGAATCCATTCTATTTGACAAATGATTGTATTATCATCCATCCCATTGGTAATCATTCTTTCTTACATGGTAAATGTCATTGGATTTTGTTTACTGAATCATTCTCTTGTCAAATACATGTTATACCTTTGGAGATGGATCCATATCGATATCATGATTGTCCTAGCCATGAGTATTGCCTGATAGTATCTTGGCTGATAAAAATGTTAATTTACTTAAAGCATGCCCGCACCATGAGATGTAAATCCTACTGGGTGTTAGCACTCTCACACCTACTTATTGCACCATTTTAGGTGATGACTATGAAGAAATAGAGAATGATGGGGCTGGGGAAGAGTGAAGAGCTTCTCAGAGCGTACCTGTCAATGTAACATGTCAGCCAACATGTTTAGAATCAATAGAGTCTATATTAGTTAGTTTACTTCTTCTTCAGTCAGATGTACTTCAAATTTCAATAATGAGCCCTATGTTTGGCTCTGATTATGAAAGGTTGTAAGTTAGCATTGAAGGAAATGAAATAAAGAATTATTTTGCATGTCACTATATTGTCTCAAGTCTTTTTATTATAGTTAGTTGTCATTTTGAATTACTCAACTATTGATGCTAGTATCTTCACGCTCTCAATTTATTTTCGCTGCTAAATAGGGCGTGATAGTTTGGTATCAAAGCCTTGCTGAGCCAGAAGCCCAAGAACTAAGTGCCACACATGGCAAAGTGCTACATAGTGGGAGCCACCTCTTGAGCCTATGGGGGCCACCTATAAAATCCTATTTGCCTGAGATTTGACTGTGTGCTATATGGGCCTAGCGACGAGGACGTCGCTTATATAATAGGGGTAGATTGTAACACCCTATATAAGAATATGTTAAATGGATAAAATCAGCAGACTACTAACAACTTGGACTAGTCATTTTTAGAGTTCGAGCAAGAAAACAACTCTGAAGTTAAGTGTGCTCAGTTGAGAGTAGTCCTTGGATGGGTGACTTTCTTGGGAAGTCTACCAACTAGCACGGTTGTTGGGCCAGTTTACTGGTTGGGTCGTTACAAATGGTATCAGAGGCTTACCCAGCTGGAAGCACAGAAATTATGTGCCATACAGGGCAAAATTCTACGCTAAGACATGCTTTAAGTAAATTAACATTTTTATCAAAAAAGATACTATCAGGCAATACTCATGGCTAAGATGATCATGATATTGATATGGATCCATTTGTTGGGAAGTGTGAGACCCTCGAAATTTATTTACATTATGTTTGTTTAACTTTGTGCATAATATAAGTATTTAGTTACTCATGTGCATATGCATGTATATATGTATGTACCTGTATATATTTATTTCTATGAATATAAGTACTTAGTTAATTCTATACATACTGTACTTATTTAAATCCTATGCATATTGTACTTAAATAATGTTGTGTATATAGTATCTAATTATTGATGTACATATTATATTTATTTATTCCATGCATATTGTATGTAATTATGTTGTGTACTCATATATATATATATATATATTTATTCTGTGCATATGATATCTATCTGTTTTCATTACTCATTAAATTGTTTATGGTGTATATGTATATTTGTTTTGATGTATTTTTGTGTTCTGGCCGAAACGCCAGTTAACGTCAACACAAATTGACGTTAATTGCATGTTGGCGGCAACATGTGTTTGGTTGACTGCATGGCCAGAAGAAGTTGACGTCCTGATCGATGGACGCTGAATCCCTGTTAGCGGCAGCAAATGTTGACGTCTATTTCCCAGATTTATTGCGATTTTAGATTTGGAAACGGCTGTGTTTCTTCCGGTTCTTGTTTAGGAAACCTAGCTCTAATGGTAGGGGACTTAACCTAATCCATACCCCGACCTCTTTAGCCTATAAAACACCCAGATTAGGGCGAGGTTAGGTCTTTTGGGCCTTAGGAGAAAAGCTAGGATTTCTGGGAGAAAACCTAATCTTTGGGGACCTGGATCCGTCGTTTGGAGGAGTTTTCTAGCGATCTGCATCGACTGGAAGATACACCAAACATTGAGGAAGCATCCCCAACTCTGAGGATCGATCTACATCAACAGAAGGACAAGATCTGGCAAGAGTCTGTGCACCTTCTTGGCTTGGCCGAGGAGAGCTTCACCGACAAATTTAGACCTTCACAGATTTATTTTCAGACAAGTGATGTAGGGATCTCATCCCTACTCATATCCTTTAGGTCTTAGGCATTTTTATGGATGTTTATTCGAGTCCTAGAACCCCCTATTCTCACTATTTTTAGGGTTCGGTCTGCACATTTGTAGATAGGAACTTGACGGCCACTTGTGTGCCGTTAAGATCCATAGTTAGTGGCAACATATTGTGCCGTTAACTCCTGTTGGTGGCAACCCCTGTGCCGCCAAGTTCTTCAAGTTTTACAGAAAGGCTGTTTTGATTACTGTGATATGTTTGTCAGATTTCTGAGTATAAGTGCATGCTGTAAAATTTATATGTGGTCAAGCACAGTCAGTAGGTGTAACGTTGTGTATTTTTCGGATCCTTACGAATCCTTCGTTTGTTGGTTGAGGTGGCCAGTGTGTGGCCAATGTGGCGTGTTTCAGGTGTGTGTGTAGATTTGGGGTGTTTGTGTGTAGATTTTTCGGATCCTCACTGTCATGTTAGGGCATTCATTAAAGCATGAAAATTGAGAATTAAACATGGTTTGTGTGGCATGGGGTGGTGATCCGGAGTGAGCAATGCAGATTAGGGTTTTCGCCTGTGAAGGAGACAAATCCCCCTATCGTAGTTAGAATGCGACAGGTCGACCCATCGCGTTCAAGTTATGAATGCGACATATCGTTGCGTCGTGTTCTAAAGGCGACACTACCCTACGTCGTGACCTCAGCTGAGAGGTCATGTTGTGCATGGTTTAAATGGTAGAATTATCCGATTATCAATACTTTATGTGTATGGCCAGTATAAGCGGTGCATTAGCACCTGTAATGCTCCATGAGCGTGTAGTTTATGGGGCTAGTGTGCTATTTACGAGGCTAGCAAGTGGTTTATGTGATTGGCGTGGTGTCCACGCGGTTGGTGTACTGTGTTCACATAGCTGACGTGAGATTTTCATGTGAGTCGTGCAGTGTGCATGTGGTTTGTGGTTGCGTGGTGAGTAGTACGATGCCTACCGTGTTTACCTCTTGAGTTGGGTGCCCCAGGTTCTGTGTGAGCTAAGCTTTGTGCTCGGGGCTTGTCTCGGTACTTGTATACCGTCAAGGTCTATGTCGTCTGTCCTGGACACCCTCACTCCGTTGCTTGAGATGTACGTCCGGCTGAAGGAAAGACGACAGTGGGACATCGACTTGTGTGAGTTTGTTGTTTGTCGCTTGTAGCACGCTCGTAGTTGGGGGTACGAACACCAGTAGACGTCACTGGTCCCCAGCTAGTCCTGTTTCCAGTGCCTCACTCTAGGGAGCTCAGGCCAGAGTCCCTAGACATGCCAGGCATGGGCCTGTGGCAGTGTTGTCTGTAGGTGTGGTGTTGGTTGGTCTCCATAGTTGTTTGACTTGTTCTAGTGGAGCGGCAGCTGGACCTTTCGTCTGTGGCTACGAGGCTAAGAGGTAGACCTGTGTGGTTTGTCCGAGTCAGTTGCTGGTGTCGCGAACCAGTCTACGTGGCTCGAGTGTGGCGGATTCTACTTTTGCACGTACACCAAGTTGTGGTTTTGCCGTTTATTTATTAAAGTGAATTTATGTTGACGGCAAGTGGTAAGTAATATTACAGCTTTAATATCCTGCTTAGTTGTGCTATAAATTGCTAGCATAGCTTCCAACTTTTGTACTTGAGTTGGTTTGCTCGGTTTATTGGGCGAGTTTCCCTACTGACTCTTATACCTTAATTTGACTTTTGTTGAAATTTGTCTATGTATATTCGATATAAATATGTGTGACATCGTGAATCATATATATATATCAGTGTGTTCCATTGTGTTTTCACGGATGCATGTACGATATCCCTTGCGAGGCTATGGCTCGTTCGTGGGAGACGGAGTCGGGTTAGACTCGTTATTGGGTTAACGGGTTTGCACGACGTGGTCCGTCACAGTTTGTATCAGAGAAAGGTCTGTGTAAAGATAAAGGAACGGGAAATTACATAGCCTTATTTCTACACTAGTCCACTGCTGGTAGTTGACCCTAGTTTCGTAATGATTTGTTGGTATGTATGTGGCTGGAATGTTGTTTGTGCAGGAATTTGAGATGGCTGATAGAAGGGATTGGGGTGGTGGAGGAGATGAACCAGAAGAGTCTACCCAGCGAATGATAGAAAGGATATGGGAGAGTCTTACGGATATTCGGATGAGACTGGACCAGCAGGCATCGGAACTGCCAGTAGCAGTACCACCAGTTGCAGAAGAGGCCGTACTAGTGGCACCAGTTCCACCACCACCAGGAGTGGAGTTACCTCTTGTGGCCACCTACTTACACAGGGGGGCCTAATCCAGACATAGCTGAGCACTGGATTCATGAGATTGAGAGGGTTTTTGTGACTATGAGGTGTCCTCTAGTGGACAGAGTAGTTTTGGCTACATATTAGTTGCGGAGTTTTGCGCAGGAATGGTGGAGGTTAAAGATGCAGACCACTTTTGCAGGTAGGACAAAGGAGACTATGACATGGCCAAAATTTCTAGAAGTGTTTAATGACACATTCTTCCCAATACAAGTGTAGCAAGAAAAAAGGGAGCAATCCGAACTTTGCCCAAGGGAATTCTTATGTTTTGGAGTCTCAGATGAGGTTTATGGCACTCAGTAGATATGGGCCATATGTGGTATCAAATAATGCTATGATAGTTGAGTATTTTATTCGAGGTTTGAGGATAGAATTGCAGAATGCGGTGATACCACTTATGTGTAAGACTATAGAGGAGGCAGCCCAAAGAGCAGCCATATTGGAGAGGTCAGTTCGGACTCGTCAGGCACGAGAGTCAGGTTTAGGTAGTTTTCGGCTACCTCAACAGTCTTCGGGGATCAGCAAAGGAAAAGCACTAGCAGGACCATCTTCCTCAGGTTTCAGCAAGTGGGGATCAAAGTTGAAGAAAATATTCAGAGGTCGAGGAGGAGGTCGCCAATAGGTGTTCCAGCAGGGGCGTGGCTATAGGCCAGAGGTGGAGGAGTCTCAGCAGAGTACATCCAGACAGCCTACACTTCCACCAGGCTATAGATGTTATAATTGTGATCAGCCGAGGCATTTGATCCGTAATTGCCCCTATCCTAGAGAATATGGGTATGGAAGAGGAGTGCAGCAGCAGCAGCAGCCCCAACAGCCACCAATAGGTCGTGGTAGAGGAGCACCACTCCAGCGAGATAGAGGCCGGGTTATGGCTATCACCCGAGCCCAGGCAGAGGCATCAAATTTGATAGAAGGTATATTACCTATCTATGACTTTTCAGCAAGAGTTTTATTTGATCCGGGTGCTTCTCATTCTTTTATTTTCGAAGAGTTTTTGGATTGTATGGTGCATCCATTAGCAGAGAAACTGTGTGAATTGGTAGTAGAGGTTCCTTCGGGTGAGTTTATGCTCACCTCTTGTTATATAGATGAGGCTCCTATTATGATTGAAGGGAATCAGATGCCAGGTAGATTATATGCTTTACAATTGAGAGATTATAATATTATTTTGGGTATGGATTGGCTTGAAGCCTATGGAGCTATGGTAGATTGCAGAAAGAAGAGAGTCAGGTTTTCTCACCCCAGTGGAGCAGTATTTGAATTTCAAGGTATTCCTTTCTATACCTCTAAGTTGATAATTTCAAAAATTAGAGCTAGAAAATTGTTAAATGTGAGGTGTGTAGCTTATTTAGCTTCAGTAAGTTTGGTAGAGACTGGTAAGTCAGTAGAAGCAGTTCCAGTGGTTAGGGAATTTGCAAATGTATTCTCAGATGATTTGCCAGGTTTAGCTCCACATAGAGAAGTGGATTTCACTGTGGAATTGCAGCCAGGCACAATGCCAATTTTTAAGGCACCATATAGAATGGCCCCAGCAGAGTTGAAAGAGCTAAAGAAACAGTTGCAAGAATTGTTAGAAAAAGGTTTTATTAGGCCGAGTCATTCACCCTGGGGAGCTTCAGTGCTATTTGTAAGAAAGAAAGATAGTAGTTTTAGAATGTGTATTGATCATAGAAAATTAAATGATGTGACTATAAAGAATAGGTACCCACTACCAAGAATTGTTGACTTGTTTGATCAACTTCAGTCAGCTAAAGTGTTTTCTAAAATTGACTTGAGATCAGGGTATCATCAGTTAAGGATTAGAGAGGAAGATATTGACAAGACAACATTCAGAACCAGGTATGGGCATTATGAGTTTGTGGTTATGCCATTTGGGCTAACCAATGCACCAACAACATTTATGAATTTGATGAACATAATTTTCCATCCATATCTGGATCAGTTTATAGTGGTTTTCATAGATGATATACTAGTTTATTCAACATCTGAAGAGGAACATGCATCTCATTTGAGGTTTACATTGTAGCTATTACGGGACAATCAATTGTATGCCAAGTTCAGTAAGTGTGAATTCTAGTTGAAAGAAATTCAGTTTTTGGGTCATGTTATTTTAGCAGAGGGAGTTGCAGTTGATCCAGCGAAAGTGGAGGCAGTTATGAAGTGGGAAGTGCCAAGAACAATTACAGAGATTAGAAGTTTTCTGTGCCTAGTAGGTTACTACAGGCGTTTCATACAACATTTCTCCAGAATTGCAGCACCTATGACCAGATTGACTAGAAAAGGTATACCATTTGTGTGGTCAAGTGAATGTCAAAAAAGTTTTGTGGAATTAAAGAAAAGGCTTATAGCAGCAGCAATATTGACAGTACCAGCAGGCAGCGGTTGTTTTGTATTTTACACAAATGCATTCAGAAGAGGGCTTGGAGCTGTACTAATGCAACATGGTAAAGTAATAGCTTATGCGTACAGGCAATTGAAGCCAGCAGAGGAGAACTACCCAACGCATGATTTGGAGCTAGCAGCAGTTGTATTTGCTTTGAAGATGTGGAGGCTCTACCTATATGGTGAGAGGTTTGAAATATTCACAGATCATAAAAGTCTGAAATATATTTTCTCCTAGAAGGATTTGAATCTTCGTCAGCGCAGATGGGTAGAGTATTTGAAAGATTATGATTTCAGTTTGGCTTACCATCCAGGTAAGGCTAATGTGGTAGCCGATGCATTAAGCAGAAAAGCATATATGAGTCACATGATGATAAAAGAATGGAAATTATATGAGGAAATAGTAGAGAATTCACTGTATGTTCTGAGCAATCAACGACGAGCAGTACTAGCCAGTAGTGCTGTAGAGTCATCTTTGTATTGGCAGATTATTGAAGCCTAGAGAACCGATGGAAGCTTAGCAGAAATTGTGAAAATGGAAGGTGTCACCATTGATGATAATTGTGTAGTCAGACTCAGAGACAGGTTATATGTACCCACAGAAAGAGAAGTAAAGCAAAGAGTTCTAGAAGAGGCACATAAATCCAGATATACGATTCATCCAGGTAGCACTAAAATGTATCAAGATCTGAAAAAGTATTTTTGGTGGCCGCACATGAAAAGAGAAATAGCAGAGTTCATTGCAGAATGTGTGGTTTGTCAGCAAATAAAGGCAGACCATCAGAAGCCCGGAGGTCTACTACAACCGTTACCCATTTCACAGTGGAAGTGGGATGACATTTCTATGGATTTTGTGGCGAGACTACCGAGAACAGCTACATGACACAATGGAATATGGGTATTTGTTGACAGATTGACTAAAGTATGCAAACTAATAGCATTGAGTATGTCCTGGACAGTGGACAAATTAGCAAGAATTTATGTTGATAGAATTGTTCCATTGCATGGTATCCCAAAGACAATTGTTTCTGACAGGGATCTCAGGTTTACTTCTGGTTTCTGCAGAAGTTTACAGAGAGTTATTGGTACAGAATTGAGGTACAGTTCAGCCTATCACCCACAAATAGATGGTCAGACAGAAAGAACAATTTAGACAATTAAAGATATGTTACGAGCTTGCTGTTTAGTGTGGGGAAGCAGCTGGGAGCACCATCTGGGCATGGTAGAGTTTGCTTATAACAAAAGTTATCACACCAGTATCAGAATGGCACCATATGAAGCATTATATGGAAGGCCATGCAGAACGCCATTAAATTGGCATGAAGTGGGAGAAAGACAAGTAATGGGTCTTGAATTAATTCAGCAGACTACAGAAATGGTCAGGTTCATTAAAGAAAAGTTGCAAGCAGCCCAAAGCCGATAGAAAAGCTATGTAGATAATCGTCGTAGGCCACTTCAGTTCGAAGTTGGAGATTTTGTTTTTCTGTGGGTTTCTCCTACTAAAGGTATTTTAAGGTTTAGCAAGAAAGGAAAGTTGAGCCCAAGGTATGTGGGGCCCTTCAAGGTATTAGAAAGAATTGGGGAGACTGCCTATAGAATTGATTTGCCAGCTGATTTTACTGATGCTCATGATGTTTTCCATGTTTCTATGTTGAGAAAATGTATTGAAGATCCAACACAAATAGTCAGTTATCAGCGGGATGATTTGAAACCAGACATGTCTATGCCAGAATACCCAATGCAGATCACAGGCCGCAGAACACAAAAGCTAAGGATTAAGGAAATTGAACTGGTAAAGGTCAGATGGGAAAATAGGCAGGGAGGAGAGGATACTTTAGAATTATACGAGGAAATGGCTAAGGCGCATCCTTATCTATTTGAGTAAGATTTTAAATCTTTTTATATGATGGTACTTATTGTGGTGTTTAAAGCTTTAAATACATGAATTGTGTTTTGAATTTCGAGGTTGAAATTTCTATTTAGATGATAGTAATGTAACGTCGCGTGTTTTTCGGATCCTTCGTTTGGTGGTTTAGGTGGCCAGTGTGTGGCCAATGTGGCGTGTTTCAGGTGTGTGTGCAGGTTTAGGGTGTTTGTTGGCTGGTAGGCCGGGCCCAAAACACCAGCCTGTTCACTGTCTGTGAACGCGATAGTGAGGAACGTCGCGATCTGAACGCGATAGTCCTGCATGTCGCGCTCCTGTTGCCTCTGTTGGGTGGTCGTCGTCTGCTTGTGCGCCGCATGTCACGCGCTGGACGGCATGCAAACGTCAGCTTTAAGAAGGCGACGCCCTGAAATGTCGCGTTCAGGTCGCGACGGAAGGGTATGTCGTGTTCCCAACCGCTGTGCATTTTTATGTTGTTTCCGCCAAGCAGAGCTGCAACTAGTTCTGCTCGGCCAGGAGAAGAGCTGCGGCGATTTGCTGGGCGATTTGGGGTGTTGAAGGTGTTTTTGGCATGTTCTCGCCACGAGGACCTTGCATGGAGCGGGGGAAATGCTGGGTATTCATTGTTCTTCGCGTTCTTCGCGAAGGTAGGGGAATGCTACCTGTTTTACACCATGAGTTTGCTTGATTTGCATGTGTGGATGGTTACTTGGCTTTAAAAACGTTAGATATCATGTTAGGACATTCATTAAAGCATGAAAATTGAGAATTAAACGTGGTTTTTGTGGCATGGGGTGGTGATCTAGAGTGAGCAATCCGGATTAGGGTTTTCGCCTGTAAAGGCGATAGAGCCCTCTTTGGCATTTAGAACGCGACAGGCCGACCCGTCGCGTTCAGTTTATTAATGCGACATATCGTTGCATCGCGTTCTGAAGGCGACACTACCCTACATCGTGACCTCAGCTGAGAGGTCATGTTGTGCATGGTTTAAACGGCAGAATTATCCGATTATCGGTACTTTATGTGTATGGCCAGTATAAGCGGTGCATTGGCACCTGTAATGCTCCATGAGCGTGTAGTTTATGGGGATAGCGTGCTGTTTACGAGGCTAGCAAGTGGTTTATGTGATTGGCATTGTGTCCACGCGGTTGGTGTACCGTGTTCACGTGGTTGACGTGAGATTTTCATGTGAGTTGTGCGGTGTGCACGTGGTTTTTGTGTGCGTGGTGAGTAGTACGACGGCTATCATGGTAACCTCTTCAGTTGGGTGCCCCAGGTTCTGTGTGAGCCAGGCTTTGTGCTCGGGACTTGTCACGGTACTTGTGTATCGTCGAGGTCTGTGTCGTCTGTCCTGGACACCCTCACTCCATTGCTTGAGTTGTACGTCTGGCTGAGGGAAAGACGACAGTGGGAAACGACTTGTGTGAGTTTGTTGTTTGTCGCTTATAGCATGCTCGTAGTTGGGGGTACAGACACCAGTAGACGTCACTGGTCCGCAGCTAGTCCTATTTCCAGTGCCTCACTCTAGGGAGCTCAGGCTAGAGTCCCTAGAGGTGCCAAGCATGGGCCGGTGGCAGTGTAGTTCGCAGGTGTGGTGTTGGTTGGTCTCCACAGTTGTTTGACTTGTTCTACTGGAGCGGCAGTTGGACCTTTCGTCCGTGGCTGAGAGGTTGATAGGTAGACCTGTGTGGTTTGTCCGGGTCAGTTGCTGGTGTTGCGAACAAGTCTATGTGGCTCGAGTTTGGTGGACTCTAGTTTTGCACGTACACCGAGTTGTGGTTTTGCCGTTTATTTATTAAAGTGAATTTACGTTGACGGCAAGTGGTAAGTAATATTGCAGCTTTAATATCCTGCTTAGTTGTGCTATAAATTGCTAGCGTAGCTTCCAACTTTTGTACTTGAGTTGGTTTGCTCACTTTTTTCGGGGAGTCTCCCTCTTGAGCCAGTGACTTGTGAGGCTCACCCCTACTCCCTACAGATGAAGGAGAGCAGGAGGTTTCTCTTCCATCTTTCAGTTTGGAGCTGCATCGCAGCGGTGTTGGGCCGACGCCTCCAGTAGTGTAGTTTCTTTTCCTGTTGTACCTCGGGGTATGCCCCACGCTCTTGTACCTTACTTTGACTTTTGTTGAAATTTAGCTATGTAAATCCAATGTAAATATGTGTGACATTGTGAATCATATATATATATATATCTATATCTATATATATATATATATATATATCAGTGTGTTCTTTTGTGTTTTCACGGACGCGTGTACAATATACCTTGCGAGGCTATAGCTCGTTTACGGGAGACGGAGTCGGGTCAGGCTCATTATTGGGTTAACGGGTATGAACGACGCGCTTCGTCACAGTAGGTCATCTCATGAGTTTTTTTCGAATTTCTGTAAATAGTTTCATTTTTTAAAAATTGCTGAAATTGGATAATAAGCATGAATTGACCATGATAATTCTGAATAATTTGATCTGTTGTATATTAGGCTTTCATAAATTTTCCATGATCATAGGATGACTGTTTTCAGGTTTTTGAATGTTAGGCATGACTGTTTTACTGTGAATCATGTTTAATGAATTTCTTGTTAATTATGCATGAGATCTATTTTAAATTGTGAAAATTAAAATACTATTATGAAAAATCTAAAAAGTTTGGTATGTAATATAAAACCTGTGTACAGCTTGTGATAAAAATTTCGTTCTGTTTTGATAACAGTAGGCACTGTTGTTAATTTAATAAGTCATATGACCATGATAAATATGTTTAAGTAATCATGTGTAATTCTGTGATTAGTAGTAGGATTAGGATGTTGTTATGAGTTAATTATCCTTGTGAATAGAAGCATCGTGTACTGTAAACTGAACCATGTGTAATTATGTTAAAGTGCATGTAAATTAGTTAAAATGTGTGTAAATGAATGAAACATGTGATAATGTGTAAAAATTGGCCGATATTGACACTGCTACCATAGAGGTCTGAGAGCCGTACTGTAGTAAGGTCCCTATGGGAAGGCTCAATGTATATGTGTTATCCTAAGGGCATTAGGATGAAATCCTAGAGGTGGACAAGTACCACTGGTTAGGGTGGAGAGGGCTTCTCCCGATTCTGTGCATTTACCTAGATTCGTCACTGCATTGCCTAGGTGGCGGATATGTATTATGTGTTAGGTGTTATGTGTGTTCCTCTAGATGGTAGTTAGGACTATGTGTCACGTCAAATTAAGTGTAAAAAATGTAAAATGTGAATAATGTGTAAAGTGACATGTGAATGTGGCACGTGGTAAGTACAAGTGAAGTGACATGTGGATTTGCAAGTGAAAACTATGTGAAAGATGTGGGAAATCATGTGTAAATGAAAGTGAATGTAAATGAGAGGGTAAACGCATATGTTCACGTTAAACATGTGTTAATGTAATTTGGATTAATTGTAGTATCATGTTTATTATCATGTTGTATAGTTTAATATAATCCATGTGTTAGCGTCATTTGAATATGATAATTTTACATTAAAACAGTAAGCGAAATGAGTGAAAAAGTGTTATAATTGCATGAGAAATTGATTAGATACCATTCTAGGATTATTATTTACTATGTACATAGATCCATGTTTTAATAACATGAACCAATTCGTTTATCATACTTAAAAAACATGTCTAGGTTGTTTATGTATATTTGTAAATTGAAATTAAGTATGTACCATGTACTTTCTTTATTGTTTAAAAGAGAACATGTGTTTGCTCATTGTTTATTTGTTTAGCATGTGTGTGATATGCGTAAGAATGTTATCATTAGATTGCTTGCTGGGTCTTTTAGAAGAGTCATCCTTGCTTCGGCGTACAGGTGAGACAGGTGTTCCCATACCTTAGGAGGGCGTAGCGAGGAGTGACTCCAGGCGCTAGGAGTAACTACTTGTGGAAGATTTCTTTGTAGTTATATTTTCTTTCCATAGTATGTAAAAGATGTTACTCATATGAACAATGTCATAATGTATTTCATTTTGGACATGTAATAATGTGGACAGTTGCTATTTACTTTTTCTATATAGACTGTGGAATGATGTGATGATGATGGAATAAGATGAGTTATTACTTTTATTCCCACTGTAATCATTTGTTATTCATGTACATATCAACTTATCGTTTAGTGTTGGGTAAATATCCTACTGTAATGACGCCCTTTGTACCGACGTGGATTGGTATAATCGCACCAATATGAAGATGGTCGTTACAGGAAGTCTACCAACTAGCACGGTTGTTGGGCCAGTTTACTGGTTGGGTCGTTACAAATGGTATTAGAGGCTTACCCAACTGGAAGTACAGAAACTAAGTGCCACACAGGGAAAAATTCTATGCTACGACATGCTTTAAGTAAATTAACATTCTTATCAGGAAAGATACTATCAGGCAATACTCATGGCTAAGACGATCATGATATTGATATGGATCCATTTGTTGGATTGATATGAAGCTTTTGATGTCCTAGAGAAAGGTGAATAGGACTTCTTGCACTATTAAAAATTTATCTAAAAATAAGATAACATTAGATAGTATCGTTAGTACTTAGTGTGGTGTGTGTAAAACAAGTGAAAACTTGGCGGAAACATCACACAAAGTGCATAGAGAATTTATCCTAGTTCGAGACTCCTATCAATTAGGATTCCTACATCTAGTCCCCAAGCACACCTTGGGATTTCCACTATCTACCAAAAATACTTGGCCTTCTCTCCAGTAAGAGGTATTATACCCACTTGCTTCCAAGCAAATCTTCCCTTCACTGAGGGATATTACAACCACCTACCACTATAGGTCTTCCCTTCATAGAGGGGTATACAACCACCTACCACTGTAGGTCTTCCCTTCTACCCAAGGGGAACTACAGGGAACAAACCCCCTACTGGTTACAACTCTGAATATGATGTAAACAATGCTTGCCCAGAGAATGAGCAAACACAGAAGATCAAAAGAGATAAACAAATAAGCTTGAAAGATCTGAACTCTTTCTGACTATGAGGGTGGATAGAAGAAAATCTAGAACACTAAATGCAACCGAAGAAACTTCTGAATGCAAAAGAGCATGGAAGTCGTAGCTTGAATAGATGGCTCTCTTGAGATCCTGTGTGCTCTTCTCTTTCTTTGTGAGTGTGGAGACTTTTCTTCTTTCTTATAGTTGTATGCACTCATGCACATATGTGTCTATGTTTCTTGTTTTGTATTTCAAACTTCAGCTCCTTATATAACCTTCAAAGTTCTTCAGCTTCCCATTTGAATGTAGCCATTTGAATTCTAGACGTTGTGACTAGAAGACAACTTGAGAGGTTCATCATTAGATCTTCAGATATTTGAGTCACAATGGCTTCCAAAATATATAGATAGTTGCATGTTTCTCCTTAGACAGCTGCAATAAATGCACACACCATACCCATGCAAAGTCTTTTCTCTTCTCGTGGTTAGACTTGTAAGAGATATAATAATAATAGAATGTAAGAGACAAGTCGTTTATAAAAGATATATATCAGTTCTAGAGAGAAAGTCTGTCCTTTGAAAAGTACAAGGTTATGTGAGCATTCAAAGAGGAATGGACACCTACTTGGCACGCAGTGTACCTACAAAAAGCTTTTCCTTAAAAACTAGAAAATTGTTAGATTTGTTCTCATAAATAAATGTTAAACTAAAATGCTGAGAACAATAACGTACCATGTGTACTGCTATTAAAGTTTCAGAAAGTATATTAAAGAATGCTTTTTAGATTAGAGAAACCTTTGGAAGATCATAGTGAAAGCTTAAGAATCAAGATAGTAAGTATAACAATATTTAAAAGATTATTAACATATTATGATTTGTTCAACAATCGATGTTCAAAACTTAAAGACAATCGATATTCATAATAGCAATCAATGTTTAAAGACAATCGATGTTTAAAGCAAACGATATAACTATAGACAATCGATATTTGATTAAAGGCAATCAATATCTAAGGCAATTGGTGTGAAACTGGTTAGTAATCGATGTGGCAATTGATATTCAAGTCATAATAGGAATCAACGTTTAAAAAGCAATTGTTGTTTAAAAGATAATCAATGTTTAAGACAATTAATGTTCTAATGCAATTGATGTTTTCAAAAACAATTGATGTTTAAGTGAAGAGCAATTGATGTTTAAGAAGCAATCGATGTTTAAAAGAAAATTGATGTTTAAGACAATCGATGTTTGATTTATAATAGTTATCGATGTTTAAGATGTTCAGCAATCGATATGACAACCAATATCTATGAAGGCAATCGATAAAACAATCAATATGATCAAAACAATCAATATAGTAGTGCTCAGCAATCGATAGGTTCAAAGGCAATCAATATACACTTCGACTGAGCAGAAGTTGGAGTGAGACTTCGACTGATGGAAATGGTTAGCAATTGATATCACACTTCGACTTATTGGGAGTTGGAGTTAGTATAATATAAGTATACGATGTGTACTTATAAAATTTTCTTAACGAGTGTGTCAACACCTAGGCTTAGTGTGTCGACACTAATTGACTAATAAGGTTTATACAGTATAATACATGCATGCCTTTTCTTTAACACAACAATTACAATACAAAGTAAAGTGTGTTATAATCAAATGAATTTGATCAACAAATTTGTTCATCCAAGTAGAAAACAACGCAGCCGGTCAAAGTTAAAACACGCAGTCGGTCGAAGTGAACTTCAGATATGACGAAGTTGACGACTGATCACGACAAAAAACATGCTTGACGAAGTGTGGCTTCGTATATAACGAAGTGGACTTCGGATATGACGAAGCTAGCTTCAATTGAACACGATCAAAACATGCATGAAGAAGTTGAATTCCAAATGTCTATGCTACAAATCAGTGTAAATATTTATGAAGTGATGGAAAATACAATATTCATGAGATAAAAAATAATATTGAAATATATTAAGGATGATTATGATAAACATTAGTGTCGTTATCACCAAAATAAAAGGATAATATATAAGAGTGGTTCAACAATCTCCCCTTTTTGGTGATGACAAAACTCATGAGAATCTTATAACATTATCATTAAAAAATAAGTATTAAGTAGAAAATTCATGCATACAATGCTTTACATACAATACTCTCCTCCTTTTTATCAATAGCCAAAAAGGAAGAATCTTACCATTTGCATTCCCACCTTTAGTTGTAGAGACTTCTTACCATAACTTGTTGTGAGTTGAGAGAGAGGGGTTCAAAAATATTTGTCATGAATTATCATCTCCCATCTTTACTTGCTCCCCCTTAATGTGAGGGTCCCCCTCAGTTGATGCTTGTCAGATCTTCAAGGGTTCTTCTGATCTATCGACTGATTTGGCATTATCTGTCAACAATTATTCCATGGTGTCTCGACCTGTCCCTCATGTGTGTGTCGACACATCCTTCATCTATCGATAGGTATTCATAGTGTGTTGACCTGTCGTCTATGTGTGTCGACATAGTCTTGAATCTGTTGACATCTGCTGTTGTATTTCCACTTGTTGTTTTGTTGGGAGGTCTTCAGGAAGACTCCTTGCATTTGTTCATGAAAAGATACTTGCAAGAAATTTGTTAGTAGTGTTGAACCACTCTTATATTTTACTCTTATATTTTGGTGATAACAAAACTCATGATTAATTAAATATTATAAATATATTTAATATCATATTTTTCTAATAAATATAAATTTATGGCACTATCGCTTTGTGTTTTACACTAAAAAGGCAAATCGATGACTGTTCAACAAACATTGATTACTGACTAAGTGCCACAACGATTTCCATACATAACATCGATTATGGTTCATCTCATGTAATCATCGGTTTCACTTAAACATCAACTCTGTTCAACATCAATTTCATTTAAACATCGACTCTGTTGAACATCGATTTATTGAAACATTGACTCTGTTGAACAACGATTTCATTAGAACATCGATTTTGCTCAAACATTGACTTCGATCAAACATCGATTTCATTGAAACATCGATTCCATGTAAACATCGATTTCATGAACATCGATTTCATTAAAACATCGACTCTAATGAAACATCGATTCACTCTCAACATGGATTATGTTTACATCGACTCTCTTTGTACATCGATTATGTTTAAACATCAACTTCAAACATCGATTTCAATTAAACATCGACTCCATTGAAACATCGACTTCAAAACATGAATTACTTTGAAACAACGATTATAGTAAAACATCAATTGCCTTTTACATCGACTTTATTTCACTTAAACATCGATTTCCTCTGTATTTCAATAATTTCAAATTGTCTTTGGCGCCCAATGAAATCTCAAATATATTTCATATGTGCAACCTACTATCTCTCTGACAGAAAGTCTTTTTGCTTATCTCATAGGATCTCTTCCTTCCTGTCAGACAAAAAGAGTTTATCTACAACTTCTAGGTGTCAGCAGGAAACACAGAGGTATGAGCCTTCTAACAGAAACACTTTTTGGTCCGAACACTTTCTTCTATGCTTGCAGACCTCGAAGACCACCAACTGGCTAACAGTCAGAAGAAGAAGAATAGAATGATCAGCAACGAGTAGAAGAGTTCCAACGGATCTCTTCAACGGATCTGTTCAAAGCTGCTCCATATAAAAGATGAAGCATGGTTGAAGAACAACATAGAGCTTTCTTGAAGATCTTTGTATGAGTGTACATCCAGTGAGAAACCTCAACGCCACATACACTCAAAGAAAGAGAGTAAGAGCTTGAGCCTTATTCAAGAGAAGCTTTCAGAGCAGAAGTCTTCATTGCTTTCAAGCCTTCCTCTCTTCACTTTCTCTGTGCTCATTGTATTTCTTGGGGAGAGTCTTTTGCTAAGAGTTTCTGGGTTTGAATCCTTTTTTGTAAAACTCTTAGCCTGTTGTTTCTTTTCCAGGAAAGAACTATGTCCAGCTGAGGGACTGTACTCAGTGTAGAATTTAGCTAGGGGTTTAACTCTAGCAGAACCACACTGGGGTTTGTTCTAAGAGGTTAGCTTGTTGACCTGTAATACAAGTGAGTCTCCTTCCTACTCGGAAATGAAGAGGACCAACGGGGAGCTGGCAGTTGTATATCCTTGGGGGGATTGTACCCTGGTTAGTGAAATCTCAAGATTTGCTTGGGGACTAAACGTAGGTCTTCCTTCTGTGAAGTACTGAAGTAGGATAAAATTCCTTGTGTTCCTTGTGTGATTGTCTATATTTGCTTCCGCACTGCTACTCTCTATCATACTCAACTACATTAACTAACCAAACATTTAAATGGTAATTTTTTGTATTTAAGTTTCTGTTTCAAATTTCAGAAAACCTATTCACCCGCCCCCCCTCTAGGTTAGCTTGCTCCTGTATCAAGTGGGCCAACAAGTGGTATCAGAGAGGGTTTCTGATTATCCAAGAAGATCCAATGATCTTAGAGCAAGATCCATGGCAGCCCAGGGGATTGCTGAAGGCCAATGAATCATCAGACCTCCATTCTTCGATGGAGAGTATTACTAATACTGGATGATAAGATTGGAATGCTTCATTCGAGGCACAAACTTTGATCTATGGCAGGTAATAGAGGTAGACGATTCTGTTATTGTTCCTGCTAAAGGTACTACTACTATTACAACAACAAATAAAAGTAAATTATTTTTAAACTTTAAAGCAAAGACCTATCTATGTTGCACTTTATCCAAAAGAGAATTCAATAGAGTATCTGCATGTAAATCAGCTAAAGAAATATGCGATAAACTTCAAGTAACTTATGAAGGAATAGATAAAGTAAAACAAACTAGGATAGATATTCTTGTTTCGCAATATGAGCAATTTAAAATGCTTCCTAATGAAAATATTACTCAAATGTATAATAGATTTTCAAGCATAGTAGTAGGTGTCTTAGTAAAAATATTTCTGATGAAGAAACTATCAGAAAAATACTTAGGTCTTTAACTCATTCATGGACCTCTAAGGTCACTGCTATTGAAGAAGCCTATGATCTAACCAAATTTTGCATTGATAAATTAATTGGTTTTCTTATGGCACATGAAATCAATATAGAGCGACTATCTAAAGGGTCATCCAAGAAGAAATTTACTAACGCTCTTAAAGTTGCAGCTGCTCCTTCCACCACTTCTTCTAGCTCAAAAAATACAGGATCTGAAGATAATGATGTAGATGACGTACTGTCCAAGCTTCAGAAGATTCTAAAGAAGATGAAGAATGGATCAAGAAGGATTCAAAAGAAAGAGAAAAAGGAGAATGAACCAGTCTGCTATGAATGTAGAAAATATGGACATCTAAGACCAGATTGTTCGAAACTCAAGAAGACTGGTCAACCCAAAAGTCCAAGAAGAAGCATAAGAAATTCAAAAGAAAAGCCATGGCTGCTGCTTGGGACAATGAAGAAGCCACCACTTCATGTTCATCTAGCTCAAAATCAGAGAAAGAGCAAGTAAATGTAGCCCTCATGGTAGGACTAGATGAGGTACATTCTGACCTATCTTTTGATTCATGCACTAATTAGGGGTCAAAGTCTGAAGACTTAGAATAAGTCTTTAATGAACTTTATGAAAAACATAAAAGTGTCATAAAAGAATTAAAGAATTTGAAAAATAATCTTTCTTGCTTAGAAAACACTAACTCTGATCTTAAATCAGAAATGGAACAATTGGAAACTCAATTGAAGGAAAGTAAAGATAATAATCATCTTTTGAATGAAAACTTAAAAAGCAAGAACAATGAAAAATTAGAGTTAGAAGAAAAATTAAAAACTCTAACTAAGGAAAATCTTTATTTAAAAGAGTCAGTTAGGAAGTTAACTAAAGGCAAAACATCTCTAGCTCTATGGTTAAAAGGATCAAAATCTGGAAACAATAAACAACGGCTTGGATACATACCTCCGGAAAAAGGAAAACAAGTCAAAATTTCTGCAAAATATCCATTGCCAAAATTTGTAAAGGAAACCAAAATGCCCCAGAAAACGTCTGTAACGACCCTCATTATACCGGTACGGTTATACCAACCCACGTCCATATAGAAAGCGTCGCTACAGTGGAACATTTATCCAATACGTTCAATAGGCTGAGACGTATACAAATATAAACATATAACAACGGAATAGAAAGAACTGAATATAACATTTTATTCCATCATCCACATTTTATTCACAGTCCATATAGAACAAAAGGAAACTAAACATTTCATAACTGAGAAATTAAAACAAATTACATTGTCCACAATTCAATTACATAATTCCCTTTATTACATACTATGAAAAGAAAGTACAATATCACTAATCTCCACAAAGGTCTCCTACTCTCGCTCCGAGTCACTCCTGAGTATCTCCTCGGAAGAAGTAGAGATACCTGCACCTGTACGCCGAACCAAGAGTGAGTAAAAAAGACTCAGCAAGCAAATCCATACACATTATGCATACATACATCATATGGACAATTTACTTTTTTTAAAACAAAATAACTAATACATATAACATGGTTTGAACAATGTTTAAAAGCCTAAACATGGTACTTCTACAACCTTAAGGTACATGGTACATGCTTTATGTTTCTTTCACATTAAGATAAACCTAACACATGCTTTCTACACCTTTCTTTACATACTAACTCCAATCAAAGTTTGTTACATTCAAGCTATAATATGAAAACAAGTTAAACATGGAATTACGCATAATGAAGGAAATGTCCTAGCATGGATTCGATGTACATTCACACATATATAACGCAATTTTATACATAATTAGCTTGCTATTTTGACAATAATTTAACACATTCATATAATGGTTTACAATTTCACATGCTATCACATTAGTTTAACATATTCGTATGATCATTTACATATTTTACACTTCTACATTTCACATGTACACAATCACATTATTTTTTATTAAATGCCATGACACATAGTCCAAACCACCTCTAGAAGGACACACACACATCACATTCACATACCTATCACCTAGGTAAGACAGTGATAGATCTTGGTTAACTGCGCAGAACCGGGAGAAGCACTCTCCACCCTAACCAGTGGTACGTGTCCACCTCCAGGATTTCATCCCAATTGCCCATGGGATCTCACACACATGAACCTTCCCGTAGGGACTTTACTACGATACAGTTCCACACCCCTCTAAGGTAGCAGTGTCACCCATGGCACAGTTACACATTTTCCATTTTAAACACACTCTGCTTGTACACCGTTTAACACACAATTTCCATTTTTCACATATATGCACATGGTTTAGATTTCCTAGCATGATACTACTGTTTACAAAGTTAAATCAGTTATAAACTAATCCTAGTCATGCTGCAATTATCTAATTAATCAATATTTACATTAAGCATGCTTTAATTGGTCATTTCATCATGAAAAATCAAAATGTATATCTACTATCATCCATTCAGCATGAAAACTTAACTATAGACTTCCTACGAGTTGATCATCATGTATGCAAATTTTTCATATTTTTTGGAATTACACACTATTTATGAAAATTAGAACAATTATATTACATAATTTGTCAATAATCAAATTGCATGGTTCACAGTGTTACATGCACATTAACCATTCTACCACATGCATCTGACAGTCGTGATCTCATACAAAATTCTTGGGAATTTAACCTATTTTGTACAGTTTATTTGTGAATTTAAACATATAATTCATGCTCACTATTTTATAGTCCAAAAAATCTAATTATTTACACATAACTCAAAAAATTTCCAAAATTTCAAGGTATGACCTGACCCATATACATATATCACAGAAATTACATAACACACAAATTCAACATGGATCCACATAAACAATACTTTATAAAGCTAAAACTTGTCCAACATATCATTCAGGAAATTTCAATAGTCATTGTAATGCACGAAAATTCACCAAAATTAAAGGGCATGATCCATTATAGATACTTCACAATACATAATTTTTACAGTATATCCTCATGTCAGAAAATCCAGAAAATAGCTTTTATAGGGCAAACAAATCATTCTGTCATTGCCTGAAGAACTCGATAGCACACAGGTGGCCGCCTACTTGGTTAACGGCAACAAAGGGTACCACTGACCTCAGATCTTAACAACTGCAAATCTTTCCGTTAAGCTCCTGTCTGTACAAAACAGACAGAACTCACAAAATCATAAGAGAAAGGGGGTTCCAGGACACGATTAAAATCCGTAAAATTTTCTGAGACCTACTAGACGTATGTAGGGATAATGGGTATGGGTTAATTGCCTTTAAAAAAATCTACAATCGAAGATTTGGGTCGAAGAGGCTCTCCTCGGTCAGAGCCAAAGAGCGTCCAAATCCTCCCCGATCCGACTTCTGTGATGATTTTTGAAGCACGCCAGCGTTGGGAAGATGCAACCTGATGTTCAGAAAAGCCTCCAGATGCAGTAGTTCGCCCGAAATCACACCGAGTTTGTAAATCCAGAGTCTCAAAGTTTGGGTTTTCGCACAAGGAAACTAGGGTTTTTGACTCAAGAGCCAAAAGGGTCAGATCTGGTCAGAAAGTGGGTATTTTATAGGGTTAGGGGTCAGAGACGCATTTTGGTAGGCTAGATGACCGTTGGAGAAAGATTTCCTAAACAAGGGCCGATAAAATCGCGGGCATTTCCGAATCTGAAGACACAACAGATCTGGGAGGTTAACGTCAACATCATTGGCCGCCAGCCCTGAGTTGGCGTCCATCGATGTGGCCACTAACTCCCTATTAACATCAACTCATGTTGACGCCAACAAGTCGTTTGGGCAGAACGTAAAACTACAGAAAACTATATTTACACAACACTACATGTCATTTACCATACATACTATAAAATACTATTTATATAATGTAAATACATAACATACACAACCAAATATACGTATATGTACAACACTACTCAAATAGTATATATATATATATATACATAGCTACACACACAAGTATCAATTTCTCACACAATCAAACACCCATATAAGAGGGTAAAATTCAAGGGCCTTACACCCTCTCCCCCTTAAAGAAACTTCGTCCTCGAAGTTAGACCGATACTACTCAAACAACTGAGGATACTTCTTCTTCATTGCATCCTTAAGCTCCCAAGTAGCCTCCTCTCGTGAGAAGTTGCGCCATAACACCTTTATCGACGCAAAGCTCTTGTTCCGGAGATGCTGAACCTTCCGGTCAAGAATAGCTACCGGTTGCTCCACATAAGATAGATCTGGCTGGATCTCCACTGTCTCGTGGCTAATAACATGAGATGGATCTCTAACATACTTCCTGAGCATAGATACGTGGAAAACAGGATGAACACTAGCCAACACCGGGGGTAAAGCTAGCTCATATGCCACGTTGCCCAAACGTCTGAGAATCTCATACGGGCCAATGAATCTAGGACTTAGCTTACTATGCCTGCCAAATCTAACCACACCACGAGTAGGCGATACCTTCAAGAAGACATGCTCCCCTACCTTGAACTCCAAATCCTTCCTCCTGTTGTCGGCATAACTCTTCTGCCTATCTTGTGCCGCAACAAGCGTCTTCCTAATCAACTGGACCTTATCCGAAGTCCCCTGAACTAACTCTGGACCGATCAACTGCCTATCTCCAGTCTCCTCCCAACATAAAGGAGATCTACAAGGCCTACCATACAATGCCTCAAATGGATCCATACCAATACTCACATGAAAACTGTTGTTGTATGCGAACTTCACTAGAGGTAAATGACGCTCCCAATCATCCTTCCAATCCAATACGCACGATCTTAACATATCCTCGAGTGTCTAGATAGTCCTCTCAGACTATCCATCTATCTGGGGATGGAACGCCGAACTGAGCTTCAGCTCCGAACCTAACGCATCCTAAAGACTCTTCCACAGCCTTGAAGTAAATCTCGGATCTCGATCCGAAATAATCGACTTCGGCATACCATGCAATCTAATAATACTACTAACATACAATCTAGCTAAACTCTCAACCGACTGCTTCTTCTTCATAGGCAAGAAATGCGCAGTCTTCGAGAATCTATCTACCACTACCCAAATCGAATCATTGCCCTGCCTTGATCTGGGCAAACCCGTAACAAAATCCATAGTGATAGCTTCCCAATTCCATACTGGGATTTCCATCTTCTGCATAAGACCAGATGGTCGCTGCCTCTCTGCCTTCACTTACTGGCATACTAAACACCTAGACACATACGCTGCCACATCTTTCTTCATGTTAGACCACCAAAAAGATCTCTTCAAATCCTGGTACATCTTAGTGTTACGCGGATGAATAGAGAATATCGACCTATGAGCCTCTGCTAATACATGCTCACAGACATCTACAATGTCTGGAACACATACATGGTGATGGAATCTGATTACACCATCCTCATCACGAGCAATGTCTGTCTTGCCTACTAACTCTTGGAGTCTTGGGTCGAACTTCTGCTGCTCGATCACCTCATCCAACACCGAAGACCTAATGGACAACTGAGCTACAAAAGCATGACATAATGATGGCTCTAACTCAATCATCGCACACACTGCATTCTCCAACATCTTCCAATCTTGCTGGAGTGATGACCTCTTCCTACTAAGGGCGAAGTCATAGTCCTTCAGGAACTCAATCCATCTTCTCTACCTCAGGTTTAATTCCTTTTGGGAGAAAAGACACTTCAAGCTCTTGTGGTCAGTGAACACCTCAAATCTAACACCATAAAGATAGTGTCTCCAGATCTTTAGTGCATGAACCACTGCCGCAAGCTCCAAATCATGAGTCGGATAGTTACGCTCATGCTCCTTCAATTGGCGAGATGCATACGCTACTACCCTTCCTTGCTGCATCAAAACACAGCCAAGGCCAATTTGAGATGCATCCATATAGATGGCAAAACCTGCATCATCACTAGGTAAAACCAATACCGGAGCGGAAGTAAGCTTAGCCTTCAATAATTGAAAGCTACTCGCACATTCCTCGGACCAAACAAACTTCTCACCCTTCTTGGTTAGCTTAGTTAAGGGTGCGGCGATGGATGAGAATCCCTCAATAAATTGCCGATAATAACCCGCCAAACCAAGAAAACTCCGAATCTCCGATGGGGTCCTAAGAATCTCCCAATCCAATACAGCCTAGACCTTTGCTGGATCAACTGCTACACCAGCACCGGAGATAACATGCCCGAGAAAATGAACATCGCGCAACCAAAATTCGCACTTGCTGAATTTCGCATACAGCTTGTGCTCTCGGAGAACTTTTAATACTACCCTCAAATGTTGACGGTGTGTGGCCCTATCCAGAGAATAGACCAACACATCATCAATGAAAACCACAACAAAACTATCTAAATAAGGCCTAAACAACCTGTTCATGAGATCGATGAATGCTGCAGGGCCATTTGTTAGACCAAACAGAAGAACCAAAAACTCATAATGTCCATAACGAGTCCTAAAGGCTGTCTTAGACACATCCTCACTCCTAATCCTTAACTGATGATAGCCAGACCGTAAATCAATCTTAGAAAAGGTTGATGCATTCTGTAGCTGGTCAAACAAGTCATCAATATGAGGTAAGGGATACCTGTTCTTCAAAGTCACTTGGTTTAGCTTTCTATAATCGATGCATAACCTAAGTGACACATCCTTCTTCTTTACAAACAATACAGGTGCGCCCCAAGGAGACACACTAGGGTGAATAAATCCCTTATCTAGCAAATCTTGCAACTGCTTCCTTAACTCTGCTAACTCCGCAGGTGCCATCCGATATGGAGCCTTTGAGATAGGAGAGGTGCCCTGAAGCAACTCTAGAGTAAACTCTATCTCTCTGACCAGTGGCATTCCAGACAAATCATCGGGAAATACATCTGGAAACTCTCGCACAACATCTATCTCCTCAAGAGTAGGTGACTCATCAGCCTTTGGTACTAATACCACGCTGGCAAGAAAGCGTCACAACCCTTGCCTACCATTCTCATTGCCTTCATGGCAGAGATAACAAACTTTCCCGCAAGGTTCCTTGGCAATGGATGTGAAAACGCATCCTCACCAGGAATATGAAAAACAATCTTCTTCCCACGACAATCCACTAACGCATAGTGCTCCTCTAGCCAATCCATACCAAGAATTGCATCATAGCCCTTCATCGTTAGCAAGAAGAAACACCCATCTAGGACTCTATCCTCAATGCACACAGGTAACGACGGAATGCACTTCGTAGTCGATACCGTTCCCGCAGGTGTGTGCACAGACAAGGGAACCTCTAACTCCTCAGACTCTAATCCTGACTCTAAGGCTAACTGTAAGGCCCTCAAATTTTGTTGTATTATTTTATTTCGTGTAAATAATTCATGTTTGTGTATGCATAGATGTACATATCTACGTTTGTATTAACTAGTTATACTTATGTGTGCATGTGTATAATTAGTTGTAAATAATGTATGAATTGCATGGTGATAGTGTGTACATGATAATACATATGTATGACGTGTATATAGGTATGAGTTAAGTATGGTTTCTGCATATTTTGAGTTCTGGCCGAAGGACCCTATTAGCGTCCACATGGATGGACGACCATGCTGATCCAGCGTCCACATCGATGGACGCCAATGCTTAAGTCAACGTCCAATGATATGGACGTTAAGATCTCTGACATGCATGAATGCAGAGCCCGAATTTCCGGGGACAAGCAATCCCAGCCATTGGGGAGCTGTCCCCAACGGCTGTGAAGGCCTCACATCACCCCTGCGGGAAAGGAGAGACCCCTCTCCTTTAAACCAACCTCCCCTTGCAAACCCCAGAGCTCTCTTTGGCTCTTTGCAAAGAGGAGAAGAAGAAAACCTAGTTCTGGTCTGTGAGAAAAGCTGAACTTTGCAAGCTCGGATCCATCAGTGTGAAGGGGTTCCCGGCGTTCTACTGCAACAAGGAGGTAGCTGGAACACCGAGGAAGAGTTCCCCAACCTTGGCTTGCTGAGGAGACTGATCAAGAACCCGGAGGAAGACGTTTCTGGAGGCTTCTTGGTACTGCCCAAGGACAGCTTCTACGAACCCTAGATCCCTTTGGAGTATTTTCAGAGGCAAGTAACCTACACACATCGTCCATGTAGGTGTCTAGTAGGGTTTTCTTATTTTTACACATTTTTCCTCGTGTCCTGGATCCCCCATTCTCCCTGCATTTGGAGCTCGGTCTGTGCTCTTGCACAGACAGGAACTTGGCGTGAAGGCCTCTTGCCTCCAAGATCTCTAGTCTGCGTCCAGCGATCTTGCCGTCCAACTCCTTGAACGGCCAGAGACTGCCGTTAAGTTCTTCAGGACAGAACAGTGAGCTGTTCTTCCTGATATACGACTATTTTCGATGTGTTTTCACGATGAGGATATAATGTAACTCCTATATGCTATGTACCCTAGTTAATGTGGTGTGTGGGAGAATGATTTTGCATATTTTGTGGATGGTGGAGTTTATTAGTTTATTGAAATGCATGTGGAAGAAATAGCCATGTATGTTTCCCCCACTATTCTAATGATCCGTGGGAAATTTGGATGCCCTAATTTTGTTAGACCATGAGTGGGTGATTCAGTTTGTGCTCTGAATTTCTGGGAATTTCTCCATGCTCACATGGTTTACTGAAATTTCTGAAATGAAATTAGAAAACATGCGTAGGTCTTGTAAAATCTCCTGTAAATTGTGTGTTGTGTAATAAATCCGGGGAAATTTCCTATGGTGTTGCGTATGTTGGGTTCAGGGCTACGAACTGTTAAATTGATTATTCATGTGGTGTACCATGATAAATTGAATTACAAATGATATAAGGATTGATATCTAATTTTCTGTAATTGCATTATGAGTCAGAAAAACGTGAAATTTTGCATGTGAGGTCATAACCTGTAATCAGCATGTGGTTAAATTTTCAGGCTGTTTGGACAACTGTAGAATGCAATATGAAACTTCCATGCGAAAATATGCGAATAATGCATGCTATTGTGAAAATGATTTGAAATGCGCGTGCAACCTGATTTATGCAACTTACTGGATGTGTAATGTCTGTCATCAGTCGCATCATGCTAGGAAAAACAGAGCCATGTGTGTGAATGAGAGAATGTAAATGTGTGTGAGCGCCATGTGTAAAAATCGGTATGTGTAATGTGTAAGGATGTGCCAAGTGTGATACTGCTTCCATAGAGGGACATGGAACCGTACCATGGAAAAGTCCCCATGGGAAGGTTCAATTTGTTAAGATCCTAAGGGCATTAGGATGAAATCTTGGAGGTGGACAAGTACCACTGGTTAGGGTGGAGACTTGCTCTCCCGGTCTGCGCAGTCTAAGAGTAGTCGCTGTATTGCCTAGGTGGCGTTTATGTGTATGTGATGTGTATGTGTCCTTCTTATGGTGGTTTGGACTATGTGTCACGGAATTCAAGTGTAAAATGTGAATGTGATCATGTGTAAATTGTGTAGTGTGAATATGTGTAAATGTGAAATGTGTGAAAGAGAACTATATGCATGGGAAACTCTGAAAACATGTGGAACCAATATGTAAGATTGTGAAATTGTAAGTCCATGATATGATAATGTAGAATTTATGTTATAACAGCAACCTAAAGGTGTTTATAAGAATGTTTCATATGTGTAAAAATGCGTAGAATCCATGCTAGGAACAATTCTTGCTTATGTGTAAACGTTTCCATGTTTAAGCGCCACCATGATATAGTTAATTGAGATTATAGCTCTCATGTGATTGGTTGTGAGTTTCTAATTCATGTCAAAATAGCAAGCTAAAAGTGTATAAAACGACAATGTGCATGTGCAAGAGTGTGTAGAAATCATGATAGGAAGGTCTCATTTCATGTATGTAAGAACCCCATGTTTGGTTGCTCTCATGTTTTGCTTAATTGGAGGTAAAACCTTTATGTGATGAAATAAGTAGAAAGCATGTGATAGGACGCTTTATTTTGGATAAATCTGAAATCGTGAACCATGTGTTTAATTTGGCAGAATTACCATGATGGTTGTCTCTTATTAATGTCAAGCATGCTAGATGTTTTTGTCTTGTGACTTGGGATGAAAACTTGCTATGATATGTGCATGTATGACATATGTGGTGTTATTTGCTGAGTCTTTTAGACTCATTACTTGCTTCGGCGTACAGGTTTAATAGTTGATACACCTTTGGAGGAGACCGTGGAGAGCGACTCCGAGCGCGGGGAGTAGCTTGACGGAGTTGTAGAGTGACTTTTACTTCCATTGTATGTAACAAGGCATTGTAATAGAACTATTAAGGAATTTGTGGACAAACTATGTATTTTATTTTGGCACTTCTTTTATGTGGATTATGTGGACTTTAGATCTTTAAATTGTTACATGAATCATGTATGTTAAATGTAGATGATGAGATGAATGAAAGACATGGTTCTTTTACTTCCGCTACTCTGTATTTATATTTGTGTGTATCTCAATCGTATGTTATTGTTTGGGTAAATGTCCCACTGTGATAACGTTCACTATACCGACGTGGGTTGGTATAACCGTGCCGGTATAATGAGGGTCGTCACAGGGATTGGTATCAGAGCGACTGATTGAGATTATACATAAGTATACATGCATCATCATCTTCATTACATGCTAAGTCTACATAGACTGTCCACATGTGTAGAATTGATTAATAATGAATGAAAAATAGATAAGAAAATGGTTAGGAAATAAATTAACGTAGCTCTAATAGTGGCTGAAATTCATTGCAGCCATGGCTTCGAGAGGTAGGCGTGGCGGAGCGCCGGCCCGTGAGGACGAGCCGAGACATGAGGAGCGGGCGGAGCAGCAGGCCCCGACACCGCAGGGTCCTGTACTTCCCCCACCGCCGCCTGTGGATTATGGAGTATTCATGCAAGGTCTAGTGCAAGCCATGCAGACGCAGGCTCATACTCAGGCTGCACTCCAGGCACAGTTGGAGGCCTAGGTTAGCATAATTAATGCAAGTGTAGTCTGTTTTATTTAATTGTATGATGTTATGTTGAATGTGTACTATTTGTTGATGGATGTAGCAGGCTCAAGTACCAGCTCAGGACCATGGTGGACCTTCCATCATGGAGAGATTCAAGAGGATGCTACCACCCTCTTTCAAGGGGGAGAGCGATCCATTGTTGGCAAAAAGCTGGATGAGGGAGATAGAAAAGATCTTCTGAGCCATCAGGTGTGCAGATGAGGATAAGGTCACATTAGCCACCTACATGCTACAGGTATGCTTTAGTTTATATGCTTGTGTGTTCTGTTAAGATAGATTTGTTTAGATGGTGCTCATGAACGGTGTACTGCAGGAAAGAGCTGATGTATGGTGGGCTTCATTGCTGCGTACCCGGTTTGAAGACGACGCGGTTGATGTTGCTTGGGACGAGTTCGTGAGGCTCTTTCGGGCCAAGTTCGTCCCCGAGCATATTCAAGATCGGATGGAGCAGGAGTTCCTCTCTTTGGCTCAAGGCTCCATGACCGTGCTAGAGTATGAGGCAAGGTTTGCAGAACTATCTAAGTATGCACCTCATATTGTGGCTGATGAGCGCAGGAAGGCGAAGAAGTTTGTGATGGGACTCAAGCCATCACTGAGGACGAGGCTAGCGGCATTCGACCATCGCACCTTGGATGAGGCACTTAGTGCTGCTTGCAGAAAGGAGGGTGAGATGGAGCAATACCTTGAAGAGAAGAAGGCTTCGCAGAAGAGGCCTGCAGCTACGTTCCAGCGGCAGGACAAGAAGAAAGCGGTGTACCAGACACAGCAGCGATCAGTAGCAGTCGGAAACTCCCAGGTACCCTCTGTACGTTCCCCTGGTGTGAAGAAAGAGTGTCCCCACTGTGGGAAGACACATGGTGGTTCTAAATGTTGGATGATTATGGGAAAGTGCTTGAAGTGCGGAAGTAGCGACCACAAGATCAAGGATTGCCCAAGACTTCAGCAGGGAGCTCAGCGTGGAGCGCCAGCCCCAGCAGCAGTAGCGGCAGCAGCGCCAGCTACAGGAAGACCAGGAAGGCCTCGAGCCCCAACTCGAGTGTTTGCTTTAGCGCGCGAGGACGCCGAGCAGGCGGAGCATGTCACCGAAGGTACGATTTTACTTCTAGGTGTGCACGCTCGGGTTTTGTTTGATACGGGTGCTACTTGCTCGTTCATTTCCGAGCAGCTCGCTAGGCAGTTAGCCCTAGAGTCAGGCATAGAGTCTGAGGATTTAGAGGTCCCTTTGTCTGTGCACACCCCTGCGGGTACAGTATCGACTAGGAAGTGCATTCCGTCGTTACCTGTGTGCATTGAGGATAGAGTCCTAGATGGGTGTTACTTCTTGCTAAAGATGAAGGACTATGATGCTATTCTTGGTCTGGATTGGCTAGAGGAGCACTATGCGTTAGTGGATTGTCATGGGAAGAGGATTGTTTTTCGCATTCCTGGTGAGGACGAGTTCTCTCATCCCTTGGCAAGGAACTTGGCGGGAAAGATGGTCATCTCTGCCATGAAGGCGATGCGTATGGTAAACAAGGGTTGTGACGCTTTTCTTGCCAGCGTGGTATTAGTACCAGAGGCTGATGAGTCACCTACTCTTGCAGAGATTGAGGTAGTGCAGGATTTTCCAGACGTCTTTCCTGATGATTTGTCTGGTTTGCCACCGGATAGAGAGATAGAGTTTACCATAGAGTTGCTTCCGGGCACCTCTCCTATCTCAAAGGCTCCATATCGGATGGCACCTGCGGAGTTAGCCGAGTTAAGGAGGCAGTTGCAAGAGTTGCTAGATAAGGGATTTATTCGCCCTAGCGTTTCCCCTTGGGGCGCACCTGTATTATTCGTCAAGAAGAAAGACGGGTCACTTAGGTTATGCGTCGACTACAGAAAGCTGAACCAAGTGACTGTGAAGAACAGGTATCACTTACCTCGTATTGATGATTTGTTTGACCAGTTGTAAGATGCATCAGTCTTTTCTAAGATTGATTTGTGATCTGGTTATCATCAGTTGAGGATTCGGAGTGAGGATGTGTCCAAGACAACATTTAGATCCCGTTATGGACATTATGAGTTTTTGGTTCTTCCTTTCGGATTGACCAACGCACCTGCAGCGTTCATGGATCTCATGAACAGGGTGTTTAGGCCGTATCTAGATAGCTTTGTTGTGGTGTTTATTGATGATGTGCTGGTCTACTCTTCGGACGAGGCCAACACCTCAGCATTTGAGGGTAGTATTAGAGGTTCTCCGTAGCACAAGCTGTATGCTAAGTTCAGCAAGTGCGATTTTTGGTTGCGCGAGGTTCATTTCCTCAGGCATGTTATCTCCGGTGCTGGTGTTGCAGTTGACCTAACAAAGGTCCAAGCAGTTATGGATTGGGAGATTCCCAAGACCCCTTCGGAGATTCGTAGTTTTCTAGGTTTGGCTGGTTACTATCGGCGATTCATTGAGGGATTTTCATCCATCGCCGCTCCATTGACTAAGCTCACCAGAAAGGGAGTGAAGTTTGTATGGTCTGAGAAGTGTGAGAGTAGTTTTCAATTGTTGAAGACTAAGCTCACGTCAGCTCCGGTGTTAGTCTTGCCGAGCGGTGTAGAGGGTTTTTCTATCTACGTGGATGCGTCTCGGATTGGTTTAGGCTGTGTGCTAATGCAGCAAGGAAGTGTAGTGGCTTATGCTTCTCGTCAGTTGAAGGAGCATGAGAAGAACTATCCGACTAATGATTTGGACCTCACAGCAGTGGTTCATGCACTAAAGATCTGGAGGCACTATCTTTATGGTGTCAGATTTGAGGTGTTTACCGACCACAAAAGCTTGAAGTATCTTTTCTCCCAAAAGGAATTAAACCTGAGGCAGAGAAGATGGATTGAGTTCTTGAAGGACTATGACTTTGACCTTCAGTATCACCCTGGGAAGGCGAATGTTGTAGCGGATGCTCTAAGTAGAAAGATGCCATCTCTCCAGCAGGATTGGAAGATGTTGGAGGATGCGACTTGCGCGTTGACTGAGTTAGAGCCATCGCTATGCCAGGCTTTTGTAGCTCAGTTATATCTTAGGTCCTCGGTTTTGGATGAGGTGATCGAGCAATAGAAAGTCGATCCTAGACTCTTAGAGTTAGTGGGCAAGGCAGGCATTGCTCATGATGAGGACGATGTGATTAGATTCCATCACCGTGTTTGTGTCCCTGATTTGGTAGATGTCTGTGAGCATGTGTTAGCGGAAGCTCACAGGTCGAGATTTTCTATTCATACGGGTAACACAAAAATGTACCAGGATTTGAAGAGGTATTTTTGGTGGTTTGGCATGAAGAGGGATGTAGCGGATTATGTGTTCCGTTGTTTAGTATGCCAGCAAGTGAAGGCCGAGCGACAGCGACCATCCGGCCTTATGCAAAGGATGGAGATCCCAGTGTGGAAGCGGGAAGCTGTTACTGTGGACTTTGTTTCGGGTTTGCCTCGATCTAGAAGGGGCAATGACTCGATCTGGGTAGTTGTAGATAGATTCTCGAAGACTGCGCATTTCTTACCTATGAAGAAGAAGCAGTCGGTTGAGAGCTTAGCTAGATTGTATGTTAGTAGTGTGGTTAGATTGCATGGTGTGCCGAAGTCGATCATTTCGGATCGAGATCCGAGATTTACTTCGAGGTTGTGGAAGGGTCTTCAGTATGCGTTAGGTTCGGAGCTGAAGCTCAGTTCGGCGCTTCATCCCCAGACTGATGGACAGTCCGAGAGGACTATCCAGACGCTCGAGGATATGTTGAGGGCGTGTGTACTAGATTGGAAGGATGATTGGGAGCGTCATTTACCTCTAGTGGAGTTCGCATAGAACAACAGCTTTCATGCGAGTATTGGTATGGCTCCATTTGAGGCGTTGTATGGTAGGCCTTGCAGATCTCCTTTATGTTGGGAGGAGACCGGTGATGGGCAGCTGATCGGTCCGGAGTTAGTCCAGGAGACTTCGGATAAGGTCCAGCTTATCAGAAAGAGGCTTGTTGCGGCACAGGATAGGCAGAAGAGCTACGCCGACAACAGAAGGAAGGATTTGGAGTTCGAGGTGGGTGAACATGTCTTCTTGAAGATATCACCTACTCGTGGTGTCGTCAGATTTGGCAGGCATAGTAAGCTGGGCCCTAGATTCATTGGCCCGTATGAGATTCTCAGACAGTTGGGCAGCGTGGCATATGAGCTAGCTTTACCCACAGCTTTAGCTACTGTTCATCCTGTTTTCCACGTTTCTATGCTCATAAAGTATGTCCGAGATCCATCTCATGTGATTAGTCATGAGCCAGTGGAGATTCAGGCAGATTTGTCGTATGTGGAGCAACCAGTAGCTATTCTTGACCGGAAGGTTTAGCATCTCCGGAACAAGGGTATTGCGTCGATAAAAGTTCTATGGCGGAACTTTTCGCGAGAGGAGGCTAATTGGGAGCTTGAGGATGCGATGAAGAAGAAGTATCCCCATTTATTTGAGTAGTTTTGTTTAAACTTCGAGGACGAAGTTTCTTTAAGGGGGAGAGGGTGTAAGGCCCTAGAATTTTGTTGTATTATTTTATTTCGTGTAAATAATTCATGTTTGTGTATGCATAGATGTACATATCTACGTATGTATTAACTAGTTATACTTATGTGTGCATGTGTATAATTAGTTGTAAATAATGTATGAATTGCATGGTGATAGTGTGTACATGATAATACATATGTATGACGTGTATATAGGTATGAGTTAAGTATGGTTTCTGCATATTTTGAGTTCTGGCCGAAGGACCCTATTGGCGTCTACATGGATGGATGCCCATTCTGATCCAGCGTCCACATCGATGGACGCCAATGCTTAAGTCAACGTCCAATGATATGGACGTTAAGATCTCTGACATTCATGCATGTAGAGCCCGAATTTCCGGGGACAAGCAACCCCAGCCATTGGGGAGCTGTCCCCAATGGCTGTGAAGGCCTCAAATCACCCATGCAGGAAAGGAGAGACCCCTCTCCTTTAAACCAACCTCCCCTTGCAAACCCCAGAGCTCTCTTTGGCTCTTTGCAAAGAGGAGAAGAAGAAAACCTAGTTCTGGTCTGTGAGAAAAGCTGAACTTTGCAAGCTCGGATCCATCCGTGTGAAGGTGTTCCTGGCGTTCTACTACAACAAGGAGGTAGCTGGAACATCGAGGAAGAGTTCCCCGACCTTGGCTTGCTGAGGAGACTGATCAAGAACCCGGAGGAAGACGTTTCTGGAGGCTTCTTGGGACTGCCCAAGGAGAGATTCTACGAACCCTAGATCCCTTTGGAGTATTTTCAGAGGCAAGTAACCTACACACATCGTCCTTGTAGGTGTCTAGTAGGGTTTTCTTATTTTTACACATTTTTCCTCGTGTCCTGGATCCCCCATTCTCCCTGCATTTGGAGCTCGGTCTGTGCTCTTGCACAGACAGGAACTTGGCGTCAAGGCCTCTTGCCGCCAAGATCTCCAGTCTGCGTCCAGTGATCTTGCCGTCCAACTCCTTGAATGACCAGAGACCGCTGTTAAGTTCTTCAGGACAAAACAATGAGTTGTTCTTCCTGATATACGACTATTTTCGATGTGTTTTCGCGATGAGGATATAATGTAACTCCTATAGGCTATGTACCCTAGTTAATGTGGTGTGTGGGTGAATGATTTTGCATATTTTGTGGATGGTGGAGTTTATTAGTTTATTGAAATGCATGTGGAAGAAATAGCCATGTATGTTTCCCCCACTATTCTAATGATCCGTGGGAAATTTGGATGCCCTAATTTTGTTAAACCATGAGTGGGTGATACAGTTTGTGCTCTGAATTTCTGGGAATTTCTCCATGCTCACATGATTTACTGAAATTTCTGAAATGAAATTAGAAAACATGCGTAGGTCTTGTAAAATCTCCTGTAAATTGTGTTTTGTGTAATAAATTCGGGGAAATTTCTTGTGGTGTTGCGTATGTTGGGTTCAGGGCTACGAACTGTTAAACTGAATATTCATGTGGTGTACCATGATAAATTGAATTACAAATTATATGAGGATTGATATCTAATTTTCTGTAATTGCATTATGAGTCAGAAAAACATGAAATTTTGCATGTGAGGTCATAAACCTGTAATCAGCATGTGGTTAAATTTTCAGGCTGTTTGGACAACTGTAGAATGCAATATGAAACTTCCATGCGAAAATATGCGAATAATGCATGCTATTGTAAAAATGATTTGAAATGCACGTGCAACCTGATTTATGCAACTTACTGAATGTGTAATCTCTATCATCAGTAGCATCATGTTAGGAAAAACAGAGCCATGTGTGTGAATGAGAGAATGTAAAGGTGTGTGAGCGCCATGTGTAAAAATCGGTATGTGTAATGTGTAAGACTGTGCCAAGTGTGATACTGCTTCCATAGAGGGCTGTGGAACCGTACCATGGAAAAGTCCCCATGGGAAGGTTCAATGTGTTAAGATCCTAAGGGCATTAGGATGAAATTCTGGAGGTGGACAAGTACCACTGGTTAGGGTGGAGACTTGCTCTCCCGGTCTGCGCAGTTCAAGAGTCGTCACTGTATTGCCTATGTGGCGTCTATGTGTATGTGATGTGTATGTGTCCTTCTTATGGTGGTTTGGACTATGTGTCACGGCACTCAAGTGTAAAATGTGAAATGTGAATGTGATCATGTGTAAATTGTGTAGTGTGAATCTGTGTAAATGCGAATTGGTGAAAGAGAACTATATGAATGGGAAATTGTGAAAACATGTGGAACCAAAATGTAAGATTGTGAAATTGTAAGTCCATGATATGATAATGTAGAATTTATGTTATAACAACAACCTAAAGGTGTTTATAAGAATGTTTCATATGTGTAAAAATGCGTAGAATCCATGCTAGGAACAATTCTTGCTTATGTGTAAATGTTTCCATGTTTAAGCGCCACCATGATATAGTTAATTGAGATTAATAGCTCTCATGTGATTGGTTGTGAGTTTCTAATTCATGTCAAAACAGCAAGCTAAAAGTGTATAAAATGACAATGTGCATGTGCAAGAATATGTAGAAATCATGATAGTAAGAACCCCATGTTTGGTTGCTATCATGTTTTGTTTAATTGGAGATAAAACCTTTATATGATGAAATAAGTAGAAAGCATGTGATAGGACGCTTTATTTTGGAAAAATCTGAAATTGTGAACCATGTGTTTAATTTGGCAGAATTACCATGATAGGTTGTCTCTTATTAATGTCAAGCATGCTACATGTTTTTGTCTTGTGACTTGGGATGAAAACCTGCTATGATATGTGCATGTATAACATGTGTGGTGTTATTTTCTGAGTCTTTTAGACTCATTACTTGCTTCGGCGTACAGGTTCAGTAGTTGATACAGCTTTGAAGGAGACTGTGGAGAGCGACTCCGAGCGCGGGGAGTAGCTTGACGGAGTTGTAGAGTGACTTTTGCTTCCATTGTATGTAACAAGGCATTGTAATAGAACTATTAAGAAATTTGTGGACAAACTATGTATTTTATTTTGGCACTTCTTTTATGTGGATTATGTGGACTTTAGATCTTTAAATTGTTACATGAATCATGTATGTTAAATGTGGATGATGAGATGAATAAAAGACATGGTTCTTTTACTTCCGCTACTCTGTATTTATATTTGTGTGTATCTCAATTGTATGTTATTGTTTGGGTAAATGCCCCACTGTGATAACGTTCACTATACCGACGTGGGTTGGTATAACCGTACCGGTATAATGAGGGTCGTCACACTAACTGACTAGCAAACCTCTCAGACATGAACGAGTGAGTGGCACCCGTATCTAATAAAACCCGAGCGTGCACACCCATGAAAAGAACTGTACCTTCGGTAACATGCTCTGCCTGCTCGACGTCGTCACGAGCCAACGCAAACACTCCGTACCACCATGTGTCCTTCCGCAGTGAGGACACTCCTTCTTACCACTAGGGGAACGTTGAGAAGCTACCTGATGATTGCTGGCTACCACTGGGCACTGTGGTGACTGGTATGCCGCCTACTTCCTATCCTGCCGGTTGAAAGGAGCCGTCGGCCTCTTCTGCGAAGCCTTCTTTTCCTCCTGGTACTGCTCCATCTCACCTTCCTGCTGACATTCCGCGCTGAGAGCCTCCTCAGGGGTGCGATGGTCAAACACCACCAACCTCGTCCTTAGTGATGGCTTAAGGCCCATCACGAACTTCTTGGCCTTCCTGCGCTCATTAACCACAATATGAGGTGCATACTTCGATAGCTCAACAAACCTGGCCTCGTACTCGAGTATGGTCATGGAACCCTAAGTCAAGGTGAGGAACTCTTGCTCCATCTTGTCCTGGATATGCTCGGGGATGAACTTGGCCCAAAAGAGCCTCACAAACTCGTCCAAAGCCAACTCTACAGCATCGTCCTCGAACCAGGTATGCAGTAACAAGGACCACCACACGTCGGCTCTCTCCTACATCAAATCATTCTCCATAAGCACTTATCTAAACAATCTAACCTTAATTTAATGAAATTCTTAAACAACAAACACATACTTGTAGCATATAGGTGGCCAGGCTGACCTTGTCATCCTCAGCGCACCTAATCGCTCGGATGATCTTTTCGATCTCCCTCATCCAGCTCTCTGCAAGCAACGGATCGCTGTCCCCCTTAAAAGAGGGTGGAGCCATCTGCTTGAACCTTTCCATGATGGAAGGACCACCATGGTCATGAGCTTGGGGAACTGGCACCTGAGCCTGCTACCACAACAATATAAGTAACACATATACAATACAACAACATAACAAACATATAATTTAGTAAAACAGACTACTCTGTTTATCATTCTAACCTGAGCCTCCAGCTGAGCCTGGAGTGCAGCTTGAGTATGGGCCTGTGTGTGCATAGCCTGCACCAGGCCTTGCATGAACACCCCATAGTCTACTGGCGGCGGTGGAGGAAGTACAGTAGGTCCCTTTGGGGCTGGGGCCTGCCACTCATCCCTTTCCTCATGCCTAGGCTCATCCTCTCTGGCATGAGCATCTCACCTGCCACGAGAAGCCATAGCCTGCAAAATAGATTAATCACAATTAGGAACTAAACTACCTAATTCCTAACTATTTTCTTAACTATGTGGACAAACTATAGAGACTTAGCATATAATGAAGATGATGGCATATATATATTTATGTACAATCTCAACCTGTTTCTCTGATACCAATCTCTGTAACGACCCTCCTTATATCGGTAGGGTTATACCAATCCACGTCGATATAGAAAGCGTCGCTATAGTGGGACATTTACCAGATACATTCAATAGGCTGAGACATACACAAATATAAACATAAAACATCGGAATAGAAAGAACTAAATATAACATTTTATTCCATCATCCACATTTTATTCACAGTCCATATAGAACAAAAGGAAACTAAACATTTCATAACTGAGAAATTAAAACAAATTACATTGTCCACAATTCAATTACATAACGCCCTTTATTACATACTATGAAAAGAAAGTACAATATCGCTAATCTCCACAAAGGTCTCCTACTCTCGCTCCGAGTCACTCCTGACTATCTCCTCGGAAGAAGTAGAGATACCTGCACCTGTACGCCGAAGCAAGAGTGAGTCTAAAAGGCTCAGCAAGAAAATCCATACACATTATGCATACATACATCATATGGACAATTTACTTTTTTAAAACAAAACAACTAATACATATAACATGGTTTGAACAATCTTTAAAAGCCTAAACATGGTACTTCTACAACCTTAAGGTACATGGTAAATGCTTTATGTTTCTTTCACATTAAGATAAACCTAACACATGCTTTCTACACCTTTCTTTACATACTAACTCCAATCAAAATTTGTTACATTCAAGCTATAATATGAAAACAAGTTAAACATGGAATTATGCATAATGAAAGAAATGTTCCTAGCATGGATTCTATGTACATTTTCACATATATATAACGCAACTTTATACATAATTAGCTTGCTGTTTTGACATAAATTTAACACATTCATATAATGGTTTACAATTTCACATGCTATCACATTAGTTTCACATATTCGTATGATCATTTACACATTTTACACTTCCACATTTCACATGGACACAATCACATTGTTTTTATTAAATGCCATGACACATAGTCCAAACCACCTCTAGAAGGACACACACACATCTCATTCACATACCTATCACCTAGGCAAGACAGTGATAGATCGTGGTTAACTGCGCAGAACCGGGAGAAGCACTCTCCACCCAAACGAGTGGTACTTGTCCACCTCCAGGATTTCATCCCAATTGCCCATGGGATCTCACACACATGAACTTTCCCGTAGGGACTTTACTATGGAACAATTCCACAGCCCTCTAAGGTAGCAGTGTCACCCATGGCACAATTACAGATTTTCCATTTTAAACACACTTTGCTTGTACACCATTTAACACACAATTTCCATTTTTCACATATATGCACATGGTTTAGATTTCCTAGCATGATACTACTGTTTACAGAGTTAAATAAGTTATAAACTAATCCTAATCATGCTGCAATTATCTAATTAATCAATATTTACATTAAGCATGCTTTAATTGGTCATTTCATCATGAAAAATCAAAATGTATATCTACTGTCATCCATTCAACATGAAAACTTAACTATAGACTACCTACGGGTTGATCCTCATATATGCAAATTTTTCATATTTTTCGGAATTACACACTATTTATGAAAATTAGAATAGTTATATTACATAATTTGTCGTTAATCAAATTACATGGTTCACAGTGTTACAGGTACATTAACAATTCTACCACATGCATCTGATAGTCATGATCTCATACAAAATTCCTACGAATTTAACCTATTTTGTATAGTTTATTTGAGAATTTAAATAGATAATTCATGCTCACTGTTTTATAGTCCAGAAAATATAATTAATTACACATAACTCAAAATTTTTTAAAAATTTCAAGGTATGACATGACTCATATACATATATCACAGAAATTCCATAACACCCAAATTCAACATGGATCCACATAAACAGTACTTTATAAAGCTAAAAACTGACCAACATATCATTTAGGAAATTTCAATAATCATTGTAATGCACGAAAATTCACCAAAATTAAAGAGCATGATCCGTTATAGATACTTCACAATACATAATTTTTACAGTATATCCTCATGTCAGAAAATCCAGAAAATAGCTTTTATAGGGCAAACAGATAGTTTTGTCATTGCCTGAAGAACTCGACGGCACACAGGTGGCCGACTACCTGGTTAACGACAACAAAGGGTGCCGCTGACCTCAGATCTTAACCGCAACAAAGCTTGCCATTAAGTTCATGTTTGCACAAAACAGACAGAACTCACAAAATCATAAGAGAAAGGGGGTTCCAAGACATGATTAAAATCCGTAAAATTTCTTGAGACCTACTAGACGTATGTAGGGATAATGGGTATGGGTTACTTGCCTTTAAAAAAATCTACAATCGAAGATTTCGGTCGAAGAGGCTCTCCTCGGTCAGAGCCAAAGAGCCTCAAATCCTCCCCGATCCGGCTTTTGTGATGATTTTTGAAGCACGCCGGAGTTGGGATGATGCACCCAGATGTTCAGAAAAGCCTCCAGATGCAGTAGTTCGCCCGAAATCACACCGAGTTTGTAAATCCAGAGTCTCAAAGTTTGGGTTTTCGCACAAGGAAACTAAGGTTTTTGACTCAAGAGCCAAAAGAATCAAATTTGGTCAGAAAGTGGGTATTTTATACGGTTAGGGGTCGGAGACGCATTTAGGTAGGCTATATGACCGTTGGAGAACAGTTTCCTAAACAAGGACCGATAAAATCGCTGGCGTTTCTGGATTTGAAGATGCAACAGATCTTGGAGGTTAACGTCAACATCATTGGCCGCCAGCCCTGAGTTGGCGTCCATCGATGTGGCCGCTAACTCCTTATTAACGTCAACTCATGTTGACGCCAACATGTCATTTGGGCAGAACTTAAAACTACAGAAAACTATATTTACACAACACAACTACATGTCATTTACCATACATACTTTAAAATACTATTTATGTAATTTAAATACAGAACATAAACAACCAAATATACGTATATGTACAACACTACTCAAATAGTATACACACACACACAAGTATCAATTTCTCAGACAATCAAACACCCATATAAGAGGGTAAAATTCAAGGGCCTTACAAAGGCACCTAAAATAAACAAGGTTTATAAAAACTGTGTTCTAAACAAGCATCACAAAGACATTAAGAACTGCAAAACAAATTACATTCATTGTTTTTCTCATTGCAATAAATTAGGACACACAGTAAACACCTGCAGAACCATGCACTTAGTATGGATTCTGAAAGGAAATTTTACCCTTACATTTTGGTGATAACAAAACTCATGATTAATTAAATATTATAAATATATTTAATATCATGTTTTCCTAATAAATATAAATTTATGGCACTATCGCTTTGTGTTTTCCACTGAAAAGGCAAATCGATGACTGTTCAACAAACATCGATTACTGACTAAGTGCCACAACGATTTCCATACATAAACATCGATTATGGTTCATCTCATGTAAACATCGATTTTGTTCAACATCGATTTCACTTAAAACATCGACTCTATTCAACATCGATTTCATTTAAACCTCGACTCTATTGAACATCAATTTCATTGAAACATCAACTCTGTAACACCCCGAAAATTTAGTGATTTAAAAATTTTGGAAATAAAGGAGAATAAATTAAATAAACATATTGGAGAGACTTCCAACACCATGTGTTAATGACCCATTAACAAGATTGGGCCAATGGAGCACATTTGGCCCAAGGATATAAAATAAATTGGGACAAGAAATTACCCAGAAATTCGTGTATGTAATTATGCGATAATTAGAGAGGGCAAGTTAGGGTTAAAATTAAGGTAATTAGTCATGCAAGGTAAGCCAAAACCGAACCCAACCCCAATTGGTGGTTTCCTAAACCGTTGCTACCTCCTTTGGATGAGTATCCCAGATTTTGGAAAGAAGGAAGCAGAATTCGCAGCCTCCTTTCCTAATCCCGTTAGGATTCATAACTACACCCTAAATCTATAAGAACTGGTTCTTAAACTCTTGGGGAAGGTTTAACAACAAGTTGGGGTCGAGAGTAGCAAGTTTGGAGTGCCGGGGAGGTGGAGAACGGCTGGGGAAAATCGTGGTCTTCCTCAACTTCGCTCTGCATCAACCCAGAAATCTGCAGAGAGTTCTTAGCATTCGAAGGTAGGTGTTCTCAGGCCAAGATTAAATAAACCAACACCATCATGTAATTCTTTGAGTCTAGGTTCATTTGCACTTGGTTTGACTAAATTTCATGGAGTACACGTTGTGTATTCGTAGTTTTCCCTAGGTCACGCACAGTTAGGACTTTTCCCGTTCTTCTTATTATGCATGTGATTCAAGACCGAATTTGATCAAACTTACGTCATGAAAGTTCTTCTAATTGTAGTCACAATCATCTTTTATGTTGAACATTTATCCAAAAGTCGATCGTTAGAGAGTTATAAGCATGTTAAGAGAGTCACTGCGTGATACTGCGATTTCGGGAAGCACTTAGTTTTATGTTCTGCATATGTTTCTCGGGATTCGAGACCGAATTAGATCAAACCCCAAACATTTCATCTATATGTCATTCTTTAGAGAGTTACAAGAGGGGAACGTGAATCACTGCATGAGACGTGTTTTTTGGTTACACCTGACTTAAAATTTTTTTTTTCTGGGAGGTCCACTATTGTCGACACTACTTGATCTAGTGTTGACAAACTGTCCCAAGACAGCCCAAAAGGTGTTCTGGGAAGGTCTCTAATGTCGACACTACCTGATCTAGTGTCGACACACTGTCCCAGATTTGCCCAGAAGGTGTTCTGGGAAGAGTCTCTAGTGTCGACACGACCTGATCTAGTGTCGACACTACTTGACCATTTTGCCTTGAATTTGAAGCACTGTGTCGACACTACTGGATCCTGTATCGACACCACTTGATCATTTTGCCTTATATTTAAAGCATTGTGTTGACACTACTTGATCTAGTGTCGACACTACTTGACCAGTTCTACATTATTTTGCTTTGTGTTTGAAGTATTGTGTCGACACCAGTAAGGGGTGTGTCGACACTACCCTTACAAAAAAATTGCATATTTTGGGTCTGATCATTTCATGATGTTATATAGTATGCATGGACCTAAAATAAATCAACCATTGAAAATAGTAATGATATGAATACGATTCTAATGTGTAATTGTGATTGATCTTATGTCCATTGGGTTATCTTGTGATCTTGCTTATTGTCAATTGATAAGATAAGAATATGATATGAATGTGGGGATAAATACATGTTAGTATGGACTTGTTAGTGGTGTTAATGTCATGATTTGCATATGAGTTTCAATAGTTACATGCTTTCCGGTGTTCAATTAATTATTTGTCAATTGCATACCTGTTAGGAAAGATCCATGACTCATCACTTACACTTTTGCACGAATAGGCACACCCTCCTTGGGGAAATTGAGAGCACATGTTCTGCATATGATCTGTCTTTAGAAACATTCTCATGTCAAGACATTAATGAATTATGAAACATAAGGTACGTCGTTATCCTGCCTTGTTCTCTTGAGCTATTTGTCATACCTTGACTCTATGGATGATCATGTTCCTTTTACTACGAGCTTGTTATTGAAACTCTGTGGCCATAATATGAATCTGTTTGTTAGGCACAACGTGGGACTCTGGTCCAAATTTGTTCCAATGCCTGTGCAATAGGGCCTGGTCCGGTCCTGGGGAGGAGCGCCCCAAAGTACTTATTAACCGCGGGAGTATGGACTTCTGGTGCTTGGCATAGCACAAACAAATAAGCAAGATTAGTGTGAATGTGCCTTTGTTTAATATGATAAGTCTGATTTGATCTGATATGATATGATTTGATATGATACGTCTGATCATGTGAACGCATGATATCTGTCTGAATATGACCAATCTCTTTTGATATGATTCTATTCTTGAAATATTTGTCCACTGTATATATGCAACTCGACATTTGATCTGAAATTATATCCGTTCTACTCTGCTATTTGATCTGTTAGTATTGCATGCATTGTCATCATGTTCATATCTTGCCTTTTAAAATGTTAATCATGTATACTAGTGCCCGCACAATATTGAGATGTAAATCCTACTGAGCTAGTTCGCTCACCCTATCATCCTGCCCTTTTTTAGGAAGTGATGAAGAACCAGTGGAGTCCGATGGGGCAGGGCAAGAGTGATGAGCACCCGCCATATGAGTAGATGACAGTTTAGAAATAGACAATTGAGTAGTCTATGTAATAGTGAACTTTTCTAGAAGTTTCATTGAATAAGGAACTCTTTTCAGTTGATTCTCTCCATGTAAGGTTGTAATTAGTTGACTGAAATGGAATAAAGTATATTTTTGGATGACCATCTTATAGTCTCAAATGTGTTCTTTTGTTCAATCGTGACTCTGCACTATTCAACTATGATACGTCTGTTTGTATCGTTCACATCCCCCGGTATTTATTCTGCTGCTAAATATCAGGGCGTGACAGTTGGTATTAGAGCCTGAACTTTAGGGTCCAAGGGATTAGGAACATAGAATGAAACTAGATTACACGAGTCAAAATCTGTCGTACCTAATGTGAGCTTGGGTAGAGCCATGGGAATAGAAGTCACATGTGATATATTTAGATGACTGACTTATATTATTATCTTGAAGGTATTTATTACCTCAATGGCCGCGGAACGTGCCCAGGCTAGGAGCATGCAACAAACACTACAGAACCTGACTCAGGCTATCCTGCAAGCCACCCAGGGTGGGGGTAACCGCGGAGCCGGTGATCTCCATCGAAATTTTCGGAATATGGATCCGCCTAGGTTTGAAGGGAGTACTGACCCAGATGTGGCTAAACACTGGGTTAAGGAAATTGAAAGGATATTCAGGGTCATGCAATGCACAGACCAGAACAAAGTACTGCTGGCGACTTTCCAATTGGAAAAGGATGCCAGGGCATGGTAGGAGTCAGTAGAAGCAACACTGAATGGCCAAAAACTAACATGGGCTCAATTCATTGAGCGATTCAACATCAAGTACTTTTCTGAGAGGGTCCAAGAACGGAAAGCAGCCGAATTTGCGGCTTTGAAGCAGAGAGGACTCAATGTGGCCGAGTATGAGGCCCAATTCTCTCGTCTGTCCCGATATGCTGTTCACTTAATTGGGACAGAAAGGATGAAGGCAAAACACTTTCTAAATGGCTTGAGGCCCCAGTTCATCACTCAACTGGCGCCAATGGACATTCAAACCTATGCTGACATGGTAAAGAAGGCTCAATTACTGGAAGATGCCATGGAGACTGCCAAAAGAATTAAGGGAAAAGTCGTAAAAAGGGAGCAAGTGTCTTCCACAGGAAGGTAGCATCCGACCATTGGGAAGAAAAGGCCCAGTGGCAGAGTAAATGAACCAGTTGATAAAAAGCCAAAGGAGTTAGGTAAGCAGATAGTGGTGACAATGGGAGAAAGGTGCAAACACTGTGACAAAGCTGGTCACCGGTCTGAACAATGCTGGAGAGCGCAAGGGAGATGCCTGCGCTGTGGTAGTCGTGACCATAGGATCTCGGACTGCCCAATACTGAAAGAACAAGCCCCTCAGGACAAGCGTCCGAATGGACAGAAGAGGCAAGGCCGCTTGCAAGCTATTCAAGAACCTGAAGCTGCTGAAGAAGGAGGTATCGTGGAAGGTACACTTACTATTCTTTCCCGACCCGCATATGTTCTCTTTGATATGGGAGCTATGAATTCCTTTATATCTCAAACATTTGTTGATACCCTACCTGTGAAATCCGTCCCAATGAAATCTGGAATAGTTGTGTCAACCCCGATTGGTCCTGGCACCAATCTTACAAATCATATGCCATCTAGTGAAGTGTTGATTGAAACCCAAAACCTACCAGCAAATTTAATATGTATGGACATGGAGGGGTATGACGTGATACTGGCAGCAGACTGGTTGTCTGAACATGGGGCTAGTATCAACTGCAGGAGAAGTCGGGTAACCTTTGGCCGTTACAGGGGATAGAAACCGTAGAAGATTGTCACTTATCTCTACACTACAAGCCAAAAGGATGATGAGGAAAGGTTGTATGGCCTTTCTTGATGCTGTTGTCATCACAAAGAAGGAAGTCAAAGTTGAGGACATCCATGTTGTCAGCGAATACGCTGATGTTTTTCCCGAAGACTTGCCAGGAATTCCTCCTGAGCGAGAGGTCGATTTTACCATCGAGTTGGTCCCTGGAGCAGCACCAGTATCTAGGGCACCATATAGAATGTCCCCCGGAGAACTGAAGGAATTAAAAGAGCAACTAATGGAATTATTAGAGAAGGGTTTCATCCGACCAAGCACATCGCCATGGGGTGCACCTGTCCTCTTCGTCAAGAAGAAAGATGGTCGATGAGGCTATGTATAGATTACAGACAACTAAACCAGTTAACTATCAAGAACAAATACCCTCTGCCAAGGATTGATGAGTTGTTTGACCAATTATCTGGAGCTAGATACTTCTCTAAAATAGATCTCAGATCCGGTTATCATCAATTGAGGATCAAAGGAGAAGACATTCACAAGACAGCCTTCCTAAGCAGGTATGGGCATTATGAATTTATTGTTATGCCTTTCGAACTAACAAATACCCCTGCAGTTTTCATGCAGTTGATGAATAGCATTTATCGCCCATATCTTGATAAATTTGTGGTGGTATTCATCGATGATATATTGATCTATTCCAAGACAAAGGAAGAGCATGAGGAGCATTTGAGGATCTCATTATAGATTTTAAGGGAGAATAAATTATATGCCAAGCTAAGAAAATGTGAATTTTGGCTTGAGGAGGTATCTTTTTTAGGACATGTGGTAACCAAGGATGCTATCGCTGTTGATCCATCAAAGGTTGAGGCTGTGCTGAAATGGGAAAGACCGACAAGCGTCACAGAGATCAGGAGCTTTCTAGGATTGGCAGGATATTATCGAAGGTTTATAAAGGATTTCTCAAAGATTGCAGTGCCATTAACCAAGCTGACCCAGAAGGAAAACCTGTTTGTGTGGACCGATGAATGTGAAGAAAGCTTTAACAACTTGAAGAAGTGTCTGACTACTGCTCCTGTCCTCGCCTTACCCACTGAAGAGGGAGGATTTGAAATTTATTCAGATGCTTCTGGAACAGGTCTGGGATGCGTCTTAATGCAACAAGAGAAGGTAATAGCATATGCCTCAAGACAGTTGAAGATCCACGAAGTGAACTACCCGGTTCATGACCTGGAGTTGGCAGCTGTAGTATTCGCCTTGAAGATTTGGAGGCATTATATCTATGGTGAGCAATTTAAAGTCTTTTCTGACCACAAGAGTTTGAAGTATTTATTCTCACAGAAGGAACTTAACATGAGACAAAGAAGGTGGTTAGAATATCTTAAGGACTTTGACTTTTCCATTCAGTATCACCCGGGAAAGCCAATGTAGTGGCAGACGCTCTAAGTAGACAACCAGGAGCTATGCTAGCTAGTATGATGTTGGGCGAATGGAAGTTACTGAAGCAATTTGCAAGCTTGAACTTAGACATGGGAAAGAAGGAAAAACAGGAAATGATTTCCAATCTCCAGATACGATCCGATCTACTGACACTGAAATCAAGGAGAAATAGGGAGAGGATCCATTCTTAGTTAAGATCAGGGAGAGGCTAGAACAAAGACCCGACTTTACTCTATCAGCTGAGGGAAGATTACTATTCCGAGGTAGAACATGTGTCCTTGATCATGGAGAACTCAAGAAGAGATTATTAAATGAAGCTCACCAGTCCAAGTACACGATTCATCCTGGATCAACGAAGATGTACCAAGACTTAAAAAGGTCGTACTGGTGGCCAAACATGAAGAGGGATGTGGCCGATCATGTGTCATGCTATTTAACATGCATGAAAGTCAAGGCCGAGCATTTCCGTACAGCTGGTGGACTGCTACCACTAGAAATTCCGGAATGGAAATGGGATAGCATCGGTATGGACTTTATCATGGGATTGCCCAAGACTAGAGGTGGTATGGATGCAATTTGGGTAATAGTTGATCGATTGACTAAGTCGGCTCACTTCTTGCCGATCAAGAGTACCTGGTCAGTGGATGTATTGGCTGCACTATATGTTAAGGAAGTAGTCAGATTGCATGGGGTTCCATCTAACATAATATCAGATCGGGACCCTAGATTTACTTCACACTTCTAGAAGGGTTTACAAGCAGCAATGGGTACTAAGTTGAACTTTAGTACTGCTTTCCATCCTCAGACCGGTGGACAAACCGAAAGGACCAATCAAATTGTGGAAGATATGCTTCGTGCTCTGGTGCTAGATTTTAGAGGAGACGATGGGATGATCAGTTCTACCTAATAGAGTTTGCATATAACAACAGCTATCAGGCAAGTATCAAGATGGCTCCGTTTGAAGCCTTATATGGCAGGAGTTGCAGATCACCCCTTTGCTGGGAAGAGGTTGGGGAGAACCAATGGGTTGGACCCGACTTAATTGAGGCGACTGTCAGAAAGGTTCAAATTGTCCGGGAACATCTAAAGATAGCACAATCTAGGCAGAAGAGTTATGCAGACAAGACAAGGAGAGAACTAGAATTTCAGGTTGGCGAACATGTTTTCTAGAAGATCTCACCTTCAAGGGGAATACAAAGATTTGGGATCAAAGGGAAGTTGAGTCCCAGATTCATCGGACCATTTGAAATTCTGGAAAGGATTGGTCAGGTGGCGTATAGACTTGCACTACCTCCGCAGCTGCGAACGTGCATAATGTGTTCCACATATCCATGCTAAGGAAGTACTTATTCAATGCCGACCATGTAATCAACCATGAGGACTTGGAGATTCGGGAGGACCTGTCCTATGAAGAGAAGCCGATCAAATTGTTGGACGAAAGATTCAACGACTCAGGAATTGTACCATACCTATGGTGAAGGTCCAATGGAGTCGAGACGGAGTTACTAACGCTGTTGCCCTGTTGACAAGCCCAGAGGGGGGGTGAATGGGTTTTTATAAATTCAATCTAGGAGATACCTGTAACCAAAAACAATCCCACAAATGATCTTCGAACAACGTTAGTTACTTGTTAGTTTAAATAATAATTACGCAATGAAGACAATCACACAACACAAGGATTATCCTGGTTCGGACTTCCTTTTTCTTAGGAGTCCTACGTCCAGTCCCTGAGCAATAACTCAGGATTGCACTAACTAGGGTACAGTCCCCCTAAGGACGCTACAACACCCAGCTCAGCTGGTCTTCCTTCACACACGAAGGGAACAACACCCTGGATGCCACCAGGTCTTCCTTTACAACCAAAGGGAGCAACACCCAGGATACCACCAGGTCTTCCTTCACACCCGAAGGGAACAACACAGAGAAGAATGAAAAAGACTTTCACGCCCCTAGATCCAGCTTTTGATAAGAGAGGATCTGAAGCAACTAGAACTGAGAGCGAAGAGATTAAGAACTATTCACACTCTCAGAACTGAACAGGCTCTCTCAAGATTTTCACAAGAACTAGCGGAGAGCAAGAGAGCAAAAGAGCAAAAACGGAGTGAAGGATCTTGGCTCTTAATTTTCTTCAGAAGAATTTGAAAAATAGTCTCTCGATGTTGTTTTCTTCTATTCTTCTGTCTTGTATATATATCTTCAATTTGAAATCTAGTCGTTGAAGAGATCGTTGTCTCTCTCTTGAGTAGCCGTTAGACTGAATGACATCTGGAGTCTTGGAAGCTTCCTGTCTCAGTCTTTTGATCACTTGAGCACGCAAAGAGATGAAATCTTCACAGAGATCCGTTGGCTTTTATTTGTCTAACGTTGTACAATGAAGCTACATCAAAGGTCTGCACAGATGTCAAGCTCAAACAGCAGACAGATAGGCTGTCTCTGATGTCAGTCAACGTCAGTAGCAATAGACAAGAAAATAGTAATACCAACTGGCTTAAGTCTAAAGGACGTTATCAGAATAAGCACGATAAAGGAAGATATAGTCTGCATGCATGCAGAGATACGTTCAGATCTCATAAATGCAAAAGCGTCAGAGAGATGTCTACGTGGATTTTGACTAGTCAATGCTTTAAGATGAATAAGATATCAAAATATGAGGTTGAAGACTATATGACTTATGAAATCGTTATGAGTTATAGCGAATCGTTCTATGACAGAGGATATAAGAAATCGTTATGAATTATGCAAGTCATTTTGATTCTAAAGAAGTCGATGTGAAACACTTAACAAATCGTTACACAAAGCAAGTCGTTATGAATCCTAAAGAAATCGTTGTGAGTCATGAACACTTATCAAGTCGTTATGAACTCTAAAGAAATCGTTGCGACTAGCAAGTCGTTACGAGTATCAAAGAAATCGTTACGAGAACTAAAGAAATCGTTGCGGCTAGCAAGTCGTTACGAGTATCAAAGAAATCGTTACGAGAACTAAAGAAATCGTTGCGGCTAGCAAGTCGTTACGAGTATCAAAGAAATCGTTATGAGAACTAAAGAAATCGTTGCGGCTATCAAGTCGTTACGAGTATCAAAGAAATCGTTGTGATAACTTATGAAGTCGTTACAACAAGCAAGTCGTTGCGAGTTCTAAAGAAATCGTTATGATAACTTTGAAGTCGTTACAACAAGCAAGTCGTTGCGAGTTCTAAAGAAATCGTTATGATAACTTATGAAGTCGTTACAACAAGCAAGTCGTTGAGTTCTAAAGAAATCGTTATGATAACTTATGAAGTCGTTACAACAAGCAAGTCGTTGTGACATCGACTTGATGAAACAATATGACTTTTTAGTCTTATAAGAGAATCGATATACTTTGAATCGATATGGACTTAGAGAAATCTCATGTTGAAAAGATTAAAGCTTCAGAGTAGTAATGCATACCTTTATTTGGCTTGTTTGACTTGGTAATTTTTCCTGTACTTAAGACTTAGGAGATATTCAGCAGATATAATTGATAAATTATTGTTTGGTTTTGTTAATCATCAAAATATGTATATATATACAATTAATTAAAATTGCATGGGGATAGACTGATCATCAATCTCCCCCTTTTTGGTGATGACAAAACTGAACAATAAGCATAAAAAAAATATCTGAATTTTTTGTACTTTTCTCCCCCTTTTTGTCATTAAGGAAAAAGAAACACTTTGACAAAGAAAGAAGAGAGAAAGAGAAAGAGAGAATACACATAGAGTCATGGCATTCATTGCGGAGGTACAGGCAAATAGAAGGCAGGAGACAACAGAGAGGCAAAATGGGAGATGGTTTCCCATGCCTGAACTTCCTGCTCTTCAAAAAGAGACTTAAAAACGCGAAAAGACACAGAGTAAGATGGTCCCATGGTGGAAGCCATCCGTTTGATATGAAGATCTAAATGCCTATAGAGAAGATCAGCATAGGCATCTTTGTCCATGTTGAACTTGAGAAACCGAGAGGTGCCAAAGCTGGCACAGGAGAGGAACTGGTCCATGGTGACCGGATAGTGATTGTGGTTAGCTCTGAGAGCTTGGTGCAAAGCCACATACACTTTGTATCTTTCTTCCCAGACCCTGAAGGGGTCATCAACAAGATTGATGGAGTTCATATCTAAAAAAGTGGCTGGAGAAATAGCTGGTTTGCCTTCCCTGGCCTGAGCTTCATTGAGTGCAGACAGCTGCTGAGCTGACAGAGGGTAGAATGTGGACCAATCAGAAGATGTGAGCCTTTCACATTCAGACAAGATAGGGGAGAGAACTTCAGCCTTGACATGGCCCAGGTGATATTCCCTGAAGAGGAATCTAGTAAAGGAAACCATGCATCCTTTCTGTACTTTAATTCTGCCCAAAACCCTGGCATAACGCTCAAAGATGATGGATCCTACAGAGGATTCCATAACTAGAAAGTGAATTTGAGGCAGGGCTATCTCCTCAGGTATTTAAAGAGTAGCAAAGTCTACCTTAATATCTGAAGAGTGAGCTGGAACTGGAGACAAGGCTGAAATGGCCTTCTTGAACTGACAGAGCTGAACTTCTAGAAGTTTATTAATGTATCTGAAGTTATTGAAGAGCATGAAATGCCTGATCATCTTGATTTCTGGTTGAAAGCCCAGAGTTCTTTGTGATACATCCTGAACCATTCAGAGAGAGTCAAGGAGTGGTCCCTTGGAGGAAATCTGGCAGATCTGGCAAGAGTGAACTTCTTGAGAAGATCCTTGTGACCTTTGCCCCACTGCTCTTCAGATTTGGAGTGAGCAAGAGAGAAAATTTTGGATTTTTCGGTTTTTGAAAGAGAAGTATAAGGAAAAATAGTGTGCAGATAATCTGTAAGGTTTTGAAAAGGAAGGTTGATGATGGTGGCATAAGCAACTTTAGAAAGGTATTCCCTATACAGTGAGTTATGGTGGTTGGCCACTGTGAGAAAACCACAAAGGAGGGTATTTGGGTTCAGAGGAAGAGGAAGAGGTAGAAGTAAGTTTCCTCTTCTTGGAGGCAGGAACAGAAGGATCTGTCCTGTGAATATGGTCTCCCACTTTCAACACAGACCTGAGGATCCCTTCCTCAAATTCATCCTTTATCTTTTCAATAAAGGGAGAACTGAGTTGAGCATGTACAGGTATGATAGTGATGAAAGATGGTGGAGGAGTAGGATGAAGGAAAGAATGTGAAGTAGTGTGAGGAGCATCAGTGGGTCCAAGGGAGGGACCGGAGGAGGAGGATGATGCTCCAGCTGAGGATCCAGGAGGGCCTCAATGAAGGAGAAGGAATGGTGGACTGAAATGGAGTAGGAGATGAAATTGGTCTAGATTGAGGCTTCTTGAATGTTTGGGGAGCAGGAGGTGCTGTAGGAGCTGATGGTGGAGTGGGAGGAATAAGTGTGTGAGAGGGAGAAGAGGGAGCTGGGGGCTTGGGTGCCAAGATCTCTTCTGCCTCTAACTGTACAGGCTCACTCTCCAATGGTCTGGAATCTTGCACAGGTTGCCCTGATGGCCCCGCATCCTGAACATCTGGCCCTGTTGGCCCTGCATCTGGAACATCTAGCCCTGTTGGCCCTGCATTTTCTGATGCTGCTGCTGCTCCTGGTGAAACTGCTTCTTCTTGAGGAGGAGGAGCATGAGCTCCAACTACCTTGATAATATCTGAGAGCATCCCTTTCATGTTGCGCATTTCCTGGTTGAACCAAGTCATAGCATTTCTGATTTGGGCCAACTCTTTGTTAGCCGAAGCTTGACTCATAAAAATAGAGTTGACATCTGACTGGAGAGAACATAGAAGTTCACCTTGAACATTTAACCTCTCAATTACTGGCTTCAAATGTATGACAATTTTCTTCTTAGCCTTCCTTTGAAATGGAGAATCAGCCAGGAGGGGAGCTCCAGAGGCAACCGCTTTTCCTTTCTTATTACTTTGATTTTCTGGGGGAGGGACATCATCATCTGAGCTCGAAGAGCTTGCAGTCACTCCTTCTCTGTCATCCAGATTGGAAAAATCTCTTTGCTCTTCAACCTTCACAACATTTGGAGATGCACCTTCATGACCTTCTTTTGATAGCTCCCCCTCAATAGGAGCATTTTCTTCATCTGATACTTGCTCCCCCTGACTGGGAGCAGGTTCCACTTGTGAGACACCTTGGTAGCTTGGTGCTCAACCTCGACTGGAACACCTTCCATCTGCTCATCAATGTGGCCTAGTGCCACAGTCTCTTTTGCAACATTGCTACTTACTTCTGGAGCACTGGAAATAAAAGGAATGGAATCTAAGATGTCTGCCAGAATTGATGCAACTACAATTGAGGGATGTGGGTCCTCAATAGGAATAATGTCCTCTGGGAGGAGATCCTCAATGCGCCTTTCTGCAAAGGTTTGAACTGGTTCTTCTGGAAATCCTGAAGCTTCTGCAATCACCCTTTCTTCTTCTACTGCACTTTCATACTGAACTTCTGCAATGGAGGGTCCTGAAGATTCTGCTGCTTCAACTGCTGGAGCTAAAATTGACTCCACTGGCAGTTCTGGATCCATATTTGCTGATTCCATCTCCGGATGAACAACTGCAGTGTCGATAATGATGGCCTCGCCCTCGGCCACTGAAGCCTTGAACCAAATACCATTCTCCACAGAGAAACCACTCTTCTTCAAATTCCTGGACCTGATTGCTTGGCCCATTTTCTCTACAACTGCCCCAGAGAAATCAACACCGAAGTGTTTGAAAATTTTGGTGAGTAGATGGGCATAAGGCAGGGACACATTTAACTTACTCTTGGTGTCCCAAATCTGATCTCTTGCAAACTTCATTCTTTCCATTATCACTGCGGCCATATTTATTTCCTTATTCTGAATGGCCCAGTACATCATGTCCGAATCAGCCTTTGTGCAAGATGAAAACGTTGCACTTCTAGGAACTAGGATTTGACAGACAATAAAATGGAGAAGATGATTGAAGGCTGATAGTTGATTTATGTCGATCTTGCCGTCTCTCAGCTTGAATCCTGGCCCTATAATTCCCAGACCTTTCACTTGAGCATCCTCAGAGTGAATCCCACTAAATCCGGAAGTCTTTACATTGAACAACACTTTCAGCAACTCAGGGTCTATTCTAATCAAAGTTCCCTTTACTGACGAAACCAGAGACCCATCTTCCTCTGTTCGCATACACACAAAAAAGGCTTTTACCAAGTCGGATAACTGACCTCTGAAAAGGTGGAAATTTTGTCCACTGCATCTGATTGATCAACTCTACTAAGCTGCTCATTCCACTTTTCCGCAGATTAGCTACATCTACTGCTTTGTTGCCACAGAGCTTCGTCTTCACAAATGTGAACCTCTCCTGCTCCTCAGGAGTGAGGAACTCGGCGCTGTAGCCACCCAAACTGCCGGCGATGATAGGAGCGGCCATAGATTCAGGTGGGAAAGATCACGGAGGGTGGAGACGGAAGGTGAGGAGAAAGAGTCCTCAAGAAATTTTGCGGGAAGTAGGAGGAAGATTCGAATTTGCAGAGGATTGAGATGGAGTTGTTAGGGCATCGGCTCGAGCGGCAGGCTAAAAGAGGGGAAAGGGGTAGACGATGAGGCACGAATCGTTCTGACATCGATTTTATGAATAAATTAATGCTACGTGGAAAGTGAGGCGCCAAGCGGCGGAGAAAACGACAAAAGATTTTGACCGTTCAACTGGACTTCAATGAGAGAGATTTATTGCAATAAAATTTGAATTTTTTTCTTGCTTATCGCCAAGGAGGGAAAAAATTGCTTTAATTCTGAACTTTAATATGCCACTTGTAAGCAAACTTTTATCACAAATTACACATGCCTAATTCCCTTCTAAGAGATGTAAATCTCTCTTCAGGTAAGGCTTTTGTGAAAATGTCTGCTAATTGGCCATTTGTATCAATAAAAGATATTTCAATATTTCCATTTGCAACATGATCACGAATAAAATGATATCTAACCTCAATATGTTTGGTCCTTGAGTGCTGGACTGGATTCTTGGTGAGATTAATGGCACTGGTGTTGTCACATAGCAACGGGATCGACTTGATATTTAATCCAAAGTCCTCAAGCTGTTGCTTTATCCATAAGAGTTGTGTGCAGCAGCTTCCAGCAGCCACGTACTCAGCTTCAGCTGTAGAGAGTGCTACTGAATTTTGTTTCTTTGAGGACCAAGATATCAAACACCCTGCAAGGAACTGGCAACAACCACTGGTGCTCTTTCTATCTAATTTACATCCAGCATAGTCAGCATCAGAGTAACCTACTAGGCTAATTTCACATTGTTTTGGATACCATAGACCTAAGTCATGAGATCTTGCTAGATATCTAAATATTCTTTTCACAGAAATTAAATGCGATTCTTTAGGATCTGCCTGATATCGAGCACACATGCATACACTAAATAAAATATCAGGTCTACTAGCTGTTAAATAAAGAAGTGAACCTATCATACCTCTGTAGATTTTTTGATCTACTTTCTTACCATCTTTGTCACTGTCCATTCTTGTTGATGTACTCATTGGTGTTGACAGTGGCTTGGTATTTTCGAATCCGAATTTCTTCAATAGTTCTTTTGTGTACTTAGCTTGACTGATGTGAGTTCCTTCCTTTCCTTGTTTGATTTGTAGTCCAAGGAAATAGTTGAGTTCTCCCATCATACTCATTTCAAATTCTCCCTGCATTAGCTTTTCAAAGTACTTGCAAAGAGACTCATCAGTAGAACCAAAAATGATATCATCTACATAGATTTGAACCAGTAGGATTTGTTTGACTTTTGACTTTATAAAAAGTGTACTATCTACCTGACCTCTGCTGAAACCATTGTTTAGAAGGAAAGAGCTAAGCCTTTCATACTAGGCTCTAGGAGCTTGCTTTAAACCATATAATGCCTTGTGAAGTTTGAAAACATGATTAGGAAATTCTGTGTCATCAAAGTCCGGAGGTTGTTCCACATAAACTTCCTCTTTTATGAAACCATTTAAGAAAGCGGATTTAACGTCCATTTGAAATAGTGTCAAGTTCAAAGCAGATGCATATGCAAGTAATATTCTAATGGCCTCAAGTCTAGCTACAGGTGCATAGGTTTCATCGAAATCTATGCCTTCCTCTTGAGAATAGCCTTGAGCTACCAACCTGGCCTTGTTTCTTAAGATTGCACCAGTTTCATCCATTTATTTCTGAACACCCATTTGGTGCCAATGACTGGATGGTCTGATGGTCTAGGAACAAGAGACCATACTTGGTTTCTCTTGAATTGATTTAATTCATCTTGCATGGCTACTATCCAAGATTCATCAGAGAGAGCTTCATTGACTGTCCTAGGCTCTATCTGAGAGACAAAAGCTAAATAATCACAAGGAATAACATTACCTCTTGTTCTTACCCCAATGGATGGATCACCAATGATATTTTCAAGTGGGTGATCTTTCTTGTATCTCCACTCCTTTGGAAGGTTTTCATGAGTAACTTCTTCTTGTTGTAATTCTTCCAGAGGTGGATCATCCTTGTCCTCAATTGATGCATCCTTTAGTTTCTTGGATAGTTCTTCTGCATCATCATCGTCACTATCTACTTCCTTTCTCAAGGAAGGGTTAGTTTCATCAAAAATAATGTGCACAGATTGTTCAATCAACAAGGTACGTTTATTAAACACTCTATAGCCTTTAGGTTTAGATGTATACCCCATGAAGATGCCTTCATCTGATTTGGCATCCAACTTACCGATATCTCTTTTTCCATTGTTGTGAATGAAGCAAGGGCATCCAAAGGTTCTGAAGTGACTGATCTGAGGCTTTTTCCCTTTGAATAGTTCATATGCAGTCTTCTTCAGGATTGGCCTGATCATTACACAGTTGATAATATAGCTTGCTGTATTGACTGCTTCAGCCCAAAAGTATCTAGGCAGATCATATTCTGAGAGCATAGTTCTTGCCATGTCCAATAGAGTTCTGTTCTTCCTCTCAGCGATGCCATTCTGTTGAGGTGTCCTTGGTGCTGAGAAATTGTGCTCAATTCCCTGATCATCACAAAATCTAGAAAATTTCTCATTTTGAAATTCACCACCATGATCTGATCTGATAGACACAATGCTGAACTTCTGATCTTTCTGAACTTTCTTACTGAAGCTTACAAAACTCTCAAAAGTATCATCTTGTGCTCTAGGAATGATACCCATGTAAATCTTGAGTAGTCATCAACTATGACAAATCCAAAATTCTTTCCTCCAAGACTGGTAGTCCTCATTGGCCCAAATAGATCCATATGAAGGAGCTCCAAGGGTTTTGAGGTGGTCACCACCGTCTTTGACTTGAAGGAGACCTTGGTGTGCTTACCCTTAGCACAAGGTTTACATACACTTTCCAACTTTGTACTGACCTTAGGTAGACCTTGCACAAGATTCTTCTTTAGTAATTTTCTCATGCCATCTATGCTGCAGTGTCCAAGTCGTCTGTGCCATAATTCTGTGGATTTATTTTTATTTGCTGCCAGGCAAACATTTTGAACCTTGAGTTCTTCAAGATAGAGCACATACAAATTCTTTTCTCTATTAGCTTCGAAGATGACTGTTCCATCCTTTAGTATACTGCACTTTGACTCTTGAAATTTGATCTGATGGCCTCTGTCGCACAGCTGGCTAATGCTAATGAGATTGTGCTTCAATCCCTTGACTAGTAGCACATCTTCTATGACTGTTTTTCCTTTGTTTTCCACAGAGCCACTGCCTATTACAATTCCTTTCCCATTATCTCCATAGGTAACTGTTCCATCTTCAGCTTGGAGATGAGAGAACAACTTCTGGTTTCCTGACATGTGTCTTGAGCACCCACTATCCAAATACCATTTGGATGCTCGAGGGTTGTTCTGAAATAAAAACATCAAGCTTTAGGTACCCAAATTCTTTTGGGTCCTGATTGGTTAGTATCATTAACTTTATCTTTTAATATCCATTTTTTGTGTCTTGTTGGACATGTAGTTTTAATATGTCCTAACTTATTGCAGTGACTGCAGCAGGATAACTTAGTCACTTTTTCTATGTATTTAAAATTAGCTTTGTATGCTATATCTTGTTCGGGTACAAATTTTGGTGTTGGATATGTTTTAGGATAGACCTTGGTTTCTTCATTATCTGGGGGTGTATATCCTAATCCATTTTTCTTCTTACCTGATCTTCTCGCACCTTTTAATATTAGAGAGTTCTTACCATTAGTAAATTTTTCTAGTGTGCTTGATAGTTTATCATTTTCTTCATTTAAGTTTTCAATTTCTTTCCGTAATTCATCAGTACTTTCATGTTTTTCTAGTTTAGTTATTTGTTCATTTTTAACTTTTAGGTCTTCACATAACAGTTCATTTCTTCGTTTAAGTTCAATTATTTGACTTTCTAGTTGTTCATTTTCTGATTTTAGATCTGAGTTTGTATTTTCTATACAGACTATGTTTGTCTTACTTACTTTTAATAGTTTAGTTACTTCTTTATACTTTTCATAAAGTTCATTGAAAGCCTCTTCTAAACTATCGGAGTCTGAACCATTGCATGAATCAAAAGATGAGTCAGAAGTTACCTTTTCTTCAGTGTTTGCCATGAAAGCCAAGTGGGCTTTTTCTTCATCATTGCAGGAGCTCGACTCACTATCTGAGTCGCTACTGTTTTCCCATGCTGCTGCCATTGCTTTCTTTTTGAACTTTCTAAACTTCTTGGAACTGTCCTTCTTCCTGAATTCTGATTTCTTTAACTTAGGACACTCAGTCTTAATGTGTCCTGGCTTCTTACATTCGTAGCAAATGGGTTCTCTTTTCTTCACTTCTTTTCCATCTGGTTTCTTGAAGTCCTTATTTCTCTTGAAATACTTTCTACCAGATTGAGACCTTTTCTTTTTAGCCAAGATTCGCTGTAACCTTCTAGATAACATAGCTTCTTCATTTTCGCTGTCTGTATTACTTTCACTTTCAGCTGAGCTTGCTTCTGGTGAATCTTCTTCAGCTTTTAAGGCGTTGGAGTGCTTCTTTCTGCTAGAGGACTCTCCTAGCCTTTCCATATTGATTTCATGGGCCATAAGGGACCCAATGAGTTTTTCTACAGACATTCTCTTCAGATCATTAGCTTCTTCTATTGCTGTGACTTTTGGAGTCCATGAGGACGGTAAGGATCTAAGTATCTTTCTTACCATATCTCCCATTTCATATACTTTCCCCAGGCTAGCCAGTCCATTTGTGATGTCAGTGAACCGGCTGAACATTTGGGTTATGGACTCACTTGATTGCATCTGAAATCTCTCATATTGAGTGACAAGAATATCAATTCTTGTTTCCTTCACTTTGTCTGTGCCTTCATAAGTAATCCTGAGCTTTTCCCACATTTCCATTGATGATTTGCAGGCTGAAACTCTGTTGAATTCCTTCTTACTTAGAGCACAGCATAGAATACTTTTTGCTTTGCAATTCAGGGAAATCTTCTTTCTGTCATCATTTGTCCATTGTGCTTTCTCATTTGTGACTAACAGATCACCTTCTTCTACTATGGACCAAATTTGATAGTCGTGTCCTTGTAAAAAGTATTCCATTCTGGTCTTCCAGTAAGGGTAATCTTCACCATCGAAGAGAGGGGGTCGGTTGACTGACTGACCTTCAAAATTACCTTGGGCTGCCATGGATTTTTACTCTTTAGATCGTTGGATCCTTTCTTTGTCGAAGAGACTCGCTCTGATACCACTTGTTGCCCTGTTGACAAGCCCAGAGGGGGGGTGAATGGGTTTTTATAAATTCAATCTAGGAGATACCTGTAACCAAAACAATCCCACAAACGATCTTCGAACAACGTTAGTTACTTGTTAGTTTAAATAACAATTACGCAATGAAGACAATCACACAACACAAGGATTATCCTGGTTCAGACTTCCTTTTTCTTAGGAGTCCTACGTCTAGTCCCTGAGCAACAACTCAGGATTACACTAACTAGGGTACAGTCCCCCTAAGGACGCTACAACACCCAGCTCAGCTGGTCTTCCTTCACACACAAAGGGAACAACACCCTGGATGCCACCAGGTCTTCCTTTACAACCAAAGGGAGCAACACCCTGGATACCACCAGGTCTTCCTTCACACCCGAAGGGAACAACACAGAGAAGAATGAAAATGACTTTCACTGCCCTAGATCCAGCTTTTGATAAGAGAGGATCTGAAGCAACTAGAACTGAGAGCGAAGAGATTAAGAACTATTCACACTCTCAGAACTGAACAGGCTCTCTCAAGATTTTCACAAGAACTAGCGGAGAGCAAGAGAGCAAAAGAGCAAAAACGGAGTGAAGGATCTTGGCTCTTAAATTTCTTCAGAAGAATTTGAAAAATAGTCTCTCGATGTTGTTTTCTTCTATTCTTCTGTCTTGTATATATATCTTCAATTTGAAATCTAGTCGTTGAAGAGATCGTTGTCTCTCTCTTGAGTAGCCGTTAGACTGAATGACATCTGGAGTCTTGGAAGCTTCCTGTCTCTGTCTTTTGATCACTTGAGCACGCAAAGAGATTAAATCTTCACAGAGATCTGTTGGCTTTTATTTGTCTAACGTTGTACAATGAAGCTACATCAAAGGTCTACATATATGTCAAGCTCAAACAGCAGACAGATAGGCTGTCTCTGATGTCAGTCAACGTCAGTAGCAATAGACAAGAAAATAGTAATACCAACTGGCTTAAGTCTAAAGGACGTTATCAGAATAAGCACGATAAAGGAAGATATAGTCTGCATGCATGCAGAGATACGTTCAGATCTCATAAATGCAAAAGCGTTAGAGAGATGTCTACGTGGATTTTTGACTAGTCAATGCTTTTAGATGAATAAGATATCAAAATATGAGGTTGAAGACTATATGACTTATGAAATCGTTATGAGTTATAGCAAATCGTTCTATGACAGAGGATATAAGAAATCGTTATGAATTATGGCAAGTCATTTTGATTCTAAAGAAGTCGATGTGAAACACTTAACAAATCGTTACACAAAGCAAGTCGTTATGAATCCTAAAGAAATCTTTGTGAGTCATGAACACTTATAAAGTCGTTATGAACTCTAAAGAAATTGTTGCGACTAGCAAGTCGTTACGAGTATCAAAGAAATCGTTACGAGAACTAAAGAAATCGTTGCGGCTAGCAAGTCGTTACGAGTATCAAAGAAATCGTTACGAGAACTAAAGAAATCGTTGCGGCTAGCAAGTCGTTACGAGTATCAAAGAAATCGTTATGAGAACTAAAGAAATCGTTGCGTCTATCAAGTCGTTACGAGTATCAAAGAAATCGTTGTGATAACTTATGAAGTCGTTACAATAAGCAAGTCGTTGCGAGTTCTAAAGAAATCGTTATGATAACTTATGAAGTTGTTACAACAAGCAAGTCGTTGCGAGTTCTAAAGAAATCGTTATGATAACTTATGAAGTCGTTACAACAAGCAAGTCGTTGCGAGTTCTAAAGAAATCGTTATGATAACTTATAAAGTCGTTACAACAAGCAAGTCGTTGTGACATCGACTTGATTGAAACAAGATGACTTTTCAGTCTTATAAGAGAATCGATATGAACTTTAACAGAAGTCGATATAGACTTAGAGAAATCTCATGTTGAAAAGATTAAAGCTTCAGAGTAGTAATGCATACCTTTATTTGGCTTGTTTGACTTCGGTAATTTTTCCTGTACTTAAGACTTAGGAGATATTCAGCAGATATAATTGATAAATTCTTGTTTGGTTTTGTTAATCATCAAAATATGTATATATACAATTAATTAAAATTGCATGGGGATATACTGATCATCAAACGCTACCTGGGAAACAGAGGAAAAAATGAAGAAAAACCACCCAGAACTATTCTCAGATACGAACTACACCATTATGTGTAAATTTGGGGACCAAATTTCTTAAGTGGGGGAGGATGTAACACCCCAAAAATTTAGTGATTTAAACATTTTGGAAATAAAGGAGAATAAATTAAATAAACATATTGGAGAGACTTCCAACACCATGTGTTAATGACCCATTAACAAGATTGGGCCAATGGAGCACATTTGGCCCAAGGATATAAAAAAAATTGGGACAGGAAATTACCCAGATATTCGTGTATGTAATTATGTCATAATTAGAGAGGGCAAGTTAGGATTAAAATTAAGGTAATTAGTCATGCAAGGTAAGCCAAAACCGAACCCAACCCCAATTGGTGGTTTCCTAAACCGTTGCTACCTCCTTTGGGTGAGAATCCCAGATTTTGGAAAGAAGGAAGCAGAATTCGCAGCATCCTTTCCTAGTCCCGTTAGGACTCATAACTACACCCTAAATCTATAAGAAATCATCCTTAAACTCTTGGGGAAGGTTTATCAACATGTTGGGGTCGATAGTAGCAAGTTTGGAGCGCTGGGGAAGTGGAGAACGGCTGGGGAAAATCGTGGTCTTCCTCAACTTCGCTCTGCATCAACCCAGAAATCTGCAAGGAGTTCTTAGTATTCGAAGGTAGGTGTTCTCGGGTCAAGATTAAAGAAACCAACACCATAATGTAGTTCTTTGAGTCTAGGTTCATTTGCACTTGGTTTGACTAAATTTCATGGAGTACACGTTGTGTATTCGTAGTTTTCCCTAAGTCGCACACAGTTAGGGCTTTTCCCGTTCTTCTTATTATGCATGTGATTAAAAACTGAATTAGATCGAACTTCCTTCATGAACGTTCTTCTACTTGTAGTCATGAGCATCTTTTATGTTGAACGTTTTATCCAAACGTCGATCGTTAGAGAGTTATAAGCATGTTAAGAGAGTCACTACATGATACTGTCATTTCGGGTTGCACTTAGTTTTATGTTCTGCATATGATTTTCGGGATTCCAGATCGAATTAGATCAAACCCCCAACATCACAGTTCTTCTACTAGTTGTCCTCGTCATCTTTTGTGTTGAACCTTTTATCTAAATGTCATTCGTTAGAGAGTTACAAGAGGGGAAAGTGAATCGCTGCATGAGACGTGTTTTCTGGTTACACCTGACTTATATATTTTTTTTTCTAGGAGGGCCACTAGTGTCGACACTACTTGATCTAGTGTCGACACACTGTCCCAAAACAACCCAAAAGTTGTTCTGGGAAGGTCTCTAGTGTCGACACTACCTGATCTAGTGTCGACACACTGTCCCAGATTGGCCCAGAAGGTGTTCTGGGAAGGGTCTCTAGTGTCGACACTACCTGATCTAGTGTCGACACTACTTGACTATTTTGCCTTGAATTTGAAGCACTGTGTCGACACTACTGGATCCTATGTCGACACCACTTGATCATTTTGCCTTGTATTTGAAGCATTGTGTCGACACTACTTGATCTAGTGTCGACACTACTTGACCAGTTCTACATTATTTTGCTTTGTGTTTGAAGCATTGTGTCGACACCAGTAAGGGGTGTGTCGACACTACCCTTACAAAACAAAATGCATATTTTGGGTCTGATCATTTCATAATGTTATATAGTATGCATGGACCTAAAATAAATCAACCCATTGAAAATAGTAATGATATGAATACGATTCTAATGTGTAATTGTGATTGATCTTATGTCCATTGGGTTATCTTGTAATCTTGCTTATTGTCAATTGATAAGATAAGAATATGATATGAATGTGGGGATGAATACATGTTAGTATGGACTTGTTAGTAGTGTTAATGTCATGATTTGCATATGATTTTCAATAGTTACATGCTTTCCGGTGTTCAATTAATTATTTGTCAATTGCATACCTGTTAGGAAAGATTCGTGACTCATCACTTACACTTTTGCACGAATAGGCACACCCTCCTTGGGGAAATTGTGAGCACATGTTCTGCATATGATCTATCTTTAGAAATATCCTCATGTCAAGACATTAATGAATTATGAAACATAAGATACGTCGTTATCCTGCCTTGTTCTCTTGAGCTATTTGTCATACCTTGAGTCTATGAATGATCATGTTCCTTTTACTACGAGCTTGTTATTGAAACTCTGTGGCCATAATATGAATTTGTTTGTTCGGCACAACGTGGGACTCCGGTCCAAATTTGATCCAATGCCTGTGCAATAGGGGCCTGGTCCGATCCTAGGGAGGAGCGCCCCAACGTACTTATTAACCGCGGGAGTATGAACTTCTGGTGCTTGGCATAGCACAAACAAATAAGCAAGATTAGTGTGAATGTGCCTTTATTTGATATGATAAGTCTGATTTGATCTGATATGATATGATTTGATATGATACGTCTGATCACGTGAACGCATGATATCTGTCTGAATATGGCCAATCTCTTTTGATACGATTCTATTCTTGAAATATCTGTCCACTATATATATGCAACTTGACATTTGATCTGAAATTATATCCATTCTACTCTGCTATTCGATCTGTTAGTATTGCATGCATTGTCATCATGTTCATATCTTACCTTTTAAAATGTTAATCATGTATACTAGTGCCCGCACAATATTGAGATGTAAATCCTACTGAGCTAGTTCGCTCACCCTATAATCCTGCCCTTTTTTAGGAAGTGATGAAGAACCAGTGGAGTCCGATGGGGCAGGGCATGAGTGATGAGCACCCGCCATATGAGTAGATGACAATTTAGAAATAGGCAATTGAGTAGTCTATGTAATAGTGAACTTTTCTAGGAGTTTCATTGAATAAGGAACTCTTTTCTGTTGATTCTCTCCATGTAAGGTTGTAATTAGTTGACTGAAATGGAATAAAGTATATTTTTAGATGACCATCTTATAGTCTCAAATGTGTTCTTTTGTTCAATCGTGACTCTGCGCTATTCAACTGTGATACGTCTGTTTGTATCGTTTACGTCTCCCGGTATTTATTCTGCTGCTAAATATCGGGGCGTGACAGACTTTGTTGAACAACGATTTCATTAGAACATTGATTTTGCTCAAACATCAATTTCGATCAAACATCGATTTCATTGAAACATCAACTCCATGTAAACATCGATTTCATGAACATCAATTTCATTAAAACATCGACTCCAGTGAAACATCGATTCACTCTCAACATAGATTATGTTTACATCAACTCTCTTTGTACATCGATTATGTTTAAACATCAACTTCAAACATCGATTTCGATTAAACATAGACTCCATTGAAACATCGACTTCAAAACAAGAATTAATTTGAAACAACGATTATAGTGAAACATCGATTATCTTTTACATCGACTCCATTTCAATTAAACAACGATTTCCTTTGTAGTTCAATCATTTCAAATTGTCTTTGGTGCCCAATGAAAACTCAAATATATTTCATATACGTAACCTACTATCTCTATGATAGAAAATCTTTTTGCTTATCTCATGGGATCTCTTCCTTCCTGTCAGACAAAAAGAGTTTACCTACCACTTCTGGATGTCAGCAGAAAACACAGATGTATGAGCCTTCTGACAGAAACACTCTTTGGTCTAAACACTTTCTTCTATGCTTGCAGACCTTGAAGACCACCAAGTGGCTAACAGTTAGAAGAAGAAGAATAGAAAGATCAGCAACGACTAGAAGAGTTCCAACGGATCTCTTCAACAGTTATGTTCAAATCTGCTCCATATAAAAGATGAAGCATGGCTGAAGAACAACATAGAGCTTTCTTGAAGATCTTTGTATGAGTGTACATCCAGTGAGAAACCTCAACGCACATACACTAAAAGAAAGAAAGAAAGAGCTCGAGCCTTATTAAAGAGAAGATTTCAAAGCAGAAGTCTTCATTACTTTCAAACCTTCCTCTCTTCACTCTCTCTGTGCTCATTGTATTTTTTGGGGAGAGTCTTTGCTGAGAGTTTCTGAGTTTGAATCCTTTATTGTAAAACTCTCAGCCTGTTCTTTCTTTTCTATGAAAGATCTCTGTCCAACTGAGGGACTATACTCAGTGTAGTACCTAGCTAGGGGTTTAAGTCTAGCAGAACCGCACTAGGGTTTGTTCCAGAAGGTTAGCTTCTTCACCTGTAATAGAAGTGAGTCTCCTTCCTACTCGGAAAGGAAGAGGACCAGCGGGGAGCTGGGGGTTGTATATCCTTGGGGGGATTGTACCCTGGTTAGTGAAATCCCAAGATTTGCTTGGGGACTGAACGTAGGTCTTCCTTCTGTGCAGTACAGAACAAGGGTAAAATTCCTTGTGTTCCTTGTGCGATTGTCTATATTTGCTTCCAGACTGCTACTCTCTATCACACTCAACTACATTAACAAACCAAACTTTTTAGTGGTAATTTTCTGTATTTAAGTTTCTGTTTCAGATTTCAGAAAACCTATTCATCCCCCCTCTAGGTTAGCTTGCTGCCATATCAAGTGGGCCAACAAGTAGTACTATTAAAGGACAATTCAGAACTTAAACACATATGTGACTACTTACTCTTCAGGGATGTACTCCTTGAGAAAAATTGAGGCTCCCCCTCAACCTGAGCTTCCTGTTGCTCCCCTAGAATGGGTGTTTCCAGAATACCATCAGCATATAATTCTTTCAATAAAAGATAGTTAATCAAGTAATAGCAATAAGCATTAAATTATTCTGGGTTGCACATCCCTATTTCTCTTCTAATTGAAGTAAATCAATCTTCAAGAAGAGGTTTTGTAAAAATGTCTGCTAATTGATGATATGTACTAAGAAAATCAAGTAAAATATCACCATTACTTACATTGTAGCAACCTGAATTTTTACGAAAAATAAAAATTTAAATAAAGAATTTAAAACCTAGTTAAATGGATATTTAAATAGGGCATTAAATAAAACCCATTAGATGGAAAAGAGTAATGGGCTTTGCTTAATGGATCTTCTAGAAATTATTGGGTCAAAAATAAGAATTTATAAAAGAGAATAATAGGAAAATACCCTAAATTCGTAACTAAATTATTACCTAAATAGAAAAGAGGTGTTTAATGCATTAAATAGGAAGTTTGAGTAGGAGTTGGATTCCTAAACCTACCCCATATGGATTAGCACGAATTTGGATCTCTTCCAAGTCTAAATTGGGATTGGAAAGCTTGGAAGGAGGTTAGGAAAGAGGAAATTCGGAATTTTATAGGAGTTAGAGTCCTATTAGGAAATAGAAAGAGGAGAAGCTTAAATACTCTCCTAAAACCCTCATGGCCGACCCAAGCTCGTGCCAAAGGATTCCTGGACCAGGAGGAGAGGCCAAGGAGGAGGAGATTTCGTGGGAAGAAGAAGCTTTCAAGCTCTCAACCCCGTTCTTCAAGTTCTAGCCCTAGAAGATAAATTGAGTCAAAGGTAGGCATTCTCACAAGCATAAATCATGAAACTTTTTCTGTAGGATGTATCATCTACCAGGAACGAAACCCTCAAGTTTCATAATTTTCCATCGAGTACATCTTTAGTTTTTGATTTTTCATGTTCTGCAACTCTTATGACCCCGAACCTTCATGCTTAATTCATATCTCCTTGCATACTCTATCTCATGCCTCCATATTTTTATGGGAGATACTGATGCAAGATAGGCATCTTTTGCCCCTAAAAGGCCTAAATTTCGTTGAGCATGTTACTCGAATTAAATCGATCTTACTCCCTGTAGCATGTTCTATGTTACTTGTTCTTGTTCGTCCTCAAACCATGTTCAAACCATGCTCTCTCTCGAATTCCTATTTACTGGAAGTACTCTCGCATGTCTAGTTTCATTTGCCCCTGATTTCATGATTTTTCATCATGTATACAATTAGTTATGATTTTCTGAACTACCCTATGTCAAAAGGCAAGTTTCTGGACCGCAATCCAAGACAGAGCAGAACTCTGTCAGACCCAGGCCACGGACCTGAGAAAGCGACTGCCCGACACGTCGCCTTCTCAAGCCCGTCGCGACGCCCTTCTTGTCGCGTTCTCAACGCGACAGGACACCCGTCGCGTTCTGGCCGCCTGAGCAAGACAGCTCTGTCGCCTTCTGTGTAACCCCCTGTCGCGATCTGCTCTGCTCCTGTCGCCTTCTATACAGGCCTATGTCGCCTTCTCAGAGTTTTGCCTGAAAACCCATGAAAAATATTTTTGTCACTTTCTAAATAGTTTTGCCTTCTTACCGTTATACCCCCAGTAAAAACCCTACTTAAAAATGGTGCTATATTGAATGATTTAAAATACATGTTCACGACTTATTTCTATCTATGATTTCTCTTGCACTTGCACACACTTGAACCATCCATTTATGGCTGAAATCTTGCAGAAAATATCTCATAATGTATCTGGTAAATTACCGAAATAAAGTATAGTAATTGCCCTATTTTAAAGGACTTGTATTCGTTTCTTGCGTTGTTTATATACCGATATCGACGCTCCACTGTTCTAGAATTCCTCTAGAACGTCGAGCACATGTTTTATATACACACTTTACTTGGCTTGTGGTGAACTCTCCGTCGGATATTCCTTTCGCCGGACTAGTGAACTCTTGCACAAGGCCTCCGTAAGTCTTCTCTGATCATGGATTCCCACATGGTCGACGAGCCGGTTGTACCCTAATACCTACGATACCCTTTAGGGATCTATATGATCCAAACGGCTATTAGAGATTCACTCTCGTCTTACATCACGCCGGACCTCTGGACCTGTGCATAACAAGGCCAGTGGTAGGGTCGTGAGTTCCACCTGACTGCCAACACTAAGTGCGCGTGTTGTGCAACTGTTACTATCGCCTGATTACTCGACGTATTACGTGCAATGTCCATTAGCTCTCATCTATACTCTACTCGCTCACCTATTCACGTTCACTCCACTATCTCGTCTATTCATCTAGTGCTCTTATCTATTTCTTGGTACTCTATACTGGCCATTGACTGATTGTCTAAAGATAAACAATATAACCAATGCCTGGCAATATATAAAGGGCCCGATCTGGTCCTGGGATGTGCGCCCGAAAGTGCTAGTGCCCATGGGAGTTAAATGATCAGAGTGTTTGGCATTACACTCAAGTGCTATCTATCTCGACTATCTATATGACAATCAAAAACACAAAACGTGCTATACTCTCTCGATGTCTAGAATGACAAACAAGTGCTATACTCGTCGTGCTATTACTATACTTGTGCTAGTTGTGCTATGGCCATTCTACTATTCGTGCTATACTCGATACTTGTGCTCTTTTTGGAAACTATACTCGCTCTCGTGCTATTGTTCTATCTCTTGCTATATTTTGACTCTCTTGTACCTGCTATCTTTAGATACTCTGCCATTAAATGCATTAATTATTTAAAGCCTGCTTGAGCCTGAGATTTAAGTCCCACTGGGCGTTATCGCTCACCCTACGTTATTTGATGTTGTGTTCTCAGGTGAGACCGAGGATGACACATACACTCACGAGGAAGGGAATGACCAAGAGTGAAGCCAGGAGTACCCTTGAGTCATTATGTTATCTTAGAGTTCTAGTTAGTTATTTTCTTTTATTGCAATGTAATTGGGCCCTGTAGAATGGCTCTGATATTAGTGGTTGTAACTAGACACAGAAAAGTTATTAATGAGAAAGATTTACTTTAGCATTATTCAATGTGCAATGGTTCGATGTCTAGTACTTGCTCTATACCTTTTCTTGCAACTGCCTTCGCGCTCCGATATTCCGCGTTGGGGCGTGACATACATGATCCCTAATGAAATGACGTCTGACCTCAACATGTTTTGTTCTTGAGTGTTGGATAGGATTTTTGGTCAGATTGATTGCGCATGTGTTGTCACACAACATTGGAATTTCATATATTTTTTGTGACCATAGTCTTCCAGTTAATGTTTGATCCACAACAACTAGGTGCAGCAACTTCCAGCTGCAATGTATTTTGCTTTAGTTGTGGACAAGACTACTGAGTTTTGTTTTTTGGAAGACTAAGAGATTAAGCATTCTGCAAGAAATTGACAAGTACCACTAGTGCTTTTTCTGTCTATTTTGTATCCAATATAGACAGCATCACTATATCCAAGCAATTTAATTTCAGAACATCTGGGATACCATAAACCAAATTTACTTGTACTAATAAGATATCTAAAAATTATTTTAACAACATGAATATGAGATTCTTTTGGATCAGCCTGAAATCTGGCACATAAATATACACTGAACATTATAACTAGTCTACTAGCAGTGAGATAGAGTAATTACCCAATCATACCTCTATAGATCTTTTGATCTACTTTCTTACCAATTGGATCACTATCTAGCTTTTTTCCTGAGCTCATAGGTGTACCTAAAGGCTTACATCTATCAAAACCATATTTTGAGAGCAGATCAGATATATACTTGGTTTGACAAATGTGAGTGTCTTCCTTGGTCTGCTTGATTTGCAAGCCAAGAAAATAGTTAAGTTCACCCATCATATTCATTTCAAACTCATTTTGCATGAGATTTTCAAAAAATTTGCAAAGTGATTCATTTTTAGAACAAAAAATAATATCATCAACATATACTTGTACAATCAAGATCCCTTCTGAAAATTTCTTAATAAATAAAGTGGTATTTACTTTACCTATTGAAAAATTATGTGATAGAAGATAAGCACTTAGTCTTTCATACCAAGCTCTTGGAGCTTGTTTCAAACCATATAATGCCTTCTTTAAACCAAAAATATGATTTGGATATTTAGTATCTTCAAAACCTAGTGGTTTCTCAACATAAACTTCTTCTTTTATAAAACCATTCAGAAAAGCACTCTTTGAAAAGTAGCGGAAGATAGCTATGAAGAAATCTAGAAGGGGGGGGGGATTGAATATATTTCTACCAAATTAAAATGAAACACTTATCAGATTAAAAATCTATGAGAATTACAAAGTTCTAAGGAATGCACAGATTCAAATCAGAACAAATAGAGCAAGTGAGGTGTAAATCTACTGATTACTAGATGATATCATACTGAATAGCAAACATGTCTATCAATCATCTAACGTTAAGATAGATCAATCCACAGTGACACAGAGATTTTGGGTGGTTCGGGTTACACAATTTTGTATCCTACATCCACTATCTACACACACGCACAAATCTGCTTATATAGCTAGTTCAAACAGAACATAAACAACAGACACACACAATTTGAGATGATCGAAATCTCAAATTAGAACACACATGAAATTGAGCAGAAGGATAGCTAACATTTCACACTACACACTGAATGATTTGAGGTAGAGATGTAGAACCAGTTGAATAAGAAGAAATTATAGAACATATGAAACTAGTTTGAATTTCCCCCTTTCTGCTTCCAACTGCAACTTCTGGCTTCCAACTTCAGACTGATGATGTAGACTTCTGAATCTGAGAATTCAACTTTAACTTTGATCACTTACAACAACTGGATCTTCATATATTCAGATCTAAAGCAGTAGCAGCCTACAGATGAGACCTCTCTCTTGTCGCCACATTCTGGTACTGAGGAATGAAGAACTGGTGTTTGTTGCCCCAACAGTGTGAGGATCGTGGGCATTTATAGTCCCATGTATCCACGTGGTACCTTGGAGTGTGGGGGCACAGAATTCCCGCTCAAAAATTCCTGAATCAAAAATTGACACGTGTCCAAGAATTCAAATTTTGGATCATCATTCGAAGTGTGTCGACACAATCAAGTTATGTGTCGACACATGAGCCTGGCTTGCTGTTCTGTTAACACTATAAGTTAACCTGTGTCGACACATACTTGACTTGTGTCGACACACCTGACTGAATCATAAAAATATGGCTTTCTGGGAAGCCTCTTGTGTTGACCCCCTGACATAAGTGTGTCGACACCACTGAGTCCTTTCTTATGTTTGCTTTGTGAGGACAAAGGATGTGTCGACACATAACAGACATGTGTCGACACAACTAGCTTTTCTTCTTGACTTTCTTCACTTGTCTTTGTGTCGACACTCTGACAATATTGTGTCAACACCACTGACCTCATAACAGCTTTTTCTCTGAGTTAAACATGAAATATTATGTTAGATATGACTGGAGCAAAGTATTTAAAATTGTATGGATCATAGTTAAACATCATCAAAACAAGAGATCCAACAATCTCCCCCTTTTTAATGATGACAACTATGATTCATTGATCATTTCAATATAAATGAACAAAGCATAGAAATCAGTCAACCACTTCATTTCATGTCACATGTGAGAGGCAATCACAATCACAAGGTCATATCATTCATTAAGAATTAAACTACAGGACTACGACATTCATATACAAATCATAAAATTCAAAAACCAATGAGTCTCAAATTCACTTGACATAAAGTTCTGAAAAAAAAAAAATTAAAATATTCACACACAAAAAGATCTCTCCCCCTTTGACATCATCAAAAAGATATCACTACTGAGGTGGAGCTGGGGGAGGGGCAAAGAGCTTGTGATCAATGTCTTTCACTTTCTCTTCCGAAGCTCCTAAATTGTTCCTCAGTAAAAGTTGAACAACAGTCAGTTGTGTATGAAATGTTTCTTCCATTTTCTTTAGATTCTCAGAAATGTGAACTGTCATGTGATCAATGCCATGGGGCATAGGAGGAACAACTGTAGAAGAGGTATCATAATGACTATCTCCAGTACTAATGTCATCTCTTAGTTTCCACACATTATTGAAATCAGCTTTGAGTTCCTCAATCTGTTTATCAATGTGTGTTGTATGCTCTTTCATCTGTTCCATATCATTGACAAAATGAGCAAAAGAGAGTTTGCACTTGGAAATTTGAGTTACAACATCTTGTCCAGTTTAAATACCTTGTTGTGTATTATCAAGAACCCTTGAGAGTAAGTCTTGAAACCCAGATTGTAGGAATGATAACTGAGTGGATGCATCACAAAGTGTGAAAACCAACCTATTAAACCTTCTTGAGGCATGTTCAACGAGTTTCTATTGCCTCAAAAAATGACTTGTTACTGTGTTTTCCAATCTCTGTATTCTGAACTCAAAATTGGTTGACATTTATCTCATAGAGGAATTCAGATTGTCAAACTGAACTTGAAGAAAATGCTAGAGTTCAGGAGGGACTAAAGATCGACTAGTAGATATGGAAACTGATCCTTTATGTTGAAAGAAGGAGGATTGAACAAGAAAACTTTGATGTGGCACATTGTCATGTGGAATCTCTTGAGGAATGGACTATTCAGGTATATCTGAGGGTAATTTCTACTCCAATGGTGGTTGGTCCACTTGTGTTTCTTGAGGAGGGTCTTCACTAGGAGCTAGCTGTTCTAAATTATGGTCTGATTCTTGTCCCAATACTGGAACCCTAGTGATCTGAACTCCTGAAATTTTGAACCTCATTTATCTTATCACATTGTTCAAACAGTATATGTTGGGTTATGATTGGCATGATGATTGACTTGATGCTTGAATGTTTTAAATGTTTTTGATAATGACATAATTGATGTTGAGAAGACATGATAAAATGACATAACACTATGATCACATATGTTTTCATGATATCTTATATGGAGTTTCTTTTATGTAGAAAATTGAGTGAGAATGAAAGTACAAGTCAAGAAGCAATCTCAAGCATAGAAGGATCTTGAAAAACATAAGCAACAATTAGATATCGACAGGCTTAAAGCCATCTGTCGACAGCCAGTGAAGATGGTCAGTAGAAAAGCTTCTGGAAGACAAGAAAAATCAGCATCTGTCGACAGACAAGCTTCATCTGTCGACAGACCAGTTCAGCCTGTCGACAGCAAGAATTCGCCTGTCGATAGCCCAGCCTCCCAGCAAGAAACATGGTTCTGGAAGCCAGGAATTAAGTCACAACATGTGACAGACATGTGATGTCTATTAGGATGTCCTCTTCTCTCACGAATCTCAAGACTTGGACACACCTATATATAGATCTTTTGGACCTATTTTCGAAGCAAGAAGTCTCCACACAAAACCCTAAGCAAAGAACAACAAGAAGAAGGTTTCTTTGCTCCTCTGCTTCAAGTCTCCAGCCTGATCAAAGAGAGATCCGTCTCAAATGAGGAGTTGAAGCTGATTCGTCCTTAAACCTCAAGCTTCGTCATCATCATCCGATCTTCATCGACGTGAAGCTTGAAGTTCCTCTGGATGAGCAACCAGAAGAGTTCAACTATTGGATTTGTTCTTCAACTCTAAACTCTTCCTTCATTTTATTTTCCCTTACTTATGTGTGTGTTGTTGGTTTGAGCAGTCCTTGCGCTCAACCCAAGTGTGTGTGGTTGATCTGAGATTTTGTTTGCCTCAGACATCGTGTGTGTGTTGGTGTTTGGGTTAAACTTCCTTGATAAGTAGTTTACCGTGTGTGTGTGTGGACGGTGGATGTAGGATACACAAGTTGTGTAGTCCGAACCACCTTAAATGTTCATGTCTTGTGGTTTGCATGATCTAACGTTAGATGTATGCTAGGCACGATCACTCGTTCACACACTCATAATACTGCTAATCTCCCAAACGCACTCCACAAACACATCTAAGTTCAAGTTTGATCCATATCATTTTAAGTCTTCCTACGATCATTCTTAATCTCAAAAACAAGGTCAATTTGTTTCATTTGGTAGTAATCTATTCAACCCCCCTTCTAGATTACTGTTTTAGTTATTTCCGCACACCTTTCAATTGGTATCAAAGCGAGGTTTCTCCGATTTTACAGCTTTAATAGCTTGATCTAACGATCAGGGGAGATTCTATTTAATGGAAACTAACAAAGGTTTTATGGCTGAAGGACACTCAGTGTCTAGGCCTCCCTTTTTTGATAGGACTGACTATACATATTGGAAAAACTGAATGCAGGTGTTTTTGAGAGCTCAAGACTATGAGCCATGGAAGATCGTAAGCAAGAGACTCTATGAGCTGCCCGCTGATGAGGACACCTAGACAAGGGAACATATTCGCAAAGGAACCTTGAACTGGAGCGCGTTGAACATGATGCAATGTGCTGTACATCCGAAGGAATACTCAAGAGTCTCCACATGCAAATCTACAAAGGAAATGTGGGATAAATTGGTGCTGATATATGAAGGTACGTCGAGGTAAGGGAAACAAAGGCTAGTATGCTTGTGTCTGAATATGAGATGTTTAAAATGAAAAATGAAGAAACAATTTCAGACATGTTTGCAAGATTCATGATCATAATCAATGGTTTGAAAGGTCTTAAGAAAGAGTACAGTGAGAGTGACCTTGTAAGGAAGATACTTCGGTCTCTTCCATCTTCTTGGCATACTAAGGCCACTGTCATTGAGGACTCTAAAGACCTGTCCACAATAAAACTAGATGAATTGATAGGTTCACTGATGACCCATGAAATCAATCTAAAAAGAAACGAATCTGAGGTCAATCCCAGGAAATCCATTGCATTGAAAGCCTCAAATAAAGCCTCGTCAAGTTCCAAGAAAGATATTCAACAAGAAAATGATGAAAATGAAACGTCTAGTGAAAGTGAGAATGATGAGATGGCTATGCCCACTAGACAATTCAAAAAATTCTTCAAGTTCAAAAAGAAGGGGCCAGGTAATTTCAAAACTCTTCTAAAAAGAGATTTTTCAAATAAATTCGATACAAATAAGAAAACTGACATGATTGTTTGCTATGAGTGCAAGAGACAGGGGCACATGAGAGGTGAATGCCCTGAGCTCAAAAGGAAGCTGAAAAGGACAAGTCTACATACAAGAAACCCAAGGCCATGATGGCAACCTGGAGTGATGAAGATGAAGATGAAAATGCTCAAGACAGTTATGATGATGAAGAAATCCAGTGCTTGATGGCAAGGAGTGAAGACTCCACCGAGGTAAACTCTTCCTTTGAAAGCTATACACTTGAAGAATGGGAAGAAGCATATACCTTGCTATTTGAAAAATTCTGTGAATACAAATCTGAAAACAAAGCACTAAAAAAGAAAATTACCAATCTTGTGCATAGCACAAGTAATGATGAACAAATTGCAATCCTAACTAGAGAGATAGAGCTCCTAAAAATTGAAAAGGAAAACCACTATGTTGAAATGGATTGCATGAAAGAAAAACTTTAAAAGAATGAGAAAGGAAAACAAATTCTCAATAAATCTGTTGAAACCCTTCAAAATGAGAATCAAAAGATTCAGAAAAAGATGGAAGAGGTTCAAAAGGAACTAAAAGGAAAGAATGACGATCTGTCAAGATTTGTCAAAGGAAAAGAAAATCTTGATGTTGTTTTGGGAGTCAAGTCAAACATAACAAGGCATGGGCTTGGGTTTCAAACTGAAAATCAAAAGAAACTTGGACAAAAATTGATCACATCCTTTGTTCAGGACAGTCCAAGTGGAAGTAAACAAGTTCATGCTAAAAATAAAGATTTGAGAAATAAACAACAAAACTTAACTCATCAACAAGCAACTACACCTGTCGACAAGCATTCAAGGCAGAAAATGAACCGTCAACAGGTATGGAAATCAGTTGAAAATCAAAACCAGCCAAGCAACAAAAAGGACAAAAGTATTCACAAGTTCAATACAACAGTAAAAGAATTGCAAAAACTCAAACTCTATCATGCAACTATTGTAAGAAACTTGGCCATACTGAGCTCCAATGTTGGAATAAACTGAACATGTTGAAATGCAAACAATTGTGGATTCCAAAGCATTTACTTTCTGGCATGAATGAAAGAATGGGACCCAAAGTAATTTGGGTACTAAAACTCCTTTTCTGATCTATCTATGCGAGAATGCCTAGCAGTCCAAAATCAAAACAGATGCTACTTGGACAGTGGCTGCTCAAAGCATATGACGTGCGATAAAAAAAATTTATGTTTGCTAGTTGAAAAAGATGGAGGTCAAGTTGTGTTTGGAGGTAACAATAAGGGCCAAATAATTGGCACAGGTAAGGTAGCTAAGATTGCCTCTAACTCTATAGAAAATGTGTTTTTAGTTGATGGTCTAAATCACAATCTTCTGCGAACTAGTCAATTGTGTGATAAAGGCCATAAAGTTATTTTTGATTAAGATGCATGCCAAATCATTGATAAAAATTCTGGAAGTGTCAAATTTTCTGGAAAAAGAGTCAATAACATCTATCTAGTGGATCTAGATGAACTAGAAAGTAAAAACTTGTGTCTTGTTGCAAATAGACAAGATGAACTGTCTTTATGGCATCGTAGGCTAGGCCATGCAAGCTTCAATGTTCTAAACAAGATCATGAGAATGAAACTGGTAAGTGGACTTCCTGAAATTCATTTCAATAAAAATGTGAGCTTTTGTGATGCATGTGCACAGGGAAAGCAAACCATAAAGTCTTTCAAATCTAATGCACCCATAATCACCTCAAAACCTTTTGAACTATTGCACATGGACCTTTTTGGACCTACAAGAACACTTAGTCTCAATGGTAAACGTTTTGGGTTTGACATTGTACATGATTTCTCTAGGTTCACTTGGGTTAAATTTTTAGCTCATAAAAATGAAGTTCTGAAAAAATTTGAAGAGTTCTTTAACAAAATTGAGCATGGAAATATAAACAAAATATGCTCAATCCGTACTGATCATGGGGGAGGGTTTAATAATAACTTATTTTTTGACTTCGGTAGGAACCAATGAATTGAACACAAGTTTTCCTCTGCAAGAACTCCAGAAAAAAATGACGTAGTGGAGAGAAAGAACAGAACTTTGGTGGAAATGGCTCGCACACTTCAGGTTGAAAGTCACCTCTCAAAGAGTTTTTGGGCAGAAGCTGTGAGCACATCATGCTACATTTTGAATAGAGGCATGGTAAGACCTGTAATGAAGAAAACCCGATATGAACTCCTGAAAGGTAAGAAACCAAGTGTGAGACCTTGAATTTTATGCATTTAATATCATTTAATTGGTGCATATTATAAGAAATTTGTTACTTATGTGCATGATTTTAAAGTATGTTATTGTTGTGTGTATATTATATTAATGTGCATAGTGTATTTGAATAATATAATGTGATCATTATGAAATCATTGTTGTATATCTTGTAAGTACGAATAAGGTTATTTGGTACATGTAATATATATTTAATGTGCATGCATTATCCATTGCTGTAGTACATAGTATATACATTTAAATCTATGCATGTGGTATGTAATTATGTTGTGTACATATACGAATAAATGTTTAACTTTGTCTATGTAATATCTACTTATTTTAGTACCATTAAAATGTTTATGATGTGTTATTACATCTATTTTAATGAATAGTTGTTTTTGGCCGAGATGCACAGTTGGAGGCAACATCCTGTGCCGCTGACTGCATAACCTGATTTGTAAACGTCCAGATCGATGGACGCCTATACCTATGTAGACGGCACCCTAGGTGGATGCCAACCACCTGTTGGCGGCACCAGATGTGGACGTCGAGTTCCCAACTGTCTGATGGTTTCAGATTTGGTAACGTCTGCATTTTGCCCGGTTCCAGTTTAGGAAACCTTCCTAAACCTGTAGGAAACCTACCCTAGAGCGTACTCAGAACCCTGGAGTTTATATAAACCCATCCCTGCGGCCGGATTAAGCCTTTTGCATTAGTGAAACCCTAGCATTCGCAATGGAGAAAAGCTGATCTTTGGAGGGTCGGATCCGTCGACTAGAGGTGTTCCCCGAGGAGCTACAACGACTGAGAGATAGCTTATACATAGAGGAAGCTTTCTCAACCCCGAGGACCCATCTGCATCGACAGGAGAACCAGATCAGAAGAGTTTCTGAGTACCTTCTTGGCTTGTCCGAGGAGGGCTTCACCGACAGATTTAGATCTTGTTAGATTTATTCTCAGGCAAGTAGCTTAAGATCCCAACCCGTAGACTTGTCATCTAGGGTTTTATGAATTTTTCGGATTTTAAATCGAGTCCTGGAACCCCCCTAAATTCACATGTTTCTGCATTAGTTCTGCACTGTGTGCAGATAGGAAGTTGACGGCCAATATGTTGCCGCCCAGTTCTTGTCTAGACGGCTAGGGCTATGCCGTCAAGTTCGCCTGTTTATACAGAAATACTGTTTAATCCTTGTAATGTGATTTTGGTTGTTCGGTGGTTTGCATGTTGTGCTGTGAGGAAGTCGACGGCAGCATCTCTTGCAGTCAATATCCTGAGTTGACGGCAATGGATTGCGCCGTTAACTAGTGACGGAGACATCTATTGTATTCAAGTTCTTCAGGGTTTGCAGAAATGCTATTTGATCTATTTAATGTGTTTAATGGACTTCTGAATTTCTGTAAATTGTTGTAAATTTTGGTACGAAGTCCAAGGTGACCATTAGGTCATATCATGAGGATTCACTAAATTTCTGAGTATGGTGATAATTAAAAGAATTTCTGTTAGTCGAGAATAATTAGGTTTTGATTGTGATAAATTCAGATTAAATGATTTTGTTTCATGTTATGGATTGATAAACTTATAGTGATAGTGGAATGATTGTTATTGTGTTTTAGACCTGTTAGAACCGACTTATTACTGTAAACCATGCTAAAATGATTTATCTTGTTAAGTTGCATGTAATCTATGTTAATTTTTAAAATTATCGTTACTATTCCGAAAATTATGAAAATTTACAGAAATGTTTCCTGTGCTATATATAAGCAGTAGTTAAAATTTTGTTCAATTCTAAGTGTGGTATAGAATGCTAATAATTTCTGAATTCTTTTACACAATGGAATGATATATTTAAATATAGAATGAGTATGTGTGATGAAGGATGTTAATTTCAGAAACTGTAAGGAAGTAGAAGCTCTGTGTGCATATTTTATACTTGTGAAAATGATTTAATTTCTGTTTATCATGTTCAAATTAAAGTGCCTTGCAAATTATCTGAAATCTTAATGTAATGGTAAAAATAGTTTTACTATTTATAAAATTCTGAAAAATTAGAGATATGTTCCTTATGTTATGTCAATCTTGTGGTTAAATTTTGATATCATTATGAGCACTGTACATATTACTATGGTTTTCTGAACAATAAATGAATATAGAAATCAATAGACATGATAATGTTTATGCATGTTGAATTTTGGATAAACATAGGACCATGATAGGTTGTCGTTTTATAGTAGGATTTGATTTCAGAACTGAAGATATGATATATGATAGTTTCATCATTTCATGATTGCATTAATATATATATATTATTGCATTTCTAGAATAAATTGGCCTATAAGACATTTCTACTATAGAGATTCCTACAGGGAACTACACCATGGATGCCCCTATGGTAATGGTTCAACTATATGACTATATGAATCCGTGGGCAACGGATAAAAATCCTGGAAGTAGACAAGTTCTACCTGAAAGGTGGGAAGGGCTTTCCCCGGTTTTACGCAATTACCATGACTTCATCACTGCATTGCCTAGGTGATAAGTGAATGTCTATATGCTATATGATCTCTATAATAGTGCGGGCTATGTCTTGGCAACTAAATGTTAAATGACTACATGAGTATATGCTACATGACTAAATGACCTACATGTTACATGTCTACATGAAAATTGACTACAAGATCTACATGGTATATGACTACATGCTGCATGCCTACATGCTACATAATCACATGCCATATGAACTATATGTCTTTTGTTATAGGTAATACTCATTGCATGTTTGAATAATCACTTGCTACAAGATAACCCATTGAATGTTGCATAATATAGGTTAGGGAATTACTTGAATTTGTTTATATGCAACATGTCATGAAAAGGTATATGTATGTTTTAAACATAACCCATGTAAAATGATGAATATGACATTTGTTTAAAACCATGTGTAGGATTTTGTAAATTATCCATGTGATAATATTTACTTGATAAGCATATGTTAGCCTTATGTGAATTCATAGGAAATGAAAGCATAAGTACCCATGTATATATCGTTGATTTACATGTTTTAGTATAGTTTGTTTAAAAGATTTCATGTTTAATTCTTATGTCATAGCATGAACATATAAGAGTTTAAATGTGAAAGTTTAGTAGGGGAATAAAATGTTAAACTGTTAGAAAGCATGCGTGATAAGTGTATGGTTTGTGACTTTTAAGTTGCTTGCTGAGTCTATTATGTAGACTCATCCTTGCTTAACATTTCAGGAGATTTAGAAGTTGAGAACGTGACAAGGTCCAGCGAGGAATGTGAAGATTAGATTGAAGATTTGTGTTTCACTTTCTAGTATGTAAAGAGTTTTGTAATTTGAACTTGGGCATTATTGTAATTGGAATCTGGCTATGTAGATGTTTATAATTAAGTTATTTCTTTCTGGACTATATAGACTGTGGTATGTGAAATTTTTAAATGTTGATGGAATAAGAGTTATTAATTTCCGTTGCATATTCCATTTCTATTCGTGTATATCTCAGCTCTTTGTATATCGTTGGGGTTTTCTCCCCTGTAGCGGCTTGCTCACATCCGACGTGGGTTGGTATAACCGTACCGGGTGGAAGTGGGGCGTTACACCAAGTATTGGGTACTTCAAAATTTTTGGCTCCAAAGTCTTTATTCATAATAATGACAAAGTTGATCTAGATAAATTTGAAGCCAAAAGTGATCCAGGTATTTTCCAAGGCTACTCTGAACACTCGATCCTATAGAGTGTTCAATAACAAAAACAAGATTGTGGAAGAAAGTCCACATGTTGTCTTCAATGAGTCTCATGGAAAAACTAACAATTTAAATGCTTACAGGTATGATGATGAATAAGGAAACATACTTGAAGAACAAGCTGAGAAGCATCTGACGACAGACCAAATAGAGGCTGTTGACAGACTTGAAGAAGACCAACAAAATGATCAAATTCCTCAAGAACAACATCCTTAAGAACAAAATCAACAGGGTTAGTCTACAATAATAAATGTCAGGTACTCAAATGATCATCCACTTGAGAATGTCATTGAAAATGTAAATGATAGATTTCACACTAGGTCACACTTTAGAAACATTGTTGAACAAGATCATTTAGCATTTATCTCTCAAGTAGAACCTAAAAACATTGAAGAAGCTCTAAATGAAAATTCTTGGATAGATACCATGCATGAAAAACTTGGCAAATTTCAAAGAAATAATGTATGGAGCTTAGTTCCTAGAACCCTTGAAATCTCAGTAATTGGAACAAGATGGGTGTTTAGGAATAAGCTAAATGAAGAGGGAAAAGTTGTAAGAAACAAAGCTAGATTGGTTGCAAAATAGTATAATCAAGAATTTGGGGTAGACTTTGAAGAATCCTTTGCACCAGTAGCTAGGCTTGAGGCAGTAAGAACCTTGTTAGCATATGCATGTTCTAACAAATTCAAACTATATCAAATGGATGCCAAAACTACCTTCTTAAATCGTTACATCAAAGAAGAGGTTTTTGTATCTCATCCACCTGGATTTGAAGTTCCTGACAAACCTAACCATGTTTATAAATTGCACAAAGCTCTCTATGGTTTGAAACATGCACCAAAAGCTTGGTACGACCATTTGAGCAACTTTTTGGATAGTAAAAACTACTCCAGAGGTAAAGTGGATCAAACTCTCTTTACTAAATGTGTGCACAATCATATAATTGTTGTTCAAGTTTATGTAGATGAGATTATTTTTGGTTCCACTAACCCCTCATTGTATGAAGAATTTTCAAAACATATGCAAAATGAATTTGAGATGAGATTAATAAGTGAGCTACAATTCTTTCTTGGCTTGCTGGTCAAGCAATATGAAGATGGCTTCTTCATTAATCAAGAGAAGTATGTCAAGGAGCTACTGAAAAGATTTCAGTTAGAACAAGCCAAACCAGCATCTACACCTATGAGCACAAGTGTAAAACTTGAAAATGATAAAAAGATAAAATGGTAGATGCGAAGCAATACAGAGGTATGATTGGCTCTCTCCTTTATCTTACTGCAAGTAGACCGGATATTCAGTTAAGTGTTTGCCTTTGTGCTAGATATCAATCTAGTCCAAGGGAAAGCCATTTGATTGCAGTTAAGAGAATCTTTAGATATCTCTCAGGGACATTTGATTTGGGTTTGTGGTATCCAGCTGGTTGCAATTTTGATTTAATTTCATATTCTGATGCTGACTATGCTGGTCGCAAAATTGATAGGAAAAGCACTAGTGGGTATTGTCAATTCCTAGAGGGTTGCATGGTTTCATGGGCATCCAAGAAGCAACACTTAGTTGCACTCTCAACTGTAGAGGATGAATATGTTGTTGCAGGGAGCTATGCAGCTCAAGTGTTGTGGATCAAAAGTCAATTGTGTGATTACAACATTGACATTGGATGCACACCTATCCTATGTGACAACACTAGTGCCATCAATCTTTTAAAGAACCCAATTCAACACTCTAGGACAAAACACATTGAAATAAGACACCACTTTCTGAGAGATGAGGTAGCCAACAAGAACCTGGAAATTAACTTCATTCCAACTGAAAACAAGTGGCTTATATCTTCACTAAACCATTGTCAGAAGATAGGTTTACATCACTGAGAAGAGAAATGGGTTTTGTAGACACCCATTTCTGACCCATAAGTCGAGCAAAATCCCTTGTCATATCATTGGCACCCCACGTTGGCTCATCATCGTCAAGCTAGCTTTCTCCGATCATGACATCATTACATGAGTTCTTCGCCCTGGAGGATCTTTCCTGGTCTAATCAATCTTTCATTATAGCTCTCCGAGTCTAGAGTCCGATGTTTCAAACCACACGTCAATCCGAAGGCTGCGCATGGAGATTGGACACTTTTTTTATGGTCATATGCAGAAAAGTCACTGGAGACGACAGGCCCTATATCGCGTTCTTGAAAGCGACAACCCCTATGTCGCGATCTTAAATCCATATTTTAAATCGATGAAAAAATCACAAAATGACTTAAAGTCACCTTCCATATGAGGAAGGCGACGCATCGAGGCGTCGCATTCAGGAAGACGACAAGAAGCCTGTCGAGTTTATGATCTTAAACAGGAAACTCTTTCCGAGGCCAACTTGGACACATGCCAAAGATGGATATTGCATGTTTTGGATGACCAAATCGTGTCCAAATCCTCTCAAATTTGGAAGAGACCTTCCTAACCTGTCCCTTTCCAAGTTCCAATTGCCCATGCGCAGCCATACATAGCCATAGTTGGACTCCTTCCCATTATTCCTCTCAGACTCGAGTTGGGAATAATCACCCATAAGTACCTCGTCTCTCCATCTTCTGGTGCAAGGCCGGAGTCTTTAGTTCGCTGAGCAAGAGAACTCCATCATCCAAGAAGAGAGTTTTCCCTCCAGACGACCAAGAAGAGCCCTCCAGGGCATTTTTTCATCGGCTACACAATTCCTCTCCCTTTCTTTGCCTTATTTCTTTTAATTCATGCATGCATAGTCTTGTTTTCTTCATAGATTAGAATTAGAACACGACACACACACCCAAACTTAACACCCACAGGGGTTAAAAAACCTCAATCTTGTGAGTTCCCTCCATAGTAGTTCATGTTTACACACTTTTCATTGAATAGATCTTCTATGCACGAGTTTTAATGGTTGTTTTGTTTATTTAATTCACTTTGGCAGGTGTTTGAAGGTCCAAGCAACGTGAGGCTCTTGCCCCTTGGCCGGCTGAGGAGCAGGAAGACAAAGAACCCAAGTCTCCATCCATAGAATAAGAAGGCGACATAGAAGCTGTCGCGATAAAGAAGGCGCCCGGCCCTACGTCGCGTTCAGATCAGAGCATAGCGACGCCAACTTCGTTGCATTATCAGGTACGCCTTCATCTTTTTCTTCCTTTCCAACGTAGTCAGCCGTCCCTCTCTATACATCAGGAGGCGACTACATTGGTGGCGATCACGGTCAGTTCCTAATCCCTTACATATTCACAATCTTTCAAAAGGGGAGCACAATCCCGTGATTACACCTTTTGGCGATCACGGTGAGACTTCTAGTGCCCATCACGCTTGCTCCTTCTTTCCCTGCCGTTCCTACTCTCTAATGGGTGTGATGTGTTCTTAGTTTTCTCTCTTTAGTTCTTTTCCTCTGAGTTTCTTAGTGCTCTGCGGTTCTGGGTGAGAAGGCGACAAGATCAACGTCGCGATCAGAATAGCGACAGACGACACGTCACGATCAGGTTAGTACACAACATCCTTCTCGTCTATTTCTGTGTCCTGGGTGCTGTGAATAAGGTGACGTCATCTCCGTCACGATCAGGAAGGTGACAGTGGTTGTGTCGCGACCAGGTATGTCCCCTGCCCGTACACTCACTTGTGTTATTTAAGAATTGTTGTGCCTGTGAAGAACGCGACGCTGCAGTCGTCGCGATAAAGGAGGCGACGGGCTTATTGTCGCGATCGGGTCAGTACCCTGGTTTCTTATTTTCCTTGCGGATTTGGGTCCATTTTTACATGCTACATCCATGCTCCATGCCATACCATGCTTATTCCATGATCTTGAGAGTTTGTTAGTCTTTTGTGTTATAGGATTGTTTGATTTTTCGTGCATAATTAGGACCTAACTGCTCTCTGTCCACTGCGAGAAGGAATGCGACAGTCTGATTGTCGCGATAGTGTTCGCGACATCTATCTTGTCGTCTCCTGCCTCTGAGAGCAATTAGCCCTAATTCTTGTTTTGTTAGTACTAGGTTAGAATTTTTGCATGCACTTCGGTGCACATAGGATCTGCATTCATATTTCCATATTCGTAGTATAGGTTTCCTCCTTAGCGACGCCCGCTCTCTCGGCCGCATATTCCTTGTGTCCGACTAGAGCACTCGCTTGAGGGCCTCCGTAAGTCCCCGCTGACCGTGGATTCCCACACGGCCGCCGGGCTGGTTGTACCTGTCGCCACCTAGGATCGAGTCTAGATCATTTTGGCAAGGTTGAGAGAATCCTAGTCACACCCGAAGTTGGAAGCTCTCTCACATTTAGGAAACCCTTCCTTATTTGGAGAGAACCCGCTAAAAGTCAATTCATTAAAAGGCAAACTTGAACCAATTAAAAGAAATCATCATCATTGCCAACTGCTTGCTTTGGGTGAAACGTTTTCTCTTTCCTTTTGTCTGCATAGGATTGTTTGCTTAGGAAACCAAGAGTCCATCTAGGTTAGGTCGTCTCTCTCCAGTTTGGAAAGGCTTTCCCCGTCTCTGTACGCTCACATGTCAAATATGGAATCATATCTGAACCCGGTCTACGATGAGAATCAGGACCCTGCCCTCTACACCTCCCAAGACTACGAAGACTCCCTTCCTCACAATCTCTTTGGGGAGTCGACCCGGCCTTGGGTCGCTACTGTCCATGCCTTTGAGGGTCACCATCACAACGATAGCGGCTCGTCTCAGAACACCCATCCTCCTCAGTCGGATGATCAAGCCACTCAACTTCTGCGCTTAATCCCCCAACTTGATCAGTCCCAGATCCAAACCCTTATGACGGCCCTCAAAGGAAAGGCCGCTTCTTCACCCTCACCCAGAGCGGGCGCGTCACGCCCCGCGGCAGCTACCTCCGGCTCCCATGTTATCATGGGACAAGCCGACAACACCCCCATCCGGCCGCGGACCATCCGATTCACGCCATTTGAGTCTGAGCACTACCTTCCCCGTGAGTCGAGGCCCCGATCTCTACCATATCAGCCATGTTACTCCCCTCATCGTCCTGAGCCACGTGCCAGGCCCACCTCTCATGCCTCTTCCATGAACGCTCAGCCATCCGCCGCACCAGACATGATGTACGAGTGGGCGTCCATCAAGAAGGAGCTCCAAGAGCTCCGAAAGCAAATCGACCCTAGGCGGCACCACGACGTGAACATGCCAAATTTCAATGGCCTATGGGTCCCCTCTCCATCTGAGCTGCCGAAGTACCGCAAATACAACGGCTCAGGGAATCATTACATTCATATCAAAGACTTCATTTATGAGTCCGCCTCTTACCAGCATGATCGCCGCCTCATGGCCTATCTCTTCCGCCGGTCCCTGGACGGGCATGCTTTAGATTGGTTCTACCCCCTGCTATCTGAGGACGCAGAGGACTTTGCTATCGTGAAGGCCAAGTTCCTCGAACAATTCCAAGACAAGGTTGGGCTAGAATACTCTCTTACGGATCTCATGGCCGAGAAAATGAAGTCGGATGAGGATTTCGCCACATACGTAGATAGGTGGAGGCATATGGCCACTCGGGTTCTGGGGTAGCTTCCAGAGGGAGGGAAGGTGAAAATCAACATTGCCAACGCCACACCTGCCTATAGAAACATCCTGGCGATGAACAACATCACCACTATGCATCAACTCTACAGCAGGGCCCGATTCATCTAGACCCAGCTCAAAGACTCTCCCATCCACTCTATGTTCGAACCCCAAAAATCTCGGTTCCAAAGAAAGCCTCAGGGGCCAGTCACTGAGGGAGTACAGGTGAACAAGCAGGTAAGCGCGTTCAACCCTGCCGGCCAGAGCCAAAACCGCCAACCTTACAATGCCCAGGGTCAGAACCCTACCCATCCGCCATAGGGGCAACAATAGCGCCAATACAACCAGGTGCTACCTCCCGATGGCTCTCAGCAAAGGCGTCCCATGGGTCCTAGAAGAACTCACTACCCGCCATTGCCGGAGACACTCTCCGACATATTCTTATCCTTGCTCTCCACAGATGCCATTAGGCTCCCTCCTGAGAGACCCTTGAACCCTAGTTTGGATCAAACCCGATACTGCGTCTTCCACCGGCAGCCTGGTCACACCATCGACCAGTGCTTTACATTCAAGGATATGGTATATGACTTGCATGAGCAGCACAGGATAGATTGGACAGCCCTCTGGCAAGTGATCGGAGATATTAAGGAAAGGCAGAGGCAACAACAGCAGCAGAGGCAGCAGCGCCAGCCACCCCCTCAACAACAACAGCAGCAGCAACACCAACAGCCGTTGCAGGACCTCGGGATCGTCAACAACCCCCTACCGGACCATCTGCCAGCTCCAAACCCACCACCACAGCAACCTGCCCAGGTAAACCCCTTCGTCCACCACCCTCCTCCTCAGACGAACTGGATGTACGATGATGAACTAGATGTTTAAAAGATGATGGCCATTAACCAATATTCCCTTCAATCCTAAACAATACAACCAGCCTGCACGACTCCCCAGTCAGTCCCTCCTGTAGTCTCTATGGCCAACGCCGTCATACTGCCCGTCGGTTCAGCACCCACGCCAATCGCCAGTCCACCCATCATCTTACCCTTCGCTCCACCTGTCTCCGTACCTCTACCCCCTATCATATCTACTCCCTCACCCATCATCCTACCCCCACCTGGGCCGGACCAACCCTCCACCACTACACTATCCTCCGCCAGACAACCACCTACCCATCCAACCACCCTGCGGAGCGGGAGAGTCTTTCGCCACCCATACCCACCTATCTCCACCACCTCCACCAGCCAAAACAATCCCCAACAGGTCCTGCAACCGCCTCAGCAACAGCAAGCTCAGCAGAAAACACAAGATGAGGGGTTGATTGAGCCATTGCCAGGAACCCACTATGACATCCTCAAGCACCTAGATCACGTACTAGCCAAGATCTCCATTTTGGAGTTTATAAAGAAATCCAAGGAGCACCAGGAAGCCTTGAGGAATTTTCTGCAGAAGGTGGTAGTAAACGAGGACATGCTAGCTGACAAACTACCAAGTGCCCTAGCCATGGTAACCCGCGGGCCGGCAATTACTTTTGCCGAAAGCGAATTAGCACCCCCAGAAGCCAGGAGGCTCCCACTCTACATAACCCTGGTCATCAATCATGTGGCAGTAGGAGCAGCACTGGTCGACATGGGGGCATCCATAAATGTCTGCCCGCTGAGTACCCTCAGAGCCTGCAACCTATCAGAAGGGATGCTAAGGTCGACACCCACCACCATCGCTACGTATGACAACTCTAGAAGATCCTGCCATGGCATGGTGACTGTGCAAGCTGAACTGGGACCCCTCGCTGTCACGGTGGACTTCTACGTCCTCGATATCGATCCCATGTTCAAAGCTATTCTAGGGCGTCCGTGGTTGGAAGCGCTCGGGGCTGTACCGTCCACTGCACACCAATGTCTGATGTTCCCTTTTCAAGGACGGATCATCAAAGTCAAGAGCATAGCCACTACCCACTCAGTAGATGCCCTTCACGATACCCACCTACCAGTCGTGTGGCCAGCAAACAAACCCGTAGTCTCGGTGCTAGATATCAACTACCCATGGAGCTACACGTTCCAGTCCAAGAGAGAGACCAATCTGGCACGAGTCAATGCAGTCAAGAGAAAAGAACCACTGAGCACCAAGGGGTGGCAAATCATGATGAAGCTGGGGTATGAAGAAGGCAAGGGTCTAGGGGCAGAGCTACAGGGCATAGTCAAACCCATCCCTGACATTGTCATGAAAAGCCGATGGGGCTTGGGGTACAGGGAGAAATCCAAACCTTGGTCATCCAGCACATCCACTCTTAAGGCAGACCGTGAACCACTTACCTGGACACTCTGGTGTCACTTCATAATGGGGCCTACCCAACCTGGATATAATACCGTGATAGTCGAAGCAGAGCTGTCACAGCATGAGGTGTATGGCCGAAACTTCTCTCGGCACATGGCCCCCCTGCTAACCTATAGAGCATTAGAGGCACTCCGTCCAACCAGGAGGAGAAAGACAGAGAACCCAGAGGCTGAATGGTACAGATGGTTTGACATAGATGACATCACCATCGCCTTCAGCCGACTGTTCTGGGAAGAAGAAAGGACATGGCTGCCAGCTGCGGCAGAGCTGCTAGATCCACCCACTGCCATCACATCTAAAAGGCAGCTCATGAACGATGCCTCAGACAAAGGAGAGCTGGACATCCCCTATGAAGAGGGGAAAACCATAGATGAACTCTGGAGGGGCACCTGCTTAGCCATCCACCCGTCCCTTCTGGATTCCCTCCTGCCCAGTCTGGTCCCGTCCTCTCCTCCCTTGCTTATTCAGCTAACCCCTCAGTCTCCTGACGGCGGCACACATCCTCCTCACACCAGACCTCCCACCTGCAATCATCACTGCCCTGCAGTCCAATCCAGGTGACCACGAGGTCGCCCTCTCCTGTTGCATGCTCTCCACCGATCTTCAAAAAGAAATGCCCATTTTCAAATGCACGTTGAGGTCGAGGAGCCGACATTCCTCCTTCACTCTCCTGATCAGGGGCACCCCTCGACTAGGGCTTCCCCTCCTGCTCCTTCACTAGGAGCCATTCTCTTCGGGGACACCATTGTTGCCCAGCTAGCTAGCCCAGAGGGGGGGGGTGAATGGGTTAACAAGACTTCGATCTTTGATTAAAACCTGTTTACTGAAAAGATTGCACAACTTAATAACAAGGTTAGAGTTAGAACAAACAAGATAACAATCACACAAAACACATCCACAAGACACAAGGATTTTATCCTGGTTCGGAACTCCTCTCCACAGGAGACCTACGTCCAGTCCCTGAGCAATACCTCAGGATTTTACTATCAAGGGTACAATCCCCCTTAAGGATCCTTACACCCAGCCTCAACTGGTCTTCCTTCAGCCTGAAGGGAACAACAACCACCCTGGATACCACCAGGTCTTCCTTCGTCCAGAAGGGAACAACAACCACCCTGGATACCACCAGGTCTTCCTTCGTCCAGAAGGGAACACAAACTAATCAGAAAAAGGTTGTGAAAACAGGCTTCAGATTCTAGCTTGACCAGCTACAACCTGAAGCTCCTAAGCCCCCGAGAGAGAAAGAGATTTAACAAGGTTTTTCTCTCCAAGGACCACACAGGCTCTTACAAATGAGAGGATTCCTTTTGAGCACAGAGAGCTAAGAGCTTAGAACCAGGTTTGGAGTGGAGGCTTCGCTCTTCTTCAAAGTTCTAAAGATTGTGAGAGATGGATTTCTTTCTTCTTCTGAAATCAAGCGATGTTACGCCCTCTGTCGCACTGTCTTTCTTTTCCGTCTTGATTCTTCTATTTAAACTGCTGATTCAAATTTGAACGTTGAAGTGTCCGTTGTCTCTTATCCTTGTGTACGTTAGACTGGTCACTGAGGAAGCTTCTGATCGTCAGTCTTTTGTCCTGGTGTACACGCTAAAGAGATGTCATAGAACTTTGTATCTTGTGTCCAACGTTGTCCAGATGAGTCTTGTCAGATATCTGTAAGCATATCATCAATAAATAGAAGACAGCTAGGACTGCTGTCTATTGTTAGTTGAGATGGAACAGATATTGCAGTATATAGCAAAGCTCCTTTCTGTCCAAGAAAAAGTACGTAGACAGAGTAGCATAGAAATGGAAGATATTGTCTGCAAGCATGGGAGATACGATCGGAGAGCATTTAATGCATAGCAGTCAACGGACAAGATATGACTTTGACTTTTCAACGCTTATTAAAAAGCATTATACTGATGTATCAAGAAATTCGATAAAAAGAATCTTGCTGACTTCATAACTTATGAAATCGTTATGAATTATAGCGAGTCGTTATGAACTGTAAAGAAATCGTTGTGATAACTTATGAAGCCGTTACAATAGGCAAGTCGTTGCGAGTTCTAAAGAAATCGTTGCAAGAAATCGTTATGACTAATAAAGAAGTCGTTACGCGAAATCGTTATGACTAATAAAGAAGTCGTTACGCGAAATCGTTATGACTAATAAAGAAGTCGTTACGCGAAATCGTTATGACTAATAAAGAAGTCGTTACGCGAAATCGTTATGACTAATAAAGAAGTCGTTACATGAAATCGTTATGACTAATAAAGAAGTCGTTACGCGAAATCGTTATGACTAATAAAGAAGTCGTTACGCGAAATCGTTATGACTAATAAGGAAGTCGTTACGCGAAATCGTTATGACTAACAAAGAAGTCGTTACGCGAAATCGTTATGACTAATAAAGAAGTCGTTACGCGAAATCATTATGACTAATAAAGAAGTCGTTACACGAAATCGTTATGACTATTGAGTTGTAAAGAAATCGTTATGACTATCAAGTTGTAAAGAAATCGTTACACGAAATCGTTATGAATTCTAAAGAAATCGTTATGACTAAAGAGTCGTTGCGAGTTCTGAAGAAATCGTTACGAGGTCTAAAGAAATCGTTACGGCTAGAGAGTCGTTGCGAGTTCTAAAGAAATCGTTACAAGGTCTAAAGAAATCGTTACGGCTAGAGAGTCGTTGCGAGTTCTAAAGAAATCGTTACGAGGTCTAAAGAAATCGTTACGGCTAGAGAGTCGTTGCGAGTTCTAAAGAAATCGTTACGAGGTCTAAAGAAATCGTTACGGCTAGAGAGTCGTTGCGAGTTCTAAAGAAATCGTTACGAGGTCTAAAGAAATCGTTACGGCTAGAGAGTCGTTGCGAGTTCTAAAGAAATCGTTACGAGGTCTAAAGAAATCGTTACGGCTAGAGAGTCGTTGCGAGTTCTAAAGAAATGGTTACGGTAACGATTTGATTTGAGTTTTCCGGTCAAGGAGGAAATCGTTCTGCTTATCAAAGAAGTCGATACAAAGACTTGGATAGAATTGATGAGACTTACCAGATTGTCTTGAACTTTCATTTTTCTTTGATTTCCTGTACTTAATGCTCAAGTAATCCATTAGTATTATTTTGTTAATCATCAAAATTAATATATAAATAAATGGAAATATTTATTATGGGGACAGTTTGGTCATCAACCATGTCCTCCTCCAGTCCTTTAGAGTCGTCTAGTCTAGGTGAGTCTAGCATTAGGCCTAGGGTAGAGAGTCAGGTCAGCCCAGTATCCACCAAATCCAAGCAGCGTCCTAGGAAGCAGTGGGGAAAAGCTATTCCCCGGAGATATCTTCAAGAGCTAGTTCGGCGGTGTCAAGCACTGCTGTTGATAGAGGAATTCACGAAAGAAGCGCTGGTGGTTGAAGAAGATTTTGAGCAGGATGGGGTGTTCATAGATGACGGATTTGGCGTCTACGAGATAATGAATGATGAGGACCCAGTCGACGAAGATGATAGCGAAGTAGATGATGCTGCCGAAAAATATGCCAGTGGAGTGAGAAGATTTGATGAGCCCACAATGACAGTGGATGAACCTACTAAGGAAGTCAACCTTGGAACAGAAGAAGATCCCAGGATTGTAATCATCTTAGCGAACCTCCCTCCTGATGAAGAATAGGAACTGGTGCAAATCCTGAGGGAGTACAAGGACACGTTCGCCTGGTCTTACGAGGACATGCCCGGTCTAGACCCCTCACTAGTGGAGCACCGACTGATACTGAATGAAGGGGCAAAGGCAATCAAACAGAAACTCAGAAGGTTCCACCCACTCATGGCCCTGAAGATGAAGGAAAAAGTAGATAAACTCCATAAGGCTAGATTCATCAGGGTCGTGCTCTATCCGAACTGGGTGGTCAATATAGTCCTTGTCATGAAGAAGGACGGCAAAGTCAGAATCTGCATCGACTTCAGGGATTTGAATAAGGCATGTCCGAAGGACGACTTCCTGCTTCCTCATATTGATGTGCTGATTGATAATACTGCTGGGTATGAGACTCTCTCATTCATGGATGGATATTCAGGTTATAACCAAATCCGTCTATCTCCTGAAGATCAAGAGAAAACATCCTTCACCACGCCCTGGGGAACGTATTGCTATGTAGTGATGGCATTCGGGCTGAAGAATGCTGGGGCTACTTATCAAAGGGCGATGATGGCCATCTTCCACGACATGATACACATTTATGTAGAAGTATACGTGGATGACATTTTGGTGAAGTCAAGAACCAGGGGAGAACACCCCGAAATCCTAGCCAAGGTGTTGCAGAGGTCGAGAGAATATCAGCTGAGAATGAATCCGAAGAAATGCGTGTTCGGGGTATCATCAGGAAAGCTGCTGGGTTTCATAGTTAGCAAGCGGGGCATTGAGATCGATCTGAACAAGGCTAAGGCAATAGCAGAGATGCCTCCTCCAATGAACATCTCACAATTAAGAGGGCTAATAGAGTGTTTGCAGTTTATCAGAAGATTCATCTCCCAGCATTCGTAAAGATGCCGCCCGTTCTATGATCTCTTGAAAGGAGGGGCAAAATTCGAATGGAATGACAAATGCCAAGCAGCCTTCGATGAGCTGAAAAGTTATCTCATGAATCCCCCAGTCTTGCAGCCTCCTGTACCCGGAAAGCCGCTAATCCTATATCTCTCAGTCATTGAGGACTCCCTAGGAGCTGTCCTTACACAACACGATGAGGCTGGGAAAGAAAGGGCAGCATACTACCTCTCTAGGATCTTCAACACCGCAGAATCCAAATACACCACTGCGGACAAAACTTGTGCCGCACTCGTGTGGGTGGTCCAAAAGCTCAAGCATTACTTCCTAGCCCACGAGGTCAAGCTGATCTCAAGGATGGATCCACTCCGCTATCTTCTAGAAAAGCCCATCCTTTCCGATCGGCTGGCACGCTGGCAGAGTTTCCTCTCTCAGTTTGACATATCCTTTGTGGTCCAAAAGGCCGTCAAGGGTTATGCCATCGCCGAGCATCTGGCCCATCTCCCACTCCCTCACAGTGACTCCCTCCGAGAAGAGTTCCCCGATGAGGAACTCTCGGTCATTATCAAAGACCCCTTCTGGTCCCTTCATTTCGATGGCGCACTCAATTCTCAGGGACGGGGCATCGGAGCTGTGCTGCTCACCCCGGAAGGCATTACCATCCCCTTCGCATATCAAATCACCATCCCCGCCACTAACAACATGTCCGAGTATGAAGCTCTCCTTGCTGGCCTCAAGCATGCTTACTTACTGGGGGCATCACACCTCAGAATCATAGGAGACTCTCAGCTCGTCTTGTGGAAGGTTCTCTCAACTTACCGCACTCGTGACCCGAAGCTCAAGCCATATCAGGACCTGGTCAGGCTGTTGGCAAGGCAGTTCCGCAAGCTCATCTATATCCACACTCCTCGTTCCCAAAATATCCTGGCCGACGCTCTGGCATCGCTAGCCTCATCCCTATCCTTCCCTCAGAGTCGCCGGACTGAGACAATCGTCATCCAGCGTATCGATGTTCCATCTACCCAGGACCCTTGGTTTAGCGACCTTAGGGCAACCTTAGAAGAGAGGGCTAGGAAGAGAGGAGCGCAGCAAGTCATGTTAACTGAGCTCGAGGAGATCCTGAATGAAGAAGAACTGCCATGGTACTTTGAGATAGAACAATATTGCAGGGATAGAACATATCCTAAACGGGCAAGTGCAGAAGACCGCAGGACCATCAGAAGAGCCGCCTTGAGGTACACAGTTGTCGGAGAAGTTCTGTACAGGCGAGCTCTTAATGGAGTCCTTTTAAGATGCCTTACCGATGACGAGGCTTGGAAAGTGGTGGAAGGGGCCCATGCTAGTGAATGCGGAGGGCACGTTAACAGTAAAATGCTTGCAAAGAAGATCATTAGGCAGGGCTATTACTGGCCAACCCTAGTGGAAGACTGTACCATCTACGTCCCTAGGTGTGTCAAGTGTCAACTCCATGCAGATAAGATCCATGCCCCTTCCTCCTCACTACATCCGCTCTCCACACCTTGGCCATTCTCCATGTGGGCTTCCGACATTGTTGGCCCTCTTGGTGACTCTAATGCTCAAACCAAACAGAAATCATTCATCCTAACAGTGACTAAGTATTACACCAAGTGGGCAGAAGCCGAAGCTTTCACAGAAATCAAAGCATCCACGGTGTACCGCTTCATCATGAGGAATATCATCTCACGGTTCGGAGTGCCAAGCAGCATCGTCACGGACAATGGGCCACAGTTCATTTCGCAAGAGCTCCAGGACCTCTGTAAGAAATACAACATCACGCTGCATCATTCATCGCTGTATTACCCGCAAGGCAATGGCCTGGCTGAAGCAACCAACAAAACCCTTCTTAAAATCTTAAAGAAGACCTGTGAGTCGCATAAATTCGCCGACTGGCCAGAAAAGCTAATAGAGGCTCTATGGGCCTACCGTACCTCCGTCCGCACTCCCAAGGGAAAAACTCCGTACGCTCTCACTTACGGGATGGAGGCGGTAGTTCCATACGAGATCCTAATACCTTCACTAAGAGTCCAATTAGATAAGGAACTTAATCTTGATGAACGTCGAGAGGCGCTGCTAGTCCAATTTGAACTCCTAGATGAAAGGCAACTTATGGCAGCCGACCATGTGCTTTCATATCAAAGGCGAATCTCAAGGTCTTTCGAGAAGAAGGTAATTTAGCGTAAATTCCAAGAGGGTGATATGGTTTTGAAGCGCATCTTTATCAAACCCGGAGGTCCTAGCTCCAAGCTGCAACCCAACTGGGAAGGTCCGTACGTTGTGAGGGAGGTCTACCCCAGAAATGCTTACCGCTTAGTCAATGCTGAGGGCGTCGAATTGTCGCATCCATGGAACAGGTTGTACCTCAAACGCTTCTATCCTTAGGCCTATAGGTGTGAGGCCACAACACTTAGATCAGGGGATAACCCCGTGTTGAGAGTCTAAGATCCCTCCCTAATCGTCGAGGATTGCTCTAAGTTAGGATTAACACACACACACGGCAAGCCCGGGTAACTACACTTGGTAAATGCTGCAGCTATGTGGGGCCCTACTCTGGCGATGCGTCGGGCATTCTCTCCTAATCGGTCGAAGTGTAGGGGCAAAGGGATTGTAAGGGTAAGGTTGTCAACCTAAAGCATACCCTGACGAGAGGAAGTCTCAAACAGGGACGGTCAAAATAACAAAGGGCAAAGAAGCAAAGAACGAAAAGAAAAGAAAATTCCATAATACAACAGGGGCATGGCAAAGAGTGGCAAAGTCCCCGCGGGACGCTCATGAGCCCGGTCGTACGCATGCCATAAATAGCGCAAATCCATAGCAAAAGACCATAAAGTCCCACCACAACAGACCTAATCTCTGAAGGGTATGCTGTAGGAACTAGTCGAACCCAACGTCTCTAAACCCACACAATACTTTCCTTAAATAATCTTCCATTTCTCCCTATAAGGCTGAGTCACCTCTTGGGTGCGGCTTAACTAGTCACAACATCAACTAAGGATGGTTTTCCGAAGCATTGTCACACCTCAGCGCACATCCTAGCTTAGTGAGGTCCGTGGCAAGAACCAGAGGTGATCGAGACTCTAAACCAGTGGCTCGAACTGGTCTAAGTGTTGTGGCCCGAAGGTGCGAGTACCTTCCGTCTCGCGCATCTTATTTTAGGAAGGGCTAACGTCGGCTTCAGGCGCTCACCAAAACTCCAAAAAAAAATCAAATATTTTCAAAACTCTAAAAAAATCAAATATTTTCAAAACTCTAAAAAAATCAAATATTTCAAAACTAAAAAAAATCAAATATTTTCAAAACTCTAAAAAATCAAATATTTTCAAAACTCCAAAAAAAATCAAATATCCCCAAAACTCTAAACAAATCAAATATTTCTAAACTCCAAAAAAATCAAATATTTCAAAAAACCTTAAAAACATCAAATAATTCAAAACACCAAAACAATGTTTTCATAATTCCAAGCTGTTTGCATCCATGCATCTCATTTGTCTTGTTCGCATCTTTTGCCTATTTAATAAGGCTTAGCCCCTTGACTAATTATCAAGGTCGGTCACTTGTCACATATTCTAAAGCAAGGGGCTAAGCCTAAGAACATATCTAACTTGTCTTATGATTGTCTAAGTGTGCAGGGAGCAAAAGAAAGAAGGCGGCACTCACGTCTCACCCGTCGCTCTCACTTTCACTCAATCGCAAGCCATAAAGCAAAAAGATCCATTCCATTCCATATCATATCATGTACATCGTCATAACAAAAGAAGGAGGGGCAAAACAAAAGTACAAACCCTCAACCGCTCTCCCCCGTACCCTCAGGCGGGCGGGGAGACGGAGGGGCCATCGCCCTCGGCCCTGTCTCACTCCCCTCCGGCGCTCTCTCCTGCCGCCGAGCCTCCTCCTCGTTCCTCCACCAACCGGAGGAACCCGTCAAATAATGCCCAGCGGACCCGCTCGGGATACCGCTCCTGCTGGCCACCGAGCGGCTTTGTCTGACCAAGGCGAGGGCTCTCTCCAGGCCCTTCATCTCGGACCACAGCATGTCGCAGCGGTGCCTCTCCTCCCCTAGCTGGGTGCGGAGGTCCCCGGCCTCGGTGCGCAGTCGCGCTGCCTCCTCTGCCTCCTGGCGCCATCGCGACACCTTCGCTGCCTCCTAGCGCCACTGCGACGCCTCCTCCGCTGCCTCACGCCACCTCGTCACCTCCGCTGCCTTCGGGCGAAGGCGTAGCTCCGCCATCTCCTCCTCCAGCGTGGCCGTCTGCGCCAAGGCGTTCCGCAGCTCCTACTCCTACAATACCAAACATCTTGTCAGAACTCAAAAGAAACAAAAGCCCAGGGGCATCCAGGTAGTGACTTACCCGCTCCTGCAACTGGGCGAAAGCACCCTCCGCCCGAGCCACTGCCGAAGCCAGCTGGCCCTCTAACACCGAGCGGCCGGGGTCATCTCGAGAGGAAGAAGCACCCCCCACCATCTGCTGTGCCCGGTCCAACTCTGCCCGCTACAAATAAAAATGAAAAGGGTCAGTCAACCAAAACTAGAACTAGAAGGGTAGGGTGCGAAGTACTCACCAACTAGTCCACCACCGCCTGGAGGTCATCCCTCTGCTGGATGGTGGAGTGGAGGATGCCCTCAAGCGAGGCGATCCGTCCCTCAGGGTCAAGCTGCAAGCACAAAGCCAAGTCAGTCGATTAATTGAAAATTTAAAAGAGACTGAGAGCAGTAAAACTCACCGGTCGTCGGGTCCGCTAATACACCTGGGCTCTGTACCTCCGGGCGTAGGCCCGGAAGTAGTCCTTGTCACTCGTGGCCTCGGAGACCACCTCCTTGCCCCGCTGCTCCCAATCGTCCAGCTGCTCCCGGACCCGGACCGTCCAGTCCGTGGCCTGCTGAATCCCTCGAAAGCTGCGGCCAAGCCTCTCCCAAGCCCTCTGTCGGGTCGGGAACTCCACCACTGCCTGATGGAGTCCCAATGTGCGCGCAACCAGCCGGTGGTGGAGCGGTACGACCGTGTTGAAGCAATGAAGCCAAATGTCCCTACCAAAGTAGGGACGGCCCCGCTCCACCCACGGCTAGGCGGCATCGTTTTCCCCGACATAGGGAATCCACTGTACCTGCACACCCCAAGCAAAAGCATGTCAGTTGACTGTCAAGTAAGCAAAACAAAGGAAAGATCTAAGGCTATAAGTACTCACATGGCCAAAAGGGATGGTGTCCAAAGAATCATGGATCAGCGTCACCTGTCGCCGCAGGGACCGCTCGTCGCGGCAGAATCTCCAGCGCTGTAGGAGAGGCACAGCACCGTGTCGCCTTGCCACCCCGCGGCCCAGGGAGGGGAGTTGGTAGTACACCCACACCTGCAAGAACAACACAGTCAGTACCATAGTCAATAAAAATAAGCAGAAAAAAATAGCAGAGGGTAAGGGTAGAAACGTTTTTGTAGAAGTGGGAAGAATCCGGCACCACCTGTCTTCCGGCTGGAGGTGCCCAGACTGTCGAAGAGGTGGGCCAGGAGGGCCGCACCCCACGCGTAGTTGCCCACGCTGGACAAGTCTTCCATCAGGGGCAGGCATTGGAAGCCAATGGGGTCCCCTCTGGTCCCCAGGATCAGTTTCCCGATCACGAGGATCAGGAACCGCCTCAAATCTCTGTCCGCTGCATCTCCCTCCTCCTCCGCTAGCACGGCTCTGGCGTCCTCTGTCAGGCGGGCCATGCAATCGGCCTGGCCCTCTCCCATCCGGTGGCGCGCGTTCGCCACCCCTAAACTCGCCTACAGCGCCGTCCGCCGCACCAGCGACGATCTCTCTCCTCTCACCTCCAGCCCAAGCAGCCTCTCTACCGGCTCCTGATAGCTCGTGTAGGTGACCCCGGTCACCGCCTGGCCATCTACACGTAGGCCAGTGATCCGTACCACGTCCTCTAGCATGGGGATCATGTGTCCCCACGGGAAGAGGAAGGCGTGGCACTCCGGGTCCCACCTCTCCTTCAATGCCTGGATGAGCGCCACGTCCGGCGCCAACTCCTCCAACCGTAGGAAGGGTCCAAACCCCATGCCCTCTAAGCGGAGCCTCTGGAAGTCTGGAAAGCCGTCATAGATCGTCCGGACGATGACCCATCCTAGCCGGGACCTCAGCTCACTCTGCAAAACAAACATAAAAAGATCAGAAAACAGCAGGAAAACGCCCAAAATCACTCTCTGTCCCAATAAGGCGACAAGGGCTCTGTCGCCTTATGAAGGCGACATGGGACCTGTCGCATTCAGGATCCTGGTCACGACGGGCACCCCGTCGCCTTCTAAAAGGCGACAGGGGGACCGTCGCCTTCCCACTGGTAAGGCGACAGGCCCCCTATCGCATTACCAGGGTCACCCGAACTAAGCTTTGCCCGTTCCAGGCCGATCCCCTTTGGGAAAAACGCCCCACATCCGAGTGCTCCGCACTCCTCATTCCATACATGCAAGGATTAGGCTCAAGATCTTACCTTTTTGGGCGCGACGGGCTCGTCTTCGTCCCCCACCGCCAGCGGGATCTCCTCCTCCATCGGCGTGACCGGAGGGAACTCCGGGGCCGTCGTGGATGGTCCCTCGCCTGGTTGTCGTCGCCGGATTGTCTTCTTGCGCCGCCGACCGCCGCCATCATCGCCTTGGCCCTCTCCGCGTTCGCCCTCCATCGCCGGGCCTCAAGGGGAGAAAGGAAAGAGAGGAGGAAAGAGAGGAAGAGGAAGAAGAGGAAAAGGGGGGGGGGGGGTCGTCGCCGGCGACCGCCGGTGAAAAAGGGGGCTCTCCGGAAGGGGGGGAGTGTCAGAAAGGGGGAGAGGAAGTTTTGGTTTCTCCGGAGGTAAGGAAAAGAGAAGGAGGAGAAGAGTTTGAAAGGGGGAAAGAGGAAGGAGCGCTCGGCCCCAAATTCAAATCGCCTCAGGATTTGTGAACACGATAATGACTATGTAGCCTTTTTTTCAGGTCGCGAAAGTGACCGTTGACCAGTCGCCTTCAGGGTGGCGACACACCCTACGTCGCCTTCTCAACCCAGTGCACAAAAGCCCATAAAAATCAATTCTCATTACAATGACTCCATGCTTACATCAAATAAAAATCATGAAAACAAAAAAGAGCAACATGTCCCACTCCCATTACATCAAGCCCAACAAGTCTCTCATAAAATCTAAAAAAGATACAATCAACTCTCTCCCTCTGGTTCATGGTCCCCAAGAGGCCGAAGCTTCTCATGTTCCTGGAGGTACGTCTGGTACGTCTCCCGGTCCTCATCAAGTCTCGGTGGAAGCACATGGGTAGCGCACGCCCTCCACAAGGCCAATGCGCTCCGCACGGCCTACTCGTCCTCCGGGTTCCCCAAGCGCCGCTTCTTCACGGGAGGCAAGTGTGATGGCGAGAGCACCCGCGTCCTCGGCTTCCCGATCTGTAGGTAACACCGCTGCGGGTTGTAGAGTACGGTCGCCATATTCCCTATAAGTTGCAAATCCAACCCGCGTCCAAGTGGTAGCCGGATCTCCATTCCGCGAAGCGCCGCTAGGCCCAGTGCGAAGTGCTCCACCGGTAGGGTACTGAAGTAGAGGCGCCATGCACCCCTCGTCTTCTTGTCCGCCGTCCTGCACAAAACCTTGTCGGAGAATTTGGCCGCACCGCCATTGAAGCATAAAGGATGGCACCCGAAGATCCGACTGTCGGTGGTGGGGTTGTCAACAGGTTTAAACTTTATCCACACACCCAACCAGCACTCCAATGGGATCATGGAGCCATAGAGAAACCCCCCCGTGGAAGCCGAGGTAAGACCCGAGTAAAGAAAAGCTAAGATGACATGTGAAAGTGAAAGTCCCCGCCATACCCCACTAATAGCACTAAGGCTCGCGTAGTCTATGAGGTGATCCCCGAACGGGAAGAGGACCACCCCACACAAACATACGGCTACGGCATTTGCTATCTCCAGGTGGTCCGTATTCTTGTTTTTACATTGGGAGATGACCCACTTAGACAACGGCACTAGATGGATGAATTGTGGGCTAATCATGGTATGGACATCCCCCGGATCGATCATGAACTCCCCTAGAATAAGTTTCGGGTTGATGGGTTCAACAGTGTAGCTTATGCTTTGCTCATCCCCCGGCTTGGTCTTAGGAAGAGCTAGGAAAACCTCGACCTCCTCTAGAAGGACGGTCGCCTCGAACTTGGGAAAAATGAAAGTATGGGTTTGTGGGTGCCATAATTCTATGAGGGCTATGATGCTATGCCAGTCAAAAGAAATTTTATGGTAGTTATGGGCCGCTATCAGAACCCCACCTAAACCCCACTCTCTCAAGAACCAGATGACAAACATGGGTAAGGCTTTGATCATGGGGGTAATCCATGCAAGTTTGGAGTAGCGGCGGGAGCCCGGGAATAGCTAGAAGAGAAGAAGAAGAGAGAAAAAGGGAAGGGAAGAAGAAGAACAAAATTAATGAAGAAATTCGTAGCAAAAATTCACTGAAAATTAAAAACACCAAAAACTTACCTCTCTCACTTCCTTGCTCCGGCTCAAATGGTTGGGGATGTCCGTCAACCTCACAAGAACTTCATAGGTCGCCCGAGCACGCTTCAGACCCTCATAAGCCGCCTCCCCACCCATGGGAGCAATTGGAGCTCTCTTCATGGCCATGAGAGCTTGCAAAACTTGAAGAAAAGAAGACAGAAGAGAGAGCTACGAATTTGGCCTCTCACCCCCCCTTATTTATAGAGCTATAACACTCCTATTCCTGCTTGGAAAGGGTAGAGAAGACCCATTAGGAGTGGGACTTTGAGTGGAGAGCAATTGGAATCCAAATGGGAGTCAAACTCAAGCTTGGGGCTGAAAGCTTTTGAGCTCAGGTTGAGCATTCTGGTAATGCGACATATCGACCTGTCGCCTTCAGGGTGGTGACATGGTCTGCGTCGCCTTCTTAAGCCAAGGGTCGCGACATACCCTATGTCACCTTCTGATCAGTTTGCACTGTCCTGCTTATTCCTCTATGATTGCTCAGAATGTTTGCACATATGCTTTCATGTCCATTATTTCGGTGCATTTCATTGTATCATATCTATCTTTACTGCTTTGATTATTGAAAATCCATAAAATTCAGAAAATGCAGAAAAAACCATAAAAATTCAGAAAATTCAGAAAATCAAAAGAGACAGTCCACCAGGTAAGTCAGGTAAGTATCTCTAACCCTAATCCCTCCGCATTACTGTATGATATCTACACTACTATATCAGCTCAAGGACCGGCTGGTTCCCAATGTGTTCTAGGATCTGAGTTCCCCTTCATCAAAAACGAGGATGATCTAGGTGCACGCTGCTAATCGCTGGATAGGCCGTTGGGTGATATGACTCGGGGACGACGGATTCTATCGCACGTCGGGGATGCGAAGTGTCTTGACCCTTGCTTATATTGTCTAGCAATATTATCCCTGAATACTTGTTATTTTCTCCCTTTCTTTGCATTTGTTTTTATGATTTCTTTTTCTTTAGCCCAACATGCATCATGTAGGAATTTTGAGCTTCATGAATCACGATTCGTCAAAGCCAGTCTCCCAATGATGTCCCAACCAAGATCCTCATTTCCAGACAAGAATTCCATTCCGAATTTGAAAGTTTTCCTCGAGCTAGCTGCTCGGTCCAGTTTGTGAGTATGGTTCCTATTTCAGGATTCCTCTCATCCCCATTCATTACAACAGTCGTTCCCTAATCACCGATCCACTCATTAGTCGTGAATCACTCAAAGGCCAGAGTCAAATCGACCCGCCGGGCAGCACCTATCCCCTAATGAACGAAACCTGCACGCTAAAGATAGCCAGGGTACCTCTTGAATCAGGAGGATGATCATTTCTTTTCTTTTGATTTTTATTCGTCCCAGGTAGCAACCATCCTCGCATTCTGTTCCCAGCCTTGTTCGAAGTTAGCCAGATAATTCTCGCTGTTTATTCGTCCAGAATGGGTGTCTCTTTACTTTGATGCCCGCTTTTCAGCTCATTCCGCTTCACTCCGCTACATCGCCATTTCATGCCATCTTCGCTCCATCACCACTCCACTCCCTTGCAAAGCAGGCATCAAGGAGGGGCAATCTGTAGACACCCATTTCTGACCCATAAGTCGAGCAAAATCCCTTGTCATATCATTGACGCCCCACGTTGGCTCATCATCGTCAAGCTGGCTTTCTCCGATCATGACATCATTCCATGAGTTCATCGCCCTGGAGGATCTTTCCTGGTCTAATCAATCTCTCATTATATCTCTCTGAGTCTAGAGTCCGTTGTTTCAAACTGCACGTTAATCCGAAGGCTGCGCATGGAGATTGGACACATTTTTTTATGGTCATATGCATAAAAGTCACTGGAGACGACAGGCCCTATGTCGCGTTCTTGAAAGCGACAACCCCTATGTCGCGATCTTAAATCCATATTTTAAATCCATGAAAAAATTGCAAAATGACTTAAAGTCACCTTCCATATGAGGAAGGCGACGCATCGAGGCATCGCATTCAGGAAGACGACAAGAAGCTTGTCGCGTTTATGATCTTAAACAGGAAAGTCTTTCCGAGGCCAACTTGGACACATGCCATAGATGGATATTGCATGTTTTGGATGACCAAATCGCGTCCAAATCCTCTCAAATTTGGAAGAGACCTTCCTAACATGTCCCTTTCCAAGTTCCAATTGCCCATGCGCAGCCATACCTAGCCATAGTCGGACTCCTTCCCATTATTCCTCTCAGACTCGAGTTGGGAATAATCACCCATAAGTACCTCGTCTCTCCATCTTCTGGTGCAAGGCCGGAGTCTTTAGTTCGCTGAGGAAGAGAACTCCATCTTCCAAGAAGAGAGTTTTCCCTCCAGATGACCCAGAAGAGCCCTCCAGGGTGTTTTTTCATCGGCTACACAATTCCTCTCCCTTTCTTTGCCTTATTTCTTTTAATTCATGCATGCATAGTTTTGTTTTCTTCATAGATTAGCATTAGAACACGACACACACACACCCAAACTTAACACCCACAAGGGTTAAAAAACCTCAATCTCGTTAGTTCCCTCCATAGTAGTTCATGTTTACACACTTTTCATTGAATAGATCTTCTATGCACGAGTTTTAATGGGTGTTTTGTTTGTTTAATTCACTTTGGCAGGTGTTTGAAGGTCCAAGCAACGTGAGGCTCTTGCCCCTTGGTCGGCTAAGGACCAAGAAGACAAAGAACCCAAGTCTCCATCCATAGAAGAAGAAGGCAACATAGAAGCTGTCGCGATAAAGAAGGCGCCCGGCCCTACGTCGCGTTCAGATCAGAGCAGAGCGACGCCAACTTCATCGCATTATCAGGTACGCCTTCATCTTTTTCTTCCTTTCAAACGTAGTCAGCTGTCCCTCTCTATACATCAAGAGGCGACTACATTTGTGGCGAACACGGTCAGTTCCTAATCCCTTACATATTCACAATCTTTCAAAAGGGGAGCACAATGCCGTGATTACAGGCTTATGTAAACTTCAATGAAACTCATGCTAAATTTAGGAATAAATGACCCTTTTTGTATAGTGACTATGTGGTATATGAAATGGTGAAATGTGGAAGAACAAATAAGGCTTGTTCGGAAACTATCATTATGCGTGAGGAAAAATCGTCCGCCAAGTATCCATAGTCTTATTATACATAAAGGTCATCAAGAAAAAATTAAAACTTCAAAAACAAATTCTATTGGACTCTTTTAGTCTTGGCACATTTTTGTCTTTAAATGAATGGAATATTGGTGCTTACTTGCTCATGGATGTTTCCTCTTTGTGCACTTTGCTTGGCATAAATGTGTCTGAAATTGTTTGAATGCTCTTTTCACATACCATGCATACATTATGAGGGAGTAAGTTAAAAAGAAATTTTTTGAGTGAGTTGCTTGAGGGACAATCTTTCATAATCATCTTGTCATCATATCCCATTCAGATGGTCCAAATGTCCCTTGATCCAAAGCTTCAAATCTGCCTTTTTCTGTAGCTGTCGACAGACATGAAGTCAACTGTCGACAGATCACCTCTTCCAGTACTGACTTCTTGCTGTTTCACAGTATTTGTCGATAGACACCTTTCAGCTGTGGACAGATGACTCCTTTCTATGATTTCTCCACCATTGTTCAGTCCACACCTTCAATGAGTTTGTTCATTATTCTTTTAAAAGGGGAGAATTGGGCACTTATACTTAATTACAACCTTTCATACTCACATAGTAGCAAAGACATTCACTTAATCACAATGATTTTGAAATAATATTTTGTGTATGAGTGTAGGTTGTATCATCTAGAACACATTGAACAAATCTAATGGCCTTAATTCAACTCAATTGAATAATTTCTTTGTGGATGCTCATATTTCTGAAATGGTTTGACATGCATAAAGATTCTTGGATTTAATGTTCTCAATTGGCTTTTGACCATAAACATTTCTGAAACTTGATTCTTCAATTTTTTGTAAAAAAAGGAGAAAAGCTACCTATTTCTCAATCACTGAATAAAAAGGGCAAAGGCAGAGCAATGATAGGTCACATACTGAGTAACAGGGGACATTGACATCACAAATGTCTATCTTCGCGTCAAAAATTCCAACTGTCACCTATGCAAAATGGTATGATGGTTACTTACACTGAGTAACTGGGGGTAAGGGCATCACAAATGTCTACCTTCACGTCAAAAGGTGAATGTAAACTTAGTTACCACTTACCCCACAACAATATGAACATTCATGCAAAACTGAAATTGAGTGTAGCCTCCATGGGTTTAATCAAGCTCAAATTCTTGTTTCTTGTCAAATGCTCATTTGAATACTAATTTCAAACATCAACTGAATATCACACCACCAAGAAATAAGTAACTCTTCAATGATTTTATTCAATGGGTTATCTTATATTCATATGTTTTTGTAAGGTGTCTTCTACATGCTACAACTTGAGATTCCCGGAGTATTATCTCGTGGCCATTGTGTAAAATTGAAATGTCTTAATATTAGTGTGTATGACACTTTGTAATGAGTGTATATCAAAGTTCTCATCCTTCAAATTCCATATGAACACTCATTGTACACTTTTTTTTCTGTCAAAATTCTATTCTGGAACACTTTTTCTCAGCATCTATCGACAGATGCCAAGCGCCAGTCGACAAACAGAATTTGAACCGTCCAGAACTCCAACCAGTTCACTTTTGGTCAGGTTCTTATGGGCCCTTTCCTTTTGAAATGGGTTTGATAAAGCCCTAAAGGCTGGCCCATGACTCTTTCCCCCCTTACCTTCCCTCTAAGGTTGCTTCCTTTCCTTTTTAAACCCCATCCCTTCCTCTTTTCCAACGCATCCTCTTCATCCTTCCCTCTATTGCTGCTCTTTTCTTCTTCCTTTCTCCACTTTCTCCTAGTTCATCTACTATTTTCCTCCCTCTGTCACACAAAAACCATGTCTACCCAGAGGAAGATGCTTGCATCTCGCCAATGCTACACTTCGCCAGAAGCCGGGGACAGCTCTAGGGATCCGGTAGAGCGCAGAAGCAAGCATCGGGCTGATCTCAACCCTGAACTCATCATCCCCCCGAATCAGCAACTCACTAGGGTTCAAGGTGTCTTCAAGAAGTTTGTCCAGCCATGATATGTGGACTTTGCTTCGCTGGAGGACATGTTCGAGGGCATGGAGACCCTCTTTGATACCCAGGGTTGGACCACGTTCCTGAAGTCCGAGAAGCAGTACTCCCCAACTGCCGTGACTGAATTTTTCATCAATCTGGGGATGACGGTGAATGAGGACCTCTACACGACTGTCAAAGGTACTTCATTCCACATCACTACCAACCTCCTATGTCGTGCCTTACAGATTCCCAACTCAGGGGCTGACATTCTTCTCACCCATCTAAACGCCTCTGAGTACTTCACCCTCATCACCCAACAACCATATGACTCCACCAAGGACTTGGTTAAACTCAATGCCAATACCTTCCCCCAACTCCACAAAATGATTCACCACATTTTCACTACCCTCATTGCTCCTAAATATGGAAGTCAGAATCTTGTCTCCGAAGTCCACAAAAGCTTGTTCCACTACTTCCTCAAGGGCCAGTAGATCAACCTGCCCAATCTCATGCTTGACCTCATCAAACAATGCTTCCAAAATCCCAAGATGTCAATGCCCTATGCATGTCCCATTACCTCCCTCCTGTCCTTTATTCGAATCCAAATCACTGCGGGTGAGACTGTCACCCTCAAGACCAGAAATGCTTATGACATTACCACTGTTGTAACGACCCCGACGCTCAGACACTCATTGTAACATCCCTATTACTTGTGGGTCAGCAGCTCTCGGTTGGGATCGCGACATGCAGGGCCGTTGCCTTCTAATGGCGACGTAGGTAGCCGCCGCGTTCTGGATTGGAACGCGCCGTTCGCCCATGTCGCGACTTGGCTCTGATATAAAATGACAGTTTTGTCGTTTTGTTGTTTGGACGGTGCTTACACGTGTTGGCTTGCATGCATGATCGCGACGTATCGGTCCGTCGTGATCAGCTGTCAGTTGTGCATGCACACCACGTGTCGGGTTTAACTGACAGAGCCGCAGGCGCCTTGAGATCGCGACGTATGTGGGTGGCGCGTTACGGTTAGTAACGCGACGTCCAGGGCCATCACATTCTTAACATCTGAGTTTAAAGGCTTTAGCCGGAGAGCAGAAGCCCCATTTGCCTCTTTGCCTGTGTTCTTCTTCTTCTCCGGCGATCTTTGTGGCTTGTGTGCTCCGTGGGGAGCTTGGATAACCTTGGTAGCTTGTTTTGGTGAGTTGCATGGATTGAACCTTTCATTTTGCTTTCTTCTTCTTCTTCTCCTCCTCATTCTCTGTGCTCTTCTTCTTCGTGTGGGTCCTCTCCATCGGCTCAAGGAGGAGGAAATCGAGCTCGGGTTGTTCGAGGTTCTTAGAGCGTTGGAGCTCGGAGGTGGAGGGGTGCATTCCTACGAGAAGGCCCTAATAGGGTGGTTCTTCAATTGGAGGTAGGGACCCAAACCTCCACCTAGTTCTTCATGCTAGGTCCCAACTGAAGAGATGCGGAATTCCCTAAATGGTAATCTAGAAGGGGGGTTGAATAGATTACAGACAATTTAAAAGCTTAACGCCCTCTTTTTGCAATAGCACAGACAATTAAGGTGTTAGCAATAATCAGACTATGTGTGGATGTGTGTGAGTGATTGATAGATGGATAAGCAAGTACTCAAACGTGTATCAATGTGTCGTGCCTACCAAACATCTAACGCAAATTCGTGCAAACCACGAGACACGTAGATTTTACATGGTTCGGAGTACACAACTCGTGTATCCTACATCCACGGGCAACACACACACGCAGAATTACCTGCTTATGAGCTAGTTCACGAACTACAACTCACACACGTGTTTATCTGATGTGAACCCACGATCAGATTAACACACACACACGTGTATCAAGCATAACAACCGCTTGAAACACCACACACACACACAAGTATGGAATAGAAAGAACAGGGAAGGGTTCGAGAGTTGAAGAACAAATCCAATAAGAAAACTCTTCCTCTGAACGTCCTCCTGGAGTCCAAGCTTCGACTTTGAGATCAGATGTTGATGTAGATGCTTGACTCCAAGACGTCCGGACTTCACCTTCCGCTGCAAGAGTCTTCCGTTCTTGGTTCTGGGCGGTAGGTTGAAGCAGAGCAGCAGAACAAGGCTTCTTGTAAGAACTCTTTAGGGTTTTTGCTTGGAGGCTGCTTGTGTACGAGATTTGTTGCAAAAAGGTTGCTTATATATGAGTGTTAACATATGGAGAGTCGTACTCCATAGAAACACTAAGTTTGGCAACTTGCAAAACTTCCCGTAATATGTTTTCCGCTTGTCTGTCGACAGGTCTTGCACCTGATGTCGACAGGCGAAGACAGCTTGTGAAGAACTAGAAGGCTGAAGGCTCTAACTGTGTGCATCTGTCGACAGGTGCTCTGTTGCTGTCGACAGGCGTAGGCCTTCCTGAGCTTTTGATCTTCGGACTGGTTGCATCTGTCGACAGGGTCACTCCTGCTGTCGACAGGCAATGCCTTGGCAGAACTGGTTGCTTTCTGATTGTTTGTATCTGTCGATAGGTCCTTGCTTGCTGTCAACAGGTACCTTGTCTTTTGACTTTTACTTGATCTTTCAAGCTTGTTTTTGGCACATGTCTTACATGGTATATCTCCTACAAAGGTAAACATAATTAGTGAGATATTATGAGCATAAAATCAAGCATTGTACCAAGTTGTTATGACAAGTTATTGTTTGAAGATCTCATGCATTTAAAACTCAATTCACATTGTTTATCACTTGTTTGCATTGTATATCATTGCACATTAATGTTCATCATCAAAAACATGTTGTATTGATTAATTAGAATGTGAGAACCCAACATTCTCCCCCTTTTTGATGATGACAAAATTAATCAATTAATGCATAATTGAGTTTTTCTCCCCCTTTTGACAACATCCAAAAGCACACCATAGACACAAGAAGAATGCACAGAGCAAAGATTTTCATTGATTTTCATGAGTGCATACACATGACATTGGGTGCTAATGAAATGAAATAAGAAGTAAAGGGAAAGTCATGGCATGATGACCATAGAAAAAGCAAAAGTACATTAAACATGACATGAATAAAATGAAACTTAGACTACAGGACTAGACCCAATCCTAGACAACTAAGCTTTCTAAGCATCTTCATCAGCGGGCTATGAAGGAGTCGGTTCATCAGCATGACGCTCAGGAGCAACGTGGTCCAGGCGTGAATCTAGAGCTGCAATGCTAGATTCCACAGTATCCAAGCTTGCATTGAGGCTCTCAAAACCAGTGGTCATCTGAAGTTGCAACTGAGCTAGCAATTGACTGATGGACGGCTCAGTAGCACCAACAGTGACATCTCCCGGAGCATCAAACGACTAAGTGTGGGAGTCATCTTCATCTTTAGCATCTTCCTCAGCTTCATCTTGATCTTCATTTACCTCTTCAACACCAACACCAATCTCTTCATCTACAGCTGCTGCCTTGCCCTTGAGATCTCTTGAGACTATCCCATCAACTAGCTTGTAGCCCATCCTCTGAGCTGCGGTGAGGTCATAGGAGCTATGGGAAGAAAGATCCGTCATCTCCTCCTGTGGGATGTGGATGCCAAAAAAGAGGAATAGAGATGTGAGTTGGCATGCATAGGGCATTGATCTTTTTGAACTTCGAACACACTGGCGAAAGATAGAGATCATGAGGAGTGGAAGGTTGATGAGTTCAGTTTGGAGGAATTGGTAAAGCAGAGACTTGTGAAGGGAGGTCACAAGTTCACGGCTTCCATCCTTTGGAACAATTAGTGTGGTGAAGATGTGGTGGATTAGGCGATGAAGTGGAGGGAAAGAGTTGGCATTTAAATACATACGACTGGTGGGGTCGTAGGGCTGCCGAACGACGAGAGTGTGGAACTCCTCGGGAGTTGGATGGAAGGTTTTGCTGTCAACTCCTGTATTGGGGATTTGAAGGGCAGTGGATAAAAGGTTTGGAGTTACAAAGAAGGGAGTGTCTCTGACTTTGGTGATGAGCTTGTCATCTTTGGACACTCGAAGGTTGGTATAGAAATCCGTCACAGCGGTGGGAGAGTACCGCTTGTGATCGTAACAGAAGGGTGACCAACCCTGGACATCAAAAAGAGGCAGAAGGCCGGGAAACATGTCCTGCAAAGAGATGAAGTCGACGTAGAGGGGCTGCGCGACTTTGGTGAAGATGCCATGGATGTTGAGGAGTTGGAGATTTTGCGGGATCACGAGCTCCGACAAGAGATCCTCCCGGTGCTTCGTGCGACGCTCAGTGGTCGCCCTGGAGCCCTGGCCTTGTTCGGGAGGTCTTCCACGACGACGAGATGCCATCTTCTTCGCCGTTGGAGCCATGAGATGTGGATCCTGGTGTAGGAGGGAGAGGGTGGAGGAAGAAGAGACACGAGACAGAGAGAATCCGCAAGGGAGGCGAGATCTCTGCCTGCGCCCTGGAGAGGGAGGGTTTTTTGGGTGGAAGGAGGAAAAGGGTTTTTGGAAGGAGGTAGAAGGAGGAAAGGGGTGTGGGAACATTTTTAAAGAGTGTAGAAAGGATTTGAAAGGTTGGACCCACAAAAACCCGGTTTAAACCCTGGCCATTTGGGCTTCCCATTTGGGTCTGGCCGTCTGCTGTCGACAGGGCCTTTGGTGCCTGTCGACAGGCACTTTCAGAAAATGGCCAATTCTGTTATTTTTGGTGATTTTTTGAACTGAAGCTCTGAGCAATGTCTTCCAGGTGTTAGATGAAGGTGTATAAGAGGTGAATCATGTATATTAACCAACCATATACAAGGATATAATAAACCATATCATTTTCCTTAATGGTTTTAACATAATACCCAAGGAATTTAAGGTTAAAGCATTAAGAAAACACTCACTTAAATAAAAAACAATGCACACTCACCCTTCGTTGTATAAATACAATGTAAGACAACACAATCCCCATTTTATGGATAGGCAAATGATGCATGAAATGATATCTATATGTCAAGACAATCACAAGACCAATGACCCTTGAAATTATGACTCAGTGGAGGCTACACACTATTTCTTCTTCTTCTTTTTTTTTGTAATTTAGAGAAACAATGGGAGGAAATGGTACTTAAGAAGACGTCACACCTTTTGACGTGAGGATAGACATTACACGTGCCCATACCCCGAGTTAATTAGTGGAAGTTTCTATCATACTGTTGTACAAAGTTGATGAGTTAGCCTTTTGACGCGAGGGCAGACATTTGTGATGCCCATCACCCCGGTTACTCAGCATAACCCAACATTGCTTTATATTCATCTCAATGTAAAGTTGATTTTCATTATCTATATTTTTTTGTTTTCCTTGTGAAATATTTTTCAGAAATAGGTAGCTTTTCTCCAAGTATTGTTGTAAAAGCCAATATTAAGTAGGTGATATGATTACCTATCAATATTAGACATGCACTTTCATGACCAAAAGGCTTATCAAGTAAATTGAGACTATGTTTGCCCACAAAGAATTAATGTAGAGGAGTGAGGTTGATATCCTTTATAGTTATGAAATGTTTACTAAATGATAGAACATAAATCCAAACATGAATAGTATGTGAAAATCATAGTGGTATAAAGAATAGCTTAAATATCATTTGTATATAGTGTGGTCAAACATGCATTAGCACCTTATAGACACCTTAAATGTTAATCATGAAGATGCTCACTGAATGGGTGAAGAAATAATCATGAAGTTCCAAAATTCAGGGTATCTGTCGACAGGGAGAAAGGGCCTGTCGACAGGAGCACACAAACAGAAGTTGGAGATTTCAGGGAGACAAAAATTGTGTTCATCTGTCGACAGCAGGTAGAGGGCCTGTCGACAGATGTACACAGACAGAAGATTTAGAGTTCTGTCTGGGCTGAGCTGTCGACAGGGCCCTTGTAGCCTGTCGACAAGGACATGTTCAAAGCAGTTTTAAGGGTAGAATGAAGGTCTGAAATGATTAATGGTTGTGAGGGAGTTGAGATGGACAAAAGTTGAATGATTTCCTTCACATTTGCTTTCATCTAACCCTTACTTGCTCCCCCATAATGTGTGCCATTTGATACAAAAGGACTCAAGTTCAAGAAGACAAATATGCACACAAAGACCAAGCAATTAAGAACACCAAGCATGTAGAAAGACAAACCAACAAGTGTTTTCAAAATTTTAAAGAGAGTTTTGAATAGGCAAAATTATAAAGAAACTAATTCCAAATGTAGAGTACATGTCCCTTTTATGTCACATGACTATGGATACTTGGCGGAGAAGATGTCTCATGCATAATGAGAGTTTCTAAACAAGCATGACTTGTTCTTCCACACATCACCATTTGATATACCTCACAGTTAGTGCACACAAGGGACATATGCTTAACATATGTGTTAAGTTTCATTGCAATTTGCACAACCCCAACTCTGTTCGCAATGTGGTGAATCTATGTCCTCGCAGCATGCTGCCCAACAATCTCCCCCCCAGTGACACCCCTGGGAATTGAACCCGCGACCTGCTCTGATACCAGGTTTATAGGATCTCAAGCATTGCCGTTACGCCAAAATTCGAGTTGTTGTGTAAGGATACCATCCTTCCTTTTAACCAACCACAGGGTACAGTCCCCCTACTGGACAACTCAGCAACACCCGCAGGCAGGTCCACACCCGGACCTAGGCATGACTTGGCCAACCCGGCCTCCGCCACACCCTCATTCTCAGGTCACCCCAGGGTGAGACGCTGGCACGTGGACCTGCCTCGCAGCATGCCGCCCAACACCAACCCCAATTCCAAGCCTAGAATCCTTGTTCTAGGAGCTGTTTTCGTCCCATGATCCACGTGTGATAATTATGTGGTGTTGGTTTGCTTGAATCTATGTCTATTGGGTTGTGCATGTGGGGAGTAGCTTAATTGCATGTGAGTGAAGTGAGTGTTTCCTTGACTTTTCATGCATGCAAGGGGTTTCATTGGGTGGTTTATGCTATAATTGAAGTGTTTCCATCGTCTCGTTGACCCCCTCCCCTTTGTGTATCACTTTTGCAGCTTTTGGGGTGTGAGGGTTGCTCTTGTGGAGCACTCGGCTATGGTCGCGACAGGTTTTCCAGTCGTGACCAGGTCGCTACGCGTAGGGGCATCGCATTCTTTTGAACGTGCCCCGGAACCGCCGCGTCATGCTAACGCGACGGGTACATGGCTGGCGTTCAAGTGTTCGGGGTCTTCCTGATTGCGACCTCTGTCTCCGTCGCGATGAGATCGCGACGGGGTACGTGTCGCAATCAGTAGATTCAGGCTTGTTGCAGTCCTCTTAGCCACCGCGACCTTATCGCGACGAGCTTCCGGGCTGCCTTTTGTTTTCCTTATCACGACAAGCAGAACTGTCGCGTTCTGGTCGCGACGGGTCGATACGTCGCCTCTCTGACAGAGAGCTGACTGTGTTTCCGCTTCCGCTGTGACTCGATTTTTCTTGGCACCTGTGCTGTTCCTATTACAGTGCTGCTACTAGTCTCTCTTCGCCCGGTGCTAGGCACTTGAGGGCTTGTCCACGAGATAGGTTGTTACCGTTACCTAGGACCCCCGGTCCTCGCGCGCTTGTGTTAGAGGGTGTTGCTCCGGGCGCGGGTTTGCTCGAGTCGTTGACTCTGGTAGCAGTAGGGGAAAACGGTGGGATAGCAGCATGAGTCGTTTGTTGAGCTCTTTTAGCTGAGTCTGGGATGCCGGTCGTTGGTAACTCGTACGGCGCAGATTAGCTAGTCCTTTTCTAACTGCCTCACGATACGTGGTTCCGGAACCATTTAGAGGGGTCGGGCGTGGGACTGTAGTCCGGCAAGACTACGACAGTTGTGGTTGTTCTTGTCCACCGCATCTCACTCCGAAGGGAGGGGAGACCTGGACTTGTAGTCGAGGGTAAGGCGCGTGGCGCTCCTGACTACTTGACTAGGGTAGCATACTGTAGCTATTGTGTTTTTCTAGGCAGTGTCTACTGTCTGTGTTTACAGCTAGGTTTTTGTGGTGCCTTGGTTGCACGGGTTTTTCGGTTTCGTTGTGTAGCTTAGACCGACAACCGTGTAGTTTTTTTCACACTTCCGCACTTGACTATGTTTAGTAGAATAGACCTTACTGCTTTATTTATTTATTGCACTTAGTTCTTTTTTGCTGTTAGAACTAGTGGGAGATTGGTAGTCCCTACTGGGCTTCTTAGTGAAGCTCACTCCCTGTTTTGTAGGTGAGACTTCACAGCAGCTCCCTTCGTGGCGGACTGAGGAGATGGGCCGACAGTAGTCGGCGTCTTTAGTGGCAGTGTTCCCCCAGCTCTTGTACTTCACCCTCGGGGTATGCCCCTAAGGGACGTGTTCCTTCCTGTTTATTTCAGCACTTGTACATTATTTACTTTGGGACTGTACTAGGCTGTTACTTAGTGTTGGACACTTTTTGTTCACTTGTGGTGCACTTTAGTACATTTGTTGTTATTTATTTATGTTACATATCTTGTTAGACCAATCCGTTAGCCCTTCCGGGTCTCCGGACCCGTGGGTGGCGGTCCTGAAGTTCGGACTCTTGGTGGGAGCCGGCGATTCGGGCACCGGGGTCATTACATCTCCCACCAAGAATCTGAACATTGGGACTGCCACCCACGGATCCGGAGACTCGGAAGGGCTAACAGATCGGTTTAACAAGACATGTAATAGAGATAAATAACAACAACGAAATAAAATGTACCACATGAGAAGGGAAAATGTCCAACACTAATGTAACAGTCTAGTACAATCCCAAAGTAAATAAAGTACAGGTGCTGAAATAAAAGGGAAATAACACGTCCCTTAGGGGCATACCCCGAGGGTGAAGTACAGAAACTGGGGGAACACTGCTCACTAGAGACGCCCACTACTGCGGGCCTGTCTGCTCAGTCCACCGCGGAGGGAACTGCTGTGAAGTCTCACCTGCAAAAGAGGGAGTGAGCTTCATGAAGAAGCCCAGTAGGGACTACTAATCTCCCATTGGTTCTAACAACAGAATAGAACTATGTGCAATAAATAAATAAAGCAGTAAAGTCTATTCTACTAAACAGAGTTAAGTGCGGAAGCGTGAAAGAAACTACATGGTCAACGGTCTAGGCTACACGTGGGATCGGAAAACCCATGTAAAACACAGCACCAGAGAACCCAAGGCTGTAACACAGACAGTCAGGACTACCTGGACAAACACACTAGCTTCAGTACACTACACTAGTCAGCCGGTCAGGTGCGCCACGGGCCTTACCCTCGACCAACGGTCCATGTCTAGCACCTCCCGTCGGAGTGAGACACGGAACTAAAGTAAACACAATGCCGTAGTCTGGCCGGACTACGGTCCCACGCCTGACCCCTCTAAATGGTTCCAGAACCACGTAGAGTGAGGTAGTGAGAAAGGACGAGCTGGTCCGCACCGAAAGAGTGCCACAACAACTTCGGCGACCAAGACCCAACAAAGAGATATTTACAAATAACTCTACGCTGTTGTCCCCACTATTTTCCCCTCCGCTCTGAGTCCGTAACCTGCCGCTCGGAGAACTCCCTCTAACAGGTGCACGAGGATAGGGGTCCCAGGTAACGGTAATAACCTGTCTCACGGACAAGCCCTCAAGTGCCTAGCACTGGGCAAAGAGAGACTAGAGTAGCACTACACTAGGAACAACACAAGTGCCAAGAAAACCGAGTCGCAGCTGAGGCGGAATGTCAAAACCTGTCGCCGGTCCTTCTTGGGCAGAGAGGCGACGCAGCGATATGTCGTGACCAGGTCGCGACGATCTTGCCTGTCGCGACAAGAAAATTGAAAGGCGACCCTTGAGCCTGTCGCGATAAGAACATGATGGCTAAGGGCGCCGCAACAAGTCTGAGCCTTCTGAATGCGACATGTACCCCGTTGCAATCCCATCACGACGGGGACGTCGGTCGCGATCCAATGAGACCCCGAACTCCCCATGTACCTGTCGCATTTTCTAGACGCGACGGGTGTTGGGACGCGTTCAGAGAGAACGTGACGCAATGATACATCGCGACCAGGTCACCACTAGGAAGCCCATCGCGACCTCAACTGAGTGCTCAAACAGAGCAACTCTTGTACCCGAAAACCACACCACGGGATACAATAGGGGGAAGGGGAGGAAGACCAACGTGGAACACAGCTCAATGAAAGGCAAACCACTCTCATGAACCCCATGCATGGCAAGAAAGGTGATCTACACTCAATACAATGTCAAATGCATCAAGAAGCCCTCAAGACAAACCACCCATCCCAAGCATAATTAGAGCATGGAAATACACAATTATCATTCCATGAGGAACCACATGAAGCATGCAACCACCTAGTATGATTCCTAGGCTTGGAAGGAAGGGGTTTGGACCTAGCTTGATGGAACTAGGGGGAAAGCTTGGATTCCCTACCTCAATATGAAGATCCACACAAGATGGGCCTTCTCGTAGGCATGCACCCCTCCACCTCCGAGCCCCAACGCTCCAAGAGCCGCCGCCTACGAGCCGAGCACAACCTCCTTCTTGAGCCGATGGGGAAAACACACCATGATGCATGCCACAGAGAAAAGGAGGGAGGAAGAACACACTGAGAGGGAGAAGGAAAGCACAAACTGAACTCCCAACCTCACAAATAGGTCACACCCACCTACCAACACACAATCCACACAAGGCATACACTCAAACCCTCTCCAAGACTCCTCCATGGAGCAACCAAACACAGGATCACCGAAGAGGAAGGAAGATAGCAAAAGGGCCAAATGGGGGTTCTGCTCTTGGCCTGAAGCATGTAAACACAGACGTTGAGAATGCGACGGACCTATTCGTCGCGTTAGCAAAGCTAACGCGACACCCACCTACGTCGCGATCTGGACGTATGCGACCCTGACGGTCAAGGCCAACACGTGGCATGCATGCAACGCTGACATCTGATCGCGACAGGCCAGTATGTCGTGTTCATGCATGCAAGCCGACACGTGTCTACATCATCGAGACAACAAAACGACAAAAGGAGAGTCTACTATCAGAGCCCTATCACGAGAGGGGCTGCCGGTGCGTTCCAAACCAGAACACGATGGTCACCTACGTCACCTTTAGAACGCGACGAGTCTGTTGGATCGAAATGGCACTAGAGAAGTCCTAGAGGGGGGTGAATAGGACTTCATGGCTTTTAAAATTTTTCTTTGAAATGTCACAGCACTAAATAAATTTGTTAGTACTTAGTGTGGTGTGTGATTCATGTGTAAACTAGGCGGAAACAATCACACAAATGGACAAAGAGATTTATCCTAGTTCGACCCTTCCCAAATGGAAGTCCTACGTCCAGTCCTCAAGCCAACCACTTGAGATTTCCACTAACTGCTAATAACTTGGCCTTCTCTCACCCTTGAGAGGTAATACAAACCCACTTGCTCCCAAGCAAGTCTTCCCTAAATAGGGGTACAAAATAACTTCCTTACACAAGGCCTTCACTTCACAAGAGGGGCAAAGCAGGAACACACCTCCTGCAGAAATTACACAGAAGAGGAAAATAAAAAGGACTCTTGTGTGTTTGCTTCAAGAATGAGCAAAGACACACACAATTCAGAAAGGCTAACAGATTGGAGTTGAAACTCAAATCCTTTCTGAATGAGCAGGGTGGACTTCATAAAAGTATACAATTACAGATGCCACCCGGACACAAGACTTCTGTGGAACCAAAGAGAGCTGAGAGAGTTTTGCTGAAAGGGGAGCTCTCCAACTTGTGGCTTGAATGAAGGGTTGTGGGATTCTTTGGCTTGAAAGATTCTAAGTGTTGAGCTCACTGGAGTTGCAATTTTTCTGTGTTGTTCTCTCTGTTGATATCTCTATTGATGTATCTCTATGTATATATTCTCCTTTAAAACTTCGGCTTCTTTTATAGTCTTCAGAAGAATGTAGCCATTTGAAAATGGCTGTTGGAAATTTGGCCATTTGAGAAGAGATCTAGGATCCTTTGGATTTTTCCAAGCTTGTTGTCCAAGGGTCTTTTTGCTTCTTTACTTCTTTCCAATGTCTTCAAATGAGAGTTGTAGCTTCACAGCTAGAAGGTCGGCTTCTCATTAAGTGGATTGTGAAAGCTCCTTGCTAAAAACATGCTTCAATAAATGTCAGCAGCAAGGACAAGATAAAAAGAAAGAGAGCACCTCCATGCTTTTGAGGTAGGCGAGTCAGAGAAGAATAAGAAAAGCATGGAAGCCTCGTATAGGCATGCTTTCAGACCACAGAACAAGAGACAGATAGTTATGCTAAGTAGGAAGGTATGCGTCTGTCAGTGGTAGGTGAGCTTGTCAGATACCCATGTGCCTGAATCACAATAAATGTGACATATCTTTTGTATTCAAGAAAATCCGGAGCAAAGACATGAGGCAAAAGGTTCAGTTTAAACAAAAGTTGTAGAAATAATCTGAACAAGTTTAGATGAATATTATAAGTATAGTTTATCTGAACATGTCAGAAGAATAATAAAATAATGACACTCAGATGGTAATATTAAAATATTCATTCAATCAACACAAAGTTATATCAAGCATGATAAGCAAACAATATTATGAGAGTTGTTAGACTGGAGATTTTAGAAAACCATGAGTACATAATTGTCAAGTGAAGTCGGATATAAGAGTTAGCAATTCGACTCTAAAAGAGGCTGAATTTTGACATCATGAGTTGGAGTCAAGAATAGATTCGACTTCAAAAAAGTTTACCATTCGACTTCTGAAGAAGGTATTAATGAGTCAGAGTCAAAGAAAGATTCGACTTTAGAAGAAGGTATAATTCGACTTCAAAAGAAAGTATAATTCGACTTTAAAAGAAAGTATAATTCGATTTCAGAAGAAAGTATAATTTGACTTCAAAATAAAGTATAATTCGACTTCAGAAGAAAGTATAATTCGACTTCAGAAGAAAGTATAATTCGACTTCAGACGAAAGTATAATTCGACTTCAGAAGAAAGTATAATTCAACTTCATAAGAAAGTATAATTCGACTTCAGAAGAAAGTATAATTCGACATCAGAAGAAACATTCGACTATAAGAGTCGATGTTGACAGTCGAATAGTATATAGTAGTGTGGACTTAGAAAATTTTCTGGGTTATTTAGACTTCGATTCTAAGGGAGTTGGAGATGATAGTCGGAGTCACAAGTCGGATTCAGTATGACACAGAGGGAGCTTGTGGACTTAGAAAATTTTCGAGATAGAGTTTGTCCAAGATAATTTTTTGTGAAAAGTAAAATAGATATTTATATTATGGAAAGTCTTTTAAAGATTTTGTCATAGCAAAACCATGATATTATGGTAAACTAAAATCTTAGATTTTCTTAGGGGTAGTTGCTCAACAATTCTCCCCCTTTTTGTTAATGACAAAAACTTTAAAAAATTGAGATTGTGTTCTTACTGCTTTCTCCCCCTTTGTGACATTAACAAAAAATACACACACAAAAGAAGAATTACAGCATACATGAGAGCATACAAATTGGGAAAGGAAAGGCTATTGTATTCAGAAATGAAGGAAAAGTTTAGTTACAGAATACATAAACATATGATTTAAGATTGAGACAGGGAGCTAGGTAAATACAAAGACCAGGGAGCCTGGTCTAGATAAGGTTGGATAAGAGCCCATAGCTTTTGCTCATTGTCAGGGAAAAAGTTCTCAAATAGACTACAATGAATGTTATAAGAGGGACCAATGGAGGGCAATTTCATATAGGACTTGAGGTGGCGCTTATGGAACCAGTGAAGCTTAGTGCGATAATGGGTCTGGCGCAAGGAAAATTTGAGGGGAACAAATTTCCTAGAGGCTGCAAGATGGAGGAAATCATGCACTGTAATATTCCAGTGCAAGCCTTGGGAGTAAGCTGCTTCCTTAGCTTGATAGTAGATCAGGAACCTTTGTAACGACCCGAGAACCCGACCCTCGGCCCACGCCGAGGACCCGATTTTCGCGGTTGCCGCCCACGGATCCGAAGACCCAGACGGGCTATAATAAGCATCTAACAGGATATGTAACGGAAGTAAACGTCAACTGCTAAACTAGAAGCGTACAGGCGGAAACAGAAAAGAGAGCGAGACTGCTGTGTACCGCTCTAAGTACAGTCCCAACGCACGCACGCTAGTACAAGTAAAAGGTAGGGGAAGAATAAGTCCCTTAGGGGCATACCCTGAGGGTGATGTATACTGAAACATTGGAGCCACTACTAGCTACGTGGACCACGCCTACCGCCCAATCTCCTCCACCCGGCACGCGCCCTGCCGCTGCTGAGAAGTCTCACCTGGGAAAAGGAGGGATGAGCTTCACAGCAGAAGCTCAGTAGGGACTACCAATCTCCTAATGGCTCTAGACAGGCAGAAGAATATATATATATATATATATATATATATATATATAAAATAAATGACAACAGTTTATATCTTCTACCTACCAACGGAAGTGCGGAAGCGAAACTACAACTAGCACGGTACGGAAAGTACACACAGTCGGAAACTTCGTACCACTGATCGTCGTGACCACCACACGGCTAGTAAACACAGATGGAGGGAACTCCGCCTGGACAAGGAACCCTAGCTACGGAAAGCACTACCACTAGTCAAGGTCAGGTGCGTCCACCGACATCTTATCCACGACCCGGGTCCTGACCCTCACATATCGTCAGAGCGAGGTAGGACATAAAGTGACACAACAGTAACCGCCGTAGTCTGGCTGGACTACGGTCCCACGCCTTACCTCTCTAAGTTGTTCCGGGGCCCGCAAAGAGCGAGGCAGTGGGAAAAGGGACTGACTAACCTCCACCGGGTAGAACTCCAGCCGTCCTCGGTGTCCTAGGCCTATCCAAGAGAGTTCTGCAAACGACTCAACGTTGCCATCCTAACCACCACATTCCTCTGAGCTCCGGAGTCTGCTTGTTGGGCTGTCGACTCGAGAACACTCGTCGCCCCGACGGTCCCAGACAACGGTAACAACCTCTCACACGGGACAAGCCCTCAAGTGCCGAGCACCGGGCGAAAGACTAGTGTAGACCGCATTAGGGAACTAGCACAGGTGCCACAGGTACAGTAAAAAGAAACGGAAATGGCAAGGATTGGAAATCTGTCTCACGGCTGAGGTTACGACGCATCGGGCCGTCGCGACCTGGTCGCGATGCCCTACCCTGTCGCGATCCTGTCGCGACGGCCCGAGCCGTCGTGACCAGGTCGCGGCACCCAAGAGCACCGCGATCCTGTCGCGATCGGCCGAGCCACCGCGACAAGATCGCGGCCTCTAAAGGGATCACATTATCAGCAGGGGGGTGCTCCAGAACCCTTCTTCCAGAATTCGTCCCAAAACACGAAATGGGCAAACCACAGGGGGAGGGGAGCATGCTCAACATGCAAGAAAGCCATTAAAGCATCCAAACCACCCTTAAAGCCCCACAGACATGGATTTATACGAATCTACGCTCAAGGAAAACCTCACTCAACCTCGAGCATGGAGTTCTCACACTCCCAAGCCCCAAACCACAGAGGAAACACAATATAAAGGGGCGGAGAAGGGAGCATTCTTAGGGCGAGACAATCAAGGGTCCCCACCTCCACACGAATAATGAACCCGTTAGGGTCTTCTCGTAGGAATAAACGCCTCCTCCTCGCTCCAAACGGCAAGAACATGCCCTCTGCATGAGCAGGACGACACCACCTCAGCACGGACGCCTCAAGCACCACGATCTGCCAAGAAACCGCAAGAGAAACTCGAGAGGGAAAGGAGAGGGGGAAAAGAGAGCTAAGAGGGCGAGAGGGGGCGAATGGGTGTGCCTTCGGTTTTCAAGCCGACGGCCGCCAGAACGCGACGGGCCGACCCAGTGCGACAACTAGCGTGTTGCGACTCTCCTCAGCGTCACGACCATGTCGCGACGGTCGCCCCCGGCGCGACCCCAAAAAGGCGGTCAAACCTCGAAGACCAGAAAAGCAGTCGTGACGCCCAAACAGGCTACGTCAACACTGCACGTGTCTGACACCTGACAAAGCCGTTCTGACAAAAAGAACACCGGTCACGTTTGTCAGAAAAGCAGCTGTGACCCTGTCAGATGCCGCAACAAGGACGCGACGGTAACCCCCGTCGCGACAAGAATGCGGCGGCCTGGTGCGGCGTGACCCGACGCTGTCGCAGCAGACCGCTCTGGCGCGACCACGTCGTGGCCAAGGCACCTGGTGCGACCCTGAGGATGGGGCCAAAGGTCCCAAGGGGCCAGGGTCTTACATCCCACCCACCTTAAGACTTCGTCCTCGAAATGTCGATCTCAAACCAGAAAGCAATACGAGGAGAAGTAACCTACCAATCAATCAAACAAATAGGGAAACTGTTCCAGCATCTCATCCTCGCGCTCCTAGGTGGCCTCGCCAGTAACACAATTCTGCCAAACGACCTTCACCAGTGGAATCTGCTTCCGGCACAACTGCTGAAATCTGCGGTCGACAACTCTGACCAGGTACTCTGGCACAGACAAGTCTGGCGCTACCTCCATCTGTGAGTAGTCCAACATGTGCGAAGGATCTGCGACGTACTCCCTGAGCTGCGAAACAGGGAAAACACTGTGCACACCTTCCAGCTCTGCGGGAAAACTCAACTTGTATGCCACCTCGACGACTCTCTCTGAGATAGGGAAAGGCCCAATATACCTGGGACTGAGCTTCCCCTTCTTGCTGAACCTCATGACACCCTTGGTCGGCAAGACCCACAAGAATACAAGGTCACCAACAATGAACTGTAACGGTCTCCTGTGGCTGTCTGCATAACTCTTCTGCCGACTCTACGCTATCTGTAGCCTCTGCCTGACCAGTCTGACTGTATCTGCACACTGCTGCACTAACTCTGGTCCCAAAAGTTGCCTCTCTCCAGCCTCGAACTAGTGAAGAGGTGTCCTGCACGGGCGACCGTACAAAGCCTCGTATGGTGCCATTGCGATGCTCGAGTGATAGCTGTTATTGTAGGTGAACTCTACAATCGGAAGGTGCGTCTCCCAAGTGCCGCTCCAGTCTAAACAACACGCTCTCAGCATGTCCTCTAGTGTCTAAATGGTCCACTCTGACTGTCCATCTGTCTGAGGGTGATACGCTGTGCTGAACCTCAACTCTGTACCCAGTGCCCTTTGAAGACTGCACCAAAACCCTGACGTGAACCTCGGATCTCTGTCAGGGACGACTAAAACTGGGATCCCATGCAACGATACAACTCTGTCCACGTATAGCCTAGCTAACCTGTCCACTGACCACGACATCCTGATCGGAAGAAAGTGCACTGCCTTGGTCAAACGATCCACAATCACCCAAATACCATTATGCCTCTGCGGGGTGCGGGGCAAACCAACCACAAAGTCCATGGTGATGTCATCCCACTTCCACTCGGGAATGGGCAATGACTGCAGCTCACCACCAGGACGCTGATGCTCGCCCTTCACCTGTTGTAGGTAAGGCACCGAGCAAGAAACTCTGCCACGCCCCTCTTCATCCCTGGCCACCAGAAGAACCTCCTCAAGCAATGGTACATCTTGGTGGAGCCAGGATGAACAGCATACCTCGATTTGTGAGCTTCTGACAAAACTACCTGGCGTGCCTCCTTTGAATCTGACCTCGCTATCCTCGTCGAGCTCAACATCTGGCATCTGTAAAATGTCTGCCAACCGAGGGTCTGCCTGCTGTGCCTGCAACACCTGCCTGAGTACTGATGGCCAAATTGACAAACTGCTCGCTACTGCACGGTCTCTTGTCCTCGATAGAACAAACACTCCCTGGGACAGCTCGTCAAACAAGCTCTACTCTCTAACCATCAGCGAACTCAAGCTCACCCGCCTGCTCAAAGCATCAGCTATGACGTTAACCCTTCCTAGGTGGTAGGAAAGGGTTAGGTCGTAGTCCTTCAAATACTCCATTCATCGGCGCTGCCTCAATTTCAGATCCCTCTCGGTGAAAATATACTGCAAGCTCTGGTGATCGGTGAAGATTTGAAAAGCCTCGCCATACAGGTAGTGCCTCCACAACTTGAGAGCGAACACCACTGCTGCCATCTCCAAGTCGTGGGTGGGGTAGTTCTCCTCATGCTTCTTGAGCTTCCGAGAAGCATAGGCAACGACCCCACCATGCTCCATCAGCACGGCACCCAAACCTAACCTCGACGCATCAATATAGACCATAAAACCACCGCTGCCTGACGGCAAGACCAACACTGGCGCTGAAGTCAACCTCGTCTTCAGCTCTCGGAAGCTCTGCTCATAGTCCTCTGACTAAACAAACCTGACGTCCTACCTATTCAACCTGGTCAACGGCGCTGCAATATGACAAAATCCTAAATAAACCTCCGATAGTAACCGACCAAACCCAGAAAACTGCGGACCTCAGACACCGATGTGGGCTGCTCCCACGACAACATGGCCTCCACCTTGGCACGGTCCACTGCCACACCAGAACCCGAGATCACGTGCTCGAGAAAGTGCACCTCCCTTAGCCAAAATTCGCACTTGTCGAACTTGGCATAAAGGTGGTGACTTCACAGGGTCTCCAGCACGATCCTTAGGTGCTCCTCATGCTCCTCCTCAGAAGCCGAGTAGACCAAAATATCATCAACAAAATGACCACGAACCGATCTAGGTACTCACTAAACACCCTATGCATCAGATCCATGAATGCTGCGGGTGAGTTCGTCAGCCCAAAAGGCATCACGACGAACTCAAAGTGACCGTACCTGGAACAAAAAGCCGTCAAATCGACATCTGACTCTTTGATCCACATCTGATAGTAACCGGATCTTAAGTCAATCTTTGAGAAAACTCGGGCCGACTGCAACTGATCAAATAAATCATCGATCCTCGGCAACGGGTACCTGTTCTTCACAGTAACCTGGTACAACTTTCGATAATCGATGCACAAACGAAGACAACCATCCTTCTTTCGCACAAACAAGATAGGTGCGCCCCACGGCGAGCGACTCGGGCGAATGAAGCCCAGCTCAAGAAGCTCCTGCAACTGGCGCTCCAACTCACGCAGCTCCGCCGGGGCCATCCGATAAGGTGCCTTGGACAGTGGCATCGTACCGGGCTAAAGCTCGATGGAGAACTCTACCTCCTGCTCAGGCGGCAAACCAGGTAGATCCTCCGGGAAGACGTCGGAGAACTCAGAAACAACCGGCACGTCAGAAACTGAAGATCCGCTAGGCTCCAAAGAACAAACCGAAGCAAGGTACGCTACACAGCCATTACAGATCAAACGGCGAGCTTTACACAAAGAAATAAATGGACGACAGGTAGACCTGATACCTCGGAAGCAGAGGATGGGCTCTCCAGGTATCCTAAACCGAACGGTCTTCCACTGGCAATCAAAAAGTCCATGCCCAGGTTGACGTCAAAGTCGCAAAGCTGCAGTGCGTACAACCTGGCCGGCAACTGGTGCCGCTCAACCTCGACTGCCACACCCTCCAGGTAACCAAAAGAACGCATATAGTCACCAGACGGGAGATCGACCATCACGTTACACTACCTCTCAGGAGTGTGACAAGCAAGGCACTCGTAGAATTCCTCGGAAGCAAAACACAAAGAAGCACCGGGATCGACCGAAACACGAGCAGCTCTACCAAGGATAGGTAGAGTACCTATAACAAGGTTTGACGCCTCTGCTTGCTCCCGAGTGAGTGCCATCATGCGACCACGACCACGTCCACGCTGCGGCGCCTGCTAGGGCTGCTGCTGCTACGGCGGCGGCTGGGGGTACTGCTACTATTGCTGGTACGGCTGGTACTGCTGTGGCTGCGGGAACTGCTGAGCCTACTGCTGGTACTGCCCCCGCTGCTGCTGATGCGGTGCCTGCTGCTAAGGAGGGTACTGGTACTGAGGCGGCTGCTGAGCGTACTGCACTGGCTGCTGCTGCTGCAGGGCTTGCCCCATGGGGCAATCCCTCCTGAAGTGGCCCGGTAAGCCACAAGTGTAGCAAACTGCCTCCTGACCACCTTGCTCAGCTCCATGGATGACTGACTGCTCTGCAAACCTGGACTGACACTTCTGCTGCTTCCCCCTGCCACCACCACGAGTGCTCATCTGCTTGAACTTCGAGCGCAATCCGGAACTACCAGAACTGCCTGAGCCCTAAGATGAAGAAGTCGCGCTGCCATGACTGCCTGCTGGACGCTGGTAAGGCGAGGACCTGGAAGAGGCTCCTCCCTGCTGCTGCTACTGCTGCTGAGGCTTCCAGGTCTCTCTGTCCAAGGCGGTGGCCTTCGCCATGGCCTCTCCTAAGGTGGTACACATGTGTGCCATCACTCCCCACCTCAGGTCTGGTCTCCGTCCTGCTAAGAACCTCTCTGCACACGCCTGATCGCTGCATGCGACATGAGGCACATGCCTCAACAACCGGACAAACCTCTGGTGGTACTGCGAAACTATGAAGTCGCCTTGAACCAACGCGTGGAACTGGTCCCGTCTCTCACGTCGAGCATAGTCGGGGAAGTACTCGCCGTGGAAGACCTCTGAAAACCGCTGCTAAGTGATGTGATCCAACCTCTGCCCCTGGAAGTGAGTCTGCCTCTGAACTGTCCACCACTCATGGGCTGCTCCCTTGAGCTGGTACACTGCCAGTTGAACCTGGTCCTCCTTAGCGCACTCCATGGTCTCGAAGATGCGCTCTAACTCATGGGTCCAGCTCTCTGCCTTGTCTGGATCATACTCACCGTGGAACATCGGTGGCCGAAGGCACTGGAACCTATCGAGCAGAGCGGTCCTGTCCTCCGTAATCGCCCTCCTCCGCCGTCCGGCTCGGGTACTCCCAGTGCCCGACCGCTGCTGACGCTCTGGCTGCTCCGACACCACTGGAGGAGGTACCGGAAACTAAACACCTGCTGCTGCTTGCCCGGGATGGTACGCTCCCTGGTACAAGTTCCTAAAGAACTGCTCTGCTAAGGGAAACTAGTCTGCATACTGCTACGGCTGAGGCTGGTACTCCTGCTGCTGCTGCCCACCTGCCGCTGTTGCTACTGCTGCTGCAGCCTGAGGCTGTACCACTGACTCGTCTGTCGATAGCTCCTCCTGAACCTGCACCTGCGCGGGCATAGCGGACTCATCTTGCTGCTCAACCAACTATCTAGCCTGACTGCGCCTACGCAGAGCCATGTCATACTGCACGGCAACACAACCAACAAGGTTAACAAAACTACTCGGGCGGCTAGCAGTGCACTTGTACTACCGTTGGGACTTCCTGTTGCAGTTTAAATCCATTACAAGTCCTGTCAGACTCTGGCTCTGATACCACTATAACGATCCGAGAACTCGACCCTCGGCCCACGCCGAGGACCCGATTTTTGCGGTCGCCGCCCACAGATCCGAAGACCTGGAAGGGCTATAATAAGCATCTAACAGGATATGTAATGGAACTAAACGTCAACTGCTAAACTAGAAACGTACAGGCGGAAACAGAAAAGAGAGCGAGACCACTGTGTACCGCTCTAAGTACAGTCCCAACGCACACACGCTAGTACAAGTAAAAGGCAGGGGAAGAACAAGTCCCTTAGGGGCTACCCCGAGGGTAACGAACACTGAAACAGGGGAGCCACTGCTAGCTACGGGGACCACGCCTACCGCCCAATCTCCTCCACCCGGCGCGCGCCCTGCCGCTGCTGAGAAGTCTCACCTGGGAAAAGGAGGGATGAGCTTCACAGCAGAAGCTCAGTAGGGACTACCAATCTCCTACTGGCTCTAGACAGGCAGAAGAATATATGTATATATAATAAATGACAGCAGTTTATATCTTTTACCTACCAACGGAAGTGCGGAAGCGAAACTACAACTAGCACGGTACGGAAAGTACACACGGTCGTAAACTCCGTACGACTGCTCGTCGTGACCACCCACAGCTAGTAAACACAGACGGAAGGAACTCCGCCTGGACAAGGAACACTAGCTACGGAAAGCACTACCACTAGTCAAGGTCAGGTGCGTCCACCGACGTCTTATCCTCGACCCGATTCCTGACCCTCACGTCTCGTCACAGCAAGGTAGGACACTAAGTGACACAACAGTAACCGCCGTAGTCTGGCCGGACTACGGTCCCATGCCTGACCTCTCTAAGAGGTTCCGGGGCTGCAAAGAGTGAGGCAGTGAGAAAAGGGACTGACTAACCTACACCAGGTAGAACTCCAGCCATCCTCGGTGTCCCAGGCCTAGCGAAGAGAGCTCTGCAAATGACTCAGTGTCGCCGTCCTAACCACTGTTTTCCTTTGAGGTCCGGAGTCCTCCTGCTAGGCTGCCGACTCGAGCACACTCGTCGCCCCGATACCTCCCTCGAAGGCGCCCGAGGATAGGGGTCCCAGGCAACGGTTACAACCTCTCACACGGGACAAGCCCTCAAGTGCCGAGCACCGGGAAAAAGACTAGTGTAGACCACACTAGGGAACTAGCACAGGTGCCACGGGTACAGTAAAAAGAAACGCAAATGGCAAGGATAAGAAATCTGTCTCACGGCTGAGGTCGCGACGCATCGGGCCGTCATGACCTGGTCGCGACGCCCTGCCCTGTCGTGATCCTGTCGCAACGGCCAGAGCCGTCGCGACCAGGTTGCGGCACCCAAGAGCACCGCGATCCTATCGCGATCAGCCGGGCCACCGCTACAAGATCGCGGCCTCTAAAGGGGTCGCGTTCTCAGCAGGGGGGAGCTCCGGATCCCTTCTTCCAGAATTCGTCCCAAAACACGAAATGGGCAAACCACAGGGGGAGGGGAGTATGCTCAACATTCAAGAAAGCCATTAAAGCATCCAAACCACCCTTTAAGCCCCACAGACATGGATTTATACAAATCTACGCTCAAGGAAAACCTCACTCAACCTCGAGCATGGAGTTCTCACACTCCCAAGCCCAAAACACAGAGGAAACAAGATATAGAGGGGGAGAGAAGGGAGCATGCTTAGGAAGAGAGGATCAAGGGTCCCTACCTCCACACGAAGAACGAACCCGTTAGGGCCTCCTCGTAGGAATGAACGCTTCCTCCTCGCTCCAAACGGCAAGAACACGTCCCCTGCACCAGCGGGACGACACCACCTCAGCACGGATGCCTCAAGCACCACGATCCTCCAAGAAACCGCAAGAGAGACTCGAGAGGGAAAGGAGAGGGGAATAAGAAAGCTGAGAGGGCGAGAGGGGGATAATGGGCGCACCTTCGGTTTTCTAGCTGACGGCCCCCCATAACGCGATGGGCCAACCCGGCGCGACAACTAGCGTGTCGTGACGCTCCTCGGCATCGCGACCATGTCGCGACTATAATGACCCGAGAACCCGACCCTCGGCCCACGCCGAGGACCCGATTTTCGCGGTCGCCGCCCACGGTCCAGGGGGGCCCGGAAGGGCTATAACACACGTCTGATAGGATATGTAACGGAACTAAACGTCAATGCTAAGCTAGAAGCATACAAGCGGAAACAAGAAAGTAAAGTGAGACCGCTGCGTACCGCTCTAAGTACAGTCCCAACGCACGCATGCTAGTACAAGTAAAGAAAGGGGGAGAGACAAGTCCCTTAGGGGCATACCCGAGGGTGACGTAAATGACTGAGGGGGAACCACTGCTGGCTACGGGGGCCAAGACTACCGCCCCGTCTCTCCTCCCGACGCGCGCCCTGCCGCTGCTGGGAAGACTCACCTGGAAAACAGAGGGATGAGCTTCACAACAGAAGATCAGTAGGGACTACCAATCTCCTACTGGCTCTAAACAGGCAGAGGAACATATACAACTATTAATAAAGGAAAGACGACAGTTTATATCTTTCTACTACAAAAGGAAGTGCGGAAGCGAGCTAAAGCTAACACGGTAGGAAAGCACTCTCGGTCGGGAACTCCGTACGACTGCTCATCGTGACCAACACACGGCTAGTAAAACACAGACGGAGGGAACCCCGCCTGGACAAGGAACACTAGGTACGGGAACAACACCACTAGTCAGACGGTCAGGTGCGTCTACAGACGTCTTATCCTCGACCTAGGTCCTGACCCTCGCGTCTCGTCAGAGCGAGGTAGGACACAAGTACAACAACAGTAACCGCCGTAGTCTGGCCGGACTACGGTCCCACGCCTGACCTCTCCAAACGGTTCTGGGGCCGTAAGGAGCGAGGCAGTGAGAAGAAGGACTGGCTGGCCTGCGCCGGGTAGAACTCCGAACTGTCCTCGGCGTCCCAGACCAACCACGAGAGCTCTGCAAGCGACTCACACGCCACTGTGCTAACCACCGTTTTCCCCTCAGCTCCAGAGTCCGCCTAAACGGCTGCCAACTCGAGCACACTCGTAGCTCGGAGTACTCCCTCAACAGGCTCCCGAGGACGGGGGTCCCAGGTAACGGTAACAACCTCTCGCACTGGATAAGCCCTCAAGTGCCGCGCACCGGGCGAACGACTAGTGTGAGACCGTACTAGGGAACTAGAACAGGTGCCACGGGTACAGTAAAAGTGAAAAACGGAAGCGGTAGAAGCACAACCTGCCTCTGGACTGAGAAGGCGACATAGACCATGCGCCTTCAAGAAGGCGACAGAGGGTGGTGTCGCTTTACCAGTCAGGTGGCGGGACTGCGAAGGCGACATAGGCCTGTCGCCTTCAAGGAGGCGACATAGGGGATGTCGCTTTACCAGTCAGAAGGCGACACAGGCTATGTCGCCTTCAGGCCAGTCGGGGGTTCCGGAGACTCTTCTTCTGGGAACCTCCCCGAAACGAGGGAAACACTACACACGGGGGAAGGGGAGCATGCTTATCATGCTAGAAAGCTATTAAACACACAAACCACCCTCGAATACCCCAAGAACATGGATTCTACGCTCGGAGGAAAACCTCACTCACACGAGCATGGAGTTCTCACACTCCCAACCCCCAAACCACAAGAAAAACACACTTTATAGGGGAAAGGGAGCATGCTTAGGGTGTGAGGATCAAGAGTCCCTACCTCCACGCGAAGAACGAACCCATTGGGCCTTCTCGTAGGGAGAAACGTCTCCTCCTCGCACCGCACGGCACGAACACGACCCCTGCACGAACGGAGCGACACCCTCCTCAGCACGGCCGCCTCAACACGGGGGAGGCACCACGAAATCCCGGAAAACTCTGAGAGGGCGGAGAGAAAGAGAGAGGGAAAGGAGAGGCACGAGAAGAGGGGAAGGGCTCGGGCGCCCGGGCTTTAAGCCCACGGAGCTGAGAAGGCGACATACCTGTGTCGCCTTGGAAACAAGAGGCGACACACCCCCCATCGGACCCAAGACAACGGTCAAATCTCAGATTCGAAAAAAGTGAAAGGCGACGGCCATCTTGTCGCGTTCAACCGACACGCCAGAGCCGTATTGACACAAAGGACGTCTGTCATGTCTGTCAGACTGCATCTAGGGCGACGCGATGGGAAGGCGACATAGGCCATGTCGCCTTCAAGAAGGCGACATATGCCATGGCGCCATCCATCAAACTAGAAGGCGACAGTGGTTATGTCACCTTCAAGAAGGCGGGGTGTTACAGCGACGGTCGCCCCCGGCGCGACCCCAAAAAGGTGGTCAAACCTCAAAGACTGGAAAAGCAGTCGCGACGCCGAGACAGGCCACGTCAACACTGCACGCGTCTGACACCTAACAAAGTCGTTCTGACTGAAAGGACACCGGTCACGTCTGTCAGAAAAGCAGCCGCGACCCTATCAGATGCCTTAACAAGGACGCTACGGCAACCCCCGTCGCGACAAGAACGCGGCGGCCGGGTGCGGCGCGACCCGACGCTGTCGCGGCAGACCGCTCTGACCGCGACGTGGTGCCCAACCCTGAGGATACTAATGAGAGCTGCCCTGAGAGGCATTGAGAGTAAGGGGGTAGTAGCTTTCCCACTCAGAAGGGGATAGCCTCTCGCATTCAGACAAAATGGGGGCAAGGATATCAGACTTGATGTGGCCGCTATAATATTCTCTGAAGACAAACCGGTGGAATGGCAAGGACTTGCATAACTGAACTGAGACTCTGGCCATGACCCTTGCATATCTTTCAAAGATTAAGGTGCCCACAGAGGATTCCATGACAAGGGAGTGGATGGGAGGTAGAAACACCACATCAGGAATCTCTAAGGTAGCGAAATCAACTGCAATTGAGTAGGTGTGAGCAACAACTAAATGTAGAAGAGAAATGGCCTTCTTAAACTGACCAAGTGAACTTCGGGTTGATTGTTGAGATAGCAGTAGATCACTGTGCATCTGTAGTGGCGGATAAGCTTGATCTCCTTTTGAATGAAAGGAGCAAAGGCATCCTGTGGTGAATTAGGAACCACACTCTAGAGGGTGAGAGGTGATCCCTGGGAGGATATCGAGCAGCACAAGTAGAGAAAACTACTTGTAGAGGACTGATGGCCCCTAGCCCACTGTTCTTATGTCTTGGCTTCAGTCATGGAGAAAATTTTTGACTGTTCAACCTTGGAGAGAGAGAGAGAAGAGAGAGGTAGAACAGGGTGAAGTGGTCGTAGGATTAAGGGGGAAGTTGAAAATGTGTGCGAAAACAATTCATAAGGTATTCTTCATAAGGATACTTCCTTCGAGTTCAATAAAGGAAAACCAGAGAGGTGGAAAGCGAGGCTCAGAAGAACTGGAGGTGGAGGAAGAAGTTTTTTTCTCTTTTGGGTACAGGATGGGAAGAACCTATCCCATGAACATGAGTGCGATGGGATAGGAATGATCCAAGAATTACTTCTTCGAACTCATCCTTGATGTCCTGAATGGTGACATGGGCAATTTGTACACCTTCAGGAATGATGGTGACACAAGAGGGTGGAGTGGGAGGGTGAAGGCAGGATTTTGCATTAGAAGGTTCTGTAAATGAGGGACCTGAAGAGGAAGCTCCAGCTGAGGAGGAAGCTGGAGGTGCCTCAGAAGGAGGAGGAAGAATGAAGGTGGAGGAAGCAGGTGATGAGGATGTTTGAGAGGCAAAAGGGGTAGGTGAGAAAATGTTTCTAGGAATAGGTTGTTTGAAGGTAGAGAGGGTGGAGCTGTGGAGGGATGGGGAGAAGGGGGTGCTGGTGTTGGAAGAGGAGATGAGCTAGGGGGCTCAGGAGCTACTGGCTCTTCTTCTACTCTGGACTTTGCAACTTCGAAATCCATTGGCCCGGGTGGCCCTGACACATCCTCTGCTGGCCTTCATGGCCCAGACAGCTTGGCATTTTCTGACCTTGAGGCTGCTACTTCTTCGACACTATTTGGCCCTGATGACTATGAATCTTCCACATTCTTTACAGATTCTGCTTCAACTACTCGTGGCCCTGATGGCCCGGCAATGGCTGCCTCTTCTTCAACAGGAGGCTCAGACTGCTATAGGGGATGTTGAGCTTTCACAAGAGTTGATAACTCTGATATGGATGCCTTCATACTTCCAAATTCATTCTTCATCCATCTTAGCACATTCTGGTATATCCTTAATTCTTATTTTACACCTTGGAGCTCAGTGGCCAAGGCTCCAACTTGATTGGATCCTGAACTTTGGCTCACGAAAATGGAAGAAATGTCATGTTGGACTGAGCATAGGTTCTCTCCATGAGCATCTAATCTTGTTGGGGATCGGATAGGTGACTTTGGTAAATGAACTACGAGATTGTGAGTATAGCAGCAGAATTAAAATGAGTAAATCACACAATTCGATCAGACTCAAGTGTGGTGAGTGAGAATAGTGAATAAGACAGCAAACACCACACAACAAACCACAGTGCACTAAAGATTTAAGGTGGTTCGGAGAACACAACTTGTGTCTCCTATGTCCACCTCCTCACAACGGAGGAACCACTAACACAAGTGCAGTACAAACAAGAGCACGACGACTCTAACCTCTTTGAGTTCACCAACTCAATGAACTCCAGGAGATAGGCACAACGACCTTCTCCAATGACCACTTGTGAATTCAGCAAATTCACAAGCCCTTGAGCACCACGGCTCAAGCACCAGAGCACAACGGCTCCAACCCAGAGCACTAGGGCTCCAAAATAGAGTACAAAGTACTCAAACCTCTGGATCACAGTAGATCCATGTCTTGCTAGACCAAGCACACTTAGAGAATAGATCATCTAGCATGATCTATCTCAATACAATAGAATTGGTGAGGACAAATAGAATTGGGAGATCTGTGTAGAACACATACACAGATTCCCCAGAAAATTCAGGACTCTGACCAATTACAAACTCGGCTGGATCTCCTTCTGGATCAGCACTCTTGCAATCTCGAGCTCCTTCTCTTCTTCTCCTTCTTCTTCCCTTAGGGGCACCGCTCTGCTGCTCCTCTGGATGCACAGCCTTTCCCGCTTAAATCTCCTTTTTCCAGAATGGTCTTGGCTTGCTCTTTCATGGATCCTTTGGAGTGCCAAGGACATGGGTATTTATACCCCCATATGTCCATAAAAGGCCTTAGGGTACGTGGGCACAAAAACCTAGGCAGATCCCCTTGAACCCCAAGCAACCACGTGTCCAGATGATTTCATGAAATTGAGATTTAGCCGGAGTGTGTCGACACTTCTACAGAGTGTGTCGACACACTGTCCCAAACTGGCAGAATTGGTTCTCTGGGAAGAGTCACTAGTGTCGACACTACTTCAGGCAGTGTCGACACACTATCTAGAACTGCCAACAGGTCTTCTGGAACTGGATCTAGTGTCGACACTGCCTGGGACTATGTCGACACACTGTCCAGACATGTTGACTGGGTTCACTGGGAACTAGACTAGTGTCGACACAACTTGATCCTGTGTCGACACCACTTGACCTTTTCTTCATCATTTTGCCTTAGTGTTTGAAACATTGTGTCGACACCAGTAGGGTGTGTCGACACTACCATGACAAAATCTGTATACACCTGCAAATTAACACATAAACATTAGTACAAGATATTAGCATAAAATATGAGATATTAAACATCAAGAACATATCATCATCAAATCACAATGGTCATCATCAAAATCAAAGTATGAGTGATGTTCATTGGTATCATTAAAATACAACTTTAGAAAATTCCAAAACACACTCAACCCAACAATCTCCCCTTTTTGATGATGACAAAACATATGCACAATCTCCCAATAACCTGACTTCCTTGACTGCAACAACTCCCCTTGACCATGTACACCTTTTGAACTTTCTCCCATAAAGACTTTCTCCTTCTTTAAGGAACTTTAACTTTCTCCACCTTTTTGACAACATCAAAAAGATAGATAAGAGAGAGAAACAAAGATTGTAAGAAATGAAATGAAGGAAATGAATGGTAAGAATTATCAAAATAAATGAGGCAAAGTGATATTGACAATGAGAGAAGTTATTGTGTTCTTGTATTGTGCAATAAAGTTTAACCACAAAGACACACTCAACACAAAGTATAGCAAAGTTTAATGATCTGAATGTGGTTAATAATGATGTAAATGTGAAATAAAGTGACCTATATGAGTGAGCATAAATATTTAACAAGGATGTTAGGAGCTTTAAGTTTAACACAATGTAAAATAATTGGTCTAAACTCAGTAAACATGATTTTTATTAAGGTCTAAAACTTTTTCATCCTGTCAATTTGATTGTCTTTCATTTGCAACAGGGAAAGAATACAAGAATAAATTAGTTAAATCTCACTTTTTAGTGCAAGAGATCACATTGATTAGATGCAAGATCTCCTGATTGCTTAGTGGTTTAACTTTCATTATCTTATACAGAGTTGAAAACTTTGATTTCCACTTTTTGACGCGAAACAAATCACTTTTTAGGTGAAATGGCCTGGTTACTCAGTGGTTCAATAATTTGCATTGCTCTGTTTGTATCTTTCCAGATTGATCATTTTTCTTTTGATGTTTTGCAGGGATATGTTTGCTTTCACCAGAAAAGACTTGACTACGAATTTAGAGAAATTATTCTTAACATGTGGTAAAATTGAAGCGGAAACATGCACATGTTGAATAGTAAAGCCACTCATGTGCCTACAAGTGTTTTGCAAATCATTTTAAAAACATTCAGTATTAAGATTTCTTAACCTTGAAATGATAATGAATCTTTGAAATTAAACTAAGTGCACAATGAGTTTAGGTTAAATGTCTTAATTCTCTCATAAGAAAATAACATAAAGACTCAAAAATTCTGATGATTGAGGCTCAGAATAGACAACAAATGTCAAGTGAAATGATTGAAGAATAGATAATAACTCTCCCTTAACAAATACTCCCTCAACAATTGCATAATGGAATCTTGATACTTGGCGGAGACATATACTCACGCATAGTTAAAGTGTCCAGACAAGCTTAACTTGCATTTCTTCAAATCACTATTTGATATACCAAGAATTCCAATGCACTGAGAAGTAGGAATTATTTGCAAGAGTGACTGGCTTTTATTTGTACAAAGAAATGAGATGAAGATATCAGACATGTGAAAACTTGCATAAACCAAGTTCCCTTCTAAGAGAAGTGAATCTAGATTCTGCAAGAGGCTTAGTGAAAATGTCTGCAATTTGTTTTTCCGTGTCAATGAAGTGGAGTTCAAAAGAATTCTTTGAGACTTCATCTCGAAGGAAATGATGCCGAATGTCAATGTGTTTTGTGCGGGAATGCTGAATAGGATTTTTGGACAGATTGATAGCACTTGTGTTGTCACAAAGACTGAAAATGCAACCTAATGTGTGATTATAATCTAGAAGTTGATGTTTGACCCAAAGGACTTGGGTACCACATCTACCAACAGAACATACTCAGCTTCTGCAGTTGAAAGAGCTACATAATGTTGCTTTTTGGAAGCCCAAGAAATAAGACACCCTCCTAGATATAAACATAACCCACTAGTGCTTTTTCTATCAAGTTTGCACCCGGCATAATCAGCATCACTATATGCAATTAAGTCCAATTTACACCCAGCAGGATACCAAAGACCCAAATCACATGAAGAAAGAGATATTTGAAAATCCTTTTAACAGCAGACATGTGACTGTCTTTAGGATTAGCTTGAAATCTGCCGCACATGCAGACACTAAATTGAATATCTGGCCTAGAGGTAGTTAAATAGAGAAGAGATCCAATCATTCCTCTGTAAAGTTTAGCATTAACAGTCTTACCAGAAGCATCACTCTCAAGTCTTACACTTGTGGCCATTGGTGTTTTGGATGGCTTGATATTCTGGAAGTCAAACCTCTTGAGCAACTCCTTGACATATTTTGTTTGACTCAGAAAAATTCCTTCAGCAGTTTGATGTACATGCAGACCTAAAAAGAATGTAAGTTCACCCATTAGACTCATTTCAAATTCAGATTGCATAAGATGAGCAAATTCATTGCACAAATTATTATCTGTGGAGCCAAAAATGATATATGTTGCCCGGTTGACAAGCCTAGAGAGGGGGTGAATGGGTCTTTAAAAATTTTACTTGATTAGTACCTGTACTTAAGACATTCACACAGAAGATGTTCTTCGATGAAGGTTAGTAACAGTTAATTCAAAGCGCAATTACACAAGAAAAACAACCACACAACAAGAAATTATCCTGGTCGGACCTCCTCTCCTTAGAGTCCTAATTCAGTCCCTGAGCAACAACTCAGGATTCCACTAACTAAGGTACAGTCCCCCTATGGACACTACAACACCCAGGTCAGCTGGTCTTTCCTTCACACGAAGGGAATTGCACCACCCTGGATACCCCACCGGTCTTCCTTCACACAGAAGGGAACCAACACCCTGGAAGCTCTACAGGTCTTCCTTCAACACAGAAGGGAACTACAACAGCAAAGGTAACAATAAGGACAAGCCCCTAGATCAAGCTTCAATAAGCTAAGATCTGAAGCAAGCAGGACTGGGAGTAAAGATCTAGAAACACAAAAGACTCTCAGAACTACACGAGCTCTCTCAAGATTTTCACTACAGTGTGGAGCAAAGAGCAACACTGAAAGAATGAGTTCTTGGCTCTAGAATTCTATCAGAAGATTTGAATAGCTTGTGCGTTCAAAATCCTCTTATTTTTCTTCTTATCTTCTGTCTTGAATTTATATCTCCTATTGAAATACGGCAGTTGAAGTAACCGTTGTCTCTTAGATTGGTAGACGTTAGACTGCTTGACATTTGGAAGCTTCAACAATCTTTTATCTAGTTAAGCACGCAAAGAGATACTCTTCTGGCGTCTATATGGTCTAACGTTGTATGACAGAATGTCTTTAGGACCTGCACATATTAAATGCTAGAACAGTAGACAGCTAGGCTGTCTTTTGTTGTCATAAACATGATGTGAGTATTCACCAAATAGCAATGCCAAAAGCTTGTTCTAAAAGATGTTGACAGAATATGCACAATAATAAAGGATATCACTCTGCATGCAGAGATACGTTCTGTCTTCATTAAATGCACAGCAGTCAGACAGATAACCGAAGACTTTGACTATTCAACACCTTAAGAGATAAGATAAACTCAAGTCGATATAAACCATAAAGTTCGTTGTCTATATGACTTATGAAATCGTTATGAATATCAACAAGTCATTATAGAGAGCAAATCGTTATATTCATGAAGAAATCGTTATAGACGTAACAAATCGTTATGAAAAGCATTCGATGTGTTCAATGAGAATTGTTATGAAAACTTAACAAATCGTTATGACTTTTAAGAAATCGATGCGCAAAGCAAATCGTTGTGACTCTAAAGAAATCGTTGCTCGAAGCAAATCGTTATGAGCTCTAAAGAAATCGTTGCTGAAGCAAATCGTTATGAGCTCTAATGAAATCGTTGCGTGAAGCAAATCGTTATGAGATCTAAAGAAATCGTTGTGTGAAGCAAGTCATTATGAGCTCTAAAGAAATCGTTGCGTGAAGCAAATTATTATGAGCTCTAAAGAAATCGGTGCGTGAAGCAAATCGTTATGAGTTCTAAAGAAATCGTTGTGTGAAGCAAATCGTTATGAGCTCTAAAAATCGTTGCGATGAGCAAATCGTTACGATGAGTGAATCGTTACGATGACTTAAAGAATCGTTGCGATGAGCAATTGTTACGATGACTTAAGGATCGTTGCGAGAGCAAATCGTTACGATGACTTGAGAATCGTTGCGATGAGCAAATCGTTACGATGACTTAGGAATCGTTGCGATGAGCAAATCGTTATGATGATGAATTGTTACGATGACTTAAGGATCGTTGCGATGAGCAAATCATTACGATGAGCAATCGTTACGATAACTTAAGGAATCGTTGCGATGAGCAAATCGTTACGATGACTTAAGGAATCGTTGGGATTAGCAAATCGTTACGATGACTTAAGGAATCGTGCGATGACAAATCATTCTATTACGATGTCAAATCGTTATAGCTCTATTTAAAACGATTACATGAAGGAAATCGTTGTGACTTTCACCGAAATCGATGTGGACTTAGATAGATACCTCTTGAAATAATTAATGCTTCAGAATATAATGCTTACCATATTTGCTTGATTGACCTTGACCTTGGAGTATTTTTTCCTGTACTTAGGACTTAGAGAACTTTGATAAGGTTTTGTTAATTACCAAATACATGTATATTTAAAAATTACGTGGGGACAGACTATCATCAATTCTCCTTTTTGGTGATGACAAAATTTATCAATAGCATGAATTTTCCGGAATGTATTTCAAACATGCTAAGTATTTTTCTCCACTTAACAATAAGCATGAATATAAGAAAATCTGAAGATTTTCGGATGTATTTCAGACATGCTAATTCTCCCTTAACAATAACATTATATATAGAAAATCTGAGATTTTCGGAATGTATTTCAGACATGCTAATTTTCTCCCCTTTTTGTCAGTAAGCAAAAGATACTCTGAGACAAAGAAAGAAGAGAAAAGATGGAAGGGCAGACAACCGACATATATTAATCAGTTTTGAGGATTTGCAGATAAGTAATGAGCAGGGGATAACAATGAGCCAAAGCGCCTGATGACAGGGAGTGCCTGGCGTTCCTGCTCTTCAAAAAAGGCTTGAAAGGCCCCAATTTCAATTTGATAGAAGGGTCCCATGGTGGGAGCCATCCTTTTTATATGAAGCTGCCTTTCATCTGAAATGAAGTCCCCATACATAACACTGCCAAGGGCTAACTTGTAGGTTAAGAAGGACCCAAAGCTGGCAAACTGAAGAAAGGCTTCAATCTTGAGAGGATTGTCAATCTTAAGCGACCTAAGCTCTTGCTTTATAGCAAAGAAAACTTTGTATCTTTCAACCCAGGTCAGATAGGAATCCCAGATGAGGTGAAGAGAGTTGGCATCCAAAAATTCACCAGGAGACAGGGGAGGTTGATTGGAGCTGGCCTGAGAGGCATATAGATTGCCTAGCTGCTGAGTAGACAAGGGATTGAGTTTAGTCCACTCTTTAGGAGACAACCGCTCGCATTCAGAGTGAATGGAGGCCAGAACATCTGCCTTGATATGCCCCTGAAGATATTGCCTGAAGACGAATCTTGGGAAGGATAAGTCACGACTGTCTTACACAAATAATCTGGCCATTACCCTTGCAGCTCGTTCAAAGATAAGTGTTCCCACAGAAGAGTCCATAATCAAAGCATGGAGAGGGGGAAGGAACACTACATCAGGAATAACCAAGGTGGCAAAATCGACCTGAAGGGACTCAGTATGAGTTGTGCTTGAACTGAGGGCCCTGATGGCTGCACGAAACTGACCGAACTGAGATTCTGGGAGGCGATTTACATAGCAGTAGTTACTGTACATCTGATACTGCCGGATACATTTGATTTCTTTCTAAATGAAGGGCCCAAACAAATTTTTGTGATGGATTTGGAACCACTCAGAAAGGGGAAGAGGAGCTTCCCTAGGCGGATATCGGGCTGCTTGAACTCGACAGAATTAACTGTACAGATCTTTGTTGCTCCGAGACCACTGCTCTTCAGTTTTGGCTTCAGTCATGGAGAAGATTTTTGACTGTTGAGCCTTAGAGAGATGGGTATAAGGAAAGATGGTGGTGAGATGTTCAGAAAGATTTTGGAAAGGAAGGCCAAAAATGTTGGTAAAAACAACCTTTTGAAGATATTCTTCATAGATGAGTTTCTACTTATTGGAGATAGAGAGGGAAAACCAAAGGGGAGGATAGCAAGGTTCAGAAGAGACAGGATGAGAGGATGTGAGTCTCCTCTTCTTAGAGACAGGACTAGAAGAGCCTGTCCTATGAGAGTGGGTCCCAACAGCCAGGACTGAACGAAGTATTGCTACTTCAAATTCATCCTTAATATCCTGGATTTCTATTTGTATGAGTTGGGCACCCTCAGGGATAATGGTAATGAAAGAGGGAGGTGTAGGTGGATTGAATATAGAGTCAAGAGTTACTGTAGGAAGAACAAAAGTTTCTGATGTAGAAGGACCAGAAGAAGAAGGTCCAGTAGAAGAGGATGCTGGTGGAAGCTGAGGAGGAGAGGATGGTGGATGAGGAACAATGGTGGAGGAAGCAGGAGATGAAGCAAGTTGAGAGGAAAAAGGTTGGGGAGAGGAAACAGATCTTGAACGGGGTCGTTTAAAGGTGGTTGGAGCTGGAGGTGCAGTGGAAGAAGATGGAGGAGAGGGAGTAGCTAGAGTGGTAAGTGAAGAAGAGGCAGGGGGCTGAGGAGCTACAGCCTGGTCTTCTTGTTCAGCTACTGGTTCCACTAGATTGAGTGACTCCTTCTCCGGTCCAGACCCCTGACACAAAATAGAATCTTCAGTAGGCAAAGTTTCAGAAGGCTGAACTTCAATACTTGGCCCTGATGGCCCTGCTGGAGCATCAACTGAACGCCCTGATGGCAGCTTCACAATATCAACACTGACTTGCCCTGATGGCCCTGCATTATCTTCACTTGGCCCTGAAGGCTCACGCTCTTGAGGAGTGGGATCTTTGGGCCCTATTGCCTTCAAAACCTAAGACAACATCATCTTCATAGAGCTCAGCTACTTATTGACCACTTCATGGCAACATTTGCTTGAAAAATGTCATTTGACAAGGATGCCTGGCGCTCAATGACAGTACTTACAACTGAATTTACTGAGTCCAGGACTGCACCTTGATCATCCAATCGCTTCAAGATGGGCTTTAAGTGCATCTTCTTTAAAAATTTCTTCTGCCTTTTGTGAGCAGTTTTCTTGCTGGGGCTTCCCTTTTCTACTTGCTCCTCGACCTCTATTGGAACTTCAAACTGCTCTTCATTCACAGGAGCATCTTTAGAAAGTGCCCCTTGAGATGCTGCTTCCTTCTCAATATGTTGCTCCCCCTAAATAGGAGCATCCTCCACACAACTTCCTTGCTCCCCCTGAATAGGAGCATCAATCAAAATAGAATCTTCAATGTGGCCAGGTGCCACAGACAGATCAACCAAACTCCCACCGGTGTTTTGAACCACTTGGGAGGAGGGAATGAAGTCTAATACTTGACAGAGTATAGAAGCCACAGAGGAGGTGGGAAGAGGACCCTCTGAACTTCTGACAGAATCTACTACTGCTACATTTTCTTCAGCTACCAGAGTCTCCATTGTAACTTCTGAGTTGACAGCAACTTCCACTGAAGCACTAGCCGCTGCGGCCTCTCTTGCTGCTGGTTCTGCAGCTGCTGATGGACCCTCTGATTTTGCTGCTACTGCTTCGAGTTGGACTTCTTGGGCTTCCCCTAGGATGGGTTCACCCTCAGCTACTGATGACTTTGTCCAAACTCCACTGACCACTGAAAAACCGCTTTTCCTTATATTTCTAGACCTAATTGCATGGCCCATTTTCTCTACAACGGCGCCAGAAACATCTACTCCAAAGTGCTGAAGGACTTTGGTGAGCAAGTGAGCATAGGGCAGGGATATATTCAACTTACTCTTGGTAACCCATATTTGATCACGGGCAAACTTCATCCTTTACAACATTACTTCGGCCATGTTGATTTCTTGGTTCTGAATGGCCCAAAACATCATATCCGAGTCTGCCTTGGTGCAAGTTGAGAAAGTTGCACTTCTTGGAACCAAAATCTGACAAACTATGAAATGGAGGAGGCGATTGAGAGAACTCAACTAATTAATATCTAACTTCCCATCTCTCAGTCTGAACCCTGGTCCTACAATACCAAGTCCTTTAGCTTGGGTGTCCACGGTGTGAACCCCACTGTGCCCGGAAGTCTTTACTCCAAACAACAAATGCAACAGCTCATGATCTATTTTTATTTGGGTTCCCTTGACTAATGAAACCAGGGACCCGTCTGCCTCTGTCCTCAAGCACACATAAAAAGCCTTCACGAGGTCTAGATAGCTTACCTCAGAGAAGGTGGTGATTTCCATCCACTGCATCCTGCTAATTGCGGCCACTACACTGTGCATGCCGTTCTTCTCAAGATCAGCTACATCCACTGCCTTATTTCCACAAACCTTGGTCTTCATGAAAGTAAACCTTTCCTGCTGTTCTGCCAATAGAAACTCAGCGCTGTAGCCACCCAAACTGCCGGAGATAATGGACGATGCCATGGACTTTGGGTGAGGAGGATTTTCTGGAAGGTTGAAATGAAAGAGGAGAGAAAGGTCCTCAAGAAATTCTTCGCAGGAAGAAGAGAGGAACTTCAAATGAGCAGAGAGGCAATGTCAGAGTCGTTAGGGCATCGGCTCAGGCAACCAGACGAAAGAGGAAAAAGGTGTAAATGGGGAGATGAATCGTTTTCACATCGATTTTGGGGTTAAATAATTTTTTTGTAGAAAAGCGAAGCGCCAAGAGGTGGCAAAAAACGACAAATAAGTTTGACCAGCCAAAGCATACTTTATTAAGAAGAGCGACCAGTAGGGAACAATTTTAAACTTCTTTTGCTTAAAGCCCAAGAGAGAAAATTTACTTAACTTTGAACATTTATGTCCCAGTTTTAAACATAAGTCTTTTCACAAATTGCACATGCCCAATTCCCTTCTAAGAGATGTGAATCTCTCTTCGGGTAAGACTTTTGTGAAAATATCTGTTAACTGACCATTTGTGTGAATAAAGAATATTTCTATGTTACCATTTGCTACATGATCACGAATAAAATGATATCTAACCTCAATATGCTTGGTCCCTGAATGCTGGACTGGATTTTTGGTGAGATTGATAGCACTGGTGTTGTCACACAGTAGTGGAATTGATTTGATATTTAGTCTGAAATCCTCAAGTTGTTGCTTTTTCCATAGGAGTTGTGTACAACAACTTCCAGCAGCCACGTACTCAGCTTCAGCTGTAGACAGTGGCATTGAATTTTGTTTCTTTGAGTACCAGGATATTAAACACCCTGCAAGAAATTGACCACAACCACTGGTGCTTTTTCTATCTACTTTGCATCCAGCATAGTCAGCATCAGAATATCCTACTAGATTAATTTCACAAGATTTTGGATACCACAAACCTAAATCATGAGTTCTAGCTAAGTATCTAAATATTCTTTTTACGGAGATCAAATGAGATTCTCTAGGATCTGCTTGATATCTTGCACACATGCAAACACTGAATAGAATATCGGGTCTACTGGCCGTTAAGTAAAGCAATGAACCAATCATACCTCTGTAGATCTTTTGATCTACTTTCTTACCATTCTTGTCATTATCCATTCTTGTCATTATCCATCCTTGTAGATGTACTCATGGGTGTTGAGAGTGGCTTTGTGTTCTCAAAACCAAATTTCTTCAAAAGCTCTTTGGTGTATTTTGCTTGACAGATGTGGGTGCCATCTTTTCCTTGCTTGATTTGTAGTCCAAGGAAATATTTAGCTCCCCCATCATGCTCATCTCAAACTCTCCCTGCATCAACTTTTCAAAGTATTTGCAAAGGAGTTCATCAGTAGATCCAAAGATGATGTCATCTACATAAATCTGTACAAGTAATATGCTTTTAACTTTTGTTTTTACAAATAGAGTGCTATCTACCTGTCCTCTAGTGAAACTGTTGTTTAATAAAAATGAGCTAAGCCTTTCATACCAGGCTCTTCGTGCTTGCTTTAAACCATATAATACCTTATGAAGTTTAAAAACATGATTTGGAAATTCTGTATCATCAAAACCTGGAGGCTGTTCAACATACACTTCTTCCTTAATTAAACCATTTAAAAATGTGGATTTAACATCCATTTGAAATAATTTTAAATCGAAAGCAGATGCATATGCTAATAAAATTCTAATAGCCTCAAGTCTAGCTACAAGTGCATAAGTTTCATCGAAATCTATGCCCTCCTCTTGGGAGTAGCCTTGAGCCACCAATCTGGCCTTGTTTCTTTAGATTACACTAGTCTCATCCAATTTGTTTCTAAACACTCATTTGGTGCCAATAACTGGATGGTCTGGGAACAAGTGACCATACTTGGTTTCTCTTGAACTGATTTAGTTCATCTTGCATGGCTATAATCCAAGATTCATCAGTGAGAGCTTCATTGACTGTATTAGGCTCTATTTGAGAGACAAATGCTAGATAATCACAAGGTATTACATGACCTCTTGTTCTTACCCCTACAGATAGATCACCAATAATGTTCTCAGGTGGGTGATCTTTCTTATATCTCCACTCCTTTGGAAGATTTTCATGTGTAATATCTTGTTGTTGCAAGTCTTCCAGAGGTGGATCATCCCTGTCTTCAATTGAGGTATCTTTTAGTTTCTTGGACAGTTCGTCTGCATCATCATTGTCACTATCTTCTTCCTTTCTCAAGGAAAGGTTAGTCTCATAAAAAATAATATGCACAGACTGTTCAATTAATAAGGTACATTTGTTAAATACTCTATAACTTTGGGTTTACAAGCATACCCCATGAAGATACCTTTATCTGATTTGGCATCCAACTTACCAATGTCTCTTTTTCCATTATTGTGAATGAAGCAAGGACATCCAAATGTTCTAAAGTGGCTGATCTTTGGCTTCTTTCCTTTAAACAGTTCGTATGCAGTCTTCTTTAGGATTGGCCTGATCATTACTCTGTTGATAATATAGCTTGCTGTGTTCACTGCTTCAGCCCAAAAGTATCTTGGCAAATTATATTCTGACAACATTGTTCTTGCCATGTCCAATAGAGTTCTATTCTTCCTCTCAGCAACTCCATTTTGCTGTGGTGTCCTTGGTGCTGAGAAATTGTGCTCGATCCCTTGGTCATCACAGAATTTAGCAAATCTTTCATTTTGAAATTCTCCTGCATGATCTGACCGGATTCCAACAATACAAAACTTCTTGTCTTTCTGAACTTTCCTGCTGAAGCTTACAAGCTTTCAAATGTATCATCTTTGTGTTCTAGGAATGACACCCATGTAAATCTAGAATAATCATCAACTATAACAAATCCAAAATTCTTTCCTCCAAGACTGGTGGTTCTCATTGGCCCAAATAACTCCATATGAAGGAGTTCTAAGGGTTTTGAGGTTGTCACTACAGTCTTTGACTTGAAGAAATTCGTAACATGTTTTCCCTTGGCACAAGGTCTGCAGACACCATCCAATTTTGTGCTGACCTTTGGCAGACCTTCTACAAGATTCTTCTTTAGCAGTTTTCTCATACCTTCTATGCTGCAATGTCCCAGTCTTCTGTGCCACAGTTCAGTTGATTTATCCTTGTTTGCTGCCAGACAGACATCTTGATCCTTTAGTTCTTCAAGATGAAGTGCATACAGGTTCTTTTCTCTATTGGCTTCGAAAATTACTGCTCCATCCTTTAATATTCTGCACTTTGACTCTTGAAATTGAATCTGATGACCTCTGTCACAAAGTTGGCTGATGCTAATGAGATTGTGCTTCAGCCCTTTGACAAGCAATATATCTTCAATGACTATTTTTCCTTTGTTGCTCACAGAACCACTGCCAATTACTGTGCCCTTTTCCATTGTCTCCATAAGTAATTGTTCCTTCTTCAGCTTGGAGATGGGTAAATAGCTTCCGATTCCCTGACATGTTCCTTGAGCACCCACTGTCCAAATAACATTTGGATGCTCGAGAGTTACCCTGAAATGAAAACATTAAGTTTTAGGTACCCTAGTTCCTTTGGGTCCTGATTGGTTAGTATCACTGGTTTCCCTTTTTATTATCCATTTCTTATGTCTTGTTGGACATGTTGCTTTTAGGTGACCTAACTTATTGCAATGACTGCAACAATATATTTTTGTTACTTTTTCAATATATTTGAAATTGGCTTTATATGATATGTCTTATTCTGGTACAAATTTTGGAGTCGGATATATTTTAGGATAGACTATGGTTTCTTCATTATCTGGAGGTGTATATCCTAATCCATGTTTTTTTCTTCCTGATCTTCTAGCACCTTTTAACATTAAGGGATTTTTACCATTTGTAAATTTTTTCAATGTGCTAGATAACTTAATATTTTCTTCTGTTATTGTCTTAATTTCAGTTTTCAGTTCATCTGAGCTTGCTTGTTTTTCTAGTTTTCATTATTTATTCATTCATAGCTTTTAGATCCTCACATAACAGCTCATTTCTCTGTTTAAGTTCAGTTATATGGCTTTCTAATTGATCATTTTCTAATTTTAGATCTGAGTTTGTATTTTCTAAACAAACATTATTTTTCTTGCTTACTTTTAATAGTTCGGTTGCTTCTCTATATTTACTGTATAGTTCGTTGAAGGCTTCTTCTAGACTATCGAAATCTGAACCATTACAAGAATCAAAGGATGAGTGAGAGGTTACCTTTTCCTTGGTATTTGCCATGAAAGCCAAGTTGGCTTCTTCCTTATCACTGGTTGAGCTTGACTTACTGTCTGAGTCGCTGCTGTTGCTCCATGCAGCTGCTATAGCCTTCTTCTTATATTTTCTGAATTTTTTGGAGCTCTCTTTCTTCTTGAATTCAGGCTTCTTGAGCTTTGGACATTCAGCTTTGATATGTCTTGGCTTTTTGCATTCGTAGCATATGGGCTCACTCTTCTTTTGATCATTTCCATCTGGTTTCTTGAAGTCTTTATTTCTCTTGAAGTGTCTTCTACCAGATTGGAACTTCTTCTTCTTTGCTAGAATGTGTTGCAATCTTTTTGACAGCATAGCTTCTTCATTTTCACAGCCACTTGAGTTCTCATCTTTAGCTGATGACTCATCTGACTTGTCTTCTTCTGCCTTAAGAGCATTTGAATGCTTCTTTCTGCTAGAGGACTCTCCTAGCCTTTCCATATTGATTTATGGGCCATAAGGGACCCAATGAGTTTTTCCAAAGACATCATTTTCAGATCATTAGCTTCTTCAATGGCTGTGACCTTAGGGGTCCATGAGGATGGTAAGGATCTAAGAATTTTCCTCACCATGTCTCCTATTTCATAGGTCTTTCCTAGTCCAGCTAACCCATTTGTGATATCTGTGAATCTACTCAACATCTGGGTTATGGACTCACTTGATAGCATTTGAAATCTTTCATATTGGGTAACAAGAATATCAATTCTTGTCTCTTTCACCTTGTCTGTGACTTCATAGGTAATTCTAAGCTTTTCCCACATCTCCATTGCGGATTTGCAGGCTGAAACTCTATTGAATTCCTTTTTGCTTAGAGCACAGCACATAATACTCTTAGCCTTACAGTTCAAGGAGATCTTTTTCCTGTCATCATCTGTCCACTGAGCTTTCTCATTTAAGGGACTACAACAGCAAAGGTAAGCAATAAGGACAATCCCCTAGATCAAGCTTCACAAGCTAAGATCTGAGCAAGCGGACTGAGAGTAAAAGATCTAGAAACACAAAAGACTCTCAGAACTACACCAGCTCCCTCAAGATTTTCACTACAGTTGAGAGCAAAGAGCAACATTGAAAAGAATGTGGTTCTTGGCTCTAGAATTCTATCAAAAGATTTGAATAGCTTGTGCGTTCAAAATCCTCTTATTTTTCTTCTGACTTCTGTCTTGAATTTATATCTCCTTTGAAATACGTCGTTGAAGTAACCGTTGTCTCTTAGATTGTAGACGTAGACTGCTTGACATTTGGAAGCGTTCAACAATCTTTTATCCAGTTGAGCACGCAAGAGATAAGGTCTTTCTGGCGTCTATATGGTCCAACGTTGTTATGGCAGAATGTCTTTAGGACCCTGCACATATTAAATGCTAGAATAGTAGACAGCTAGGCTATCTCTTGTTGTCAGTAAATGATGATCTGATATCACAAAGTAGCAATGCTAAATAGCTTGTTCTAAAAGATTTTGACAGAATATGCACAATAATAAAAGGATGATCATCTGCATGCATGCAGAGATACGTTCTGTCTTCATTAAATGCAACAATCAAACAGATAACCGAAGACTTTGACTATTCAACACCTTAAGAGATACGATAAACATCAATCGATATAAACCATAAAGTCGTTGTCTATATGACTTATGAAATCTTTGTGAATATAACAAGTCATTATAGAGAGCAAATCGTTGTATTCAATGAAGAAATCGTTATAGACACTAACAAATCTGTTTGAAAAGCAAGTCGATGTGTTCAACGAAGAATTGTTATGAAATAACAAATGGTTATGAACAAATGCGCAAGCACATCGTTATGAAATCGTTGCTAAAGAATCGAGCTCTGCGCGTAAAGCAATCGTTATGAGCTCTAAAGAAGTCGTTGCGTGAAGCAAATCGTTATGTCTCTAAAGAAATCGTTCCATGAAGCAATTGTTATGAGCTCTAAAGAAATCATTGCATGAAGCAAATCGTTATGAGCTCTAAAGAAATCATTGTGAGAAGCAAATCATTGTGAGCTCTAAAAAAATCGTTGGGTGAAGCAAATCGTTATGAGCTCTAAAGAAATCGTTGCGTGAAGCAAATCATTATGAGCCCTAAAGATATCGTTGTGTGAAGCAAATCGTTATGAGCTCTAAAGAAATCGTTGAGATGAGCAAATCATTATGATGAGTGAATCGTTACGATGACTTAAGGAATCGTTGCGATGAGCGAATCGTGACGATAACTTAAGGAATCGTTGCGATGAGCAAATCGTTACGATGACTTGAGGAATGGTTGCGATGAGCAAATCGTTACGATGACTTAAGGAATGGTTGCGATGAGTAAATCGTTACGATGACTTAAGGAATCGTTGCGATGAGCAAATCGTTACGATGACTTAAGGAAACGTTGCGATGAGCAAATCGTTACGATGAGTGAATCGTTACGATGACTTAAGGAATCGTTGGGATGAGCAAATCGTTACGATGACTTAAGGAATCGTTGCGATGAGCAAATCGTTACGATGACTTAAGGTATCGTTGCGATGAGCAAATCGTTACCATTGCGATGTCAAATCGTTATAGCTCTATTTAAAACGATATACATGAAGGAAACCATTGTGACTTTCAACCGAAATCGATGTGGACTTAGATAGATACACTCTTGAAATAATTAATGCTTCAGAAATATAATGCTTACCAATATTGGCTTGATTGACCTTGACCTTGGAGTATTTCCTGTACTTAGGACTTAGAGAACTTTGATAAGGTTTTGTTAATTACCAAAATACATGTATATTTAAAAATTACATAGGGACAGACTGATCATCAATATCATCAACATAAACTTGAACAACAATAAAATGATTTTTTACAGTTTTTGTAAATAGAGTTTGATCATTTTTTCCTCTTATGTAACCTTTATTTACAAGAAAGGAGCTCAACCGGTCATACCAAGCTCTTGGAGCTGCTTAAGACCATATAGAGCCTTATTGAGTTTAAAAACATGATTGAGAAATTTTTCATTTTCAAAACCAGGGGGTTGTTTGACAAAGACATTTTCTTTTATGTGACATTCAAGAAAGCACTCTTGACATCCTTTGAAAGACTTTGATTTCAAACAAGTAGCAAATGCAAGGAAAATTCAAACAGCTTCAAGTCTTGCTACAGGGGCTAAGATTCTTCAAAATCAATACCAAGTTCTTGTTATACCCTTGAGCAACAAGTCTAGCTTTATTTCTAACAATTTGACCAGATTCATTCAATTTATTTCAAAAAATCATCTAGTTCCAATGACAGAAGCTAAATCTAAAGGTTTTGGTACTAAATCCCAAACTTCATTTCTTTCAAATTGATGAAGCTCTTCATGCATAACATTATCCAGTTTTCACAGATAAAGCTTCATCAACATTTTGGGTTCAATTTGGGAATGTAGTGCCAAAGTATCTTCAACTATGATAGAATGAAAAGATGATCTGGTTCTTATTCCATCTTGCAAATTACCAACAATGCTTTCAAGTGGATGATCTCTTGAAAATCTGGGTTCAGAAATTACCTCAGAGTTTGCATGGTTTTAAAGAACATGATTACCTGAATTATTTGAAGTTGGCATTTCAAGAACCTCATGAACATTTCGTACATCTTGATCTTCAAGAATTGTAGATGGATGTTCAAGAAATTCATCTTCATCATCACATTTTTGAGTTCTACACAAATACGAAATGTCGATCTTTTGCAAATTTTCATCAAAAAGGACATGTGGAGGTTCTTCCACAGTCTTATTTTTCAAGATGTAAACTCTGTAAGCTCTTGAAGTTTCAGAATAACCTAAAAGATTGATTCAAAACTTTTTGCATCAAATTTATCAGATTTACTTTGTTGTTATTGTGAACAAAATTATTTGCAACCAAAAATTTTGAAATATGACACACTTGGCTTTTTATTCTTGAACAACTCATAAGGGGTTTTTCTGATCTTTGGTCTTACTAATGCTCTATTCAAAATGAAATTAGCTATATTTATAGCTTCTGCCCAAAAATATTTAGACAGTTTACTTTCAATTATCATAGTTCTGGCCATTTCCACAAGAGTTCTATTTTTTCTTTATACAACTCCATTGTGTTCTGGAGTTCTAGGGGAAGAAAACTTATGGAGAATTTTCAGTTCAGTACAGAGATCAGAAAATGATTTATTTTCAAATTCACCCCCATGATCTGTCAGAATGTAATTCAGTTTAAAGGATAAACCCACTAATGCAGAATTGTAAAATCTCCTGAATTCTGAACATGCATCACTTTGATGGGATAGGAATAGAACCCAAGTATATCTTGTAAAGTCATCAATGATCACAAAGCCATATCTATTGTCACTGAGACTTTGAGTTCTGGTTGGACCAAAAAGATCCATATGAAGCAACTCAAGTGTTTAGATGTAAGTACTTCATTGAACACTTTAAAAGAATTTTTTGTTTGTTTTCCTTGAGCACATATCCCACAAACAGATTGACAATGACTGGGAAAGATTCAGGAAGACCTTTTACAAGATTCATTCTTATGAGTTTATTAATGGTTGTGAACTTGCAATACCTAACCTTTTGTGCCACAACCAAGCAGTGTCATTTTTTTTGCAATCAAGCAAACATTTAAAGAAGAATTACACAAATCAATCATGTAGACATTATTTTCTCTTTTTCCAATCAATTTAATTTGCTCAGAGAGGAGTCAATTATTTTGCATGAGTCATGTTCAAAAAGAATCTTGTGACCATTGCACACAATTGACTAATGCTAAGCAAGTTATAATTCAAACCCTCAACTAAACAAACATCATCACTTAGGGTAATGCAAGACTTACCAATTATTCCTTTGCCAATTATTTTTCCTTTATTATTACCTCCAAAGATGACTGATCCACCTTCCTTTTCAATCAAGCATGAAAATTTATCTCTGTCTCCTGTCATGTGCCGTGAACATCCACTGTCAAGAATCCAGATGTTGTTGGAATTGGATGCACGACTTTCTTGCACATAACAAATTAGACAAGAAAAGTTTTTGGTACCCACATGAGATTGGTACCAACATCCTGAGTGAAAAGAGATAACAAATCCTTTCTAACCCAAATTTGTGTATTTTTCTTCACAGTGTCTTTTGAAACAGAAGATTCAACTATTATTTTTCAATTTTCTGAACATTATTCCTCTTAGTTGGTTTGTTCCATTGTGAAAAACTTGGCATGTATTGTTGTTGATATGCAGGAAAAGATGAATGATAGAAACAAGGATTGAACCATTGGTTACCACTGTACCTTTGGTTCCAAGGCTTATTCCATCTTGAGTTGTAAGAGGAGAAAACATTCCAATTTCCATGGGAAAAATGATTATTGATTGGTTTGAAGATTTTGTGATTTTTATAATAAGGGTAGGTCGACCTCTGACTGGGATATGTCGACCTGTGCATTGTGTGTGTCGACCTAGGTAAGGTATGTGTCGACCTCTCAGGTTCTTTTTGTTTTTGTATTTTTCCTTTGTTTTCAGATAAGCTTGCCTTGACAAAGTTTATTAAAGGAGTTTTTGATGATTTTGTTTTCTTTGGAGATGATTTAGTTTTCATTGAATTTTGTGGTTCAAAACCTAAGCCAAGCTTATTTGAATTCATCCTAACTCCAAGTAGAGCATTCAAATTGTCTTTCCCTTAGTGAAGTTCTTGATGATGTTTTCTTTTTATTTGATGCAAAGATTGAGTTTTTCTATTTGATTCAAGTTTTCATGGTTTTCCTTTTCTTTTTCTTCAAATTTCTTTACGGAATTGTTAAGTTCTTTGTTCAATTTTTAAAATTTCAACTTGAGATTATCAACAAAGATCAACAGTTCATCATTTTCTTTGATTTGATCTGAAACTTGAGCTTCCAATTCAGAAATTTTTTCTGATGATGAAGTATCATGAAGAATGCTTTCAATTTTTCTGTAAAAATATTTATTTTCTTTTCTAACATCAGAAAGATTTTCAACTAAATTACCATATGCTTCTTGCCAGTCATCAATGGTAAATTGTTCAAATGATATATCTACCTGTTCTTCACTGCTTCCAGCCATGAAGCAGATTTCATTCCCTTCTGAACTTGAGGATTCTTCATTGCAGTCGGAGCTTTCATCATCTAACCATGTAGCAACCATGGCCTTGTTCTTCTTTTTGTGAAACTCGTTCTTGTGGGTTTTGTGTTTTTCTTTCTTACCTTCTAGACAATCAGCATTCATATGTCCAGGTTTGTTACACCTATAACACACAAAAATTTCATCAGTTTTCTTATGATCAACATAAGAGAAATGTTTCTTTTTACTAGACATGGCATTTTTCTTATTACCAAAATTCTTCTTGTTTGATTTCAGAAATGTCTTAATTTGTCTAGTAATGAAAGCAAGATTATCATTATCAGATTCAGATTTTTAGACTCAGAGTTTTCTTTAGATTTTCCTTTATTACATGATGAAGCTTTGAGAGCAATGGTTTTTTATTTTAGCATGTGTTCTTCTGATCTGTTAAGATTTAACTCATATGTCATTAATAATCCAATGAGTTCATCCAATGTGATTTAGGATAAATCCTTTGAATCTTCAATGACAGTTGCTTTAGTGTGCCATATAGGAGATAAAGAACGCAAGATTTTTCTTACCAATTCTTCATTTGAGTATTCCTTACCCAAGGCTCGAAGTCCATTTATAATGACCACCAACCTAGCAAACAACTCAGATATAGTTTCATTAGATTTCATGATAAACAACTCATAATCAGAAACTAACATGTTAGCCTTAGTCTCCCTGACCTGAGATGTGCCCTCATATAGCAGTTCTAATTTATCCCACATCTCCTTGGCAGACTTACACATGGAGATTCTGGAATACTCATTGGATGGATGGCACATTGCAACATGTTCATGGCGCTATAGTTCAGGGTGACCCTTCTAATCTGCTCACTGGTCCATTGGTCTTCATCTCCAGTGACTTCATTTGGTCCTTTTTCAACAATTCTCCATACTTCATAGTTCTGTGCTCTAAGAAAAACCATCATCCTATTCTTCCAATAAGGATAATCATTACCATCAAAAAATGGAGGCCTATTGATTGAATGACCCTCAGCAACAAAACCTCTAGAGTCCATGATAGAAACAATCAAACCAAAGCACACAGCAAATTGAGTGATCAAAATCTGAATACAGAAAATTCACTAAAGCACCTCAGAGTATAGAATTGACTCTGACTGCTCTGATACCAGATGTTGGGGATCGGATAGGTGACTTTGGTAAATGAACTACGAGATTGTGAGTATAGCAGCGGAATTAAAATGAGTAAATCACACAATTCGATCAGACTCAAGTGTGGTGAGTGAGAATAGTGAATAAGAACAGCAAACCACACAACAAACAACAGTGCACTAAAGATTTTAAGGTGGTTCGGAGAACACAACTTGTGTCTCCTATGTCCACCTCCTCACAACGGAGGAACCACTAACACAAGTGCAGTACAAACAAGAGCACGACGACTCTAACCTCTTTGAGTTCACCAACTCAAAGAACCCCAGGTGATAGGCACAACGACCTTCTCTAATGACCACTTGTGAATTCAGCAAATTCACAAGCCCTTGAGCACCACGGCTCAAGCACCAGAGCACAACGGCTCCAACCCAGAGCACTAGGACTCCAAAACAGAGTACAAAGTACTCAAACCTCTGGATCACAATAGATCCAATTCCTGCTAGGCCAAGCACACTTAGAGAATAGATCCTCTAGCACGATCTATCTCAATACAATAGAATTGGTGAGGACAAATAGAATTGGGAGATCTGTGTAGAACACATACAAAGATTCCCCAGAAAATTCAGGACTCTGACCAATTACAAATTCGGCTGGATCTCCTTCTGGATCAGCACTCTTGCAATCTCGAGCTCCTTCTCTTCTTCTCCTTCTTCTTCCCTTAGGGGTGCCGCTCTCCTACTCCTCTAGATGCAGAGCCTTTCCCGCTCAAATCTCCTTTTTCCAGAATGGTCTTTGTGGACGCTCATTTCCGCGTTGTCCCCAGCTGACCACTGGATCTTCCGGGAGCTCGCGGATGCCACTGGCCTCTCGTTGGCGATGATGGGGTCGCTGGTTGATCTCGTTGACTCTCCAGTTGACTTGGTTAAATAGAGAGAAAACAAAGCAAACTAGCAAAAGGAGAGGGAGTCTGTGATCGCCAGGGCCTTACCTATGCCCAAGGAGTGATGGAATCGCGTCGGTGCAGTGGCCTCGCGCAGCGGATGGAGACGGGGCTTCAACTTCTCCTTCTTCAGCCGGCCATAGAAGAAGAGCTCCGTGGTCTTCTACAAGTTGTTCCTGCCACAAAAAAGACAAAGTATTAGCCTAAGGAAAGCGTGGTAAATGCTCGGAAATGGAGTGAGATATCCCAAAAGGTGAGTCCCGTACCAGTTGCGGACTTGAGAAAAGGGGTGGCCAAGTGCTATGACCACCATTCTTCCCTCTGTTTTTGGTTGGGAAACCCCTTTCTAGGTGTGTAGGGAAGTGACCTACGTGCCTAGAGTGAGTGGGAAGGTGTGTGTGACATGTAAATAACTAAAGAGAGAGTAAGGAAAGAGAGAGGGATGGAGGTATAGATCCTCGTTCGTTGGCGTTGCAGCTCCTCACAGGGCTCCTCCAGCTCGGGAAGAAGCCTCCTGAACGTCCCGAAGTGTGAGAGGAAGAAGAGGAAGAGTTGATGAAGCTTGGGTGCAAATTCTCTCTCTTCTCTCAAAGTAGCAGCATGTGGACATCCAGCCTCTCCCCTCTGGCTTAGAGGGCTCAAGGGAGTGTTATATAGACAGTGGGGGTCGAGCTCAGCAGCCTTGGATGCTCAAGTGTGAAGAAACACATTTGTACACTTGGCAATCCAAGTATAAAAGCTCCAACCAATGGTGAGACGCCAAATAGGATTTTTACAGGGTCAAGGGGGTGCCAAGGTGGCCCATTTGCCCATTGGGAACGGCCCCATGCAGTGCATGGGCGAGAGAAAGGTGCAAGTGGGCTAGATTCTCGAGGTAGTTGCGCAGACCAGGTAAACCCGGTTGACGTCCAGCGATCCTGCCGCCAACCTCATGCAAACGTCCAGGGATGTGGACGCCAATATGGGTTAACGTCCAGGGCCTATGCCGTCAACTAGTAGTCAGCGGCAATCGATGCTGCCGTCTACATGGCATCCGAGGCAAGTCAACAAATGGTCAAACGAAGCTTAATGGGCCAAAAGAGCCTTGCGGGAGATGGGCCAAATCTCGCGTCTACAAATGCCCCTCCGAGACGTCCGGTCTTGCAAGGGAGCAGAGTGGACTGAGAGGTCGGTGTCTCGGTAAACAAAGGATGCAGAGATTTAATGGAGGGCCATCTCCGAGGATAGGAATTCTAGCAAGCCAAACAAATGTGTTAGGCTAGAAGCAAGTGATGGGTCGTCTGAGAGACAAATGTGGGTAAGAAGAAGAGTGATCTACCTGTGTAACTACAACTGCAACCCAACGGTAGGGTCCCTGGCCTGGCCGTGTCGGACTTTGACTAGTTTCTGGCGTGTCTGAGTCAAAGGAGTTGTAATATGACGGTTGAATCAGGAGGGTCTCATAACCGGAGCTCATGGGCTCGTTGGCCTAATCAGGACGTCTATCCCGAATTTAGGAGGTCGTGGAGACAAGGAGTTGGTTGATCTCTCAAAGGATTATCAAAAGGTTCTAACTTGAATCAATGTTCGGAAAGCCTGAAGTTTGGAATTAAGCTTGCGACTGGCGAAGACTCAAATGAACTCAGTAAGGCTGCTTGACTATTTGTGAAAGTCACGGTGGGACAACTTGGGAAATGGGCAACAAAACCCGATATCAGCTTGGATAATAACGAAGGGTGGACCCGGTAGGCTACCTAAGCTGGGGGAGCCATGGAGCAACCAGATGATCGAGGAAAATCACCAAAAATTTTTTTTTGAGTGTTAGTAAGAGAATGTTAGCAGTGAAGACCTAAATGTGGGTTGCCTATCTAAAAATGCAAGTTAGAACGAGAGGAAAATTCTGAAGGCCATACGAATAACTCAGAGATCGCAAACCCATCACGGTTTTTGGTAAAGGGGAACTCAGGGTTCACGGTGGCCAAATTATTCGCCTCTGGTGGGGTCCTATGTTAGACATACCTGTAACGCTCAAGGTCGCATGAGCGTTCTAAACTTTGAAGCGCAACTTGTGCTTAGATATCTGCAAAACAACTTGAAGCACAAGATAAAGGATAATGGCCATTTGAAAAATAAGACTTTTTTAAAAAAAAAACTACCGGGCAATAAACGTCCACATCGATGGCCGCTAGTACCTTGTCAACGTCAACAAAGGTTGCCGCTAACCCGCCACTGACGTCAACCGATATGGATGCCTACTGGCCAGCGGATCAGTCTGAAAATATAGGTGATGGGAGTCCATGAGGACTCTCTCATCTTCCACCTCCATCTCTCCCTGCTCCTTCTGCGAACCAGAGAGCTGGGAGACGAATAAAAGCAGCGAGATGGCCTCCTCTTCGACCGGACGATCCACAGGCATGAACCAAGGAATTCTGAGTGAAGTTCCAGGGCACCTGAGCACCAGACTGGCCAATGGGGATGTAAGTGACGCTTATTTCTGCTTCAACCTGTGCTAAAAACGCCCCAAACACTTTTCTCATAACACCCCTTGCTCATGCAGGAAGTGACTACCTTCCCGAGCCAAGGCCAGGTGCGGGCCTTTTCTTGGCTCGTGAATCTGATGAACGCCATCACGCTAGATATGCGAAGCTACATCGGCATGTGGAATTTGAATTTCATGGTGGTGCTGGCGAAGAATATGAAGGACATGTGGTGGGGGTTTGATGCACTGGGGGCGCTGGTGGAGAGATGGCACCCACACACGCACACTTTTGTGTTCCAAGCGTTCGAGGCGAGTGTGCTGCTGGAGGAGGTGGAGCTTTTCCTGGGATGGAGGCAATGCCTGGAGTACGATGCAGCGACTCCTATCCTCCCGTAGGAAGATATTTTCGCAGACATCGTACAGGACAAGAAGGAGGTTTTGAGAATGACGAACAAGCATGGGATCTTCCTAGACCGGCTGGCCTGGTGGCTGATCCAGCATGCAAGGGAGATTAGCAGAGAGAGGGCGACCCGAGGACTGACGCTCTGCCTGACTGGGGTCTTCCTGTTCCCTACGAGCGGCGACTTCATCCTTTATGAGCATGTGGGAATCCTATCTCTGCTATGGTGCGAGTAGTCTCTTGCCCCTGCAGTGTTGGCACACCTGTACAGTTCGCTCACCACAATGAACCTAGGCGGACGGCGGGAGCTTGTTCCTGCTTCAGGTATGGATGGAGGCTCATTTAATGTTTGATTTTGCTGACCAGCAACCTTCCCCCTCCAGAATCTTCCTTCGGAGCTCAGTGTACTGCAGCAGGGCGTGATATGAGCCAGAGAATGAGATCAAGTGCGAGACAGCGCACTTCAAGGGCAGAGATGCTTGGCGCGATCATTTAGCCTACCTGGTGATGGAGGACTTCATTGTGAGGCCACTTTTCATGACGAGTATTGAATTCAAAGCTCGAATCAGGGAGGACAAAGATCTGTGGTTGATTGGGGCTGATACGATGGTGGTTTACCAGCCACATCGGTGCCATTGTCAGCTTGGAATTCCACGGAGCATTCCAACTTCATCCACCTGCATGGACACGATTGTCACCGGGAGGAATGAGAAGCTAATGAAGAAATCCAGAAAGACTTGGGTAAGGTACACAGTGAGCAAGAAAGTGGGACTGGCGGTACAGGAGAAACGGGAAGACATTTGGATGTACGAAGAGTTTAATGACACTATTCATCCCATTTCTTGTGATTTTTATATGGCCCGTAGGGCAAAGTGACGTATTTTATGATTTCAAATAAGTGTAACACAAAGTTTAGATGAATAAAAGTGACGATTTGCATTGTGTTTTTATCTCTTGAATTGTGTGGAATTGAGCAATGGAGTGTCAATGGGCTTCATAAATGTGTTCAATGGAGTGTGCTGTGAGGGCTGAGTGCGGAAGTCTTGGCGTCCACATCGATGGCCGTTAACTACTGGTAGACGTCCACCTTCTGATCGCCAACAGGCGGAGAGGGGTATTGACGTCCAAACCGAGAGCCGTTTAATTCAAACCTGGCGTCCAGACCTGGCCGTTTACCGAACTTCGATGTTTGACATTGAGGAGACTTTGGCGTCGACCCTCTGGATGCTAACGGTACATCAGCGACCAAGTCTTGACGGCAGGAAAAGGTAAACAGCCGTAGGTTGACGTCTACTTCAAAAAATAGCTTTTTTAACCGATGCCTCTCCGGCTCCATTTCACCTTTTCCAAATGCTGGAGAGAGCCTTTCTCTTTTCTTCTCCACACTCTCCAACCCTCTAACTCTTCCACTTCTTCATTCATCTTCTTCAACCCAAGATGAGGACACGGGGTAAGCGGACCATCCTCCCGGCTCGGCGCCAACCTGAGGAAGAGGAGGAGGAGAGAGAGGCTACCATGGCAGAGGAAGAAGAAGAGGAGGCGGCGGGCGACCCACCGGAGGGGGAGGAGACCACCGGAGACGACGGAGGAGGGGACGAGACGGAGGCGGAGGCACCCCGACGGCCTAAGGTAGGCTCCCAGAACCCTTAAAAATCCTGTGGACTGTATGTTGTAATGAGTGGAAAGAGGGGTAAACAGAGGAGACTCTGTCAGGTTTGACAGGAACTTGACGTCCACATCGGTGGACGTTGAGTTCCTATCAACGTCCATCCCCCTGCCGTTCAAATGAACTTGACGGCAACGGGTTGGACGCCGATAGAGGAACTTGACGGCCAACCATGGACGCTGATTGTGTGTAAATGACAGACCCCTTGACGCCAATTTGGGTTTAACGGCAATCGATGCTGACGCCAATTTGTCTGTGCTTTCTGCAGGGTAAAGGCCGAATGAGGAGCAGAGTCACCTGGGACTTGTGCTGGGCATGGTACAGGGCGCTGCCGGAGGCCCAGCAGACCCGGATAGCGAGGATGGGTTTTGGGCATTTGTTGTCAGTACGTCCATTCCATGTGGACGTACCATACTTAGAGGCTCTGAGGGAGCGATGGGAGGAGGACTGCAAGGCATTCATCATGCCTTGGGGGCACATGATACCTACGTTGGAGGACATAGCGTACCTGACGGGACTGCCGGTTCAGGGAGAGCCGGTAGTCGGACAGGAGAGGAGTTACTACTACGATGACATCATGGAGTTACTGGGTCTAGAGTTCGTGGCCGGGAGGAGGAGACCGATCCGGAGCATACTGCTCGGATCATTGTCGGAGGCGGTGGGATTGAGAGGCAGGAGGAGAGGGCCTCTGGAGACACTAGAGGAGTTCTACACCGGAGTACGGGGAGACCTCGACCTGGGGGACCGGAGCGAGGAGCGCTCGGTCAGGATCTTCGTCGCCTACCTCTTCGGGTGACTTTTGTTCGCGACACAGTCATCGCAGATGAACCGTAAGTTTGTACTTCTGCTGAGGGACTTGGCACAGGCTGGGAGATATGCATGCGGAGCCGCGATGCTGGGGCATCTCTTCTCCCTTCTCCCTAGCAGTTCGCAGTGCTCTCAGAGCACCAGGGGCTTCACCGCCTTTCTTCAGGTACGCCAATTTTATTTAATGCTCATCATTGATTTTTAAATTTGATTAACTGCCTGACTGACGTTCTTTTTGCTGCCTTGCAGATCTGGGGATACACCTGCTTCCCCATGGGACGCGGGACACAGAGAGAGGGGAGCCAGGCCTTGGTACCCCTCATGGCACGGTGGGATGTGGCCCCTGACCCCAGGGTCACAGACCGGCGCGTAGCGGACGTGCGCGCCACGCTGGATCATTACCCGCATGATCAGGTATGAAACTCTCAACTAGCTCTTCCATTCATTTAATTATTGCTTTTTGATTGATGTGACTGACTAGTGTTCTTTTCTTTTTCAGGTGGCATAGACTCCATATGCGGGGGAGGCAGACAGCTCACACCCGGCGGTGGTGGCGGGTCGACCTCTATTTCACCGCCACCTTCTCCTGCTCTGCCTGGGGACCTGCGAGGTCCTTTATATAGAGCTCGTGGTGTGGACCCTAGGCTGGCACCAGCCGGCCATGGAGGTACCGTCCCTGGGCAGAGAGGGGCACTCCCACCTCCAGTTCTTCGCCAAGGACCGAGACTGGGGCGAGGAGCACGAGAGCACAATCGCATACTGGCGAGCCGGAGGGGACCAGGTGGTGCAGCAGGCGAGCCTCCACGACAGCTTGGCTTACATGGAGGACTACCGGGCACGCTACGCCGGACGACTCCGGCTTGACCGGCGAGTGGTAAGTGAATTTCTATCTCTAAGCCTCTGTCATTTAAATTTCTAGATTTGATTTGATTCTAACCTTGAAGTGTGAATGACAACTGCCGGAGTCACAGGCGATCCGCCTCTTGGAGGGGCGGTTGGCGGAGCAGGAGGTAGAGTTGGAGAGACTCCGCGCCGAGGTGCGGACACTTGTAAGTACAATTCTGAGCCTATCTTGAAATTTATTTGACACTGATTTGAGTTGATGACTGACCAAGATGTGTGAATGCAGAAGGGAGAGCTATCGAGAGTGCGAGCGAGCCGAGACACAGGCGCGAGCTCGTCCGCACAGCCTGCGGGAGGGGACCTGGCGGTCCGCCTACAGGAGGCCCTGGACCGGGCACATGCGAGGGTCCAGGAGCTAGAGACGAGGACACGGGAGTTGGAGGCAGAGGTAAGACACTGAAACTCATACTCTTCTGTATGTGATGTGAATGTTCTAACTTGTTTGCCCCTTCATATGCAACGGCAGAGAGGAGGAGCGGCGACCCTCCAGACGCAGATGGAGAGTCTGCAGCTGGAGTTGTCGAGAGTGGAGGGCCGCCTGCTCGAGTCGCGGGAGCGGGAGAGAGAGGCGAGGGAGAGAGAGAGAGAGGCCGACCGAGCCCGAGACGAGATCGCGAAGAACTGCGAGATCCTGAAGGATCGGGTGCTGAGGAAGCACCGAGGGCAGCAACGGGCGGCTCAGCAGGAGGCACTGGGAAGGACAGGATCGGCCTTTGCCTCCGTAGATGACATCGTGTCCCTAGGGGACCCCTCCGTGGTGCGAGGAGGACTACCGTGACCCAAGGCATCGATAGCGTCGAGGCCTCCTCTCCCAGATTGGTGTCGGGAGAGAGAGGAGGAGGAGGTGAGTAGCTCACGTAGGCAGAGGCCTAGCGAGGGAGAGAGGAGAGAGGAGTGATACTTTGTATCACCAGGGGTATGCCCCTGTTATGATATGTACAGAACTTGATCATTATAGTGGAATTTTGTGGACTTTTGTCATTTATGCACTTGAATGGTTTGCTTGTGTTCTTTAGTTCCTGCATCCACAACACTTAGAGGAAAAAGGTTAATGTAGATCTGTCTTTAGCCCCTTGCCTAAATGATATACTTTTATTGAGATCTGGTCAAGGGGCTAATGTCTAATCAAAGATAAAACACAAGAAAAATACCCGAAGGGAAATATGCACATGCATTTTTTTTTTGATTTTGATTCTTTTGAAAATAAGAGTAAAAAATATGTATATGGTGAAAATATATACATCGAGAAACTCTCTTTTTTTTTGTCATCATTTTTTTTTGACGCTAAAATACATATTCATCACATGTCAAAGCATTGGGACTGTGTGATCTACTTAACCCCAGAGGTCATGAATGAGGAGGATCATGCATGAATTCCTTGATGTTGGAAATTGCCCCTAGCCTTCTTGATATTTTCCACCACGGAAGGTCTTATACAGTCAAATTTACCCCTAGAGGGAGGAATTTGGAAGAAATAAGTAGGAAGTCATGCAATGATTTGGTTCAAACTACTTTCTGTTTCCAAACCAACACCTCAAACTAAAGACTTGGTCAACAATTATTTCCAGGGGAATTTTTCTTCTTATTTGATTTTAGGGGTGGAGGCACGTACTTTTTGCTACCTACTTAATTTGGTCAACCTTTTCCTGGGTACGTACTTTTTGCTACCCTTTTTTGACCTTTTTGGCTTTTCTTTTCCCCTTTAGGCTTGATTTGATTCTGCCCCTTGCTTTTCTTGATTGCCCTATTTATGGTAACCTTGTCTTTTAGATGGGAGTGGATGGTCCCCTACTCGTAATTTGCTCCGCCTCCAGACACGACCGAGTGGGAGAAGAATGGGGGAAACATATTGACCAAATAAGACTATCCGAGTGTACTTGTGATTTTCCAACTAGAGAGCAATATTTTAACATCGCGTGGTGCGAATAAACCCTACCTCACTAATGACCAAGTGGAAAAGTAGAGATTTAAACCCACACCATTGATAAGTGATGAATGACCGACTTGACTGACTGACAGACTAAGGATAGAATTTCTTGCGGTAGATTGCGTTCCACGGATACGACAACTCTACTCCTTCGACGTCTACCAACCTATAAGCATTCCCTAAATATACTTCCTTGACAACAAACGGACCTTCCCAATTTTCTTGCATTTTTCTATTGGGACCTGGTGCCTTTATGATCTTGTGCTTTAGGACCATCTCACCCACTTCAAATTTTCTCTCAAGAACTCTTTTAGCATAAAAACGTGCAATTCTTTGACGGTAGACTTGAGCATGGTCAGCTGCTATCATTCGCCTTTCATCTAAAAGTTCAAGTTGTGCCAACAAGGCCTTCCGACGTTGATTAGGGTCAAGTTCGGCATCCAATTAAACTCTAAGGGAAGGGACGAAGACCTCATATGGGAGTATCGCATCTGATCTGTATGTCAAAGCATAGGGAGTTTGCCCCGTAGGAGTCCAGACCGAGGTGCGATAAGCCCAAAGAGCTTCAACCAGGCGGTCTGGCCAGTCAGCATTATTGTGAGATTTACATGTTTTCTTTATGATTTTGATGAGAGTTTTATTAGTAGCTTCCGCTTGTCCATTACCTTGTGGATAATAAGGGGATGAATGATGCAAGTTGATGCCATATTTACCACACATGTCGCGAAGCTCCTGTGAAGTGAATTAAGGTCCATTGTCGGTGACGATGTCCCGAGGCACGCCAAACCATGCAAGGATGTTGCGCTTGATGAATTTGACCACTGTTGAAGCTTTGACCTCAATGAATGATTCTACTTCAGCCCACTTTGTGAAGTATTCCGTGACGGTCAGGATGAAGGACTTCTTACAGATTTCTCTGGTTCTTTCCGCGAGAGGACCGACCACGTTAAATGCCCACATGGCGAAAGGCCAGGGAGCGATGAGAGGGTGAAGAGAAGACGAAGGAGCATGAATTTTGTCACCGTGCAATTGGCATTTAGTATAGTGATAGACAAAATGACGACAGTCTTCTTCCATGGTAGGCCAATAATAGTGTCTTAGCAACTTTTGGGCAATTGCTCTACCATTAACATGGCCACCACATTCAATAGAGTGAGCGGCTTCAACAACATTTTGAGATTCGATTTCATCAAGACAACGGAGGTAGACCCCACTGAGAGACTTTTTGTACAGAATGCCACCTATGATCTTGTAACGCTCCGAGACGCGGCGAATGGCCCGTCTATCGGCAGAGGGAAGGATCCATCTTTGAGAAAGTTCTCGATGTCAAAATACCAAGAATGGCCATCTTCGAGGTCCATTTCTGGCTCTTTTGAGAGCGCATGGACCCGAAGGGATGGAGAAAGAGACGTGAGTTGAGAAAACCAAGGATCTACATGGGAGGGGACTCTCAACCTTTGGATAGAGACGATTTCAGAAGATTTTCCCAAAGGGATGGGAATGGAAGAAGCTAAGGAAGTGAGTGAATCTGCTAGGATATTTTGAGCCCTAGGAGTGTGAACTAGGGTGAGCTTCCTAAACTACTGGACGACCTTTCCCACCAACTCTTGGTATGGTTTCAACTTGGGGTCCCGGGTCTGATACTTGCTAAGAGATTGCCAGAGTATCAACTACGAATCACCAATTATCCTTAACTCATTGACTTCGAGTAATAATGCCATTTTCAGCCCAACTAAGAGCGCCTCATACTCGGCCACATTGTTCGTGGCTCAGAAGGTTAACTGATAGGCATGTAGAATGACTACCCCTTCCGGTGAGAGGAGGACTGCCCCTATTCCACACCCTATGGAATTGAGGGCCCCATCGAAATAAAGCACCCATGTAGGTTCACCATAGATAATGGCTCCTAACTCTTCATCGGGAAAGCTTTCATCAATGGGAGAGCATGAAGGCAAGGGGTGGTGGGCCAAATGCTCAGCAATAGCGTGCCCCTTGATCGACTTTTGGTTGCCATAGGTGATATCAAATTGATTAAGGAAACTCTGCCACCTCATCAACCGGTCAGTTAGGACAGGCTTCTCGAGCAAGTACCAAATTGGGTCCATACGCGCCAGAAGTTTCACTTCATGAGCAGGAAATAATGCTTTAACTTCTGGGCAACCCAGACGACGGCCGCACACGTTCTTTCCATAGCGGTGTACTTCTTTTCAGCTTCATTGAACAACTTGGATAAATAATACACCGCTCTCTCCTTCTTCTCGTCGTCATATTGGGCCAAAACTGCTCCAGTTGAATCTTCAATGGTTGACACATAGAGCAGTAAAGGCCCACCCGGGACTAGAGGAGCGAGAACAGGGGGATTGAACAGATAACTCTTCAACTCATCAAAGGCCTTTTGACATTTATCGTTCCAATCAAACTTAGCCTCTCCTTTAAGCATCTCATAGAAGGGCTTACAACAAATTGAATGTTGGGAGATAAATCTCCTAATGAACTGAGGTCTACTAATCAGCCCTCTGATTTCTCTGATATTCCTAGGAGGAGGCATGTTGATTATTGCTTTGGCCTTATTGGGATCAATCTCAATTCCCCGCTTGCTTACTATGAACCCCAACAATTTCCCCGAGGAGACACCAAAGACACACATTTTGGGGTTCATCTTAAGATTGTGTTCTCTAGACCGCTGGAGAACTGCTCGGAGGACCTCAGCATGGCCATGTCGAGTCTTTGATTTAACCAAGACATCGTCTACATAGACCTCCATGTGCACATGCATCATGTCATGAAAAATCACCATCATTGCCCTTTAATAGGTTGCTCCCGCATTCTTCAATCCAAAGGGCATGACGACATAACAGTAGGTCCCCAAAGACGTTTTAAAAGAAGTTTTCTCCTGGTCTTCCTCCGCAAGATGAATCTAGATATACCCAGAGAAGCCATCCATAAAAGACAACATCTCGAAGCTAGCAGTGCTGTCCACTAGGACATCTATGTGTGGGAGAGGGAAATCGTCCTTTGGGCAAGCACGATTAAGGTCACGGAAATCTATACAGATTCTAACCTTACCGTCCTTCTTCATCACAGGGACGATATTAGCTACCCATTGTGGATATAGCACAACCCTAATGAATTTGGCTTTATGCAACTTGTCAACCTCCTCTTTGATCTTGAGTGCAAGCTTGGGATGTAGCCTTCTCAGCTTTTGTTTGACAGCTTTGGCGTCGGCTTTTAGGACCAACCGGTGCTCGACCAAAGAGGTGTCAAGTCCTGGCATGCCCTCGTAGGACCAAGCAAAACCATCAGAGAATTCTTTGAGAATAGCTACCAGAGCTTCTTCTTCTTCAACACTCAAGTTGGCACTAATCAAAACTACCTTCGGAGATTCTTTAGTGCCAAGGTTGACCTCTTTAGTGGGCTCATCCACAGCCATGGTTGGCTCGTCGAACCTCTTTGTGCCATCCACATAGGAGCTCACTGGGTCCTCTTCTTCCAACCCAGGATCTCCCAACTCATCCTTCTCATCAAATTCTAGCAGATAATCTCCTAAACCATCATCTAAAGAGTCGCCTTTTTCAAAATTTGATTCAATAAGGCCAGGCTCCTCAAGAAACTCTGGGACTTGACTTAACTTGGCACACCTCTCAGCCAAGGCTATGACATAACGGGCAGGAACTTGCCTACCCTTCTCTTTGCGCACACATGGCTGAGAGGATCTAGACTCTTCTAATCCTAAACCCGACTCTAGACTATACCCTAGACCCGATTCTAAGCTAAAATCTAGACCACTATATACAGGACTGCTATGTACAAAACTATGTACAGAGGAAGTGCCCCCAGAGGGGCGAGGAAAGGAGTCTAAGCTGGAGAGCGTCGACCCTTGGCCGAGCGGAAGAGACTCCAAAGCGGATGGGTGTTCGATGGAGACCTCGCATTTCCAATTTTGAAAATTGGCATTTTTTTTTGGTATCAAGGACTAGAACCATAAGTTGCTGACTTAAGACAGCCTCGACTGGCCATGCGAGGGATGGAGAAAGAACAGGTGGAGAAGGAAGGGAGAAAGAAGAAGTTGAGGGTAGAGGGGAGTCAGGTGCTGGGCACACAGTCGGGAGAGATTGTGAAGGAGAGGGAGAAGGTGGAGACGGAGATTCAGAACCGAAGAGCGAAAGAAGGCCAAAATCTTCGGAGACTTCCTCTAATTGGGCGTCCTCTTCATCGTCGCTTTCCGAGTCGGACAACTCTTCTATCACGGGTTCTCGAGTTCCCGGTTGGAGGGGCCCCTGAACGAAATGTTCCTTCAGGGTCCAGGTAAGAGGTTGATAGTGAATAAATGGGTCTGGATGAATGGGGTCCGGATGAAAACCTAGACCAGCCCTATCTAGCGGCCTCTTGACTTGGGTGTGGTCTGGATGAGTGGGGTCCGGGGGAAAACCTAGACCCTGCTGGTTCTTTCCTAACCCTTGGCCATGTATATAGCCGATCCTAGCCATTACCTCCCAACCTTTCCCTTGGGGGCATGGGACATGGGGTTCTTTAGCTGACTGGGGAGATTGATTGAGATCACAGGGCAAGGGGAAGTCAAAGATTGACATGACCGGCTTCTTCCCCTTGTCCGGAATGAACAAATGCGGCATCTGCTCCGAGGTGATGGAATTAAGAGTTTCTAGGGTAGGAATGCTCTTGATTTTGATAATCCGCCCATTGAAAGGAAACTTGAAGCACTGATGGGCGGTGGAAGGGACCCCTAAGGTTTGTTCTAGCCATGGACGACCGAGAATGGCCTTGTAGGCCGGATCGACGTCGAGGACTAAAAACATAGAAGACATAGTAACGGGCCCGATTTCAAGCTGAAGAGCAATCTTACCTTTGGCAACCCTTGTAGAGTTGTCATAGGCAGCGATGGTGGAGCATATTTTCTCCAGATTATCTTCCCCCAAACCCAATTTCTTGAGGGTCTTCATCGGACATACATTGATAGATGCCCTGGTGTCGATCAGAGTGGAGTCTACCGAAACCCCATTGAGGTTGATGGTGAGACAGAGAGGAAGCGAACAGCACTCGGGGGCGGCAAGATCTTTGTCCGAAAAAGAGATAGAGGGTCCTTGGGTAAGGGAGAGAATGGCATTGGTGACCCCACTAGGAGGGAGGTCATCATTGACCATGATCTTTTGGAGAAATTAGAGGAGGGTGGACTGGTGAGATGGCGACCTCCGAATCAATTCCAAAATAGACACCCTTGCGGACGTCTTATCTAGGTGTTGGAGAATGTCATATCCGGTGCCGGAGGGTGGTGGAGGTCCATTATCCTCCTCATCTTGCAAAGGTCGCGGGGGTGGAGGAATGATCCGGTTCCTGAGCGTGACATGAACATCTTCCTGAGACCTGGGGAGGATTAACTGGAGAGGTCTGGTCTCGAGGGTAGACGACTCAAGGGCAGGGAAGGTAGGAGGGTAGGCCTCTTGACGGATTGGTCGGATGAGGACTAAAGGCCGCTCCTTTAAAATGGCGTCTACTGTCGTGGAAGGTTCCTCAGACCCTATGGAAGGACACGGGTACCATTCTTCAAAGCCCTCTACCCCCCACTTTTGTTCTCTCCTCACGACTCGGGGTTCTGCATGCGTCATGGTGTGGACGTTCTCTTGGGTCCTAGAGGAGGAGGGATTGTTGCTTTGGTAGCTGGGGAGGGGGTTTTGGAAGATACCCAGCTCTTTCTTGGTATACCTAGACTTCGCTATGGCTACCTTGACATCCTCCCAGTTAATCCTTCCTTGATCGTTCATGTCATACACCCAGTCATGGAAGGTAAAGCAGTTGTGGAGCTGATGACCATGGGCCCTATGGTAAGGACAATATTTGGAGGTGTCCACCCTCGGGTTGATGTTTTCCCTTTGTGGGGGGAGTTGGATAGCATCGCAGGACATAAAGGCAAAGAATACGTCCACGAGGGTCTCAGGCAGGGGAGGGTAGTGAGACCTCTTAGGGCCAGGCTGGGTGTAGGCAGCAGGAGGGAGAACTGCAGAGTAAGGCATGGAGGGGTGTGATGGGAACTGATGAGGGTTGGAAGGAGTGGATGGAGGATTGGAGGGCTTGTTTGGAAGCCTCAACGGCTGACTGTAGGCGTTGACGGACTCATTGATGGTCACCCCCTTGGTGGTAGGTGCCGCGGGAGCCTTACGTCCCTTGGGCTTCCCTTCGAAAAAGTGTGGCAGAGAGGAGTCCTTAATTTGGTTCTAGACCACCCTGGCTCGGTTGTAATGGTGTACGAATGAGGGAAACTCACACAGCATCAGGACAGAGCGAAGCACGGGGGTGGTGTTGGTAACCAACATGGTTATAGCTTGGGACTCCGGAATGGGTATATCCGCCCTTGATGCCATGGATCTCCATCGATTGGCAAACGTGACAAAGTTTTCGTTTGGCTTCATCTTTTCTGCCACCAAGTCAGGAAGTGTAGGGACTTGGGTAGGGAGATGAATCGCTCGGAGACGATGTCGAAGTTAACGAGGTCCGATGCGGGTAGGGAGGTGAACCACCTCAAAGCCTCCCCTTCTAACGATTGTTGGAAGAGGTGAACTAAAAGAACCCGATCATACAGCCATCGGTGGGAATCCATGGTGAATCCGACAAGATGGAACTGGGGATCAGAGGTCCCGTCATACTTGCGGTACTTCGGGGCCTTGAAACCCGGAGGGAAATAGGCGCTGGGAAGCTTGCAGTAATTCTGGAGGGAATGAGGCTTTGAAAGGGACAGGGATTCAGCCAAAAGCTTCCTAATACGCCCCTCCATCTCTGAACGGGAGACGGACTCAGATCGAGTGGGGGGTGCGGGCTGTGCATGAGGTGGATAGGAGAAGGAAGGAGTTGGGACAGGAGTAGGTAGAGGAGTGGAGGGAATTGGAGTGGAGAAGGGGACAGGAGAGACGGGAACCCGTGAAGGGGTCGCAGGCCTAGGAATGGGCCTAGATGAGGAAGCTTGGAAAGGGGAAGGGGATGGAGAGGAAGGGGAGACTGCTGCCCGAACAGTATGCTTGGAGAGCATCAAAATGATGTCCTCGGGCGAGTACCGGGAAAGGAGCTTGGAGAATTCAGGGTCTTCTTGGGTGTCTTGTGCATAAGTGGGATTGACCCTCAAACTCACGCTCCCCTCAAAATCAGATTGAGAGGAAGAGGAGGAATGGACCGACTCTTCGGGTTGGTTGTTGGTGTCAACCATCCCGACAAACTCATGAACATTATCTTCATATTCAAATGCCAGATTATCAGCCATGTTTAATGAGTTTAACCAAGCGTCCATTAGCACACAACCTACTGGTTTTAGAATGGTTTAAGTTGAAGTGATTACACTATTTTAGAAGAAATATGGGTTTCTACCAAACAATGTTATCAAACAACGTCCCCAAAATTTTAAAGATCAACGTTATGTGTTATGTTGACTTGTAAAGGCCATTCTCTCAAATCTAACTCAGACCCGGGTAAATAGGCAAGGTAGACTAGGAGGGTAAAAGGTCCTCCTGCCCCGTACCGTGAGGGAATCCACAGAATGTAGGGACTTACAGAGTTTTCTTCAGAACCAACCCGATTTACCTGAGAGGGAATCCCCGAGTAAATGGTTGTAAACCGAAGAAGGGTGATCCTAGAATGTGAGGGGAGGCTAGAAAAGGTGAGAAGAGTGACCCCCCAGTGACTGAGGACCGTCAGTGGCAAACAGTAAGCAGACATAAAACAAAATCAAAGCAAAACAATCAAAAAAAAAAAAGTCAAAAACATGCTTCTGTGAAACTAAACGGCATACAGGTTGATGCACAGTTCATCAGAAAACAAGTAAACGACATGATCGACTGACGCTAATAGCAAGTAGACGACAACCTAGATGGACGCTAACAGAAACTAAACGGCAGGAAAGATAGACGTTTACTTGGGTAAACGACACGATCGCTTGCCGTCTACCTGGCCGCAGTGAGACCACAGTGGCAGAAGTTGTCCCACCGTGATCGCCAGAAGAGAGCTGTGGACGCTCATTTCCGCGTTGTCCCCGGCCGACCACTGGATCTTCTGGGAGCTCGCGGGCGCCACTGGCCTCTCGTTGGCGATGATGGGGTCGCCGGTTGACCTCGTTGACTCTCCGGTTGACTAGAGAGAAAACAAAGCAAACTAGCAAAAGGAGAGGGAGTTTGTGATCGCAAGGGCCTTACCTGTGCCCAAGGAGTGATGGAATCGCGTCGGTTCAGTGGCCTTGCACAGCGGATGGAGACGGGGCTTCAACTTCTCCTTCTTCGGCCGGCCAAAGAAGAAGAGCTCCACGGTCTTCTACAAGTCGTTCCTGCCACAAAAGACACTCTATTAGTCTAAGGAAAGCGCGGTAAATGCTCAGAAATGTTGTGAGACAGCAAAAAAGGTGAGTCCTGTACCAGTTGCGGACTTGAGAAGAGGGGTGGCCAAGTGCTATGACCACCCTTCTTCCCTCCGTTTTTTGTTGGGAAACCCCTTTCTAGGTGTGTAGGGAAGTTACCTACGTGCCTAGAGTGATGGGGAAGGTGTGTGTGACATGCAAATAACTAAAGAGAGAGTAAGGAAAGAGAGAGGGATGGAGGTGTAGATCCTCGTTCGTTGGCGTTGCAGCTCCTCACAGGGCTCCTCCAGCTCGGGAAGAAGCCTCCTGAACGTCCCGAAGTGTGAGAGGAAGAAGAGGAAGTGTTGATAAAGCTTGGGTGCAAATTCTCTCTCTTCTCTCAAAGTATCAGCATGTGGACATCCAGCCTCTCCCCCTCTGGCTTAGAGGGCTCATGGGAGTGTTATATAGACAGTGGGGGTAGAGCTCAGCACCCTTGGATGCTCAAGTGTGAAGAAACACATTTGTACACTTGGCAATCCAAGTATAAAAGCTCCAACCAATGGGGGAGGCCAAATAGTATTTTTACTGGGTGAAGGGGGTGCCAAGGTGGCCCATTTGCTCGTTGGGAACGGCCCCATGCGGTGCATGGGCGAGAGAATGGCGCAAGTGGGCTAGATTCTCGGGGTTGTTGCGCAGACCAGGTAAACTTGGTTGACGTCCAGCGATCCTACCGCCAACCTCATGCAAACGTCCAGAGATGTGGACGCCAATATGGGTTAACATCCAGGGCCTATGCCGTCAACCAGTAGTCGGTGGCAATCAATGCTGCCGTCTACATGGCATCCGAGGCAAGTCAACAAACGGTCAAACGAAGCTTAATGGCCCAAAAGAGCCTTGTGGGAGATAGGCCAAATCTCGCATCTACAGTCTTGGCTTGCTTTTTCGTGGATCCTTTGGAGTGCCAAGGACATGGGTATTTATACCCCCATATGTCTATAAAAGGCCATGGGGTACGTGGGCACAAAAACCTAGGTAGATCCCATTGAACCCCAAGCAGCCACATGTCCAGATGATTTCACGAAATTGAGATTTAGCCAAAGTGTATCGACACTACTACAGAGTGTGTCGACACACTGTCCCAAACTGGCAGAATTGGTTCTCTGGGAAGAGTCACTAGTGTCGACACTACTTCAGGCAATGTCGACACACTGTCCAGAACTGCCAAACAGGTCTTATGGGAACTGGATCTAGTGTCGACACTGCCTGGGACTGTGTCGACACACTGTCCAGACCTATTGACTGGGTTCACTGGGAACTAGGACTAGTGTCGACACTACTTGATTCTGTGTCGACACCACTTGACCATTTCTTCATCATTTTGCCTTAGTGTTTGAAACACTGTGTCGACACCAGAAGAGGGTGTGTCGACACTACAATGACAAAATCTGTATACACCTGCAAAATTAACACATAAATCATTAGTACAAGATATTATCATTAAAATATGAGATATTAAACATCAAGAACATATCATCATCAAAATCACAATATGTCATCATCAAAATCAAAGTATGAGTGATTTTAATTGGTTATCATTAAAATACAACTTTAGGAAATTCCAAAACACACTCAACCCTACAAATCTGTCTATAACAGGCTTCAAATTTACCCTTAACTTCTTTTTCCTTGAGCTGTGATGTGCCGTACTGGTAAGGAGAGGAACTTCAGGGACCACATTTTTGCCTTTCTTAACTGATCTGGAATCTGGCTCAATAGGTCCTTGATCTTCAGAATCTGAGGAACTGGTAGCGAGGCCATCTTGAAATGAGTCCACCTGGAGGTTGGTGGTTGTGCCTTCCCCCTGAGTTGGTGCTGCCTGCTCTACTACATGCTCCCCCTCAATAGGAGCAATAGTAATAGGAATTTCTTCTTCATGCTCCCCCTGAATAGAAGCAACTAGCATAACAGTTTCTTCATTGTGGCTTGATGCCACGACCTTTGGAAAATTATCCTCGGCAACTATTTCTTACTCCCCCTGACTGGGAGCCTCTTCCAACTGAGCATTCTCACTGTGGCCTACTGCCACATCTTCACACACAATCTCTGGCTCTTGCCCCCCTTGGGTGCTGGTTATGGAATCCAACACATTCTTGAGAATTGAAGCCACAACTGAGGTGGGGTTTACAATTTCTTCAACTGGATCCCCGAAAGGATCAATGTTATCTACAGGAATATCCTCATCCTTCTTGAGCTACCCACTGGTGCCACAAAGCTGTCCTCTACTTCATTTTCTTGAAGATCTGCTGCTTGTTCTTCGAGTACAAATGAAATCTTTGTCCTGACTTCCTCTTGCATGGCTGGAGTTGCTGCAAAGTGCTCTTCTTGAACTACTAACGTCTCTTCTCTTATAACTTCCTGTTGAACTGCTGGTTCTGCTGCTACTGCCTCTGCCTGAGATGCCTCTTCTGGAATCACTGAAACTCTAGGGGCTTCAACTGTTGTAGCCACTTCTGCTTCTGCAATTTGAGCTTCTTGGGCTTCACCAATGATGGCTTCACCCTCAGATACTGAGGTTTTGGTCCATACCCCAGCTACCAATGAAAATCCACTCTTCTTCAAATTTCTGCTACGAATGGCTTGGCCCATTTTCTCATAAACTGCTCCAACCACACTGATCCCATAATGATGGAAAATTGTGGTTAGCAAATGGGATATGGTAGAGACACATTTAGCTTTCTCTTCTTATCCCAAATCTGAGCGGATGCAAACTTCATCCTTTCCAGAATCACCTCTGCCATGTTTATACTCTTGTTCTGGATAGCCCAGAACATCATATCGGAGTCCACCTTGGTGCTTGTAGAGAAGGTGGCACTCCTTTGGACCAATATCTGACAAACTATGAAATGTAAAATACGATTGAATGCATTGAACTGATTAATATCTATCTTCCTATCTTTCAGTTTGAACTCAGAACCAACAATCCCTAAACCCTTTGCCTGAACATCGACAGTGTGTACTACACTGTGACCGGAGGTAGACACACCAAACAACAATTCCAACATATCATAAGTGATCCTAATCTGGGTTCCCTTGACCATGGAAATCAAGGACCCGTCTTCATCAGTCTTCAAGCAAACATAAATGCCTTGACAAGGTCTGGATAACTCACCTCTGATAGAGTATCTATCTTCGTGCATTTCATTCTTTCCATTGCTGCCACGATGTTGTGCATCCCGTTCTTTTCAAAATCAGCCACATCCACTGCCTTGTGCCCGCATAGCTTTGTCTTCATAGTTGTAAACCTTTCCTGTTGCTCGACGGTGAGGAACACAGCTCCATAGCCTCCGACGGTGCTAGAAACTCCCGAAACGGCCATGGTTTTAAGAGGGAAAAGGTTCTATATGGTTGGAAGGAAGATTGGAGCAGAAGCCCTCAAGAATTTTCTTGCCGGAAGAGGTGGAAGATTTGAAATGGCAAGGAATCGATGCCGGAGTCGTTAGGGTTATCGTCTCACGCAAGTCAAAAGAGATGAAGTGTAGGAGATGAATCGTTGCAACACAAACTTCGGGATATATATAGAGTAAAGATAAAGTGACTTCTGAGATGCTGACACCATAAAGGCAGAAAATGACAAACAGAAATGTTTTCGAGACGAATAAATGCTTTAAAATAAACAACACATCGCAGATAAGTATGAAGCAAATAATTTTTTAAAGAAATTTTACTTAATTTCAGCGGAGAGAATTATTGATACTTTGAAATAATTAGTATATCAGTTATATGCAGATAAATCATTCACAATTTGCACATGCCTAGTTCCCTTCTAAGGGATGTGAACCTCTCTTCCGGTAGGGCCTTTGTGAAGATGTCTGCTAACTAATTTTGTGTATCAATAAAAGAAATGTCTATATTACTATTAGCTACATGATCATGAATAAAATGATACCTAACCTCTATATGCTTTATCCTTGAGTGTTGAACTTGATTCTTGGTTTGATTTATAGCACTGGTGTTGTCGCACATCAAGGGAATTGTCTTGATTTGAAGTCCATAATCCTTAAGTTGTTGTTTAATCCATAAGGGTTGTGTACAACAGCTTCCATATATCAGGTCTACTTGTTGTTAAATAAAGTAATGAACCTATCATACTTCTATAAAGCTTCTGATCTACTTTCTTACCACCTTTATCACTGTCTAGCCTTGTTGATGTGCTCATTGGTGTTGACAGTGGCTTGGCGTTTTCAAATCCAAACTTCTTTAGTAATTCTTTGATGTATTTGGCTGGACAAATGTGTGTGCCTTCTCTTCCTTGTTTGATTTGTAATCCAAGGAAGTAGTTGAGCTCCCCCATCATGCTCATTTCAAACTCTCCCTACATAAGCTTTTCAAAATACTTGCAAAGAGACTCGTCAGTAGAACCAAATATTATATCATCAACATAGATTTGTACAAGCAATACACTTTTGACTTTGGACTTAATGAACAATGTGCTGTCTACTTGACCTCTAATAAAGCCATGTTCTAATAAAAATGCACTGAGCCTTTCATACCAAGCTCTAGGTGCTTGCTTTAATCCATACAATGCTTTATGCAATTTAAATACATGATTCGGAAAATCAATATCATCAAAACCAGGAGGTTGTTATACATAGACTTCCTCCTTTATATAACCATTTAGAAAAGCTGATTTTACATCCATTTGAAATAATTTTAAAGCCAATGTTGATGTATTTGCAAGTAAGATTCTGATTGCCTCAAGTCTAGCCACTGGTGCATAGGTTTCATCGAAATCTATGTCATCCTCTTGGGAATAGCTTTAAGCTACCATTCTGGCCTTGTTTCTAGTGATCACACCAGCTTCATCCAATTTGTTCCTGAACACCCATTTGGTGCCAATCACAGGATGATCTGATGGTCTCGAAACAAGTGACCATACTTGGTTTCTCTTGAACTGGTTAAGTTCTACTTGCATGGCTAATATCCAAGATTCATTAGACAGTGCTTCATTAACTGTATTAGGCTCTATTTGTGATACAAAGGCTAAATAATCACAAGGGATTACATTACCTCTTGTTCCCAATTATGTTGTCCAGCGGGTGATCCCTTTTGTACCTCCTTTCCTTTGGAAGATTGCTATGTGATGTGTCTTTTTGTTGTAGATCTTCGAAAGGTGGATCTTCCTTGTCCTCAATGGATGTGTTCTTTAGCTTCTTGGACAATTCATCTGTATCATCATCATCACTATCGACTTCCTTTCTTAAGGAAGGGTTAGTTTCATCAAAAATAACATGCACTGATTGTTCAATCAATAAAGTATGCTTATTAAATACTCTATATCCTTTGGGTTTAGAAGCATACCCCATGAATATACCTTCGTCTGATTTTGAATCTAACTTACCAACGTCCCTTTTTCCATTGTTATGGATGAAGCATGGACACCCGAAGATTCTGAAGTGACTGATTTTTGGCTTCTTCTGTTTGAATAATTCGTATGCAGTCTTCTTCAGGATTGGCTTGATCATCAGTCTGTTGATTATGTAGCATGTTGTGTTGATGGCTTCAGCCCAAAAGTATCTTGGTAATTCATACTCTGACAGCATTGCTCTATCCATGTCCAACAAGGTTCGATTCTTTCTCTTAGCAACTCTATTTTGCTATGGTGTCCTTGGTGCTAAGAAGTTGTGCTCTATCCCTTGGTCATCACAGAACTTGGCGAATCTTTCATTTTGGAACTCTCCTCCATGATCTGATCGGATGCTGAAGATACTGTACTTCCTATCTTTCTGAACATTCTTACTGAAGCTTACAAAACTGTCAAATGTGTCATCCTTATGTTCCAAAAGGGATACCCAAGTGAATCTGGGGTAGTCATCCACTATGACAAATCCAAAGTTCTTTCCTCCAAGACTTGTGGTCCTCATTGGTCCAAACAGATCCATGTGCAATAGGTCTAAAGGCTTTAAAGTTGTTACTACTGTCTTTGACATGAAGGATGACCTAGTGTGCTTACCTTTTGTGTACGGCCTACAAACACTATCCATTCTTATGCTTACTTTGGGTAGGCCTTCCACTAGGTTTCTCTTGATTAACTTTCTTATGCCATCCAAGCTACAGTGACCTAATCTTCAGTGCCAAAGTTCAGTTGAGTGCTCTTTGTTTGCTGTCAGACAAACATCTTGATCTTTCAAGTCTTCTAGATGAAGTACATAAAAGTTCTTTTCCCTGCTGGCTTCAAACAAGACTGCACCATCCTTCATAATATTGCACTTTGATTCTTGAAACTTTATTTGATGTCCTTTGTCACACAGTTGGTTGATGCTGATAGGATTGTGCTTGAGTCCTTTTACACAAAGTACATCTTCAATGTGTGAAAGTCCTTTTACGGTCGACCATACAGAGCCTCGTAGGGCGCCATCCCAATACTGGAGTTAAAGCTGTTATTATATGAAAACTCCACCATGGGAAGGTGCGACTCCCACGTGCTACCCCAGTCTAGGCAACACGCTCTCAACAAGTCCTCGAGGGTCTGTATGGTCGTCTCCGACTACCCGTCTGTCTATGGGTGGTAGGCTGAATTCAACCTCAGCTCAGTGCCAAGTGCCCGCTGAAAACTGTGCCAGAAATGAGAAGTGAACCTTGGATCTCTATCTGAGACAATAGAGACTGGGGTTTCATGCAAAGGCACCACTCTGTCCAGAAACAACCGAGCCAGTCTGTCCACTGACCATGCTGCTCTAACCGGTAGGAAGCGGGCTGTCTTCGTCAGCCTGTCGACGATCACCCAAACGTTATTGTGCCCCTGTGAAGTGCGAGGTAAGCCTGAAACAAAGTCCATGGTGACGTGCTCCCACTTCCACACGGGAATGGGAAGCGACTACAACTCACCACAAGGACGCTGGTGCTCTCCCTTCACCTGCTGACAGGTAAGGCAGCGCGAAACAAACTCAACGATATCTCTCTTCATCCCAGGCCACCAAAAGAGTACCCTCAAGTCGTGGTACATCTTAGTGGAGCCCAGATGAATAGAGTATCATGACTGGTGTGCCTCAGATAGTACCTCCTCCCCGACGTCCTCTGGAACGTAGAGTTTGTCTCAGAACTGAACCTCGCTCCGTCCAGCACCACCCTAGGCAACTGCAACATGTCTGCCAAGTCTGCGTCTGCACTCTACACCTCAATCACTTTCTGATATATCAACAGGCGAACTGTCATGCTGGCCAATACTGCTCTCTCCCGGAGGCTAGACGGCATGAATACACCTTGAGTGGCGTGCTCCAGGAGTCTCCAGTGTCTAACCAACAAAGAACTCAAGTGGGCTCTCCTACTTAAAGCATCTTCTACGACATTAGGCTTTCCCGGGTGATAGGAAAGGGTAAAGTCGTAGTCCTTCAAGTACTCGAGCCACCGGCGCTGCCTGAGGTTCAGATCACTCAGGGTAAAGATGTACTGTAAGATCCGTTGATCTGTGAAGACCTCGAACACCTCGCCGTACAAGTAGTGCCTCCACAACCTCAAGGTGAACACGACCGTTGTAAGCTTCAGGTCATGTGTCAGGTAGTGCTGCTCATGCTTCTTTAGCTGACGAGAAGCATAAGCAACTGCTCAACCGTGTTGCATCATCACAACACCCAAACCAGTACCAGACACATCTTTGTAGAAAACAAAGCCACCGCTGCCAAAAGGTAGCACAAGGATCAGAGCTGAAGTCAGCCGACTCTTCAGCTCCTAAAAACTGCACTCGCACTCTGCTGTCCACACAAACCTGGTCTCCCGCCTGGTCAACTGGGTCAAAGGCTCTGCAACTCTGGCGAAGTCCTGCAAGAACCTCCTGTAGTAGCCTGTCAGCCCTAGAAAACTGCGAACCTCTGCAACTGTAGTGGGCTAGCCCCAAGAAACAACGACCTCAACCTTGGCGGGATCCACCGCCACACCTGCACCAGAAACAACGTGACCCAGGAAATGCTCCTCCTTTAGCCAAAATTCACACTTTCTGAATTTGGTGTAAAGTTGGTGACTCCTTAAAGCCTACAACACCAGCTTCATGTGAACCTCATGCTCCTCTGCCATCGCTGAGTACACCAAGATGTCGTTGACGAACACCACCATGAACCCGTCTAGGTACTCTCAAAAAACACTGTGAATCAGCTCCATGAATGCTGTAGATGCATTCGTGAGCCCAAAATGCATCACGACAAACTCGAAGTGGCCGTAGCGGGTACGAAAAGCTGATCAGGAGATGTCAGACTCGAGGATCCGCAACTGGTAGTAGCTCGACCTCAAGTCGATATTCAAGAACACTGAAGATGATTGCAACTAGTCGAACAAGTCATTGATCCTAAGCAATGGGTACTTGTTCTTCACGGTCACCTGATTCAGCTGCCGATAATCAATACACATTCTGAGGCTACCATCTTTCTTTCTCACAAACAAAACTGGCGCTCCCCATGGCGAACGGCTAGGACGAATGAAGCCCAACGCAAGCAACTCCTATAGTTGGCACTTCAAGTCCTGTAGCTCCACCGACGCCATCCTGTACGGTGCCTTGGGCATAAACATCGTCCCCGGAAGCAACTCAATGTTGAAATCTACGTCCCGCTCAGGCGGCAAGCCATGTAGATCCTCCAGAAACACGTTGGCAAACTCACAAACAATAGGCACATCTGAAACAAAAATCTCACCAGAATTTGAGACAAACACAGAAGCCAAGAAAGCAACACAACTGTCTCGGATGAGGCGTCGAGCTCTACAGAAAGAGACAAAAGGTCGGCAGACAGACCAGGTACCTCGGAAGCTAAGCACAGGTGCTCCAGGTATCTCAAACCTCACAGTCTTCCACTGACAATCCAGTGCAGAGTGCGCCTATAACTAGTCCATCCCAAGAATGGCATCAAAGTCGTGAAGCTATAAGGAAAACAGTTTGGCTAGTAGCTGGCGGCCCTGTACCTCGACGGTGACACCCTCTAGGTACCCCAGAGTACGAACAAAGTCACCCGTCGGCAGCTCAACTACAAGGTCACAGGCCAACTCTGGCGCAAACTCAAACAATGCAGCAAAGAACTCCTCAGAAACAAAACAGTACGTGGCACACAGATCAGTCAAAACTTTAGCAGCCCTACCAAGGATGGGAACCGTACCGACAATCAGATTAGAGGCCTCCGCCTCCTCTCTGGTGATGTTCATCACCCGACCACGTCCACGTCCTCGCTGAGGCTGCTGCTACTGGCACTACTGTAGCTGCTGGAACTGACCCTGGTGCTGCTGCTGGCGCTGCGCCGGCTGGGGTGGAGGAAACTACGCCTGAGGTGCCTGCTGCTGCCTCAACAATGGACACTCTCACCTGTAGTGACCCGGCTACCCACAGTGGAAACAACCTGTGCCCTGCTGGTCCTGCTCTGCTCCCTGCTGCACCGACTGCTCCACTGGCTGCGGCTCCCGCTGATGTCGCTGCTGCTACCGCCTGTACTGATGCTTGCCTCCACGAGTGAGAAGCTTCTTCAACTTCGAGGACAGGCCAGCACCGCCTGTCCCTGAAGAAGAAGAAGAGGAAACACTCCCTCGACTTCCTGAAGGGCGCTGGTACGGAGAAGACCTCACCGAGCCTCCACTCTAGTGCGGCTGAAATCGACACTCCCGCTCCATGGCGGTGGCTCTCGCCACTGCCGTCCCCAAAGTGTCACAGGGGTGGCCAGCCATGGCCTACCTTGTAACGTCACGCGTTTCTCGGATCATCGTGGATCCTGTGTTTAGTGGCTGTGATGGCTATCATGAGGCCAATGTGGTTTGTGTGTGGTACGTGTGTGTGTTTCAAGGGCCTATTGGGCCGACAGTCTTGTCATGCAGCACCCTAGTGTCCTCAGCATGTCATTGCGACAGGAAGGAGTGTCGCGTTCTGAACGCGACCGAGGTGGCCGGCGTGTTCTTGTTGCCGCTTTGTGTTGCTGATCGTCTGCATGTGTGCCATGTGTCGAGAGCTGGGCGACCTGCGGACGTCAGCCTTGGGAAGGCAACGCCTAGGTCTGTCGCGATCAAGTCACGACGCGAGTATATGTCGCATTCTCAACCGCTCGGTGTTCTTAGGAAACACCAGCCGGACAGAACTGCAGTGAGTTTTGCTCGGCCAGGGGGAGGGGAGTTGCGGCGATTTTTGCGGGAATATGTGTTTTCGGCGTACTCATGCCATGGGAAGCTTACGTGGAGCGAGAGAAACGTCGGGGGAGCGTGGTATCGTGTGTTTTTCGCGAGGTAGAGAGACTCCTCCCGTTTTGGGGGCGAGAATCGCGTAGAATGCAGGGTTTGATAAGTTTAATGCTTTCTATACAATAGATATCATGCCTAGGAACCCATTAAAACATGAAAAACATTGATTAAGGGTGGTTTGCATGGTGTGGGTTAGTAATCCATGGAGGGGATCCCGGATTAGGGTTTCTGTCTGTTAAGGCGACGGATTCCCCTGTCGCGATCAGGTGGCAATGGGCCGACCTATCGTGTTCAGGTTATGAACGCGACTTGTTTGCATGTCGCGTTAATGTGTTGAAGGCCACCTATCGTTCTGTCGCGTTATGAAGGAGACACAAGGCCATGTCGCGACCACATCTGAGTGGTCTGAATGTGCATGATTTATGTGATATGATTATCCGCTTGTTATTATTTGATGTATTTGGTAATACCGTGTGGTGCATTGGCACTTGTGGCACTCTGAGAGTGCATGGTTCTAGAAGCTAGCACTTCGGTTGTGTAGCTAGCTGGTTCTTTGCGTAGTTGCGTGGTGTACATGCAACAATGTTGTGTTCACGTGTTGTGGATAGTTGTTACTTGAGGTTTACATGACGTTTCACATGCTTTGTGTGTGATGTGCATGTGGTTCTGTGTGGGTGGCAAGTAGTACGACGCCTACCATGGTTACCTCTCTAGTTGGGTGCCCCAGGTTCTCGGTGAGCCAGGCTATTAGCTCGGGGCTTTGTCCCGATACTTGTGCTGGTACCGCCGAGGTCTATGTCGTCAGTCCTGGACACCCTCACTCCTTTGTTTGAGTTGTACATCTGGCTGAGGGAAAGACGACAGTGGAACAATGACTCTTGAGTTTGTTTTTAATCACTTGTAGCGTTCTCTTAGTTGGGGGTACGGACACCAGTAGTCGACACTAGTCCCGAGCTAGTCCTTTTCCAGTGCCTCACTCTAGAGTGCTCCAACAAGAGACCCTAGAGGTGCCGGCATGGGCATGTGGTTGTGTGTCCACAGGAGCGATGTTTAGTTGGTCTCCACAGTTGTTTGACTTTTTCACGTGGAGCGGCAGCTAGACCTTTCGTTCGTGGTTGTGAGACTGAGAGGTAGACCTGTGTTACTTTGTCCGAGTCAGTCAATGGTGTCGTGAACAAGTTCATGTGGCTCGTGTGTGGCGGTCTCTACTGTAGCTCGTACACTTGTTTGGGTTTGCCGTTTATTTATTACAGTTGCTTTACGTAGTCGGCAAACGGTGAGTACATTTACAGCTTTAATATCCTGCTTAGTTGTACTATAAATTGCTAGCGCAGTTTACTGCTTCTGTACCTGTGTTTTGCTTTGTTCGGTGTTGGGGGAGTTCCCTACTGAGCCAGTGACTAGAGAGGCTCACCCCTACGCCCACAGGTGAGGGCGAGGAGGACGTTTCATTACCGTCATCCAGTTCGAAGCCGCGTCGCAGCGGTGTTGGACCTGCACCTCCAGTAGTGTAGTTTCTTTTCTTAGTTGTTCTAATTTACCTTGGGGTATGCCCCAGGCTCCGGTACTTTCTTGTACTTTTGTTGAAATTTGGCTATGTAAATCTTGTACACTATATATGAGTTGGTGAATCATATATGTGATCAGGTGTGTTCCTTTGTGTTTTCACGGACGCGTGTAAGATATCCCTTGCGAGGCTTCGGCCCGTTCGCGGGAGGCGGACTCAGATCAAGCTCGTTAGTGGTTTAACGGGCTTGAACGAGGCGTTCTGTCACAGTTGGTATCAAAGCAAGGTCCGTATAAATATAAAGAAACTGGGAAATTATATAGCCATATTTCTACATATGTACACTGCTAGTAGTTGGTCATGGTTTCTAATGATTTGTTGTTATGTTTGTGGATGGTGTTTTGTTTGTGCAGAAGTTTGAGATGGCTGATAGAAGAGATTGGGGTGGTGGAGGAGAGGACCCTGAAGAGTCCACTCAGCGTATGATTGAGAGGATCTGGGAAAGCCTCATTGATATTCGGATGAGAATGGATCAGCAGGCACCGGTACCTCCAGCAGTAGTACCACTAGTTGCTGAAGTACTTGTGGCCCCTGTTGCACCACCGCCAAGGGTGGAGGTACCCTATGTGGCACCTATACCACCACCAGTAATGGCAGCACAAGAGCCAGTGATGCAAGTTGAAAAGTTTTTGAGATTGCAGCCGCCCACTTATACAGGAGGGCCGAATCCAGATAAAGCAGAGCACTGGATTCATGAGGTTGAAAGGGTCTTTACGACCATGAGGTGTCCAGCAGTGGATAAGGTTGTGCTAGCCACATACCAGTTGAGAGGCTTTGCACAGCAGTGGTGGCGTCTGAAGATGCAGACTACCTTTGCAGGCAGGTCATAGGAGGTTATTACGTGGCCGAAATTTCTCGAGGCATTTAATGATACATTCTTTCCACTTCAAGTGCAGCAAGCGAAAAGCGAGCAATTTTGGACACTTCAGCAAGGTAATACCTCAGTTTTAGAATATCAGATGTGATTTATAGCACTTAGCCGATATGCACCTTATGTAGTATCAGATAATGCTATGATGGTTGAATATTTTATTCGGGGTTTGAGAGAAGAGTTGCAGAATGCGGTAATACGATTAATGTGTAGATCAGTTGAGGAAGCAGCCCAGAGAGTAGCTACTCTTGAGAGATCTATTCGGGCTCGTCAGGCAAGTGGGTTAGGTTCGGGTAGTTTTCGGCTACCTCAGCAGGCAGAAGGAGTTAGTAGGGGAAAGGTTCCAACATGACCTTCTTCTTCAGGTTTTGGTAAATGGGGTCAGAAATTAAAGCAAGTATTCAAGAGAAAAGCAAGAGGAAGAGGGGGTCGTCAGCAGTTTCAGCAGGGGCATGGTTATACGCCAGAGGTAGAAGAATCGCAGCAGAGTACTGCCAGGTAGCCCACTATTCCACCAGGTTACAGATGTTATAATTGTAATTAGCCAGGGCATTTGATCCGCAATTGCCCTTACCCAAGACAATATGGGTATGTAGAGGTGTTCAGCAGCAGTAGTAGCCCCAACAGCCTTTAGCAGGTCGTAGTTGAATTGTACCGCGCAGCGAGGTAGAGGCTGGGTTATGGCTATCACCCGTGCCCAGGCGGATTCATCGAATATGATAGAAGGTATTATACCCATTTATGATTATTCAACAAGGGTTTTATTTGATTCGGGTGCGTCTCATTCTTTTATTTCCGAAGAATTCCTGAATTGTATGACTCATCCTTTGGAAGAAAAGTCTTGTGAGTTGGTAGTAGAGGTTCCTTCTGGTGAGTTTATTGTTACTTCGAGCTACATAGATGAAGCTCCTATTGTGATTGGAGGGAAGCAGATGCCGGGTCGGTTATATGCCCTGCAATTGATAGATTATGATATTATTTTGGGAATGGATTGGCTTGAGACCTATGGAGCAATGGTAGATTGCAGAAAGAAAAGGATCAGGTTTTGTTATCCTAATGGTGTGGTGTTTGAAAATCAAGGTATGCCTTTTTGTATTCCTAAGTTTATAATTTCTGCAATTAGAACTAGACAGTTGATAAATGCAAGATGTGTGGCTTATTTAGCTTTAGTGAGTCTGAGAGAGGCTAGTCAGTCAGTGTAGGCAGTTCTCGTGGTTAGGGAATTTGCCGATGTTTTTCCAGAAGATTTGCCTGGATTAGCTCCACACAGAGAGGTGGACTTTACCATTGAATTACTTCCAGGTACCATGCCGATCTCTAAAGCACCATATCGGATGGCACCAGCAGAACTTAAAGAGTTGAAAAAGCAAGTAGAGGAGTTATTTCAGAAAGGGTTTATTAGACCGAGTCATTCTCCGTGGGGAGCACCAGTGTTGTTCGTGATAAAGAAAGATGGCAGTTTTCGCCTGTGCATAGATTATAGGAAGTTGAATGATGTGACCATTAAGAATAAGTACCCATCACCGATAATAGATGATCTGTTTGATCAGTTATAGTCAGTAAAGGTATTTTTTAAATTTGATTTGAGATCTAGGTACCATCAGTTAAGAATTAAGGAGGAAGATATAGATAAAACAACATTTAGAACCAGATATGGTCACTATGAGTTTGTGGCTATGCCATTTGGGCTAACCAATGCTCCTGCAGCTTTTATGGACCTGATGAATAGAATCTTTCATCCGTAATTAGATCAATTTATTGTGGTCTTTATAGATGATATTCTGATTTACTCAGCATCTGAAGAGGAGCATGCAATGCATTTGAGATTTGCCTTGCAGTTATTAAGAGATAATCAGTTGTTTGCCAAATTCAGTAAGTGTGAATTTTGGTTAAAGAAAATTCAGTTATTGGGTCATGTCATATCAGCTGAGGGAGTGGCAGTTGACCTAAGTAAAGTGGAAGCAGTGATGAAATGGGAAGTGCCTATGACAATTACTGAAATAAGAAGTTTTTTGGGGTTAGTAGGCTATTATAGGCATTTCATTCAAGATTTTTCTAAGATTGTGGCACCCATGACTAGACTGATTAGAAAGGGTGTGCCATTTGTTTGGTCTGGTGAATGTCAAAGAAGTTTCAGGGAATTAAAGAATAGGCTTACAGCGGCACCTGTGTTGACATTACCAACAGGTAATGGTTGTTTTGTTGTGTATACAGATGCATCTAGAAGTGTCCTTGGCGCAGTGCTAATGCAGCATAGCAAGGTAATAGCTTATGCGTCCAGGCAATTGAAGTCAGTATAAGAGAATTACCCCACTCATGATTTAGAGTTAGCAGCAGTTGTGTTTGCCTTAAAGATATGGAGGCATTATCTTTATGGTGAAAGATTTAAAATTTTTACAGATCATAAAAGATTAAAATATATCTTTTCCCAGAAAGATTTGAATCTCTGTCAGCGTAGATGGGTGGAATATTTAAAAGACTATGATTTTAGTTTGGCTTACCATCCGGGTAAGGCCAATGTGGTGGCTGATGCCTTAAGCATAAAAGCCTATTTAAGCCAAATGATGATCAAGGAATGGAAGTTATATGAGGAGATAGCAGAGAACTCCCTGTATGTGCCAAGTAGTTAGTGACGGGCAATATTAGCTAGTAGTGCTGTGGAGCCGTCACTGTATTGGCAAATTGTTGAGGCTCAAAAAGCAGATGTGAATTTAGCCGAAATAGTGAAAATGGAAGGAGTTACTATTGATGATAACTGTGTGGTCAGGCTCAGAGGCAGGTTATTTGTGCCAGTAGAAAGAGAAGTAAAGTAGAAAGTATTAGAAGAGTCCCATAAATCCAGGTACACTATTCATCCCGGTAGTACCAAAATGTATCAGGATATGAAAAAGCATTTTTGGTGGCCTCATATGAAAAAGGAAATAGCAGAATTTGTTGCAAGATGTGCAATTTATCAACAGATTAAGGCAGAACATCAGAAGCCCGGAGGTCTATTGCAACCGTTGCCCATTCCACAGTGGAAATGGGATGATTTTGCTATGGACTTTGTAGCAGGTTTGCCAAGGTCAACCTCAGGACATAATGGAGTATGGGTATTTGTTGACAGATTAACTAAAGTGTACATGTTGGTAGCAGTAAGTATGTCTTGGACAGTGGACAGATTAGAGAAAGTTTATGTTGATAGAATTGTTCCACTGCATGGTATTCCGAAGACTATTGTATCTGATAGAGATCCAAGGTTTACTTCTGGCTTTTGGAGGAGCTTGAAGAGAGTAATTGGCACCGAGTTGAGATATAGCTCCGCTTATCATCCCCAAATAGATGGTCAAACAGAGAGGACTATTCAGACAATTGAGGACATGTTGCGAGCTTGTTGTTTAGTTTAGGGAGGTAGTTGGGAGCATCATTTAAGTATGGTTGAATTTATCTATAACAATAGTTATCATACCAGTCTTGAGATGGCACCATATGAAGCTCTATATGGAAGGCCATGTAGAACCCCATTGAATTGGCATGAAGTGGGGGAAAGGCAGATGGTGGGTCCTGAATTAATTCAGAAAACCACGGAAATAGTGAAGCTCATTAAAGAAAAGTTGCAGGCAGCTCAAAGCAGGCAAAAGAATTATGCCGATAATCGGAGAAGACCACTTCAATTTGAAGTGGGAGACTTTGTTTTTCTAAGAGTTTCTCCTAGTAAAGGTATTATGAGGTTTGGCAAGACCGTAAAATTGAGTCCGAGTTATGTAGGACCCTTTCAAGTGTTAGAAAGAATTGGGGAAACAGCTTATTGACTTGATTTGTCACCTGACTTTGCAGGTGTTCATGATATTTTTCATGTTTCTATGTTAAGAAAGTGCATTGAAAATCCAGCACAGATAATCAGTTACCAAGGTGGTGACTTGAGACCGGATATGACTATGCTAGAGTATCCAGTGCCGATTACTGGCCGTAAGACAAAGAAGCTGAGAAACAAGGAAATTGAATTAGTCAAGGTGAGATGGGAGAATAGGTTGGGTGGTGAGGATACCTGGGAATTAGCCGAGGAAATGGCTAAAGGGTATCCTTACATATTTGAGTAAGGTTTTGCATTTCTTTTTAAATGATAGTACTTGTAAACATGTGTGATGAAACTTCTTGTATTTAAGTTATGAATTTTCAGGTCGAAATTTCTTTTTAGATGATAGTAATGTAACGTCGCGCGTTTCTTGGATCTTTGTGGATCCTGTGTTTAGTGGTTGTGATGGCTATTATGAGGCAAATGTGGTTTGTGTGTGGTACGTGTGTGTGTTTCAAGGGCCTATTGGGCCGACAGTCTGAGCTTGCAGCACCCTAGTGTCCTCAGCCTCTCATTGTGACAGGAAGGAGTGTCGCGTTTTGAACGCGACCGAGTTGGTTGGCACGTTCTTGTTGCCGCTTTGTGGTGCTGATCGTCTGCATGTGCGCCATGTGTCGAGAGCTGGGCGACCTGCAGACGTCACCCTTGGGAAGGCGACGCCTAGCTCCGTCGTGATAAGGTCGCGATGCGACGATACGTCGCGTTCTCAACCGCCAGGTGTTTTTAAGAAACCCCATCTGGATAGAACTGCAGTGAGTTTTGCTCGACCAGGGGGAGGGGAGCTGTCGTGATTTTTGCAGGAATCCATGTTTTCGGCGTACTCGTGCCGTGGGAAGCTCGCGTGGAGCGAGAGAAACGTCGGGGGAGCGTGGTATCATGTGTTTTTCGCGAGGTAGGGTGACTCCTCCCGTTTCTTGGTCGAGAATCGCGTAGAATGTAGGGTTTGATTAGTTTAATGCTTTCTATACAATAGATATCATGCCTAGGAACCCATTAAAGCATGAAAAACATTGATTAAGGGTGGTTTGCATGGTGTGGGTTGGTAATCTATAGAGGGGATCCCGGATTAGGGTTTCCGTCTGTTAAGGCGATGGATTCCCCTGTCGCGATCAGGTGGCGACGGGCCGACCTGTCGCGTTAAGGTTATGAACGGAACTTGTTTGCATGTCACGTTAATGTGTTGAAGGCAACCTATCGGGCTGTCGCATTATGAAGGCGACACAAGCCCATGTCGCGACCACAGCCGAGTGGTCTGAATGTGCATGATTTATGTGATATGATGATCCGGTTGTTATTTTTTGATGTATTTGGTAATACCGTGTGGTGCATTGGAACTTGTGGCACTCTGATAGTGCATGGTTGTACAAGCTAGCTTTTCGGTTGTGTAACTAGCTGGTTCTTTCCGTAGTTGCGTTGTATACACGCAACAATGTTGTGTTCACATGTTGTGGACAATTATTACTTGAGGTTTACGTGACGTTTCACGTGGTTTGTGTGTGACGTGCATGTAGTTCTATGTGCATGGCAAGTAGTACGCCGCCTACCGTGGTTACCTCTCTAGTTGGGTGCCCCAGCTTCTCGGTGAGCCAGGCTGTTAGCTCGGGGCTTTGTGCCGGTACTTGTGCTGTACCGTCGAGGTCTGTGTCGTCTGTCCTGGACACCCTCACTCCTTTGTTTGAGTTGTACGTCCGGCTGAGGGAAAGACGACAGTGGGACAGTGACTCTTGAGTTTGTTTTTAGTCACTTGTAGCGTGCTATTAGTTGGGGGTACGGACACCGGTAGTCGACACTGGTCCCCAGCTAGTCCTTTTCTAGTGCCTCACTCTAGAGTGCTCCGGCCATAGACCCTAGAGGTGCCAGGCATGGGCCTGCGGTTGTGTGTCCGCAGGAGTGGTGTTTAGTTGGTCTCCACAGTTGTTTGACTTTTTCACGTGGAGCGGCAGCTTGACCTTTCGTTCGTGGCTGCGAGACTGAGAGGTAGACCTGTGTTAGTTTGTCTGAGTCAGTCACTAGTGTCGTGAACCAGTTCACGTGGCTTGTGTGTGGCGGTCTCTACTGTAGCTCGTACCCTTGTTTGGGTTTGCCGTTTATTTATTACAGTTGCTTTACGTAGTCGGCAAACAGTGAGTACATTTACAGCTTTAATATCCTGCGTAGTTGTACTATAAATTGCTAGCGTAGTTTACTGCTTCCGTACCTGTGTTTTACTTTGCTCGGTGTTGAGGGAGTTCCCTACTGAGCCAGTGACTAGAGAGGCTCACCCCTACCACCACAGGTGAGGGCGAGGAGGACGTGTCGTTACCGTCGTCCAGTTCGGAGCCGCGTCACAGCGGTGTTGGACCAGCACCTCCAGCAGTGTAGTTTCTTTTCTCAGTTGTTCTAGTTTACCTCGGGGTATGCCCCAGGCTCTTGTACTTTTTGTACTTTTATTGAAATTTGGCTATGTAAATCTTGTACACATTATATGAGATAGTGAATCATATATGTGATCAGGTGTGTTCCTTTGTGTTTTCACGAACGTGTGTATGATATCCCTTGCGAGGCTTCGACCCGTTCGCGGTAGGCGGACTCGGATCAAGTTCATTAGTGGTTTAACGGGCTTGAACGAGGCGTTCCGTCACATGACTCAACTCTGAACGTGGCCTGCTAATGAACCGCTCGGTACGAGCCTACTCACTAGCTGCCACGTGAGGGACGTGTTGAAGAAGTTGCACAAACCTTTGTTGGTACTGTGCTACGGTCAAGTCTCCCTACACTAACTCGTGGAACTAGTCCCTCCTCTCACAACAAGCGTAGTCGGGGAAGAACTCGCCGTGAAAAGCCACTAAGAACTCTGCCCAAGTGATCTGGTCCAGCCTCCTACCCTGGAAACTGGTCTGCCTCACTGCTCTCCACCACTCGTAGGCTGACCCATTCAGTTGATACACTGCTAACCTGACCTGATCCAGCTCTGCACAGTCCATGGTCTCAAATGTGTGCTCGAGCTCATGGACCGAACTCTCTGCCCTATCCAAATCACGGTCGCCAGAAAATGTCTGAGGCCGAAGACGAAGAAAGCTCTCTAGAAGCGCCGTGTGGTCCTCAGGTGCTGCTGCCGCAACTGGAGTCTGCTGCCGTACCACTGGGAGTACCTCTGGCTGAATCGGTGCTACCAGTGGGGTCGATGGTGGCTGCTCCACTGCAGCCATCTCTGCGAACTGCTGACCTCCTGCTAGCATCTGCTGGTACGGCTGGTACTGAGGGTACTACGGGTATTGCTGGTACTGCTGGTGAGGCAGGTACTGTGGATACTGCCATGGACCCTGGAACATTGCTCTCTACCACTGCTCTATGACGACCTGCAGGGGCTGGGGCGGAAACCACTACTGTTGTTGTTGTTGCTGCTGCTGCTGTGGCTCTCCTTGCCGCAACAGAACGCCCTGCGGCAATGGGTCCCTAGGCTGTTCGATCTGCTGGGGCTGAGCGTCAATCGGCACGTGCTTGGCTGCAACCGACACATCCGACTCGAACTCATGATGATCCACCAGCTCACAAGCCTGCCCGCGAGTGCGTGGAGGCATGTTCTGTAACACAGACAAAACATCAAGTTAACAGATAAACTCCAGCGGCTAGCAGTGTTACTTGTACATCCTAAGGAACTTTATGTTATTACTTATTTCTGTTACAAGTCTTGATAGACCCCTTGCTCTAATACCACTGTAACGCCCACGACGCCCGGACCCTCAGCTCCCACTAAGAATCCGAAAATCAGGACTGTCGCCGACGGATCTGGAGACCCGGAAGGGCTAACGGATTAGTCTAACAAGATATGTAATAGGGATAAATAACAACAACGAACTAAAATGTACCACAAGTGAAGGGAAAAAGTCCAACACTAATGTAACAGTCTAGTACAGTCCCAAAGTAAATAAAGTACAAGTGCTGAAATAAAAGGGAAAGAACACATCCCTTAGGGGCATACCCCGACGGTGAAGTGCACAAACTGTGGGAACACATCTCACTAGAGACACCGACTACTGTGGGCCCGTCTCCTCAGTCCGCCACGGAGGGAACTGCTGTGAAGTCTCACCTACAAAAGAGGGAGTGAGCTTCACGAAGAAGCCCAGTAGGGACTACCAATCTCCCACTAGTTCTAACAATAGAATAGAACTATGTGCAATAAATAAATAAAGTTGTAAATTCTATTTTACTAAACAGAGTCAAGTGCGGAAGCGTGAAAGAAACTACACGGTCAACGGTCTAGGCTACACGCGGGATCGGAAAACCCGTGTAAAACACGACACCAGAGAACCCAAGGCTGTAACACAGACAGTCAGGACTGCCTGAACAAACACACTAGCTACAGTAGACTACACTAGTCATTCGGTCAGGTGCGCCACATGCCTTACCCTCCACCAACGGTCTGTGTCTAGCACCTCCCATCGGAGTGAGACGTGGAACTAAGGTAAACAAAACGTCATAGTCTGGCCGGACTATGGTCCCACGCCTGACCCCTCTAAATGGTTCCGGAACCACATAGAGTGAAGTAGTAAGAAAGGACTAGCTGGTCTGCACCGAAAGAGCACCACAACAACCTCGGAGACCTAGACCCAGCTAAGAGAGCTCTACAAACGACTGTACGCCACTGTCCCCACAATTTTCCCCTCTGCTTCGAGTCCATAACTCGAGCATGCCCCCTGCCCGGAGAACTCCCTCTAACAGGCGCGCGGGGATGGGGGTCTCAAGCAACGGTAACAACCTGTCTCGCGGAGAAGCCCTCAAGTGCCTAGCACTGAGTGAAGAGAGACTAGAGTAGCACTACATTAGGAACATCACAGGTGCCAAGAAAACTGAGTCGCAGTGGAAGTGGAACGTCAAACCTGTTGCCAATCCCTCTCCGTCAGAGAGTCGACGCAGCGACACGTCGCGACCAGGTCGCGATGATCCTTCCTATAGCGACAAGAAAACCGGAAGGCGACACTTGAGCGTGTCGCGATAAGAACGCGGCGGCTAAGTGCGCTGCAACAAGTTTGAGCCTTCTGAACGCGACACGTACCCTGTCGCGATCCCATCGCAATGGGGACGGAGGTCGCGATCCGAGGAGACCCCGAACTCCCCACGTACCTGTCGCATTTGCTAGATGCGACGTGTGTTGGGAAGCGTTAACAGAGAATGCAACGCAACGATACGTCACGAGCAGGTTGCGATTGGGAAGCCCATCACCACCTCAGCCGAGTGCTCAAACAGAGCAACTCCTCTACCCCAAAACCACACAACAAGATACAATAGGGGGAAGGGGAGCAAGACCAACGTGGAAAAGAACTCAATGAAAGGCAAACCACCCTCATGAACCCCATGCATGGCAAGAAAGGTGATCTACACTCAATACAACGTCATATGCATCAAGAAGCCCTCAAGACAAACCACCCATCCCAAGCATAATTAGAGCATGAATATACACAATTATCATTCCATGATGAACGACATGAATCATGCAACCACCTACCATGATTCCTAGGCTTAGAAGGAAGGGGTTTAGACCTAGATTGATAGAACTAGGGGGAAAGCTTGGATTCCCTACCTCAATATGAAGATACACCCAAGATGGGCCTTCTCGTAGGCATGCACCCCTCCACCTCCGAGCTCCAACGTTCTAAGAGCTGCCGCCTACGAGCCGAGCACGACCTCCTTCTTGAGCCGATGGGGAAAACGCACCATGATGCATGCCACAGAGAAAAGGAGGGAGGAAGAACATAGTGAGAGGGAGAAGGAAAGCACAAACTGAAATCCCAACCTCACAAACAGGTCACACCCACTTACCAACATACAATCCACAAAAGGCATACACTCAAACCCTCTCTAAGACTCCTCCACGGAGCAACAAAACACAGGATCGCCGGAGAGGAAGGAACACAACAAAAGGGCAAAATGGGCGTTCTGCTCTTGGCCTGAAGCACTTAAACACAGACGTTGAGAACGCGACGGACCTGGTCGTTGCGTTAGCAAAGCTAACGTGACACCTACCTACGTCGCAATTTGGACGTCTGCGACCCTGACGGTCAAGGCCAACACTTGGCATGCATCCAACGCTGACATCTGATCGCGACGGGCCACTATGTCGTGTTCATGCAAGCAAGCCGACACGTGTCTACACCGTCCAAACAACAAAAGGACAAAAGGAGAGTCTGCTGTCAGAGCCCTATCGCGACAGGGGCGGCCGGCGCGTTCCAAACCAGAACGCGACATATTACCTACGTCGCCTTCAGAACGCGACGGGTCGACCTGTCGTGACCTCAGCCAGGAGAGCTAACCCTCAAAGTAACGGGATGATACAACTACCCATTGGATGGGCTACAAGATGGTCGATGGGAGAGTCACCCGGACTCTCAAAGGACAAGATCCGGAAGCAGAGGAAGCTATTGACGAAGATGAGGAAAGTGAAGAAGACTCTCATCCAGAACCAATGGATGTCCAGAGTGGTGATGAAGGTCTCCCTGCTGAACAAGTTCCACAGCCTGCTCCTCAAGATCTACAGGACTTTATGGCAGATCAAATTGCTCAATTGACCCAGCACTTCAATGCACGATTTGATTATCTCACTATGCATGTCAACACCCGGATGGATGCACTTGCAGATAATCAAGCTCAGCTTCAGCAACAGCTTACCCAATTCTCTACTGATCTTCATGGACTCCGTCATCCCACTCCTCCTGGGTAGGACAATCCTTAGAGTGTCTAGGGTGTAGTTAAGCATTTCCTATTATGGGCTTATGGGTTGTCAGTCATGTCATTTCTGAATTTCCCTTTTTCCCATGTAATGGGTGTCTATGTACTGTGTGCACTTCAACTATCTTAATGAAATCATAGTTTATCTCTTCTATGAGTCGTGCATGAATTGTCTTTTTGAATGTTGTCAAAAATGGGGAGAACATCAATTGTGTTTTTGTCATCATCAAAATGGGGGAGAATATTGGGTTATGATTGACTTGATGCTTAAACGTTTTTGATAATGACATAATTGATGTTGAAAAGACATGATAAAATGACATAACACTATGATCACATATGCTTTCATGATATCTTATATGGAGTTTCTTTTATGTAGGAAATTGAGTGAGAATGAAAGTACAAGTCAAGAAGCAATCTCAAGCACAGAAGGATCTTGAAAAACGCAAGCAACAATTAGCTATCCATAGGCTTGAAGTCATATGTCGACAGCCAGTGAAGATTGTCAGCAGACAAGCTTCTAGAAGACAAGAAAAATTAGTATCTCTCGACAGACAAGTTTCATCTGTCTACAGACTAGTTCAGCCTGTCGACAGCAAGAATACGCCTATCGACAGCCTAGCCTCCTAGCAAAAAACATGGTTCTAGAAGCCAGGAATGCTGCAGTATCTGTCGACAGCCAGAGGGCATCTGTCGACAGCTGCATGTTATGTCACAACATGTGACAGACATGTGATCTCTATTAGGGTGTCCTCTTCTCTCACGAATCTCAAGACTTGGATACATGTATATATAGATCTTTTGGACCTATTTTCGAAGCATGAAGCCTCCACACAAAACCCTAAGCAAAGAACAACAAGAAGAAGGTTTCTCTGCTCCTCTGCTTCAAGTCTCCAGCCTGATCAAAGAGAGATCCATCTCAAACGAGGAGTTGAAGTTGATTCGTCGTCAAACCTCAAGCTTCATCATCATCATCCGATCTTATCGACGTGAAGCTTGAAGTTCCTCTGGATGAGCAACCTGAAGAGTTCAACTGTTGGATTTGCTCTCCAACTTTGAGCTCTTCCTTCATTTTATTTTTCCTTACTTGTGTGTGTGTTGTTGGTTTGAGCAATCTTTGTGCTCAACCCAAGTGTGTGTGGTTGATATGAGATTGTGTTTGCCTCAGACATCATGTGTGTGTTGGTGTTTGGGTTGAAATTGCTTGATAAGCAGTTTACCGTGTGTGTGTGTGTACACGGTGGATGTAGGATACACAAGTTGTGTAGTCCGAACCACCTTAAATCTTCGTGTCCTGCAGTTTGCATGATCTAATGTTAGATGTATGCTAGGCACGATCACTCTTTGACACACTCATCATACTGCTAATGTCCCAAACGCACTCTACACACACATCTAAGTTCAAGTTTGATCTATATCATTTTAAGTCTTCCTACGACCAGTCTTAATCTCAAAAAGAAGGTCCGTTTGTTTCATTTGGTAGTAATCTATTCAACCCCCCTTCTAGATTACTGCTTTAGTTAATTCCACACACCTTTCAATATATGTTATAAAGAGGAATTATCTGAACTTTCTCATTTAAAAAAGAGATGCCAAACTTCTCAAAGAGAACAGTCAAGTGTGCAGCATAAGGAAGAGATCTATGAAGTTCCTTTGTTGTTGTTTCAGACATAATCTGAAACATTATCTCAGTAAGATCCACCTTAATCATTTTTGACATGCAGAACAACAAAAATCTTTGAATGTGTCACGTCCTAATAAAAAGCTATTTATCGGAAGTGACAGAAAAGCAGGTACAAACGTAATATTTATTTATCCATTCATAATGTCATAAGCGGAAGTTTTATTACATAGACACTCCTCAATACAACTAAGAGAGGAGTAGATTAAAATAAACTTATTTTACATTTCTCATTTCACACTACTAAACAGAAATAGAACTAGTTGGCTTCGCTTGCCACGATCAGTCCACTCAGCACTCAATCCCTTAAGCGTCACCTCCATCTGTATTACCTGAAAATGGTAGGAAATAACGAGCTAACTAGCCTAGTAGAGCTCAAATTCCATAGTTCAGTTGATAGTTCAAGAATGTATACAAGGTAGCCAAGACAAAGACAGAACGGAATATCAAAGAGTCACACCAGATTTGAGAACAGTAAGCTTGATGCAATGATAGTAAAACCCAGATCATGCTCAAATATATAGCTCAAGAATTGATTCACATATCACTTACACAGTACTGGAATTATGATGACCATATTCAGAAAATGGATGATGCAATGCCAGACATCCAGATATCCTTATCATTCCACGTGGTCCGAAAATGAATTCGGGTGCTCCTCCCAGGACTGGACTAGCCCTATTTGCTCAGGCATAAAAAATCACAGGGGGTACAAAGACCCATAATGTCATCATCACATATTCATATCTCATAAGTTGTTCAAACCTATGAACTCTTAGGTGTTCAGATTTTGTAGATTCAATTACCGAGTACCGAAGAATAGACTCAATCGGAGTGCTATTCGTAATTGACAACTTTAGAAACAATTCAAGGAAAGTTAAGGTACCCAAAGTGGGTGAACTTTGAAGTAATATGACAGTAAATATCAAGGTAATTGAGAGGGTAAATTCCTTGGCTTTTTGGATGATGTTTTAGCATGGATTCGGACATGAAAGAGTGCAGAAATCCAAATCAGCATTGCGTCTGTCGACAGCGAGGAAGGGGCTATCGACAGAAGACAGCAGACATAACTCATATTTTCTGGACTGTGGGATCTGTCGACAACAGCAAAGAGATCTGTCGACAGATCTCCATAGTCCCAGTTATCTGGGTTCTATATGGTATGCGCCTGTCAACAGGTAGCTACCGAATATCCAAAATTGACTTCAAATCTATCCTAAACACCCTAACTATAAATCCTATGAACCAAGACATGTTTGATATCAAATAGAAGAGTCTAATTGGAGTCCTCACAGGGATTTACAAGCTAAACAATTGAGATGAAACAAGAAACTTATAATTCCAAACTTAGCTCGCTAGAACCAAACTCTATGGAGAAATTGAGACATAGTCTTGCTAATAATGGTTAAATGAAATATTCTTATAGGTTGGACACTAAATCATAAAATATATATGGATCTCAATCAAAACATGAATTATCAACCATCTAAACCAAAGTTTTCCTATTATAACAAAGGTAACCAAGCTCTTTGGTATGTACAAGAATCAAGGGTGTAAGAAAAGGATTGGAGCTAGTTTCTGAAAATGGAACAAGATTGTTCTTCCTCCAGCAAGAGTATTTCTAGCATGACTTAAAGAAAAATAGAAGAACCTCATGTGTAGTCATTGATTTAATCATCAAGAGGTTCTTATCATGTGGAAAAGACAAATCTGAACCAGAGGGAATTGAATCTTAAATAGAATCAAGTTGTTCCTTCCCCAAAAAGAGTAATTCTACCATGAACGGAAGGAAAAATAGAGAATCACATGTATGGTCACTTATTCGTTCATTACGAATTCCTTGTGACATATGAACAAAAAACCGAATTGAACCATAGAGAGATGACTCTTACCTAGTTGAGGAAAATGAAGAAGGACCACAAGTGAAGGAATAAACAAGTGGAGCTTGTTGTTGTAGCAGCAACAGCCTCCAAGATGGCTCCACAACCACTTTTCAGCAACAGCTCCAACAAGAGTTTGAGCAGGAACAAGATGCAAAAAGAACGAGTAGTTCAAGCAGCAACAACCTCTTCACAGTGCTTGCAACCAGGAACACTTCCCCAAACAAGATGTTATCCAGAGAAATGGCAGCAACATAACAGTAGGAAAGGGTGGAAAACATGGTTTCGAAGCTTAGGGGGGAAGTATTAATAACCCAGTGGCTGCTCCATGTGCATGGCACGTTAGCTGCCAACGTGTCATGGTAAAAACCATTGGGTTTTTTATCTTAACACGTTGCCCATGCAAACACTCTCTTGGTTACACGCATGTAACCTTAATGATGGCCCAACCCCTTGGCTTAGCCTTATCCTAATGTGTGTTGGCCTCTCCTAAGCCTCACACGTAAGCTCCCGTAAAATCCCAGAAAATGGTTACCGTAAATACCCCCTAATTCAACTGGTCTAATATTCACTATGTAAACCCATCCAAATGGTATCTATTTATAATGAAATTTTAACCATAGACTAATATGAGGGGTTTACAAAATATGGTGATTTTAGTTTAATTTTGGGAATTTATTTTACAGTAGGTGAAAAATCACCCGAAAAATAGTCGCGCCGACTTAATCTCGAAATCCGTACGTCGAAAAATTCGGATAATTACATATTTGAATTCTCCACATTTTTCTGGAAATTATGATGTTCTCGGATTTTTATTTCATTGACGTTTTCCAGTGTCGCCTTGTTGGAGCGCGCACTTCGATGTACGATACTGGGGTAACGTACATTACCACAAATTAAACCTAACTTCTAGTTATCACAATTTAATAACAATCCTAATGTATTTTAACCACATTATTCCCATTTTCTTAACACTTTGAATTTCTAGGGCATTACAACTCTCCCCTACTAAAAGAAGTTTGGTCCTCCAAATTTACTAACATACAGATATAGTTACTAACCTGTAAACAACTCTGGATACTTGTCCTTGATGGCATCTTCCAATTCCCATGTCGCATCTTCTTGTCCTCGCTTATTCCATTGAATCTTTAATAAAGGAACTTCCTTGTTCCGAAGTTGCTTGATTTTTCGATCGATGATCTGTACTGGTCTTTCTTCATATGCTAAATTTCCTTGAACATCTAGATCTTGGTATCCAATAATGTGTTCTGGATCATATACATATTTTCTTAACATTGACACATGAAAGATATCATGCACATTGGATAACTGCGGTGGAAGTGCCAATTGGTATGTCATTTCACCAACTCTCTTCAGTATTTCAAAAGGTCCAATGTATCTTGGACTCAAATTTCCCTTGATGCCAAATCTTTTTATTCCTCTTCGGGGTGACACTTTAAGAAAAACATGTTCTCCTTGATGAAATTCTAACTCTCTTCTACGTCGATCGACATAACTTTTCTGGCGGTCTTGAGCAGCTTTCATCCGGTCTTGTACTAACTTGATAACTTCTGTCGTCTCTTGGATCATTTCAGGTCCAAGAATATGCGTCTCTTTTAATTCGATCCAACACAATGGTGATCTACATTGTCGACCATACAAAGCTTCAAATGGTGCCATTCGAATAGTAGACTGGTAACTATTGTTATATGCAAATTCCATAATTTCTAGATGAGTGTTCCAGTCATTTCCAAACTCTAATACACAAGCACGACACATATCCTCAACAATTTGATTCACCCGTTCGGTCTGTCCATCTGTTTGAGGGTGAAATACAGTACTAAATTTTAATTTTGTTCCCAAAGCATCCTGTAATTCTCTCAAAAAATGCGAAGTAAATCCTGCATCTCGGTCAAAAACTATGTTCTTTGGGATTCCATGCAAATGCACAATTTCTTTCATATATAACGCTGCCAAAATATTAACAGACCATCTTGTCTTTATTGCTTAAGAAATGAGCTGATTTGGTAAGTCTATCAATGATTACCCAAATAGCATCAAATCCACTCCGTGTTTTGGGTAATCCCACAATAAAATCCATACCAATGCTATCCCATTTCCACTCTGGTATCTCAAGTGGTTTTAATTTTCCTGCAGGTTTCTGGTGTTCTGCCTTAATGTTCTGACATGTCAAACATTTTGCAATAAATTCCATAATATCCTTCTTTATGTTGCACCACCAGAAATACTTCTTTAAATCCTGATACATTTTGACAGCTCCGGGATGAATAGTAGAGTGAGACCGATGAGCTTCTTTTAAGATATGTTTATTGATTTCGGGATTATCTGGTACACACAATCTATCCCGGAATCGAAGATTTGCATGAAAATCTTCATTAAAATCAGGTTTAGAAGCCAATTTTTCTCTGATTCCTACCAATATAGGATCATTGTCCTGTTGCTCATTGATGTGCTTCAGCAAATCTGACTGCACTATCAAGTTGCTAATCACCATTCTTTCTTCTTGTTTTTTAACTTTCAAGCTCAATGTGGAAAATTCTTCTAATAATTTCCATTCCCTTATTTGAAACTGAAACATCTTGGCTATAGGATTTCTACTAAGTGCGTCAGCCACAGTGTTTCCTTTTCCCGGATGGTATTCAATCTTGAAATCATAGTCTTTGATATATTCCATCCATCTCCTTTGTCTCATGTTCAGTTCTTTTTGTGAAAACAAATACTTTAGACTCTTATGATCGGAGTACACTATGCATTGGTTATCATATAGGTAGTGTCTCCAAAGCTTGAGAGCAAAGACCACAGCGGCCAATTCTAAATCATGTACTGGGTAGTTTTTCTCGTGAGTCTTCAACTGTCTTGATGCATAGGCAATTACTCTTCTATCTTGCATCAATACACATCCTAATCCAATGTTGGAAGCATCGGTATAAACCTCAAATATTTTTCCTTCCACCGGCAAAGCTACAATTGGTGCAGATGACAGACATTCTTTTAACAATTGGAATGCTTCCTCACAATTCTCATTCCAGATAAAAGCAGTTCCTTTTCTAGTCAACTGTGTAAGAGGTGAGGCAATTCTAGAAAAATTCTTGACAATTCGCCGATAGTAACTGGCCATGCCCAGAAAACTTCTTACTTCAGTAAGATTCTTAGGTTGCTTCCATTTCTGTATGGTTTCAATCTTTGAAGAGTCTACTGATAGACCTTCTTTAGAAATAATGTGTCCTAAGAACATTACTTCTTTCAACCAAAATTCACACTTGCTAAACTTTGCATATAACTTGTTGTCTCGTAACAATTGCAAAGTGATACATAGATGAGCTTCATGCTCCTCCACAGTTTTGGAATAGATCAGTATATCATCAATAAATACAACCACAAACTGATCCAAATAAGATCTGAACACATCATTCATCAAACGCATAAATGCAGCCGGTGCATTGGTCAATCCAAACGGCATCACCACAAATTCATAATGTCCATATCTTGTTCGAAAAGCCGTTTTATAAATATCTGATTCTTGAATTTTAAGATGATGATATCTAGATCTTAAATCAATCTTGGAAAAACATTGAGCTCCAGACAACTGATCAAATAGATCATCAATTCTCGGAAGTGGGTACTTATTCTTTATAGTCAATTGATTTAACTGCCGATAATCTATACACAACCGCATAGATCCATCTTTCTTTTTAACAAACAGTACTGGAGCACCCCAAGGTGTGGTACTGGGTCTAATGAATCCCTTCTTTATCAATTCCAACAATTGTCTTTTCAGTTCTTTCAGTTCTTCTATTGACATTCTGTAGGGTGTTCTAGAAATTGGTGTAGCTCCTGGTACCAACTCAATTGAAAAATTCACCTCTCTATTAGGTGGTAGTCCAGGTAGCTCTTTAGAGAAAACATCAAGAAATTCTCTTACTACCGGAATATCTTCCAATCCCACAATACTCTGATTTAATAGGGTCACAGAAGCCAAATACCCTTGACAACCTTTCTGTACTTATTTACAAGCTTTCACTGCTGAAATTATTGGTATTCTTTTGGTTTGGGGTTTATCAAAACTTATAGAATAATTTTCCTCTCCTAGGAAAGTCACTTGTCTTAATTGGCTATCTAGATTCGCATGGTATTTCGATAGCCAATCAACCCCAAGAATTACATCATAATCCCACATTTCTAAACATATCAGATCACCGGGTAAATCATGTCCTTTGACAATAATCTGGCTAGCAGGGTAATATTCTTTAAGCTTTTTACCTTCACTTACAGGAGTTGCAACCTCAAGTTGTGTGGTTAATGGAACTGACTTTACATCCAATAATTTAGCAAACTCATAGCTAATGAAAGAGTGTGTAGCTCCAGAATCAAACAATACAAATGCAGGTTTTGAGTTTACTAATAAAGTACCTTCAATCAATTCGCCTTCCTGCGGGGATTCAGGTTCCACACCCTGAATGGCTTGTAGTCTTCCTTGCTTTACTTGGGGGTTCTTATTTGTTGGTGCTGTCTTAGCCATCGGGCAGTCCGGAATTCGGTGTTGAGTGCTACCACACCGGAAACATGCACCCAATTTACGCCAGCAATTCTCAATCTTATGCCCGATACGATGGCAATGCTTACAAACCTCCTTACTTCCTACCGGAGCTTTGCCTGCCTTCTTAGCAGCTTGCTGAATCTTCGGGGCATTCCCGGACTCATACTTCCTTTTTCGATCTGAAGACCCTTCTCCAGATTTCCCTCTAATCTTATCCACAGTTTCGTTCGCAGCTTCAAATGCCAAGGCTCTCTTTACCATTTCTGAATAGGTAGTAATCAGATGAGGAGTTAACTGCGTAATAAAATTAGGACGTAGTCCATTCATAAACCTCTTAGCCTTTAGCTTTCCCGTGGATATAAGATGAGGAGCATATTTTGACAATCGGGCAAATTGAGCCTCATACTCGGATACCGACATTCTTAGCTGCTTTAACCCAGCAAATTCATTCGCTTTCTTCTCCTGAAACACCTTAGAGAAATATTGATCATTAAACAGTTCCACAAACTCTTCCCAACTGACTTGATTTGAATCTTCCATGGTAGCTTCCACAGTTTCCCACCAAGCACGAGTATCCCGATCCAATTGGAATGTAGTGAGACGAACCTTCTCTTCTTCCGTATACTTAATCATTCTGAATATCCTTTCAATGTCTTTTAGCCAATTCTCAGCTTCATCCGGATCCGTACTTCCTGCGAATCTCGGAGGGTCCATGCTTAGGAAATCTTTGAACAAGCTTGTACCATTGTGACTGTTATTTCTAGCTACTACCTTCATTACACGGGTCAAATCATGCATAGAACTTTCAATCTTCCTCAAATTAGCATCACCACCATCCATGATTAAATCAAAAGGAATCTGAAACATTCAGTAATACATTCCCATGTATCCAAAAAATATCACAGCCATCTCCTACCAAGTTTACCATATATACAAAACTCCAATCTTCACTAACCTCTCACTCCACATACATATGGGAGTTACATATATACAATCAGTGTTTACACAAAAGGAGAGGCATACAAAAAGATGAGTGGTCTAAGTCTTCTTCTAGTTTCGAGTAAGATCTATAACAGTTTCCATTTGCGGTGCTTGCTGCTCTACTCCGGCCCCATGGTACAGTTCTCTAGCAGCATCAGTCAATGCCTCCCAATGATCCTCAACTTGGTGGAGCAATAGATCTTGTCCCAACTTCAAGTTATCCAGATTGATCATAACTTGACTCATAATTTCTAAGGAAGCACATGGATTGCCTGCCATGAAAGCACCGACAGTCAAGTTGAGCACTTCTTCCTTAATTTGCAGGTGGGCTTCTCGCTGCGCTTGGGCATACAATTCTATATCCTGACGTAGCAATTCCATGGCAGCAACCAACCTTTCTTGGGCATTCATGTCCATTCTGAAATGATTAACAGGTTAAGCATTTACATGATTACAAAATTCATGCTAACTAATCCCATGTTTCTACCCCAACTCACTGATTTCCCAAGGTTTATCGAACTAATGCTCTGATACCAAATTTATCTATCACGTCCTAATAAAAAGCTATTTATGGGAAGTGACAGAAAAGCAGGTACAAAAGTAATATTTATTTATCCATTCATAACGTCATAAGCGGAAGTTTTATTACATAGACACTCCTCAATACAACTAAGAGAGGACTAGATTAAAATAAACTTATTTTACATTTCTCATTTCACACTACTAAATAGAAATAGAACTAGTTGGCTTCTCTTGCCACGATCAGTCCACTCAGCACTCAATCCCTTAAGCGTCACCCCCATCTGTATTACCTGAAAATGGTAGGAAATAATGAGCTAACTAGCCCAGTAGAATTAAAATTCAATAGTTCAGTTGATCGTTCAAGAATGTATACAAGGTAGCCAAGACAAAGACAAAACGGAATATCAAAGAGTCACACCAGATTTCAAAACAGTAAGCTTGATGCAATGATAGTAAAACCCAGATCATGCTCAGATATATAGCTCAAGAATTGATTCACATATCATTTACACGGTACTGGAATTATGATGACCATATTCAGAAAATGGATGATGCAATGCCAGACATCCAGATATCCTTATCATTCCACGTGGTCCGAAAATGAATTCGGGTGCTCCTCCCAGGACTGGACTAGCCCTATTTGCTCAGGCATAAAAAATCACAGGGGGTACAAAGACCCATAATGTCATCATCACATATTCATATCTCATAAGTTGTTCAAGCCTATGAACTCTCAGGTGTTCAGATTTTGTAGATTCAAATACCGAGTACCAAAGAATAGACTCAATCTGAGTGCTATTCGTAATTGACAACTTTAGAAACAATTCAAGGAAAGTTAAGGTACCCAAAGTGGGTGAACTTTGAAGTAATATGACAGTAAATATCAAGGTAATTGAGAGGGTAACTTCCTTGGCTTTTAGGATGAAGTTTTAGCATGGATTCGGACATGAAAGAGTGCAGAAATCCAAATCAGCATTGCGTCTGTCGACAGCCAGGAAGGGGCTGTCGACAGAAGACAGCAGACATAACTCATATTTTCTGGACTGTGGGATCTGTCGACAGCAGCAAAGAGATCTGTCGACAGATCTCCACAGTCCCAGTTATCTGGGTTCTGTATGGTATGCGCCTGTCGACAGTTCTTGGGCTGGCTGTTGACAGGTAGCTACCGAATATCCAAAATTGACTTCAAATCTATCCTAAACACCCTAACTATAAAACCTATGAACCAAGACATGTTTGATATCAAATAGAAGAGTCTAATTGGAGTTCTCAAAGGGATTTACAAGCTAAACAATCGAGATGAAACAAGAAACTTATAATTCCAAACTTAGCTCGCTAGAACCAAACTCTATGGAGAAATTGAGACATAGTCTTGCTAATAATGGTTAAATGAAAGATTCTTATAGGTTGGACACTAAATCACAAAATATATATGGATCTCAATCAAAACTTGAATTATCAACCATCTAAACCAATGTTTTCCTATTATTACAAAGGTAACCAAGCTCTTTGGTGTGTACAAGAATCAAGGGTGTAAGAAAAGGATTGGAGCTAGTTTCTGAAAATGGTACAAGATTGTTCTTCCTCTAGCAAGAGTATTTCTAGCATGACTGAAAGAAAAATAGAAGAACCTCATGTGTAGTCATTGATTTAATCATCAAGAGGTTCTTATCATGTGGAAAAGACAAATCTGAACCAGAGGGAATTGAATCTTAAATAGAATCAAGTTGTTCCTTCCCCAAAAAGAGTAATTCTACCATGAACGGAAGGAAAAACAGAGAATCACAAGTATGGTCACTAATTCGTTCATTACGAATTCCTTGTGACATATGAACAAAAAACCGAATTGAACCATATAGAGATGAATCCTACCTAGTTGAGGAAAATGAAGAAGGACCACAAGTGAAGGAATAAACAAGTGGAGCTTGTTGTTGTAGCAGCAACAGCCTCCAAGATGGCTCCACAACCACTTCTCAGCAACAGCTCCAACAAGAGTTTGAGCAGGAATAAGATGCAAAAAGAACCAGCAGTTCAAGCAGCAGCAACCACTTCACAGTGCTTGCAACCAGGAACACTTCCCCAAACAAGATGTTATCCAGAGAAATGGCAGCAGCATAACAGTAGGAAAGGGTGGAAAACATGGTTTCGAAGCATGGGGGGGAAGTATTTATAAACCAGTGGCTGCTCCATGCACATGGCACGTTAGCTGCCAACGTGTCATGGTAAAAACCATTAGGTTTTTTATCTTAACACGTTGCCCATGCAAACACTCTCTTGGTTACACGCAGGTAACCTTAATGATGGCCCAACCCCTTGGCTTAGCCTAATCCTAATGTGTGTTGGCCTCTCCTAAGCCTCACACGTAAGCTCCCGTAAAATCCCAGAAAATGGTTACCGTAAATACCCCCTAATTCAACTGGTCCAATATTCACTATGTAAACCCATCCAAATGGTATCCATTTGTAATGAAATTTTAACCATAGACTAATATTATGGTTTTACAAATTAGGGTGATTTTAGTTTAATTTTTAGAAATTATTTTATAGTAGGTGAAAAATCACCCGAAAAATGGTCGCGTCGACTTAATCTCGAAATCCGTACGTCGAAAAATTTAGATAATTACATATTTGAATTCTCCACATTTTTATGGAAATTATGATGTTCTCAAATTTTTATTTCATTGACGTTTTCTAGTGTCGGCCTGTGGGAGCGCGCACTTCGATGTACGATACTAGGGTAACATACATTACCACAAATTAAACCTAACTTCTAGTTATCACAATTTAATAACAATCCTAATGTATTTTAATCACATTATTCCCATTTTCTTAACACTTTGAATTTCTGGGCCGTTACAGAATGTCTGTGAGCCTGTTTCTTCCACCACTCTAAGGTGTAAGAATAGTGGTGAATATGTGATGCACTAACTGATGTAGTGGAGGAAACATATTAGCATTCAAGCTTATAACATGTGTTTGCTTTCCATCTTTCTTGTCATGAGGTAACCCAGTAAGTAATGAATAAGCTTTATGAAGATCAAACTGGAAGGTTCAAAAATCTTCACAAGAATTTGGAATATCAAAAAGTTGATGTGCCAACCCTTGAGTAAAATAGATTTTCACACCTTTTACTTCAGATTGAAATCCCTCTTCTGTATCTACATGATTTTTGTAGAATTCTTGAACCAATCGTGGATACAAGTTTTTGTGCTCATTGATGAATTTTAACCAGTCTTGAAATTCAAATAACGGAAGAAGGTCTGGAAAGGCAGTTGATAAATCTGTATCATGGATGTCAACTAACCTTTGCTTCAAAAGCATACGCATTTCAGAGTGTAAGGATCTTGAAGGTGTTTTTGTTGGAGGCTGAGATGCATCAGATGAAGAGAGTTCTGGTGTTTTTGTATTAGGGTTAGAAGTGGGTGGATCTTTGGTTGATGAGGAATTGGTTTCCTCAGAAGAACTTAAATCCCTCTGAATCCTTCGTTTAGGGTATCTTGGTGGCACAACAGATTTTCCTTTGCCTTAAGGTGTAGATTTGGCACGTTTGGAAGATGTACCAGAAGGAATGGAGTCTTTATTCCTCTTCAAAGGATCATTACTGAACTTAGTCCGCCGTTCCACTGGTTGATCTTGAATAACCACACCTTTGACTACTGCTTTTGCCTTTTCTCCACGCCTTGGAGTTTGCTTGGGTGCCATGGAGACTGGATTTGGAAGAAGAAGAAGCAAGATGGATGAACTGGAAATCATAGGATCTCATTTATTCGGAGTTGGATGAGTGGAGGGAAGTTTAAAAGATGGAAAGTTGAAGGTGTAGGGTTGACCTAGGGTTGAGGTCCTTAAAGTAGAATTGACACCCAAAGAAAGATGGTAAGATGATCTAGCAGTTTATCTGGGTGAAAGTGTGTTGACACAAGAATAGAGTGTGTCGACCTGTGACCACACTTTGTTGACACAATAATAGAGTGTGTCGACCTGTGAGAACAAAAATTCAAGAGTTTGTGAAAGGAAGAGGAGGAGAGTCTTTAATATGATGAGAATGACTTAAAAATCAATTGTTTAGTGATTTTTAATATGTTAACGATGTCACTATCAAATTCTTTTCATCATTCCTTTTGCAATTATAATGGTTTGAGGAGCAGTAGACAATGTTTGACCATTTGACAAATCCGAAGACCCTGGATCACAATTTAACAAAATTAAAATATTATGTTCAGTAACAGATCATTCTTTCAAACCTTACTCAGCAATTGCAAGATAATCTCTCTAAGATAAATGCTAATCAATATTGAAGTTAAACATTTTAGAAGATCTGAATTGGGCAAGCTGTTGACCATTTTGTTTGTTGTATTTTCTTTGAAGTAAAAGTATTGAGCAGTCAGATATAACACATCTTGTTCACTCAAGTACATACGCTTTTTAGACATATGAGTCCTTGGTTACTTGAGATTACTAATCATTCTGCCTCAAGGGGTTAATGTAAGCTTTTGACATGGAAATATACGTTTATCAAACGCCAATATTCCTAGTTACTCAGTTAACATTAAATTTGAATGTTTTGATTGAACCCTTGGAGCAGAGATAGCAGTTACTTCATGACATACATAGCTCATCATATTTTGTGAATGTGTGCAGTTTCTTAGTATGAAAGCCATTGCTCTGCCAAGAGAAAATTGATATTTGATAGATACCAAAAGTTGGGCACAAACTTAGCCTTTTTCAAATCTCAAAAAAATGTGTAAAAACAATATTGATTTTGACATTATTCAACCAAAGAAATCAAATTACTTTTGAATTTCAATGAATAAAAGAATGTTGACTTAAAGAATATGTTAAGACTATTAAATATGAATTTCTGGTTATTTTTAGAAGTTTTAATGGTCAGGTTTTGAGCTACATAAAAAGCAAACCACTAAATTGCTTTTGGTCTGATGTAAGAAGAATCAGTGAATTCTTTAGCTCCCCCTGAATTGTTGACTTAGTCAAGATTTATCAAAAATAAATATTTTCCTTCTACAAATATCAAATGAGAATGTCTTTGAAGAATTTGATGTCAAGCAAAGAAGAGATGTGTCGACATAGAAGTTGCTATGTGTCGACATAGAATATGGGTAATGATCACTCTCAGTCTCAAAATAATGAACTGGTTTCGACACAACATCAATTATGTGTCGACCTGATTCTAAATCAAAGCTTTCACTGACATTGCTCAACAAGTCTGATCAAATTGCAAATTGTTCCTTGACAACTTATGTACAAGCACTATTGCCTTTCTTTTGAAAACAATCACTCTTCTCAAAACATGTGCTCCCCCTCTAAATGTACATTACTAGAATATGTGATATGCAAACGATACATAATGAAACTTGCACACATTTATGCATTCAGTCAAGTAGAATCAACATGAATATGATCATACTATCACAATACAAACATAGGCATTTCATTCAGAAGATATATTTTTAAAAAAATTATTTAATGACCTTTACACAAGGGAGATTATTGGTACTTGGCGGAGAATTTTCCTCACACATAATGATAGTTTCCAGACAAGCTTGACTTGTCCTTCCACAATTCACCATTTGATATACTAAATAATCTTTGCATGAGGGGCAAAATTATTTTGAGTTTCCAAGAAAGATTTAGTGCATGTTGCAAATTCCAAGCTCTCTTCTTAAGGATGTGAATCTGTCCTCTACAAATGGCTTTCTAAAAATATCAGCCACTTGATTTTCTGTAGGTATGAATTCTAATTCAATGTTCTTATTTGCAACCTCATCTCTTAGAAAATGATGTCTGATTTCAATGTGTTTAGTTCTTGAATGTTGAATATGGTTTTTAGAAATATTGATAGCACTAGTATTGTCACATATAATAGGTGTGCATCTAATGTCAATGTTGTAATCAAGCAACTGACTTTTGATCCATAACACTTGAGCTGCACAACCCCTGCAGCAACATATTTTGCTTATGCAATGGAATGTGCAACTGAGTGTTGCTTCTTGGATGCCCACGATACCATGCGGCCTCCTAAGAATTGATAAAAATCACTAGTGCTTTTCCTATCAAGTTTACATCCAACATAGTCAGCATCAGAATATGAAATCAAATCAATATGCAAACCAACTAGGTACCATAAACCCAAATCACATGAACCAGAGAGATATCTAAAGATTCACTTAACAACAAGCAAATGACTTTCTTTGGGACTAGATTGAAATCTAGCACAAAGACAAACATTGAATTGTATGTTAGGTCTACTAGCAGCAAGATATAGAAGAGATCCAATCATACCTCTATATTATTTTGCATCAACCAATTTACCTTTCTCATCACTGTCCAGTTTTATACTTGTGCTCATAGGAGTGGATGTTGGCTTGTCTTGTTCAAACTGAAATCTCTTTAGTATCTCTTTGACATATTTTGCTTGATTAATAAAGAATCCATCTTCAAATTGTTTAACCTGCAAGCCAAGGAAAAATTGTAACGCTCCTATAAGACTCATTTCAAACTCACTGTGCATGTGTTTTGAAAATTCTTCACACAGTGAAGGGTTAGTGGAACAAAAAATAATGTCATCCACATATACTTGAACTACAATTATGTGATTTTGGATAGATTTTGTGAAAAGAGTTTGGTCCACCTTACCTCTGAAGTAGTTTTTACTAACCAAGAAATTGCTCAATCTGTCATACCATGCTCTTGGTGCCTGTTTCAATCCCTAAAGAGCTTTGTGCAATATTGAATATGGCTAGGTTTCATAGGAATTTCAAATCCAGGTGGCTGTGCAATAAAAACTTCTTCTTTAATGTAACCATTTAGAAAGTCAGTTTTGACATTCATTCGAAATAGTTTGAAGTTGTTGGAACATGCATATGCTAAAAGAATTCTCACTGCCTCTAGTTTAGCTACTGGTGCAAAGGATTCTTCAAAATCTAATCCAAATTCCTAATTGTACCTTTTTGCAACCAATCTAGCTTTATTCGTTACCACTTTCCCTTCTTTATTTAACTTATTCCTAAACACCCACCTAATTCTAATTATTGAATTTTCTGAGTTTTTTAGAACTAAGCTTCAAACATTATTCCTCTAGAATTGATTTAATTCTTCATGCATTGCCTCTACCCAAGAATTGTCTTTTAAGTCTTCTTCAATATTCTTAGGTTCCACTTGAGATATGAAGACCATTTGATCTTGTTCAAAGATACTTATGAAATGTGATCTAGTTTGTACTTTGTCATTCACATTTCCTACAACATTTTGAAGAGTGTGATCTCTTGTCAATGTGCTAACTTTTTCTGTTGGCCTATTCTGATCTGGTGTCGACCTGTTGTTGTGATGTGTTGACACACCTTCATTTTGAGGTACTTCTTATATTTCCAATGATTGATCTGATTCCTTCACAAGGATGTCTGCATCATCTTCTCAATGTCTGCAAGAATTAGAATCATCAGTGTTTTAATAATGCTCATTAAATATGACATGTGAAGTTTCCTCCACAGTTCTTGATTAATTATTGAATACTCTATATGACATTGATTGTTCAGAATATCCTAGAAAGATACCTACATCACTTTTCTTTTCAAATTTATCTAAATGTTTCTTATCATTGTTGTGAATAAGAACTTTACTCCCAAAGACTCTAAAATAACCAATGTGAGGTTTTTTACCTTTCAAAAGCCCATAGGAAGTTTTCCTTCAGACTGGTTTTACCATAACCCTGTTAAGAATGTAACATGAGGTGTTTACAACTTCTGCCCAAAAACTTCTTGGAAAATGACTTTCAATTGGCAAAGTGCGGGCCATTTCAACCAATGTTCTATTTTTCCTTTCAACTACATTCTGTCTAGGAGTTCTTAGTGAGGCAAATTTACGATCAATTCCTTTGCTCCTGGAAAAATCAAAGAATAAGTTGTTGTCAAATTCTCCTCCATGATTAGTGAGTATGGAGCAAATTTTATTAGTGTTTCCTTGCTCAATCTTATTGATGAAATTATGAAAATTCTCAAAAGTATCACTCTTGTGAGATGGAAAGAACACCTAAGAAAATCTAGAGAAATCATCAACAATCACAAACCCAAACCGATATCCACTAAGACTGAGTGTCCTAGTAGGACCAAAAAGATCCATATTTAACAACTCAAAGGTTTTGAGGTCAATACAGGTGCAACAGATTTGAATGATTTTCTAGTTTCTTTACCTTGAGCGCATACAAAACAAACAATTGAATTTTTCTTTTTCTTTATTTTAGGAAGTCCAATAGCATTAGTAAATCTAATCAAAATTTTCAAAACATTTTCACTTGCATGACCTAGCCTATGATGCCAATGTTTAAACAAATCATGTTGATTTGCAACCAAACAAAGATTTTCATTTTCATGTTCATTCAAGTCAACTAGATAAATATTATTGATTCTCTGACCAAGAAATTTTATTTTTCCAGATTCTTTATCAATAATTTCACATGAATCAGAGTCGAATATTACTTTAAGACCCCTTTCACACAACTGATTGATACTGAGCAAATTATGATCAAGGCCTTTAACCAATAACACATTTTCTATGGAGTTTGAGAAATTCTTACCAACATTTTATGTGCCGATGATTTGACCTTTATTTTTACCTCTAAAAATTATCTGACCCCGATCCTTCTCAACCAATGAATAGAATTTTTCTGTCTTTGGTCATACACCTTGAACAGCCACTGTCGAGGTACCATTTGTCTTTTTTGCGGGCTATATGGCATTCCTGCAATGGAATTTAGAAGGAAGATTTTGGTACCCAAATTGCTTTGGGTCCCATCAATTTTTTCAATTCACTAACAATATGCCTAGGAATCCAAACTTGCATGACTCTACATGCATTCATGTTATATCTGCAATTCAAATCAGAAAGCCCCAATTTTTTACAAATTTTACATAACATGAATTTATGGGATGTGAAATTTTTATCAGTTTTCCAATGAAAAATAGACCTGACAACTTGCTTCATGTTCTGTTGATCATTGAAATGAGCTCTTCCTACTGAATTTGTGTTCTAGAATTTTTAGATTGATTCTCACATAATTTCTTAAACAAGGTAGCATAAGCTTCTTCCCAGTCATCAATAGAGAAATCTTCAAATGAAGAATTTACCTCTATGTTTTGCTCATTTCTTGCCATGAGACAAGTAATTTCTTCATCATCAGATTCACTATCTTCTTGTTTTTCCTCATCTTCATCACTCCAGGTAGCTAACATAGCTCTGGTCTTCTTGAACATTTGATTTTTCAATTTTCTTTTCAAGGCAGGGCATTCTCCTCTCATATGCCCTTGTTTCTTACATTCATAACAAATGATGTCAGTTTTTTTATTTAACCCAATTTTCTTAATGAACTCTGGTTTCTTAGAGAAATCTTTCTTAGTGAAGAATTTGGATTTTACTTTTCCTTTCTTTCTTAGAAATTTCTTGAATTGCCTTATCAGTAAGGCCATTTCACTATCATTCTCTTCATCACTATCATAACAACTTTCAATAACATTTTTGGAGCTAGATGTTACTTTCAATGCTATTGGTTTCTTTGAATTCATTACAAATGCATTCCTTTTCAAAGTGGAGAAATCTTTGGAGTCTTCAATAATAGGGGCTTTTATGTGCCATGCAGATGGAAGAGACCTTAGTATCTTCCTTACAAGGTCACTGTTAGAGTACTCCTTTCCAAGACACTTAAGACCATTTACTATTGGCATGAATCTAGCAAACATTTCAAATATTGTTTCATAAATTTTCATCCTAAACATCTCATATTCAGAAACCAACATAATTGCCTTTGTTTCTCTTACCTCAGAGATTCCCTCATAAATAAGTGAAAGTTTGTCCCATATTTCCTTTGCAGAGTTACATGAGGAAACCTTGGAATATTCCTTGGGATGGATGGCACACTGCATCATGTTCATTGCACTCCAGTTGAGTGTAGATTTTTGAATTTGTTCTTTGGTCCATATGTCTTCATCTTTTGGCAGCTTAGCAGGACCCTTGTCCACAATTTTCCAAAGTTCATAATCTTGTGCTCTCAGGAACACCTACATCCTATTTTTTCATTATGAATAATCAGTTCCATCAACGAATGAAGGTCTAGCGAGTGAGTGACCCTCAGCCACAAACACCTTGTTAACATCCATAGTGAAACACTTTTGATCGTTAGATCAAACACCTGTCAGGTGCAAAGAGAACTTGCTCTGATGCTAAATGAAAAGTAGTGGAAGATAGCTATAAAGAAATCTAGAAGGGGGGGGGGGCTGGTTGAATAGATTTCTACCAAATTAAAATGAAACACTTATCAGATTGAAAATCTATGAGAATTACAGAGTTCTGAGGAATGCACAGATTCAAATCAGAACAGATAGAGCAAGTGAGGTGTGAATCTACAAATTACTAGATGATATCATACTGAATAGCAAACGTGTCTATCTATCATCTAACGTTAATATAGATCAATCCACAGTGACACAGAGATTTAGGGTGGTTCGGATTACACAATTGTGTATCCTACATCCACCATCCACACACACACACAAATCTGCTTATATAGCCAGTTCAAACAGAACACAAAACACACACACAATTTGAGGTGATCAAAATCTCAAATTAGAACACACACATGAAATTGAGTATAAGGATATCTCAAATTTCACACTACACACTGAATGATTTGAATTTGAGATGTAGAACCAACTGAATACTAAGAAATTATAGGACAAATGAAACTTGTTCGAATTTCCCCCTTTGTGCTTCCAACTGAAACTTCTGGCTTCCAACTTCAGACTGATGATGTAGACTTCTGAATCTGAGAATTCAACTTTAACTTTGATCACTCACAACAAGTGGATCGCGAATTCTTCAAACCTAAAGCAGCAACAGCTTTCAGATGAGACCTCTCTCAAGCCGCCACTTTCTGGTTCTGCGAAATGAAGAACTGGTGTGTGTTGCCCCAAAACTATGAGGATCATAGGCATTTATAGTCCCATGTATCCATACGGTATCTTGGAGTGTGGGGGCACAAAATTCCCGCTCAAAAATTCCTGAATCAAAACTTGACATGTGTCCAAGAATTTAGATTCTGGATCATCATTCGAACTATGTCGACACAATCAAGTTATGTGTCAACACAATCAAGTTATGTGTCGACACATGAGCCTAACTTGTTGTTCTGTCAACACTGGAAGTTAACTTGTGTCGACACATACTTGACTTGTGTCGACACACCTGACTGAATTCATTGTGTCAACACATACTTAACTAGTTAACAGAGTCCAGATTTGACTGCGTTGAAACTAGTTAAGTTCCTCTTGCATAGCTAGGATCTAAGATTCATCTACCAATGCATCATTCATTGTCCTAGTCTCAATTTAAGATGCAAATGTAGTGTAATCACAGGGAATGGACATACCTCTGGTTCTTACCCTATCATGAAGATCTCCTATTATATTTTCTCTTGGATGATCTCTGTGGTACCTCAACTCTTGAGCAAGTTTTTCCTGTGTTTCTTCTTGTTGTTGAAGTTCATCTATTGGAAGATCTTCCTTGTCTTCACCATTTTCTTCTAGAGAGGCTTGTTCCAGATCCCTGCACAAGTCTTCAACAATATCTTCTTCTTCCTCTATTCTCTTAATATAAGGGTTAGTTTCATCAAATAAAACATGAACTATTTCTTCAATAGTTAAAGTTTTTCTATTAAACACCTTATATCCTCTAGGTTTGAAATGTACCCTAATAGAAAACCTTCATCACTTTTAGCATATAATTTTTCTAGATTATCTTTACCATTATTCAAAATGAAATCTTACAACCAAAATGTCTAAGATGACTAATTTTTGACATTTTCTTCTTGTAGAGTTCATATGGAGTCTTCTTCAATATTGGTCTGATCATGCATCTATTGATAACGTAGCAAGCTATGTTGACTGCTTCTACCCAGAAGTATCTTGGTAGATTATATTCTATAAACATTGTTCTGACCATATCCAACAGTGTTCTGTTCTTTCTTTCTGCTACTCCATTTTATTGATGTGTTTTTGGTGCGGAGAAGTTATGTTTAATACCATTTTCTTCAAAAAATCTAACAAATTCTTCATTTTTGAATTCCCCACCAAGATGAGATCTAATGCTGAAAGTTTGATATTTCTAGCTCTTTTGTACTAGTCTACTGAACTTCAGGAAAGCTAAGAAGGTTTCTGATTTGGCTTCCAAAAATGATACCCAAGTGTATCTTAAATAATCCTCCACAATTATATAGCCATATACCTTTCCTCCAAGACTTACTATTCTTATAGGTCCAAATAGATCCATATGAATGAGTTCCAATGGTTTAGAAGTAGTTACCATTATTTTTGAGTGAAAAGATGTCTTGGTCTACTTCTCTTTTGCACAAGCTATACAGATTCGAGATTTCTTCAATTTCAGTTTTGGAAGACCTTCAACTAGATCATGTTTGATTAATTTTTTGATCACTAAGGTGCTAGCATATCCTAGTCTTCTATGCCACAAATCAGTCTCTTCACTCTTTGCAGTTGCAAGGCACAAGTTGACTTCTTTCAATTCTGCCAACTGAAGAGTGTACAGATTCTTAACTCTAAATGTTCGACTTCATTCAAACATCGATTTCAGTTCAACAACAATTTCATCTAGAACATCGATTTCACTCAAACATCGACTTCATTCAAACATCGATTTCCGTTCAACAACGATTTCATCTAGAACATCGATTTCACTCAAACATCGATTATGCCTCAACATCGATTACACTTATACATGGATTATGTTTACAACGACTTCATTTCAACATTGATTGCATTCATACATGAATTACATTCAAACATCAATTACCTATATGAAACATTGATTGCATCTGAAAGCCGAAGTAGTTGTATTTCTTCTAAAGTCGAAGTTTATTATCTGTTGCAGTTATATTGCTGTTTCTTACTCTGACTCCTTGAAAGTCGAAGTTTCTCATATCAACCTCTATATACCTGTACTAAGATGATCTTTTATGTTTCTATCAATGAGCACAACTTATTGTAATCATTACATGAGTTTTACATTGAAATATCTTTTACATAAAGATAGTTTCCTTAAGTCTTATAAATCATGTTTCTTTTAGTTAAATAAAATTCAAATTACCTTTTTGCGGGAAAAATATTTTATTCAATATTAGTCATCTGTGAAATATCCTTTTGAGATCTGTAAAAGATTTAGATATATTTTGTTATCCCTTCCATTGACAGGAAGATAAGTTGATCGATAGATGGTCAAGAAATTAAATGCTTGACAGGTATAAGCTATATAGGCTATCTGTCAGAACCTACCTACCACTGTCAGAAACCCCATGACTTTCAGAAAGAGATCATGTGCAACAGTCTCTTCATTCTTTATTATTCTGAACTTCTATCTGAACTTCCTCATACTTTATATTCTTTTATCTAACCTACCTCCGAAGGTATGTATGGAGGTATATGCTTTCGTCTTGTCATTTCAGATTTGCAGGACATTTAATGAAGCATGCATAGCTCTTAGCCTTGAGCATGACTCTCACAGAACCTCCTTGAAGCTGTCCATCAAGCCATGAAGCTACCCACATAGCATGAAGACGGTGGATCCCCTAGAGCTGAAACGAATCAGTGCCATGACAGAAATCTCAAAGACATCAACATCCAAAGCTCAAGTGGATATCCTTCAAACGGCTAGCTTCCAACAGTCCAATTCAAACGGGAAGATATTTGAAGCTATATATTGAGAAGCTAAAGTTCAAACCACAGATACACAAGATACATGGAGAGAATACAAGACTAGACACAAACTCCACTCGATTCTAAAAGCCAAAGGAAGAAGTGCCATTGCAACGAGAGAAAGTTGTTTCTCAGTCTTCGACTTACTTGCTCCTCTTTGATTCAAAGAAGTCTTGTCCTCTTGGTGGCTTACTGCATTGCAGATCTTCTCAGTCGACCTCCTTGTTTCAGAAAGAGTTTTGAGTTTCATTCTATAATTGTTTCTCTTTCTGATTCTTTGTGTTTGCTCATTCTGTTGAGCAGACACACTAGTGCATTTTCACATCTATGTAAGATAACCCGCAAGAGGTTTGTTCCCTATAGTGCCCCACTTGTGAAGTGAATACCTACAGGTGTAGGTGGTCTTGTACCCCTTGGTAAAGGGAAGACTTGCTTGGGAGCAAGTGGGTTTGTAATACCTCTCGGGTTTGAGTGAAAGCCAAGTATTCTTGGCAATTAGTGAAATCCCATGTGGTTTCTTGGGGATTGGACGTAAGACTTCCATGTGGGATGGGCTGAACTAGGATAAAATCCTTGTGCATTCTTGTGTGATTGATTCCGCCAAGTTTTCACTTGTTTCACACACATCACACTGATTACGAATAACTCTATTAAGTGTTATCTAGTTTTTAGATAATTTTTAAAGTGAAAGAAGTCCTATTCACCCCCCTCTAGGACAACTATAGTGCCATCTCGATCCAACAGTTGTGTGGTCTCAGCGGGTGCGCCGAGGGTTGCTTTTGCTTGGTGCCCGACTCCATTGGTTTTTGCGGGAGTCATGTGTATGTCACGACCTTGGTTAGTGGTCGTGACGTTGCATTGTTCTATTCCGCTGCTTTGTAGCATCCTGCTGTAGGTGTTCCTCACTTTACATCTTTCTAGTATAGTTTACTATTTTCGAAGTTCCTGCTGCTCTGGTCGGTGAGGGACAAGTAATCCCTACTTCCATCAGCTAGGGGCTCGTCGTCGCGGGAGCTCGGTGTCGGACGGTTTGTGGAGGCGGTTATAGTGCCATATGCTGTCAGCAGCAGTGAGAGCAAGTGTTGTGAGCTCTTGTACCTGAGTTAGTTGAGGGTTGTGCTTTGCAAGTTCTCGAGGTATGCCCCTTAAGGACTACACCTTTCTTCTTGTACCTGTGCTTTTACTTCGGACACGTTGTACAGTTGTTATATTGTTATTGTTATTTAAATTTAGTACATATTTCAGTAGACTATTTCTTCGAATCCTTTTGGGTCTTTGGATTCGTAGGTGACGGCACGAACTTCGGCATCCCTGGTGGGGGTCTGAGAGGACAGGTCGTTACACTTGGTATCACAACGTTGGTCTACTGAGATTTTTAATGAGTTAATAACTATAGTTGTCCCAAAGAAAGGTACTAGTATGTTTTTTACACCGTGTCCGACTAGTGTTAGGCTTGTGCTTTCAATTGTTTTGCAGGTGCGTGGCTTCCTTGCAAGGTTCATGTGCGTGCTGCCAAAGGGTTGTAGCTGTTGCTGTGTCGCGTGCGTGGCGAGTGTGGTCGCTCGGTGTGTTCGTGCCATGGTGGCACGGTTGGCAGTGGACTGGCTGGCAGTGGTCTTCCCCGTATGGAGGATGGTTGCAGGCAAGTCCAGGCATAGTGCTCTTGGTCGTCTTCATTGCTTTTGGGTGCGTGTGTGTTGCGAAGGCTGAGAGAGCTTGCGTGTGGTGTGGCCTTCACTGGTGTAGGGTTACTGTCTGTGGAACCGGTCGAAGTGTCCTTGCCTTGTTGGTTGTTCCCCTATTATTGGGGTGTGCTGCGTTGGTTATATGTGTGGTCTTGTGTCTATGTGTTGTTGTGCGCTGTGCTCTGCTTGGTCGGCATTGTTGCTCGAGCTAAGCAGATGTTGTGTGTGTCATGTTGCATCGCTGGTTTAGTGCTGTGTCACTTGTCTGTGGTTGTTGTCAGCCTTGTGCTGGCTGGTTGTGAGCTCTGGTGAGGTGCTCTTGGAGTTCTTCTTTGTTGGTTCTAGCTGAAGTGAGTTTTCCCAAGAACTGTGTTGTGCTCATTTCTATTTACTGTTGCGTTGCCCTCTGGGTTAAGCTGCATCGCTTGGTTGCCCTGTGTTCTGGTGAGGTTTCCCAGAACCATTTGTTGTTGTCTTGGTAAGGGTTTCTCCCAAGACTGTTCCGTGCTCGTTTCTATTGTTGCTATGCTACCTCAGGGTCTGAGGTATGCTGTTGATTTGGCTAGTGCGTTCTGGCGATTTTTTCGCAAAATTGTGCATTTGTGGTTCTGGTGGAGGTTCTCCCAGGACCAACTTGTGTTGCTTCTGCTTGCTGTGATGCTCTCTCTAATGGTCCGTGTTGTTTGGTCATTTGGGTCGTGCATTCTGGTGAAGGTTCTTCCCAGGATCACCCTTTGTCCTTTTTGGCGAAGATTCTTCCCTGGAGTGTTCTGTGCTCGTTTCAGGCCACCGTTGTGTTGCCCCTGTGGTTCAAAGTGTGTCTTTTGGTTTGGTTTACCGTTCTGGTGAAGTTCTCCTAGGGAGACATTTTGTCATTCCTAGTGGTGGTCCTTCCCAAGGCTGCTTCGGGTTACTTTTGTTGTCGTTGCTCTCTCTCTCTCTCTGTAGAGATTAGCTGTTGTTGTTTTCAGTTGGACTATCTTCGTTATAGTCTGCTCGAGCGTTGTCGGTCAATGTGTGGTACCTTTGACTGTGTGTCTGGACGTTGCACTGGCCAGGTTGCCTTGCTATTCGTTTCCAAGTTTCTCGATTGCACTGGTGGGACTGTGTCTCCCTGTGGCTCGGGTGGTTTGCTTCGTTTTCTCGCACCCTGCGTGCTCTCGCTGATGGTGGTCTGGTGAGTGCCAATGGTGTCTACTTGGTTGTGCTTCTTGTGGAAGTGTCAGTCTTGCATTGTGGTTTTATCTCTCTCTTGTTTGGAAGAGACTCGTTGCGTGTCTCCTTCCTCTGCTTTTCGTGGGTTGCTTGGGGTGGCGATGCTCCACTGTGGTGTTGTGTTGCTAGGGTGCACATCGTTGTGAGCTTCTGGTGGAGTCATCCTCCCTTGAGTTGTTTTTGGGTTGAGTTGGTTTCTCCCCTCGTGTTGTCATTTCCGTGTGGCACCGTGGGTCGGTGGACTTGTTTATGCTGTTTGTCGTTGAGATTGTTTCTTACTGCCTGCTTGAACAATTTTGGGCATTGGGTCCCTACTGGTTTAGTGCGAGGTAGTATCATTTTCTGTTGGGTTGTTTGCATGACCGTTGTTTCTTTGTGCATTGGTTTTTCGTGGTTGGCCTTGCTCATGCAAGTGTTATTTAGGTGTGTGCTCAATCGTGACTCGGCTTGTGCCTTGGAGGCTTTTCGTGCCGTCGTTTTGGTGTTTGGCCTCCCTATCAGTCGCTATGGAGATGGTGCTTTATGCTCTTGCGTGCTCAGGAGTTGCTGTGGTCTTTTGCTTCCCATGCGGCAGAGTTGGTGCTCCTTGTTTGTGTGTTTTTTGGAGCCGACGTGGTTGTTACGCTCTAGAAGTTGTCGGCTTTCTGTGCACTTTTGTTGTCGGTCTTTGGTGGAGAGTCCCCTTCTACGTCATGTGTCGTCTCGAGCTGTTGGTGCAGTTGTGTGTATTGCACCTTGAGTGTTTTCTTCGATGCTTCGTGTTTTTGTACCCCAAGGGCTGGGGCCAGTGTGGCCTGTTGTGCCCTTTCAGGCTTGTAGTTCTTTGCGTATGGCTTTTTGGTGGGTCTCTGGTGAAGAGTCCTTCCTATTAGCCCATGTTGTTTCGGCCGCTGGTGCACTTGTGTTGCACTTCGCTTAGTTTTGGTGCTTGTGGTAGAACCAAGTACTCGTGCTCGAATGTTTCGATTTTGTGTCGTCTGGAGCCTTAGTGCATTGTGTTGTACCTTGGGTGGCTTTTGGTGCTTGTGATAGCACCATGTGTTCTGTCGTGTGCCTATTTGTGAGATTTGTGTGTCGTTTCACGACTTCGCTCGGTGTTAGAGGCGTTGAGCTTTCCACCTCTAGGACACTTTGTGCTGGCCCATACCCTGTGGTTGTACCATTACCACTGTGGGGTGGCTGCTTTGCCTTGTCTAGGTAGCCCTATCGGTTGTACGCCAGGCTTTGGTCGTAGTATGTGTTCGAGTATTCCTTCTCACTTTTGGAGCGAGTGTGTTCAGTTGTGGTACCCTACTTCGGTTTGGGTCCCTCTGAGGTTGACATGTTGTCCTCAACCTCTGTAGTTGGTATGGTTCCTGTGTGGTTGTGCGTTTATTTGGTGGTTGGCATGTTGGTACCCGCGCTAAGTCCTGTGTGCGCGTGGCGGCTGTGCTGCCAACTCCTCGTTGTTTCTCCGTTGTGCGTGGTGTTGGTGTGTCTGGAAGCCGATGGCGGAGTCTCCTATTGGTTCTTCTAGTGACGGTGAGGCCTATTGGCTGACTAGTACTCGACCACGTAGTTTGTCGACGTTGTGAGGTTCTCGGTTTTAACTTAACCTCAGACATCTTTCATTCTTCCGTCACGATGTGTCGCATTGTGGAGCATGTTGTTTCCTAGTATTGTGGCTCCACGTGTGTTTGGTGTCCTTGTAGGACCACGAGGAAGGTCTGGGTTAGACCTAGTGGTGACAGTGGATGTTGTTTTCCTGTGTTGAGGTTTCTCCACGTGCGTTTGCTATCCTTGTCGGACCACGAGGAAGGTCTTGGTGAGAACTAGTGGTGGCAGTGGATGCTATTTCGTGTATTGAGGATTCTCTGCGAGTGTGATGTTGCTCTGGTTCTCATCGTTCGCGTGGTTTCTCGGTTGGGCTGATGACCGATGCTAGCTGCTGCTAGTAGCGTGAGGTTGTTCCTCTGAGTTTTGTTCTTGACTCTCAGGCATTTTCCATGTTGTTGTCGGCAATTATGTACTCTATCAGGTTCTGCTCATGACGTAGTGGGTTGCTGACCGACATTTCTCGTGTTGTTGTTTGCAACTATGTACTCTGTTGGTTTTTTCTAGCGACAAAGTGGGTTGTTGATTGGTTGGTCCCAATATCGAGGTCTATTGGTGGCTACAATAGTGTGGTTTTTGGCTGGCGTTTTCTACTGCTCAGGCTACTTTTGGCATTGCTCGGCACCTGTTGGGTTGTCGTTTCGTTTGGACGCCTCACATGTAGCTGGAGTAAGCCCTGGGGTTTTCAGTTGCATGCTCCCCTTGTGTTTGGAGCTCGTTGTGCGGGCTGTTGGTTTTACAACTTCGTGTGCACCATGCATGTTTGGCGGTGTGGTTGTTGCCACGGGGAGGTCGTAGTGAGACAGTGGCTCTTCGTACCCGCACTTCATGTGCTCCACGTGCGTTCGTCGGTGCGGTTGCTGCAACGAGGAAGTCGTGTTGAGACTTAGTGGTTTCTTCGCGCTGGTCTTATGTTTGCTCCATGTGCTTCATTTCGTGCATCGGGATCTTTTGAGCGTGCCCTAAATTTCGAGGACAAAATTATTTTAAGTGGGGTAGAATGTAAGACCCGGCATCCCAACTTTCCGTCCGGCGTCTTGGATGACTGGCCACTAACGCGTCTGGGTTGGGCGACGCATTAGTGCCATGTCTTGGGTGTCTGATGCGAGAATCATCCTTGTCGCGACCAGCTTATGTGTCGCGTTCTCGTCGAGCATTGCTTCTTCGTCGTGTCTTGTCAACGGGTAGCGACAGTGTTCCATCGCTTCGGTCATCTGACACCTGTTAGGGTGGAAGACGTGTCAGTACGACCTGTCGTGTTGTTGCGGCATCCTTGGGGGAAGGGTTCTTGTCACGGTCCATTGACCCGTCGCGTTAAGGCCCTTAACAAGATGCGTCTCCCCGTCGTGACTTCAGTGTTGATGGCATAAGGCCTTGACCGGCAACCCCTTCTCCCTTTTCCTCCTTCCCCACTCTTCTCCTCCCCTCCGGCGGTGCTCCTCCTCCCTCTCTCCCCATTGTTTGTTTCAAGTGAGGAGGAGGGTCGTGCTCGTGTCCTTGGCATTGTGGAGCTTAAGTGGAGCGAGGAGGAGGTGGCCAATTCGACGTCAAGCACCCCCAATCAGTTTGTTTCTTCTAAGAAGGTAGGGATTGCTTGTACCCTTCTTGATCCAGGAGGATTGGGAGCCCCTTGTGGTTTGTAGATAGCATTTCCTGCTTCTCCATGCTCCCCTCCCTCGTGTGGTGTGTGGGTGGCTTCGGGATGGAGCATCCCGCTGGTCTGCCATCTTTCTGGTGTCACGACCGTAGTGCGCATCGCGACACCAGAGGGCGCAATCGTGTCGCGACATTTTGGCCCGACGCGATGGCATCGCAGTCCGACGGTCAGATGAGATCTTGTCGTGACACGTTTCCCTGTCCCGATAGGATTGTTGTCACGGTGCCCCTGCCTGTCGCGATGGTATCACGACGTCCTAGGAGGACGCGATAGTACCTATGTTGCCTCGGATGTTTTTGTGATTTCGGTTGACGTGTCGGCATGCGCCCCAAGGCAGGTTTGCCCTTAGGACCTTCTGGTGGGGAATGCGGCAGGTTACCTCAGTGCATTCAGTGACCGAAGGTGACACCTTCGTGGCCGTGTCCTAGCAGCGATGCTAGGAGGCTCACATGTGTCTAATAATCGATCGTCCGACGACCAATCGATTATTTGCAGAGAGCGATGTTTTCGTACTGTCTGGTGCTGCTCCTAGGTTCTGGCTTGTTCGTGTGTGCCTTGGTTGGCTGACGGCCCTCTCAAGGGTCCGTGCGAGCCTCGTGCTTATTGGGCTTGTCGTGGGTTACAAGCCAGCAGTTTGACGTGGTTTTTGTTGTGCTCGCCCAGCCTATTCGCTCGGTGCTTTGCACATGAGGGCTTGTCCCATTGAGAGGTTGTCTTCATTGCTCGAGACCCCCATCCCCGCGAGCCCGTTGAGGGAGAACTCTAGGCTACGAGTGTGCTGGAGTCTACGGCCTAGTTGGCGGACTCTGGAGCGGAGTGGAAAACGAGGTTTAGACAACAACCCCAAGTCAGTTGTAGAGCTCTTTGGTTGGTTTGGGACACCTAGGATGTTCAGAGTTCTTCCCAACACAAGCCAGTCAGTCCTTTTTTCTCACTACCTCACTCTACGTTGGTTTCAGAGCCACGTAGGGAGGTTAGGCATGGGGCCGCAGCTTGGCCAGGCTGCGGTTATTGTTGTGTTGTGGTGTTTCTGTGGCGGCTCTGTCTCACTCTTCCGGGAAGGCAGAGGTAGGAGCCAGGCTAGCGAGCAGAGGGAGTGGCTGGTGTGTCCTCATCTTGGGTACCAGTGGTGGTGGCTTGGTTGTTATTGTTGTGACGACATTTCCTCATGACGTTTCCAATGTTATCTATTGCCCTAGCCTGCATAGCGGTTATAGCCTGGCCGTGCCTAGTTTCCATCGGCATTGTTGGTTTGCCCTTGTTGACCCGTGCTTCTGGTGGTTTCCGCTTCGGTGTCCCTTCAGTTCAGTAGTCCCATTCATGGGTGCTAGTCCATGGTGGCATCGGCGTGTGTACCTTCTCGACCTCGTGGCATATCCGGGGTCTGGGGTGGTACTACTTGTGGGCCCTCGACCTTGTGGAGGTCCGAGGTGGCCGTGCTTGTGGTGAGATGTCATTCGCACCTGGTTGTTACGTGTTCTAGGCAGGTGCTTCTGCTTGGTGCCTGACTCCATTGGTTTTTGTGGGAGTTGTGTGTGTGTCATGATCTTGGTTAGCGGTCGTGACGTTGCATTGTTCTGTTCCGCTGCTTTGTAGTATATTTCTGTAGGTGTTTCTCACTTTACAGCTTTCTAGTGTAGTTTCCTTTTTTCAATGTTTCTGCTGCTCTAGCCGATGAGGGACTGGTAATCCCTACTGGGCCTTGTTCACGAGGCTCACCCCCCTACTTTCTACAGAAATAGAAACTTGTGTACCTTTCACAAAACCTATCACAAACCCATCCGTAGACACTTGAAGAGAGACATAGAATGCCTTCACAGCATCCTCAAAAGTCGGATCATTGATCTGACAAATCATGGACCAACCCATTTCTTCTAGGGTTTCTGCTACCCAACTGAGTCTTCCCGACAACTGTGAGAAATCCACTACTTTTCTTGGGCAAATCGAGGCTTTAGCTAAGTTCAGTTGTTGGAGCTATCCTGAGGTGAAGAAGGTCCCGTCCAGAGCCCTAGAGGAGGCCATCTAGACAAATGTAGGAGAAAAGTCTAAGGGAGATGATAGAGGAGAAGTGAAATGAGTTTAGAGAAGTCCAAGATCTTACCCTTCTTCAGAGAAATCAAGGAAATTGACAAATGCTCGAAGAAGGTTCCGTAGGGGTGAAGATCCTATGTGGGAACCAGGAAGAAGACGAAGGAGTCTGAGACGTTTCGAATGGGGTGATTTGGAAAGTTAGAGGGAAATGTTCTAATAAAGAAAGATGTTACGTAACGAACCGTAGATGAAGAGATGAACGCCTGGATTAAAAAAATAAACCGTCATTTTAATTTTCCCCTAAACATTTTGTAACCCCCCTTTTTTTTTGAATAAACAAAGACTCTGACTTCACAAACTCCGACTTCTTAGAAGTCGACTCTCAAAACTCCAACTTTGGAGAAGTCAAAAGTCTAGGACTTAGAAAAAGTTTAACGATGGATAGATCAAATTATGTACTTAGGAATTTTAGATATTCAATCAGGAATGCATATTCCTATTTCTCTTCTTATTGAAGTAAATCATCATTAATTGATTTTCTATAGAAACAAATTCAAGCAAAATAGCATCATTACTTACATGGTCCATAATAAAATGATGTCTGACCTCAATGCGTTTCATTCTTGAGTGTTGAGTTAGATTTTTGGTCAAATTGATTGTGTTTGTATTATCACATAGCATTGGAATTTCATGTAGTGTGTGACCATAGTCTTACAGTTGATGTTTAATCCACAATAGTTCAGTGCAGTAACTCCTAGCTGCAATGTATTCTACTTCTATTGTGGACAAAGCTACTGAATTTTATTTTCTGAAAGACCAAAAAATTAGACATCCTGTAAGAAATTGACAAGTACTGCTAGTGCTTTTTCTTTCTATTTTACATCCACCGTTATCAACATCACTATAACCAAGCAATTTAAATTCAGAACATCTAGGATACCATAAACCCAATTTACTTGTATTCATAGGATATCTATTTTTTTTTAATAACATTAACATGTGATTCTTTAGGATCAGCTTGAAATCTAGCACACAAACATACACTGAACATTATATCGGGTCTACTAGAAGTAAGATAGAGTAATGACCCAATCATGCCTCTATAAATCATTTGATCTGCTTTCATACCAATTGAATCACTATCTAACTTATTTCCTGAGCTCATGGGTGTTCCTAAGGGCTTACAATTGTCAAAACTATATTTAGAGAGCAAATCTAAAATATACTTGATTTGACAAATGTGAGTGCCTTCCTTGGTCTGCTTGATCTGCAACCCAAGAAAGTAATTAAGCTTACCCGTCATACTCATTTCAAAGTCAGATTGCATAAGATATTCAAAGAATTTGCAGAGTGATTCATTAGTAGAACCAAAAATAATATCATCAATATACATTTATACAATCAAGATCTCTTTTGAAAATTTCTTAATAAATAGAGTGCTATCTACTTTACCTCTTGAGAAATCATGTGATATAAGATAAGCACTTAGTCTTTCATACCAACCTCTTGGAGCTTGTTTCAAACCATATAGTTCTTTCTTTAAATGAAAAACATGATTTGGATACTTAGTATCTTCAAAACTAGGTGGTTGCTCAACATAAACTTCTTCTTTTATGAAATCGTTCAGAAAAGTACTTTTAACATCTATTTGAAACAAATTGATATTAAGAGAACATGCATAAGCTATTAAAATTCTGATTGCCTCTAATCTAGTAACTGGAGCATATGTTTTATCGAAATCAATGTCTTCCTCTTAGGAATATCCTTCTGCTACCAGTCTAGCCTTGTTCCTGGTGATCACTCCTGATACATCCATTTTATTTCTGAAGACCCACCTAGTCCCAGTAACTAGATTGTTAGAAGGTTTAGGCACAAGAGTCTAGACCTGGCTGCGTTGGAACTGGTTGAGTTCCTCTTGCATAGCTAGGATCCAAGGTTCATTTGCTAGAGCATCATTGATTGTCCTAGGCTCAATCTTAGAAACAAATGCAGTGTAGTCACAAGAAATATTCATACCTCTTGTTCTTGCCCTGTCTTGAGGCTCACCTATGATATTTTCTCTTGGATGATCTTTGTGATACCTCAGTTCTCTAGGTAGTCCTTCATGTGCTTCTTGTTGTTGTTCAAGTTCTTCTATTGGTGGATCTTCCTTGTCTTCCTCTTTTTCTTCAAGAGAAGTCTGTTCCAGATCCCTGCACAATTCTTCAGCAACATCTTCTTCTTCTTCTTCTATTTTCTTAATAGATGGTTTAGTTTCATCAAATAAAACATGCACTGACTGTTCTATAGTTAAAGTTCTTCTATTAAACACTTTGTAACCTTTATGTTTTGAAATATATCCTAGTAGAAAACTTTCATCACTTTTGGCATCTAATTTTCCTAAATTATCTTTAACATTATTCAAAATGAAACACTTACAACCAAAATGGTCGAAGGTGACTGATGTTTGTCTTTTTCTCCTTGTATATCTCATAAGGTGTCTTCTTTAGAATTGGTCTGATCATGCACCTATTCATGATGTAGTAGGCTGTGTTGACTGCTATTGCCTAGATGTATCTTGGTAAATTATTTTTTGTAAGCATTATTCTAGCCATATCCAGTAGTGTTCTGTTCTTCCTTTCTGCTACTCTATTTTGTTGAGGTGTTCTTGGTGCAGAGAAGTTGTGTTGTATGTCATTTTCTTCACAGAATCTGACAAACTCTTCATTCTTGAATTCTCCACCATGATCAAATCTATTACTGATTATCTGATGTTTCTAGTTCTTCTATACTACTTTACTGAATTTTAGAAAAGCTAAAAATGTTTATGATTTTACTTCTAAAAATGATACCCAAGTGTATCTTTAATAATCATCCACAATTACATAACCATAAACTTTTCCTCTGAGACTTACTGTTCTTATCGGTCCAAACAAATCCATGTGAATAAGTTCCAATGTTTTGGAGGTTGTCACCAATGTCTTGGACTGAAATGATGTCTTGGTTTGCTTTCCTTTTGCACATGGTATATAGATTCTAGATTTCTTCAATTTCAGCTTTGGAAGACCCTTAACTACATCATGTTTGATTAATTTCTTAATGACTGAGGTGCTTGCATGTCCTAGTCTTCTATGCCATAAATCAGTCTCTTCATTCTTAGTAGTTGCAAGGCATAAATCTACTTCTTTCAGTTTGTCAGTTGTAAGGTATACAAATTCTTAACTCTTTGAGCTTCAATAACTATTTTTCTATCTTTTTGAATAATACATTTTTCATTCTGAAACTTTACTAAGTGACATTTGTCGTAGAGTTGACTGATACCAATGAGATTGTACTATAATCCTTCAACATACATAACATCTTCTATTAAATCCTTTTCGTTTGTTCCTACTGTTCCATAGCCCAACACTTTCCCTTTTCCATTATCACCATAAGTAACTTGACCAATTTCATTTCTGAAACTTGAAAGTAATTTTCTGTCACCTGTCATATGCCTTGAGCACCCACTTTCCAAATACCATTTGGATGCTCTCAGGCGCCCCTGCAAATAGAATTAAGTTGAGATTTTCGGTACATAAATTTCTTGGGTCCTTAATGGTTAGTTTTTGAAATCCAACTCAAATGTCTAGTAGTGCAGGTGTTAATTGTGTGTCCTAATTGATTACAATGACTACAACATCTTAATTTTTGTAACAAAACAATGACTACAACATAAATCATATGAATTCTTTAAATTTGATAGTGTTATTAGTTTTCTATTTTTATCTGTAAGCATACTGATAAACCCTTTTTGGATTTTTAATTATATTTTCTTTTACAAATTTAGGGGTTGGGTATTTTTCAGGATACACAATTTCTTCTACATTTTCTGGAGGTGTATAGCCTACTCCATATTTCTTTTTACCTGTTCTAGCACCTTTCAGTTTTACAACTAGAGATGTTTTACAGTTTGTGATTCTATCTACGGTAGCCTTTAAATAGTTATTTTCTGCTCTTAATTTATCTACATCTTTCAATTCATTTATATTTGATTCAAGTTCCATAATTTTACTTTTTTTAGCCTTTAAGTCTTAACATAATAGTTCATTTGATCTTTTAGTTTCATTTAATTGTTATCCTAATCTTTATACTTCATTTTTTAGAAAGGTGTTGCATTTTTCTTGGTTTAATAAATTCAACTTAACTGTTTTCATTTGCTTGACTACTATTTTATATTTATCATACAATTCATTAAACGCATCTTCTAGACTTTCGGAATCAGATTCAGAACATGAAGTGAAAGATGTTTTAGAATTTACTTGATCTAGTCCTGCCATGAGGGCTAGATTCACTTGTTCTTTTTTTTTTTAGTCTGAACTTGAGGAGTTTGAACTTGTAGCATCTTCATTGTCGCATTCTACTGCCATTGCTTTCTTTTTGTATTTTCTGAACTTTTTTCCTTTGCCTTTCTTTTTCTCATATTTTTTAGCTAGATCTTTCTTTTTGAGCTTAGGACATTCTGACTTGAAGTGTCTTGGCTGATTGATTTCATAACATATTGGCTCCTTCTTCTTATCCCTTTTGAAATATTTTTTTGAGCCAAGCTTCTTCTTCTTGGCAAGAATTCTTTGAAATTTTCTTCACAGCATGGCTTCATCATCACTGTCATCAGATTTTTCTTTTGAATCTTCAGAGGAAGAAGAATCTGCAACCTTCAAGGCATTTGGCATTTTCTTTTTCGATGACCTTTAAGAACATATTTCCATATTTATCTCATGAGCCATTAGAGAACCAATTAGTTTTTCTATAGAGAGTTCAGTGAGATCATGAGCTTCTTCAATAGCCGTTACTTTGGGAGTCCATGAATGAGTTAAAGATCTAAGTATTTTTTTGACAGTTTCTTCATTAGGCAAAGTTTTTTCTAGTGAACTTAAACCATCTATTATATTTGAGAATCTATTATACATTTGGGTGATATTTTCATTTGGTAACATTTTGAACTGTTCATATTGAGAAACGAGAATATCTATTCTAGTTTACTTTACTTTATCAGTTCCCTCATATATTACTGGTAGTTTGTCACACATTTCTTTTACAGTTTTACATGTAGATAGTCTATTAAATTCCCTTTTAGATAATGCAAAACACAGATATTTTTTAGCTTTCTAATTGAGAGACATATTTCTTTTATCAACTATAGATAGAGCAGAGGTACCATCAGCAAGTATAGCAAAATCACCTTGCTCATTTACCTGCCATAGATCAAAACTGTGCCTCGGATGAAGCATTCCATTCTCATTTTCCAATACTGGTAATCTTCACCATCGAAGAATGGTGGTCTTGTAACAGACTGTCCTTCATAGTTGTGACCTTCAGCTGGCCTCTCTTCTCAAATTTGTTGATTCTTCTGTGAAGACCTCGCTCTGATACCACTTGTTGGATCGAGATGAAGCTTTGGAAATCCTATAGGGGGGTGAATAGGACTTCTTTACATCTTTAAAAAAATTTATCTAAAAATAGATAACACTGAATAGTGATGTTAGTACTTAGTGTAGTGTGTCAAACAAGTGAAGTACTTGGTGGAGGCGCACAAAAATTTTTATCCTAGTTTTGCCCTTCCCACATGGAAGTCTTACGTTCAGTTCCCAAGAACCACTTGAGATTTCACTAACTGCCAAGAACACTTGGCCTTCTCTCAACCTAAGTGGTATTACAACCTAGTTGCTCCCAAGGAAGTCTTCCCTTCACCAAGGGGTAATGGAGACACCTACAACATCAGGTCTTCCCTTCACAAGAGGGGCACTATAGAGAACAAATCCTCTACTAGTTACAATACTGAAAAGAGTATAGTATGTCTGCACAAGGAGTTAGTAAACATAGACAATCACAAAGAGATACAAGATAAAAACATTGCCCTGACTCTTTCTGACTAAAGATGGTGGACTGAGAAGATCTAGAATACAATGGCCACCTAAGGAGGAAAGACTTCTTAATGATGAGAGCTTGGAAGTCAAAGCTTGAAGCAAGAGGCTCTCTTCAGATCTTATGAATTTGTCTCTTTCTCTTTTCTGTAGAAGGTGTGGATGAGATGTCACGTCCTGAGAATCACGCAGCGGATATTAATAATTAATTCGAGTCGATATTTCAAGACGTGGACAGTTGGCAAATAAGCCTCTAGCTAGCACGCACTAAATGTGTATCATCATAATAGGGCCCACATGTTGAACTCAATATAAATTGTATTCAAATCTCAACTCTTTGTATTCAAACGGAAACTAGTACAGGACTAAGACTTAATAAAAGGGAAAGTACATTTAATCCTCACTTCCTACTACATTGTTCTAACACTCAAAATAAACTAACTATAGATAGACTCATGATTTGGAACGCTCTTCAGTCGGACGCATTCCCATCCTCGAATTGTTCTTCCTCTTGAACTTCATACTCATCTAGATTGGGTAAAAGTAGGGGATGAGCAAACTAGCCCAGTAGGATTTATATCTCAATGTGCGGGCAATGATATAAGTGATTAACATTTTAGAATGATATACAAGTACAACTAAAACTTGTTAAAACATGGTATATAAAACAAGCTAGAGAGAGTGATTATGATAGAGTAAGATTGATGAACAATATGACAAGATAGAACTAGCAATAGATCACTCTTTACAAGCACGCAAGATTTCAATTGATGTCAAGAACGCAAGATATTACTAATTGCATTAAATGCAGGATGACCATATCACGTAAGCAAGCATGCAAGAATGCACGAGCACGATCATGTAACACTAATCAGGCATGTAGACTCTAATGTACACCAAGGAAAGATCCACCAAGAATGCACACTAGGACACATGTATGTGGTTATTGTATCTATCATTCAACAAGCAAGAAAGTACTCCCAGCGCAGATGCAACGCCAGTAATCATTATACCCCATGGTTAACAGTATATCTATGACTCGCCGTCATTGGGGCTAGATTGGAGCCCTTGGACACACGCCGTGCCCTGTCAGCATCTCATGTAAATTTTTAAATGTAGATACCCACAGTCATTAATAATGGCCCATGAGAGTTTTAATAAGTAAGCATGTGTAATGTCATGTTCATGATGTAGATGGGAACAAGTAATAAGTATTTGAACATGATTTCATGATAACAATGGTCAAGAGATAAATTCGGCAGCATAAGGGTACGATTTGTACTTTAGTTAAATCTTTACATTAATGGCTTTAGTCTAGATGGTCAATCACACTCACGAGAATAAGAAGAGAAATGAAGTGCACGCCAAGTCTAGGGAACTTCAATGGTACAACCAACTCGTCGGCCATGTGGGAATCCATGGTCAGAGGAGATTTACGGAGGCCTTGGTGAAAAGGTCGCTAGTTTACCGATTCAGAATGACCGGTAGAGAGTTTCCAATTTCCCAAGAAAGGGCTGCCTAACTGTGCGAGTGTGTAGTGCGGTACGCGTGTCTCAATTCTCAAACTTGCGGAAAACACTTAACATGATAGTATGCAATGAACCATGCATTTAACCACACGTGGGTTTGCAAGATTTAAAGATAATAATTATCATTTAAACGTGGAAGAACAGTAGGAAGATTAAATCACAAGAAGCATGAATGGATCATAACATTTAAGGAGCACTTAGAATAGCATTCATGTAATTTAAAGCTTTTAAATGGGTTTAACACTTTTTAAGCCATTAAGATAACCACCATACAATGATCAGTCCCAAAACGTGTGAATTACACCCTAAATATTACATTAACCAGACCTCGGCTATAGTGGTTAGGTTTACAAGAAAGTAAGTGAGATTAAATGGCAAATCATGAGATCGCGACATGGCCATATAAGGAAGGCGACAAGGTCTCTCAGGCCGAGGTTAGATCGCGACAGGCACATAAGAGGAAGGCGACAGGGTCTTGTCAGGCCGGGGTCAGATCGCGACAGGCACATAAAAGGAAGGCGATAGGGTCTTGTCAGGCCGGGGTCAGATCGCGATAGGCTCCTGTAAGGAAGGCGACGAGTCGGGACCAGAAGGCGACATAGGGATGTGAGCATTGCGACGGGGATGTCAGATCAGGTAGCCGGATAGCGACGGAGCGCATGTCGCCTTGAGGAAGCGACAAGGGGGGTGTCGCAATCAAACCTCTGAACGCGACCTATCGGGCCGTCGCGTTCATAGGGTCCGTGCCTGACCCTGTCAGAGCAAGGACAATGTTTTGGATTGCGGACTAGTCCTTCCTACTTTTGACAGAGGGTTGTTCTAAAATAGAGAACCAATTGTACGGTGCATGAAAAATAACGAAACTAGTTTTAAAACAACCTAGACATACAAGGGTACTTCCAGTAAATCGGAATTGGACAATAAGGATGGTTTCGATAGGTTTTGGTCAAGTTGAATACAAGGTAAGACCAAATGTAACCTAAAGACGTAGTTTCATGCAGCAACCCTATTACCATGCTTATAACTCTCCATCTGATGACATTTAGACAAAACATTCAACACAAAACCTGAAGAGGATAACTAGTAGAATAACTTTCATGTTATGAGTTTACCCTAATTCGGTCTTGAATCACATGAAATATACGAAGAACAGGAAAAGCCCTAACAGTGCACGACTTTGAGAAAACGCTTATAATTCAAAATGTACTCAATAAATTCGATGAAACCAGAGGGCAATGAAAACTAACTTGATGCTCTACACATTTGGTATAGGAGATGTTAAGATTTGGCCCGAGAAAACCTACCTTTTGGGTTGATGAAGTCTCGTTCTTCAGAAAAACCCGTGTTCAGACCACTGTTTATAGAACGCCTAATACTCCGTGTATACTGCATGGAATTTGGGCATTCCACTTGGGTTAGGAAGTAGACTCGACCCTCTTTCCAGGGGTATAAGCCTTGCACGATGGGATTTAGGTTTGACCTACCTTTGATCGGCTTCAAGAGGGTTGTTTGTGCAGGTCGTAGCAGATGAACGGGGGAAGATGATGAGCTTGGTATGCTTGATCTCCTACTCTCCAGCCACCAAGAGCTCCTCCACACGACCCCAGCAAGTTCTAAATTCGTCCCTAGGGTTTGGGTGAAGAGTATTTAAGTAACCATGGCGTTTAGGAGTCCTATTGTAACTAGGAAAGAAGGGTTGCGGGATTGGCATGTTAGTTTCCTATTTTTGATGATTTCTTCCTCCATTAGAGAGTCTTGGCCATCAAGCAACTTCCATGGATGGGTAGGCACGAATTTGGGTTGCCATGAATACATGTTTGTATCCCAATTCAACTCTAATTGCCCCTTTTTAATTTCAGCTTATTTATGGTTACGAATTTCTATGTAATTTCTAGCTTTATTTGATTTTTGGGTCATATGTGATCCATTGGCCCAATTATGATATTGGGTCATTATATATAATGTTATAAACCTTTCTAACAATTTTTTTTTAATTTATGATTGCTTCGTATTTCCGTATTAATGGTTTTCCGACTTGTTTCCTTAATTCGGATAATTGGTCACCATGTGATGCTCACTTGGTTAATCGGATTTTTCATCGCATAACTTCTTTGTGGAACCCTTAAGAATAATGTGTGGGGTTGGTTTCCCATTTTCATGGATTTTTCTGATGTGATTTAGCACATATGATAATGATACGTATGTTTTAAACACCTTGATATTATGGAAATTATTTATTTCCATTTATTCAAATTTTTATATAATTAAAATTTCCGGGGTTCTACACCCTCCCCCACTTAAGAGAATTTGGTCCCCAAATTCATGCATAGGAGATTATTATGCAAGTTAGGTGTACTTGTGAATAGCTCCGGGTATCTTTTGCGCATTGCTTCCTCGGTTTCCCACGTCTTGTCCTCATCCCTGCGTTGATTCCATCTAACCCTTACTAGTGGAATAACCTTGTTCCTTAGTTGGCGCAGTTCCCGGTCCACGATCTTAATCGGCTTCTCTTGATATCCTCCGTCTTTGTTGAATTCCAGAAGCTCATATTCTATGACGTGCCATGGATCTCGTACATACTTTTTCAACATGGATATGGAACACATTGTGTATTCCATCCATTTGTGGTGGTAAAGCGAGACGATATGCCACCTCGCCGACTCTCTCGAGGATTTCGAAAGCCCCGACAAACCTTGGTGACAACTTGCCTTTAATGCCAAATCGTCGGATCCCACGGCCTGGGACACTTTCAAGAATACATGTTCACCCACCTGAAATTCCAGGTCTCTTCTTCTATTATTTGCATATGCCTTTTGTCTTTGCTGCGCCACTGCCATTCTTTCTTTAATAAGCTTTACCTTTTCTGTGGTTTCTCTTATCATCTCAGGTCCTAGCATTTGTTTTTTGCCAACTTCATACTAGCATATTAGAGATCGGCAACTCCTGCCGTAGAGTGCTTCAAATGGTGCCATTTGAATGCTAGCTTGATAGCTATTATTGTAGGCAAACTCTACAAGAGGTAAGTGTTCATGCTAGCTACCTTCAAAATCTAGGACACATGCTCTAAGCATATCTTCAATCACCTGGTTGGTTCTCTCCGTCTGACCATCTGTCTGTGGATGGAAAGCCGTGCTAAAGTTTAGTTTAGATCCCAAGGAGTATTGCAGTCCTTTCCAAAAGTGGGATGTAAACCTAGGGTCTCTATCAGACACGATAGACACCGGTACTCCATGTAATCAGACTATTTCCTTCACATACAATGCAGCCAGAACATCTACTGACCACTTATTCTTCACCGGCAAGAAGTGAGCCGACTTAGTAAAGCGGTCGACAATAACCCAGGTACCATCGAACCCACCTCTAGATTTAGGGAGTCCAAAATTGAAGTCCATCCCTATACCTTCCCATTTCCATGCTGGGATTTCTAGGGGTTTGAGTTTACCTGCGGGTCGCAAGTGTTCCGCCTTGACCTTTTGACATGTTAAGCATCGGGCGACATATTCCGCCACCTCTCTCTTCATATTAGGCCACCAAAAGCTTCTTTTCAAATCTTGATACATTTTGGTAATTCCTGGATGGATGGTATACCTGGTCTTGTGAGCCTCATCCATAATCATTTTCTTTGTCTCCGCATGGTCGGGTACACAGACTCGGTCCCGGAACAATAGTCTTCCATCTTCTGTTAATGAGAAATCCGGCCTCTGGTCTAGATTAGCCTTAATCTCCACAAGTACATGGTCATTATCTTGGAGTGTTGTGATGTCCTCCGATAGTGTAGGTTGTGCCCTAACACTAGCAACCAAGCATCCCTTCTCTTTGATGTCAGCATCAATATTTAACTTGGCGAAGTCTTCTAATAACTTCCATTCGTCCACCATTAAACTTGACAGTGTGATCATTGGCTTTCTACTTAGAGCATCTGCCACATAATTTGCTTTTCCAGGATGATATTGGATCGTGAAATCAAAGTCTTTGAGATACTCCAACCACCTTCGCTGTCTCATATTCAAGTCCTGCTGAGAAAACAGATACTTTAAGCTTTTATGGTCAGAAAACACAATGAATTTCTCACCATATAGATAATGACGCCATATCTTCAAGGCGAAGACTACAGCCGCTAGCTCCAGATCATGTACAGCGTAATTGTCCTCGTGCTTCTTCAATTGTCTGGACGCGTAGCATACAACTTGCCCATTCTACATTAGCACATAGCCAAGGCCGATCCCGGATGCATCGGTGTAAACTTCAAAACTACCCCCAGCAACTGGCAATGTTAGTACGGGTGCTGAGGTAAGGTGCTCTTTCAATGCCTTGAAACTTTCTTCACATTCATCAGTCCATGCAAATGGATTCTCCTTCCTGGTTAGTCGGGTCAATGGTACAGCTATCTTTGAGAAATCCTTAATGAAGCGACGATAATAACCGGCTAAACCCAGAAAGCTTCTAATCTCCGACACAGTTGTCGGCCTTTCCTAGTTCTTTACTGCCTCCACCTTAGACGGATCTACAGAGATTCCCTCCTTGGATATGATGTGGCCAAGGAAAGACACATCTTCCATCCAGAACTCACACTTAATAAGTTTGTCATAGAGTTGATTATCTCTAAGCACTTGTAGAGCCATCTTCAAGTGTTTTTCGTGTTCTTCTTTGGATTTGGAGTAAATAAGGATGTCATCAATGAACACCACTATAAACTGGTCCAAGTATGGCCTATAAATATTATTCATAAGTTGCATGAAAGCCGCTGGAGCATTTGTTAAACCAAACGGCATAACTACGAACTCATAGTGACCATATCTACTTCGGAATGCAGACTTATGAATATCCTCCTCCTTTATTCTTAGTTGATGGTAGCCTGATCTTAGATCTATCTTGGAGAAATACTATGCACCGGAGATCTGGTCAAATAGCTCGTCGATGCGGGGCAGTGGATACTTATTCTTTATTATCAACTGGTTTAACTGACGGTAATCAATGCATAGCCTCATTGTCCAGTCCTTCTTTCTGACAAATAGCACTGGCGCTCCCCATGGGGATGTGCTAGGCCTGATAAAACCTTGATCTAGTAATTCTTGGATCTGTCTCTTTAACTCCTGCAATTCAACAGGGGACATACGGTACGGGGCTTTTGAAACAGGGACTGCCCCAGGGAGTCATTCGATGGTGAAGTTTACCTCCCGCTCCGGTGGTATACCAGGTAATTCCTCTGGAAATACATCAGGGTAGTCCCTGGCTATTGGAATGTCTTCTAGGGATGGTTTCTTCTTTTCAGTTGCCAAGACGGAAACTAGGAAAGCGTCACAACCCTGGTTGATCAGCTTAGAAGCCTTTAGGGAGGATATCAAGATGGGGTGTTTGTGATATCGGGTGCCAAGTAGTGATAGAGTTGGGAGGTTTGGTCTTTTAAAAGTGACCCTCCTATGGCGACAGTTTACATCGGCATAATATTCAATTAGCCAATCGACACCCAAAATGCATCATAACCCTTCATGTCTAATAGATATGGTTGGCAGGGAGATTGTGTCCTCCTATTATAGTTTCACATTTTGGCAAGTAGTGGGTGAGTTCAGATTCTGAGCCTAGTGGTGAGGCTACTGTGATCTTGGATTTCAAGGGTACATGTTTGGCAAGTAGAGTTGCAGCAAATGTGGTGGAAATAAAAGAATATGCAGCTCCCGTATCAATAAGTACAAAAGAAGGTTGAGAGTGTATGAAAATGGTACCTTCCACCATACCCCCTTCCTCGGGTAGGTCAGCTTCTATGACAGCATTAAGGCGTCCGTGACGCTGTGGTATATTCTGAGCTCTGCCTGGTTGGTCCTTCATCATTGGACAGTCAGGAATACGGTGGTCACGACCACCACATCTCAAGCAAGCCCCGAGCTTCTTCCAGCATTCTTCAGCTTGGTGCCCTGGTTTATCACAGAATTTGCAGTTTTCCGCCAACTGCCTACCTTCCACCTTAGCTCTCTTATGTCCAACAATATCCCATCCGATATTCGGCCTCTTGTTGTTGTTGTTGACGTTGTTGTTACGAAAGGTTGGAGCAATATTAGGTGCTCCCTCCTGACGAAGACCGGCTTGGAGTTGTCCTTGCCCCTCATGCCATCCACCTTGGCCATGGTGTCTTCTACCAGCTGAGCTCTTTGGACCATTTCAGTGTAAGTTTGAATATTGTGTGGTCCGAGCCTTTCAATGAACATGGGCCTGAGCCCATCCATGAAACGGTTAGCCTTCAGTCTTTCAGTTCCCACCAGATGTGGGACATACACAGCAAGACGTGCGAACTGAGCCTCATACTCAGCCACGGACATTCCCTTCTGCTTCAGTGCGGCAAATTTTGTTGCATTCTTCTCCTTCACTCTCTCAGAGAAATATTTTCCCTGGAATATCTCCAGGAATTCAGCCCATTCCAGTTCAGCTATATTAGGCAGGTGGGCCGATGTGGCCTTCCACCATGCTCGGGCATCCTTGGTAAATTGAAAAGTGTCTAGTACCACCTTCTCCCTATTAGTGCATTGCATTACTTGGAAGATCCTTTCTATTTCTTCCTGCCAGTTTTCTGCCTCATCTGGGTCGGGGGATCCAGAGAAACGAGGAGGGTTTAAACTCCTAAAATTCCGATGCAGATCACCGGCTCCATTCCTTGCAGCGCCCACTTGATTTCCAGCCTGAACTACATTTTGTAGGGCCTGAGTAAGTCCAGCCACAGTGTCTTGCATAGCTTGCCACTGGTTGCGAGCCATTGCAGTTCAATGAGAGTGTTATGAGGGTTCCTGAGAAAAGGATGGAAACCAATTAATGTCTCTAGATACGTTATAATAGTCAATGGGTAGGAGTGTTTAATTCTTTCTAACATATTCCTAGTCTCTACCCATTCTCACCAGGTACTGTATTTAATTTTCATGACCTAGGTTCCATAGGTATCTCCTATTCCAGAGACATTATCCTATTTGATATTCCTAGGCTCTGATACCACTAAACTGTCACGTCCCGAGAATCACGCAGCGGATATTAATAATTAATTCGAGTCGATATTTCGAGTCGTGGACAGTCGGCAAATAAGCCTCTAGCTAGCACGCACTAAATGTGTATCATCATAACAGGGCCCACATGTTGAACTCAATATAAATTGTATTCAAATCTCAACTCTTTGTATTCAAACGGAAACTAGTACAGGACTAAGACTCAATAAAAGGGAAAGTACATTTAATCCTCACTTCCTACTACATTGTTCTAACACTCAAAATAAACTAACTATAGATAGACTCTTGATTTGGAACGCTCTTCACTCGGACGCATTCCCATCCTCGACTTGTTCTTCCTCTTGAACTTCATAGTCACCTAGATTGGGTAAAAATAGAGGATGAGCAAACTAGCCTAGTAGGATTTATATCTCAATGTGCGGGCAATGATATAAGTGATTAACATTTTTGAAACAGGCAAGTACGATGAATGATATGCAAGTACGACTAAAACTTGTTAAAACATGGTATATAAAACAAGCTAGAGAGAGTCATTATGATAGAGTAAGATTGATGAACAATATGACAAGATAGAACTAGCAATAGATCACTTTGTACAAGCACGTAAGATTTCAATTGATGTCAAGAACACAAGATATTACTAATTGCATTAAATGCAGGATGGCCATATCACACAAGCAAGCAAGCAAGAACGCACGAGCACGATCATGTAACACTAATCAGGCATGTAGACTCTAATGTACACCAAGGAAAGATCCACCAAGAATGCACACTAGGACACATGTATGTGGTTATTGTATCTATCATTCAACAAGCAAGAAAGTACTACCAGCGCAGATGCAACGCCAGTAATCATTATACCCCATGGTTAACAATATATCTATGACTCGCCGTCATTGGGGCTAGATTGGAGCCCTTGGACACATGCCGTGCCTTGTCAGCATCTCATGTAAATTTTTAAATGTAGATACCCACAGTCATTAATAATGGCCAATGAGAGTTTCAATAAGTAAGCATGTGTAATGTCATGTTCATGATGAAGATGGGAACAAGTAATAAGTAATTGAACATGATTTCATGAAAACAATGGTCAAGAGATAAATTCGGCAGCATAACGGTACGATTTGTACTTTAGTTAAATCTTTACATTAATGGCTTTAGTCTAGATGGTCAATCACACTCACGAGAATAAGAAGAGAAATGAAGTGCACGCTATTTCTAGGGAACTTCAATGGTACAACCAACTCGTCGGCCATGTGGGAAACTCGTCGGCCATGTGGGACCGGTAGAGAGTTTCCAATTTCCCAAGAAATGGCTGCCTAACAGTGCGAGTGTGTAGTGCGGTACGCGTGTCTCAATTCTCAAACTTGCGGAAAACACTTAACATGATAGCATGCAATGAAACCATGCATTTAACCACACGTGGGTTTGCAAGATTTAAAGATAATAATTATCATTTAAACGTGGAAGAACAGTAGGACGATTAAATCACAAGAAGCATGAATGGATCATAACATTTAAGGAGCACTTAGAATAGCATTCATGTAATTTAAAGCATTTAAATGGGTTTAACACTTTTTAAGCCATTAAGATAACCACCATACAATGATCAGTCCCAAAACGTGTGAATTACACCCAAAATATTACATTAACTAGACCTCGGCTATAGTGGTTAGGTTTACAAGAAAGTAAGTGAGATTAAATGGCAAATCCTGAGATCGCGACATTGCCATATAAGGAAGGCGACAGGGTCTCTCAGGCCGGGGTCAGATCGTGACAGGCACATAAGAGGAAGGCGACAGGGTCTTGTCAGGCCGGGGTCAGATCATGACAGGCACATAAGAGGAAGGCGACAGGGTCTTGTTGGGCCGGGGTCAGATCGCGATAGGCTCCTGTAAGGAAGGCGACGGGTCGGGACCAGAAGGCGACACAGGGATGTAAGCATCGCGACGGGGATGTAAGATCAGGTAGCCGGATAGCGACGGAGCACATGTCGCCTTGAGGAAGCGACAAGGGGGTGTCGCAATCAAACCTCTGAACGCGACCTATTGGGCCGTCGTGTTCACAGGGTCCGTGCCTGACCCTGTCAGAGCAAGGACAGTGCTTTGGACTGCGGACCAGTCCTTCCTTCTTTTGACACAGGGTTGTTCTAAAATAGAGAACCAATTGTACGGTGCATGAAAAATAATGAAACTAGTTTTAAAACAACCTAGACATACAAGGGTACTTCTAGTAAATCGGAATTGGACAATAAAGATGGTTTCGATAGGTTTTGGTCAAGTTGAATAGAAGGTAAGACCAAATGTAACCTAAAGATGTAGTTTCATGCAGCAACCCTATTACCATGCTTATAACTCTCCAAATGATGACATTTAGACAAAACATTCAACACAAAACCTGAAGAGGATAACTAGTAGAATCAATTTCATGTTATGAGTTTACCCTAATTCGGTCTTGAATCACATGAAACATACGAAGAACAGGAATAGCCCTAACAGTGCACGACTTTGAGAAAACGCTTATAATTCAAAATCTACTGAATGAAATTCGATGAAACCAGAGGGCAATGAAAACTAACTTGATGCTCTACACATTTGGTATAGGAGATGTTAAGATTTGGTCCGAGAAAACCAACCTCTTGGGTTGATGAAGTCTCGTTCTTCGGAAAAACCCATGTTCAGACCACTATTTGTAGAACGCCTAATACTCCGTGTATACTGCATGGAATTTGGGCATTCCACTTGAGTTAGGAAGTGGACTCGACCCTCTTTCCAGGGGTATAAGCCTTGCACGATGGGATTTAGGTTTGGCCTACCTTTGATCGGCTTCAAGAGGGTGGTTTGTGCAGGTCGTAGCAGATGAACGGGGGAAGAAGATGAGCTTGGTATGCTTGATCTCCTACTCTCCAGCCACCAAGAGCTCCCCCACACGACCCCAGCAAGTTCTAAATTTTTCCCTAGGGTTTGGGTGAAGAGTATTTAAGTAACTATGGCGTTTAGGAGTCCTATTGTAACTAGGAAAGAAGGGTTGCGGGATTGGCATGTTGGTTTCCTATTTTTGATGATTTCTTCCTCCATTAGAGAGTCTTGGCCATCAAGCAACTTCCATGGATGGGTAGGCACGAATTTGGGTTGCCATGAATACATGTTTGTATCCCAATTCAACTTTAATTGCCTCTTTTTAATTTCAGCTTATTTATGGTTACGAATTTCTTTGTAATTTCTAGCTTTATTTGATTTTTGGGTCATATGTGATCTGTTGGCCCAATTATGATATTTGGTCATTAATATATAATGTTATAAACCTTTCTAACATTTTTTTTTTTTTTATGATTGCGTCGTATTTCCGTATTAACAGTTTTCCGACTTGTTTCCTTAATTCGGATAATTGGTCACCATGTGATGCTCACTTGGTTAATCGGATTTTTCATCGCATAACTTCTTTGTGGAACCCTTAAGAATAATGTGTGGGGTTGGTTTCCCATTTTCATGGATTTTTCCGATGTGATTTAGCACATATGATAATGATACGTATGTTTTAAACACCTTGATATTATGGAAATTATTTATTTCTATTTATTCAAATTTTTATATAATTAAAATTTCCGGGGTGCTACATGAGATGTGGTTTTTGTGTATGTCACTAGCTTGCATGTATATTTGTGTCTGGTTAGTTCAAACTTTAGCTCATATATATGCATCAGGGATTTGAGCTTCTTGTCTGAAACTGAAAGTTTGAAAATAGTCGTTTGGAAGATAGCCATTGATTCTTGGATGTTGAGACCTTGAGCCTTTGAAGATGACCATCGTTCCTTCAGCTCTTAGAGTCTCAACGGCTTCAGGTTATGTAGATAGCTTCATGGCTTTATGAGATAGCTTCATTAAATGACTGCAAGCTCCATACCATTGACTGAAAGTAAGCATGCTTCAGTGGGTAGTTGAATATCTGCAAGGTAAAGAAAACGCAAATACCATTGTCCTTTCGGAGGTAGGTGAGAAATAAATATATGTAAAGTTCATTGATTTTCACATAGACAAATGTTTAGAGCATTTAAGGGCATACTAACAGTTGTATGGGGAATGCACAAACTTTTCCTGAAAGTCATGGAGTTATGACAGAAAGGAGATGTGGTAGGTGAGTTCTGACAGATAACCCATGCTGCTTATACCTACCATCGCATTTACTGCTTAGCATCTATCAAAAGAAGATAGAACTATATTTCTGACAATAAGTAAGAGAACATATTATACAACTCTTTTGAATCTCAACAAAGATTTCTAATAGGATTATTTTAAATACACATTTTCCCACCCAACAGAATATTTGAATTCAATAGCAAAGAAAACATCATACTGAAAGACATATATGAGATAATTATTCTTTAAAAGATCCCATAGGGATAAAGAGAATCTTTTGAAATAATCAAGATAAATAAAACATTATGTTCTAAAGGAATAATAAAAAATTATCCAAGTATCATTACACAGAAGTTGATGTTATACTTTAACTTTGAGAAAGTCGGAGTGAGAAATAATCAAGACGATCGATACTAGACTTCGACTGTAGAAGAGTCGGAGTGAGATTGATTGGTAATAGAATTCGACTTCTTGAGAGTCTGAGTTAAACAAGTTTTGTTCATCGATATCTTACTTTGACTTTTCAGGAGTCAGAGTGAAGCTAGATCACTTAGGCTTTCTAGAAGTCGGAGTGAAGCCAGATTACTTCAACTTTTCAAGAGTCGGAGTGAAGCTAGATGACTAAGTTGATAGCCTACTTCCACTTTTCAGAAGTCGGAGTCAGTAGAATATAGTATACATTTGTAGACCTACAAAAAACATCTTATCAAGTGTGTGACAGTGTTGACACAGGTTCTGTGTGTTCATACACAAATTTGAATAAGTGTTACAGGGTAATACATGTATGCCTTTAATTTTCATACAAAATAAAGTGTGGTATAGTTCAATAAATTTGTTTAGGAGATATTAAAAGATTTTCGTCATAGCAAAAACACAATGATCAAGTATATCTTAAAGATAATTGCACAACAATGTTTTCTAAATATTTTTGTTCAACAATTCTTAAGATAGTTGCTCAACAATTTTCCCAATCAATTTTGCTTAAAATTTTCCACGACATGATGCATGTCTATGTAGAAGTATACGTGGATGACATCGTGGTGAAGTCAAGAACAAGGAGAGAACACCCCGAGATCTTGGCCAAGGTGTTGCAAAGATCAAGGGAATACCGACTGAGAATGAATCCAAAGAAGTGTGTGTTCGGGGTATCGTCAAGAAAGTTGCTAGGTTTCATAGTCAGCAAGTGGGGGATTGAGATTGATCCAAACAAGGCTAAGGCTATTGCGGAAATTCCACCTCAAAAGAATATTTCACAATTAAGAGGTTTGATTAGGTGCTTGCAATTCATTAGAAGATTCATATCGCAGCATTCACAAAGATGTTGCCCATTCTATGATCTTTTGAAAGGAGGGGCAAAGTTTGAATGGAATGACAAATGTTGAGAAGCCTTTGACGATTTGAAGAGGTATCTCATGAATCCCCTAGTTTTGCAACCTCCTGTACCGGGGAAACCACTAATCCTATATCTCTCAGTCATTGAGGACTCCCTAGGTGCTGTCTTTGCACAACATGATGAATCAGGGAAAGAAAGGTCAACATACTATCTTTCTAGACTTTTCAACACCGTAGATGCCAAATACACCACCGCGGACAAGACTTGCGCCGCATTCGTGTGGGTGGTCCAAAAGCTTAAACACTACTTTCTTGCCCACGAGGTCAAGCTGATCTCGAGGATGGATCCACTCTGGTATCTCTTAGAAAAACCCATCCTCTCCGATCGGCTGGCGCGCTGGCAGAGCTTCCTCTCTCAATTTGACATTTCCTTTGTGGTCTAAAAGGCCATCAAGGGATATGCCATCGCTAAGCACCTTGCCCATTTGCAACTACCTCACAGCGATTCCATCCGAGAGGAGTTCCCTGATGAAGAGCTCTCGGTCATTTCAAAAGACACTTTCTGGTCCCTCCATTTTGATGGTGCGCACAACTCTCAGGGATAGGGCATTGGAGTCGTGTTGCTTACGACATAGGGTATTACCATCCCCATACCTTTTCAACTCACCTTTTTCGCCACTAATAACATGTCTAAGTATGAAGCTCTCCTAGCTGGTCTTAAGCATGCTTTTATCCTTTTTGCGTCCCAACTTAGAATCATAGGAGACTCTCAGCTTGTTCTACGGTAGGTGCTCTCAACTTACCGCACTCCTGACCTAAAGCTTAAACCATATCAAGATTTTATCATGTTTTAGACAAGGCAATTTCACAAGCTTATCTATGTCCATACTCCGCACTCACAAAATATTCTGGCTGACGCCTTGGCATCACTGGCCTCTTCTCTATCCTTCCCCTCTGAGCCATCAGACTGAGACAATTGTCATCCAACGGCTCGACATTCCATCTCCCCAAGATCCTTGGTTCAAGAAACATAAGACAACCTTAGAAGAGAGGGCTAGGAAAAGAGAAGTACAACACATCATGTTAGCTGAGCTCGAGGAGATCTTAGATGAAGAACAGTTGCCACGGTAATCTGAGATTGAGCAATACTGTAAGGATGAGTCATAACCCAAAGGGGAAAACTCGAAGGATCGCAAGGCCATAAGAAGAGCTACCCTAAGGTACACAGACATCGGAGGAGTTCTGTACAGGCGGGCTCTTAATGGAGTTCTTCCAAGATGTCTTAATGATGATGAACCTTGGAAAGTGGTAGAAGGAGCCCATGCTAGTGAATGCAGAGGGCATGTGAACAGTCAAATGCTTGCTAAGAAGATCATTAGGCAGGGCTACTACTAGCCAACCATAGAAGACGACTGTGCCATCTACGTCCGTAGGTGTGTCAAATGCCAACTCCATGCTGATAGAATTCATGCTCCTTCATCCTCACTTCATCCACTCTCAACACCTTGGTCATTCTCCATGTGGGATTTTGATATTGTTGGTCCCCTTAGTGATCCTAATGCTCAAACCAAGTAAAAATTCCTTATCCTAATAGCAACTGAGTATTACACCAAGTGGGCAAAAGAAGAAGCGTTCACAAAAATCAAATTATCCATAGTGTGCCGCATTATTATGAAGAATATCATCTCGCGGTTTGGAGTCCCAAGCAGCATCGTCACAGACAATGAGCAACAATTCATCTTACAAGAACTTCAGAACCTCTGTAAGAAATAGAACATCACTCTACATCATTCATCTCTATATTACCCATAAGGCAATGGCCAAGCTGAAGCAACTAACAAAACCCTTCTTAAGATTTTAAGGAAAACTTGTGACTTGCACAAATTCGCTGATTGGCCAGAAAAGCTAATAGAAGCTCTATGGGCTTACCGTACCTCTGTATGTACTCCTAATAATTGAAAAAATTTTCATGTTAAAGTTCATACATATAGTTGAGTTTAGACATTCGTTGTCTGTAATTATTGTGCAATTTGATTGTAATTTTCAATTCATCCATGGATACGTTTTTGAACATATTCGTTAAATTTTTGGGTAGAACACATAGTTAGATTCTCATTTAATAAAGTCGATATCTTTTGAATAGTTATGTTCTCCTTTTGTAGGTATATTGTACATAAATAAATTCTTGGTCTTAGATCTTAATAAATAATATTCTAAATAATTCTTGTAAATATTGACTTGTAAATAAATAAGATTTTAAATAAATAACCTTTATCCAATATCATCATGCCACATAACCCCACCCCTCATGAGTCCATTGTGCCAGAATGTTTTTCACCACCACTGATCCATTGCACCATTTCTCTCATCTAATCAAAATTAGCCACACATCTCACTTCATCCCTTTTATTCTTTTTCCCTGGTCGACCGAAGCTAGAAGAATCCAGATGCAGCAGCTGGGCGGCTGGATGCTGGGGTGTGCATAGCAGCTGCGCAGCGGCTGGGGTGTGGAGCTCTGGCGGATGGCGGTGTGCAGAGCTGGTGATTTGGGCGGATCTTCTGTTTGTGAAGCAGGAAAGCACAGCGATGCTGAGGCGGCCTGCTGGAGCGCATGCGAGATGGTGCTCGCGACGTAGCTGGCTGGAGGCCAGAGGTGTGTGCATGGCGGGATGGAGGTGTGTGAGAGGGCGATGGTGCTCCAGATCTGAGCGCGCATGGAGTCGGTGATGACGTTGGTGTTTGTGAGCTGAGGTGGATGCGCTGGCCGTGCAGTGCAGCTGAGGTGGCGGCCGGCGCAATGGTGCAGAGTAGTTGGAGGCGGGAAGTGCAGCTCGTGTGCATTGGCGATGTGTGAAGCAGAGGTTGTGCACGCGGATCTGCTATGGTGGATGGAGCTCGTGCGTGCAAATTTGCTGAGGCGATGGAGAAGGCGGGAAGAGGAGCTCGCCTTGAAGGTCCGAGTGCCTATAAAAGGACCCCAAGGTCCTCAGAGCAGGAAGCTTCTCTAGTTCGGATTTTTTTTTGGGGTTTTAGTTTTCCTCTTTCTTCTGGTTCGGTTGCAGGGGAGGGAGAGTTAGGATTTTTTTGGGTTTTTATGCTTCCCTTCTTGGATTCTGATGGTTAGGTGGTAGAGGTGGACATTTTAAATTTTTCTTTTCTGTGAGAGCTGCGGTGTTGGGGAGATCGATTGCTCTTCTTCCATTTCTTCTGTGTTCATCCGGAGATCGATTGGAATTTTTTAGAATTTTGTTATGTTCTTCTTCTTCTCTTCGCTGCTATTGTGAGATTGTTCTTCTTCTTCTCTTCGCTGTTGCTGTGATGGTCCTGCAACTGTGAGATGGTTCTGCTGTGAAGGTTCTGCAACTGTGAGGGGATCCGATATTTTTGGGGATTTTTCATTCATCTCTTCTGTGCTACTGGGAAGGGAATCACACTCTCCATTTCGTCTGTGTTGATCTTGTCCATTTCTTCAGTGTCGATTTCTTCCATTTCTTTTGTGCCGGAGAGTCTGATCCAGTGGAATTGTTATTTTCATTTCTTCTGTGTTGATTTCGTCATTTCTTCTTCTGTTGGGAGGGGGACTGCTGTGATGTTGTTTTTCTTCTTTTCATTGTTCAGCATTTGAGATGGTTGCAGGGGAGAGTTCGATCTAGTGAAAATTCTCCATTCTTCTGTGCTTTATTTATTGGTCTGGGAGAGATTGTTCTCATTCCTGTTCTGGAGTGGTAGCATTTGGAATTGGCTTTAGCAACAGTAAACTCTCATTCTGGATTTTCTATTCATCCCTCGAGCTGTGAGGGTACAATTATCTGAAATTTTTATAGTTCATATTCCTTTCAGTTTAAATCTTTGATTTAGTTCTTTGATTTCTTCACTGTCTCATCTGGATCTTAGAATGCAATAAAATTGTGATATATCTCATGTTCTTGTTATTTCTATTTGCATAATTGAAACGTTCATATGTTATTTCTTATTTTCTGTCCGATCCTTGAGCTTTGAGAGTATTGATTCGGTGTTTGTAGAGAGCTACTTTTGTTGACCGTTCATCCCCTGAGTTGTAGGGGTAAATTGGTTCGTTAGTTTCTAGTTAAGCTTCTCATAGTTTCTTTAGTCAAATTCTATGTAGCCTCTTAGTGGATATGACAAGTTCTCACCACTCTATTAGTTCATTTTTACTATTTTAAATCTGTGAGATAGTTTAGAGAAGGCGAGCATATTGATTCATGCACGGAACTCTAGACAACGGAAGTGTACAATCAACAATGTCGTGTTCATCTTGGCGTCGTTGCCTGGGAGGCGTTAGAGTTTGATTTAAATCTGCTTTCATTTGATTTTATTTGCATTGGGTTTCTTATTGACTTGTTGTTGGGCTTTTCATTTCAGATTTGCACATAAGTGGAACATGGAGATTGGGCTTGACATTTGAGCCCATTGGAGAAGAAGATCTTGCTGATTTCTTTTCGCATTTTTCTTTCATTCAGAATTCTAGATAGAAGAGTGTGAGTGAAACTTGTAGTGAGGTTTTCATGTACTCTTTGTGCATGTACAGAGATTTCTTTCAAGTTGGCATGTAATAATTGGCCTTTTGGTGGTTTGTGTGGTTTGGAATTAGTTTATAATATCACTTTATATTTTCATAGTTAAGTTTCATTTCATTTAGTTGAAAAACCAAAAAAAAAAAACTAAAAATCTAAATAAAAAAAACCAAATCGCTCTTTCATGTAAGCCATTTTGTTTTGCAAATTAAAATTTTCATCCTCTCAAGATTAGAATCACTTGTTTTAGGTCATTCATCATTTTAATTGTCATTTGAATTCCATTTCTTTTTCTGCATTAAAGAATGCAGGGGAAAGGTAAGATTTCTATCTCTTGTTTCATGCATTAGACTTAGCATTAGAAAACCCTTGTTTGAACTTGTTTTGTTGCATTTCATATTTGTAAAAGGGACTGCTTAAGGGCATCACCCTTGAGAAAAAAATAAAAATATAAGGTGAGGGATTTCATCACCCTTTCCTTTGCCTAAAAATCAAAAAATGTTTTCACATTCTTGCATTTGCCTAAACTTTCAATAAAAATCAGTAGACTTGGCCCTAGGGTTCATAATTAGATTTATCCTTTCTTAATTTCAAGACTTCTCTTTAAGTCTGGTGTCTAGGATTAGAGGCTAAAAAGCTTATGCTTAAGTGAGCTAGAGGTTATTTAATTGGGTCCTTGCGAAAGCAAGCCCCCCCCCCCCCCCTCCCCCCCCACTCCACCTCTTACCTGGTCGGTACAAGAAGAGTTAGGATTGGATTTAAGCAAGCATAAATCTGATTTTGAGAAAAATAACATAGGTCCAAGGAACACTTAGTGTTTAGGTTAATTTTTTTGAAAGTGTTTGTTTGTTTGTATTTGTTCATAAAAATCAATAAAAATCTAAAAATTTAAAATTCATAAATTGAGGGCTTTTCATTTGTGCATGCTTGGTAGACGCTCCCTGAACATAGATTTGGCTCAACCTATAAGCAAGATTGAAAGATTCTTTCATAGGATGGCCAACCAAGACCAAAACCAAGTTGCTAGGAATGTAGAGGAGGTTGTACCCAAATAGATGAAGGAGTATTTTATTCCTTCTGATTATCAACCTGCTACTTGCATCAGGCCGGAAATTCCTGCAAATCACTTTTAAATCAAGCCAGGAACCATTCAGATGTTGCCATCCTTCTATGGCAATCCCAATGAAGATCCCTATAAACATATAGATGAGTTCCTAGAGATTTGTTCCATTGTAAGAATTCAAAATTTCACTGAAAATGCCTTAAGATTGACCCTATTTCCATTATCTTTAAAAGATAAGGCCAAACATTGGTTAGGAACCATAGGGAGAACCATTAGAACATGGCTAGAAATGCAGCAGGAGTTTTTGAAAAAGTCTTACCCTATTGGCCGCACCAACACTATGAGAAGAGCAATCACTGGATTCTCCCAACACCCAGGAGAGTTAATGCATGTATCATGGGAAAGATTAAAAGAGTTGCTTAGCAAATGTCCCCACCATGGTCTGTGGAGGTGGCAAATAGTCCAAGATTTTTATGAAGGTCTAACAAAATCAAATAGGCAGATGGTTGATGCCTCATGTGGAGGAGCATTCATGACTAAGAGTGAGGATGAGGCATATAATCTGTTTGAAACATTGAGTGAGAATTCTATTAATCATGCCTCACTCCACTCTTATGAGAGAGCACTAGGACCTATAAAGAAGGCATGGTTGTATGAATTAAGAGGGATAGGAGAATCAGATTCTACGGTAGAAGATCTGTTAGATAGACTTGATCAAAGATTGGAGCAGAAGTTGGAACAAAAATTTGATCAATTACTATCTTTGACTGGGCAAGCCACACCCAAATTTTCTCAACCACCTGAAACTTGCGCTATGTGTGCTAGCTCAGCTCATCCTACCAATGCTTGTCCCACTACTGCCCAATTACCCCCTTCCATTCAAGAACAAGTCCAAGCTGCCCAAGGTTTCTACAAACCCTCCTATGATCCATATTCTAACACATACAACCCTGGTTGGAGAAATCACTCGAATTTTTCATGGAAAACTCAATCTGAACAAATGTCTCAACCTTCTTTTAAGCAATCCATGTATGGTCAATCCTATCCTAATTAGAATCTAGGATTTGGCCAACCTTCTTACTCCAAACCTCCACAAGTCCAAGGAAATCAAAACTCCAATCAATTTGTTCATACCAATTTCCAACAACCTTCATATAATCAACCACCACCTCCTCAACCCAATTGGGAAGATAAAATAAATCAACTCCAAAACATGATGGTGACTTTATGCCAAACTGTGCAAGAACAACAAAATCAATATCAAAATCAAAACCAAAATTTCCAACAAAATTTGGCAAGGATAGAGTCCCAGATTGCTGATGTGTGTCATAGGAGGGAGTCAGGTCAGTTGCCAAGTCAAGCGATAGCAAACCCAAGGAACAACCGTCCCGGATTTTATCAGAATCAGCAATACCATCAAGCCCAGGGGTACAGACCACCTGCTCGCCAAAATCCAAAAACAAACCAACTGGTCATGAAGAACTCTTGGAACTCTTTAAACAAGTTCACATCAACATTCCTCTCCTTGATGCCATTAAGCATGTGCCTGCTCATGCCAAATTCTTAAAAGAAATGTGTACTACAAAACGTGAAATGAGAAATAAAACTGAAACAATCATTCTTCCAGAAATTGTGAGTACCATTGTCTTGAACCAACTCCCTAAAAAGCTCAAAGATCTAGGTACTCCACTAATTCCTTGGACGATTGGTGGAGTCACTTTTGAAAGCGGCCTTTTAGATTTGGGAACCAATGTCAATCTCCTACCTTTTGCTATTTTTGAGAAATTCAAGTTAGGAGAATTGAAACCCACTTCTGTTGTCCTTCAACTAGTCGATCGTTCTGTCACCACTCCTAAAGCCTTAGTTGAGGATGTCATTGGTTAAATCAATGATTGTTACTTCCCTACCGATTTCATCATTCTGGACATGAACACTCCTCAAGATTTAACTCAGTCCACCATCATCCTTGGTAGACCTTTTTTGGCCACAGCTAGAGCTAACATTGATTGTGCTACTGGGATGATGGATATATCATTTGGGGATAGGCGGGTTAGTATCAATATTTTTAGGGCATCTAGGCATCATGTTGAAGGAGAGAGTTGTCTAGTGGTAGACTCTTTGGAAGAATCATGTATGGAAGAAGCAGTAGACCAACCCTGTTCTCTAGAGTTTGAGGGAGAGGAAGGACAATTTAGTTCCCTATTTTAGAATAATGATCCATCAATTCCATCAGAGTGTCCTCCTAAGGTTGAGCGAAAACCACTCCCTTCTAGTTTAAAGTACATCTTTTTAGGAGAGAATGAGACTTGGCCTGTCATAATTGCTAGTGATCTTGAGGAAGGGCAGGAGAAGAAATTGATTGAAGTCCTGAAAAATCACAAGAAAGTTATAAGTTGGACAATAGATGATTTGAGAGGGATAAGTCCTTCAGTGTGCACACATCGCATATACTTGGAATAAAATGCTAAAAGCTCAAGAGAAATGCAAAGAAGGCTTAATCCCAACATGAAAGAAGTTGTTAAGAAGGAGATTGTCAAATGGCTTGATGCTGAATTCATTTATCCCATCTCTGATAGCCAGTGGGTTAGTCCAATTCAAGTTGTGCCGAAAAAGTCAGGACTAACTGTAATTCAAACTGAAAAGGGTGAGCTCATTCCTACTAGGCGGGCTATAGGATGGAGAGTGTGCATTGACTATCGCAAATTGAATGCGATGACCAAGAAAGACCATTTCCCCTTGCCTTTCATTGGCCAAATCTTAGAGAAACTTGCAGGCCAAAAATTATTTTGCTTCCTTGATGGATATTCAGGGTATAACCAAGTGGCTATTCACCCTGAGGACCAAGAAAAGACCACTTTCACATGTCCATTTGGAACTTTTCCCTTTAGACGCATGCCCTTCGGGCTGTGCAATGCCCCTGCAACTTTTCAACATTGCATGTTGTCTATCTTCTCAGACATGGTTGGGGATTTCTTAGAAGTCTTCATGGATGATTTTTCTGTGTTCGGAATTGACTTTGATTCGTGCCTTGACCATTTGACTGAAGTGCTCAAAAGATGCATTAATGCCAATCTTGTTTTAAGTTGGGAAAAGAGCCACTTCATGGTAAAGGAGGGGATTGTCTTACGGCATATTGTCTCAGAGAGAGGGATAGAGGTAGATTAGGCCAAGATAAATCTCATTTCTGAATTGCCTCCTCCCAACTCTGTCAAACAAATTCGATCCTTCCTTGGTCATGCTGGATTCTATAGGAGGTTCATTAAAGACTTTTCCAAAATTGTTAGACCATTGACTTCTTTGTTAAAAGACACTCCTTTCATTTTTGATGAGGATTGTAATAAAGCATTTGAGGACTTAAAGGACATTTTGACCAGAGTTCCAATTCTATAATCTCCAGACTGGTCATTACCATTTGAGATAATGTGTGATGCTTCAGACTTTGCAATAGGTGCTATTTTGGGTTAGAAAACTGATAAAGGATCTGTAGTGATTTATTATGCAAGCAGAACATTGAATGACACTCAGATTCGATACACAACCATTGAGAAAAAGCGCCTAGCTGTTGTTTTTGCCTTAGAGAAGTTCAGATCCTATCTTTTAGGAGCCAAAATCATTGTTTTCATTGACCATGCTGCCTTAAGACATTTGCTTGCCAAAAAGGATGCCAAGCCTAGGTTGATCAGATGGATCCTATTGTTACAGGAGTTTGATCTGGAACTTCATGATAAGAAAGGGTCCAAGAATGTGGTAGCTGACCATTTGTCCAGAATAGTTGCCCTGGACTCTATGCCTATTAGAGATGCTTTCCCGGATGAGCACATTTTAGCTGTCTCCAACATTTCATCTGCATGGTATGCACACATTGTGAATTATAAAGTCATTGGACGAGTACCTGGAGATTGGACCAAAAATGAAACAGAGAGATTCTTTGCTAGGGACAAGTATTTTATTTGGGAGGACCCAGAGTTATTTTTCATAGGACCAGACCAAAGTGATAAGTCCCTAAGTGTGAGCATCAAAGTGTCATCAAGTTTTGCCATTCTCTTGCTTGTGGAAGGCATTTTTCAGGAAAGAAGACCGTTGCTGAGGTCTTAAACTCTGGTTTCTATTGGCCTACATTGTTTAAGGATGCCCACCAATTTTGTAAGGCCTATCCTAGATGTCAAACAATGGGAAACATTCCTAAGACGGATATGATGCCTCTTAACCCCATTTTGGTTGTAGAAATTTTTGATGTATGGGGGATAGACTTTATGGGACCTTTTCCACTATCCTTTGGATACACATACATTTTAGTTGCTGTTGATTATGTGTCCAAATGGATAGAGGCCATTGCCACAAAGACCAATGATCATAAAGTGATCATCAAATTTGTTCAGAAAAACATCTTTTCGAGATTTGGGTGGCCCAAGGCAATCATTAGTGATGGAGGACCGCATTTCATTAACACTCTGTTTAGGACCCTCCTAAGGAAGTATGGGATCACCCATAAGCTGGCAACAAAGGACCCTACAGCTGCATGAGCTAAAAGAGCTCAGAAATGAAGCCTTTGAAAGTTCCAAGATTTATAAAGCCAAAGCCAAAGCCTTCCATGATAAGCACATTCATAGAATTTTTTTTCAAGTGCATGATAAGGTCTGGCTATTTAATTCTAGGCTTCATCTGTTTCTGGGAAAATTGAAGTCCCGATGGGATGGTCCTTACACTGTTGTCAAAGCTTGTGACAATGATGCTGTCATTATTCTTAACCCTAAAACTGGACAATCATTCACTGTTAATGGACAGAGGTTAAAGCATTTCTTTGAAAGCCCACCTTCATTGAAAATTGAGTCTACCAAGGTAGCTGACCCAAATGAAGCTTAATTGTGTACGACTAAGGACGGTAAACTTAGCACTCTTGGGAGGCAACCCATGTGTACAGATTTTCTTTATCAGGTAATTCTCTGTCTTGCTTTCTTTTCCTATAAATAAGTAGGGGGGAGAGGTAGAATAAGCATGCATTCATAGTCCTCACCAATGCTTCATTTTTTTTAGCTTGTGCATATGCAAATAAAAATTTCACAATGTTTCATTTTTGAATAAAAATGCTTGGCATTGCAAAACACATACTATGTGTCTGATCTTTAACCATTAAAATTGTGAAGTTGTCACATTCCCTTGCAAGCATCCATGTTAGGTAGCCTCTAGTAAAGGATTACATGTATCCTCTATGTACCTTATGTAAGGATTTATGGCAAGAAGTTTTTGTACACACACTACACAGCCATTTAGACTAGTTGAACCCGAATGTAGCAAATTTGTTAAGGCTAGCAGGAGAGAGGTGATTGGTTTTCTCCCTTCCCCTTAAGTGAATTGCGAAGGAAGTGAAGGCATGTGATCAAGGAACCTGACTGCCCATCCTTCCTTTAAGAGTAAAAAAAAGGAAAAGAAAAGAAAAGAAAAGAAAAAGCAAAAGTAAAGAAAAAAATAATCCATGAAAAATGCCTCGGATCTAAGTAAAGTTGGACTCGCTACTCTTGAAAAGTGATGGGTTGTGCAACATTGTGGATGAAAAAAAAGAAAGAAAAAATTCTAAGTACACAAAGTGCAAATAAAGAGGCAAAGTCCTCAGCTCAGAGAAATAATCCTCAAGGAAGTTGGGCAGAATGGAACTGAGAGAAACAACTCAGTCTGACTGAGCAAGGATATTATTCCACAATTCTTTTCTTCTCCCTCGAATTAATTTAATCTCAATTACTAGCTGAGGCAGAGAAGCTCCATGAGGACTGATGCGAACTATTAAGTGAGCTATCATTTATGCACTAATTTCTTGCCATAAGCCCTTACAATTAGGAAAGATGTATCTTTACATTAATCTTTTACATGAGGACTATTTAGCATGAGCCATTACATCTTTCAGTCCTACATTTGGAGTAACATTTATTGCTAATGGACTAGCAATGTTCAAGTAGGGGGGAGTGATAATTGAAAAAATTTTCATGTTAAAGATCATACATATAGTTGAGTTTAGACATTCGTTGTCTGTAAATATTGTGCAATTTTATTGTAATTTTCAATTCATCCATGGATAAGATTTTGAACATTTAGTTAAATTTTCGGGTAGAAGACATAGTTAGATTCTCATTTAATAAAGTCGATATCTTTTGAATAGTTCTTTTCTCTTTTTGTAGGTATATTGTAAATAAATAAATTCTTGGTCTTAGATTTTAATAAACAATCTTCTAAATAATTCCTGTAAATATTGATTTGTAAATAAATTAGATTTTAAATAAATTTTAGTTAAATAAATAACATTTATCCAATATCATCATGCCACATACCCCCACCCCTCATGAGTCCATTGTGCCAGAATTTTTTTCACCACCACTGATACGTTGCACCATTTCTCTCGTCCAATCGGAATTAGCCACGCAACTCATTTCATCCCTTTTATTCTTTTTCCCAGGTCAACCGAAGCTGGAAGAATCCAGATGCAGCAGCTGGGCGGCTGGAGACTGGGGCGTGCAGAGTAGCTGCGCAGCGGTTGGGGTGTGGAGCTGTTGCGGATGGCGGTGTGCAGAGCTGGCGATTTGGGCGGATCTTATGTATGCGAAGCAGGGAAGCGCAACGATGCTGAGGTAGCCTGCTGGAGCGCATGCGAGGTGGTGCTCGCGACGCAGCTAGCTGGAGGCTGGAGGTGTGTGCATGGCGGGACGGAGGTGTGTGAGAGGGCGATGGCGCTCCGGATCTGGGCGCGCATGGACTCGGTGTTGAAGCTGGTGTGCGTGAGTTGAGGTGGATGGGCTGGCCGTGCAATGCAGCTGAGGTGGCGGGTGGTGCGACGGTGCAGAGCAGCTAGAGGCGGGAAGCGCAGCTCGTGTGCACTGGCGGTGTGTAAAGCAGAGGCTGTGCACGCGGATCTACTATGGTGGATGGAGCTCGTGCGTGCGGATTTGTTGAGGCGAAGGAGAAGGCAGGAAGAGGAGCTCGCCTTGAAGGTCCGAGCGCCTATAAAAGGACACCAAGGTCCTTAGAGTAGGAAGCTTCTATAGTTCGGATTTTTTTTTGGGTTTTTAGTTTTCTCCTTTCTTCTGGTTGGCCTTTAGGGGAGGAAGAGTTAGAATTTTTTGGGGTTTTTCTGCTTCTCTTCTTGGATTCTGATGGTTGGGTGTTAGAGGTAGACATTTTAAAATTTTCTTTTTTATGGGAGCTGCGGTGTTGGGGAGATCGAGTGCTCTTCTTCCATTTCTTCTGTGTTCATCCGGAGATCGATTGGAATTTTTTAGAATGTTATTCTATTCTTCTTCTTCTCATCGCTGTTGCTGTGAGATTGTTCTTCTTCTTCTCTTTGTTGTTGATGTGATGGTCCTGCAACTGTGAGATGGTTCTACTGTGAAGGTTTTGCAACTGTGGGGGCTCTGGTATTTTTGGGGAATTTTCTTTCATCTCTTCTGTGCTACTGGGAAGGGAATCACACTCTCCATTTCGTCTGTGTTGATCTTGTCCATTTCTTCAGTGTCGACTTCTTCCATTTCTCTTGTGCCGGAGAGTCCGATCCAGTGGAATTGTTATTTTCATTTCTTCTGTGTTGATTTCATCATTTCTTCTGCTGTTGGGAGGGGGACTGTTGTGATGTTGTTTTTCTTCTTTTCGTTGTTCAACATTTGAGATGGTTGCAGGGGAGAGTTCGATCTAGTCAAAATTCTCCATTCATCTGCATTTTGTTTGTTGGTATGGGAGAGATTGTTCTCATTCATGTTCTGCAGAGGTAGCATTAGGAATTGGCTTTAGAAACAGTAAACTCTCGTTCTGGATTTTCTGTTCATCCCTCGAGCTGTGAGGGTACAATGATCTAAAATTTTTATAGTTCATATTGCTTTCAGTTTAAATCTTTGATTAAGTTCTTTGATTTCTTCACTGTCTCATCTGGATCTTAGAATGCATTAAAATTGTGATATCTCATGTTCTTGTTATTTCTTATTGCATAATTGAAACGTTCATATGTTATTTATTATTTTCTATCCGATCCTTGAGCTTTGAGAGTATTGATTCGGTGTTTATAGAGAGCTACTTTTGTTGACCGTTCATCCCCTGAGCTGTAGGGGTAAATTGGTTCGTTAGTTTCTAGTTAAGCTTTTTGTTTACATGTTTGATCCCTCAATTGAGAGGGTACAGTGATACCAAGTTTCTTTAATTGCAATTTCTGCTTGTTATTTTATTATGTTTGACATGTCGAGTATGAGGGATTTGATTGGTGCAATTTACAAAAATAATTTTCATGCAATGTTATTTTGGTGAATAAGTGTTTGTTAGAATTGTTTCAAAAAGTAGTTTCTTAAGTCAAATTCTATTCAACCTCTCTATGGATATGACTTGTTCTCACCACTCTATTCGTTCATTTTTACTATTTTAAATCTATGAGACAGTTTAGAGAAGGTGAGCATATTGATTCGTACACGGAACTCTATACAACGGAAGTGTACAATCAACAATGCCGTGTTCAACTCCCACGGGGCAAACCCCATATGCTCTCAGTTATGGGATGGAGGCAGTAGTTCCATACGAGATCTTGATCCTTAACTAAGAGTCCAACTTCATAAGGAACTTAATCTTGACAAACGTCGAGAGGTGTTGCTAGTCCAATTGGAACTCTTAGATGAAAGGTGGCTAATGGCATTTAATCATGTGCTCTCATATCAAAGGTGAATCTCAGGTCTTTTGAAAAGAGGTAATTGAATGAAAATTCGAAGAGGGTTATATGGTCTTTAAATGCATTTTTATCCAACCTGGAGGTCCAAGGTCTAAACTACATCTAAACTGGGAAGGTCCGTACATAGTGAAAGAGGTGTATCCATGAAATGCTTATCGCTTAATCAATGTAGAGGGCGTAGTATTGTCACATCCGCGGAATGAGTTGTACCTCAAAAGATTCTATCCCCTGGTCTATAAGTGTGAGGCCACAATACTTAGATTAGGGATGACCCCTTTTTAAGAGTTTGAAGTCCCTACCCCAGTAGTCAAGGATTGCCCTAAGTTAGGACAAGCACACACACATGACAAGCCTGGGCAGCTGCAGTTAGTAGATGTTGTGGCTACGTAGGCCATGCTTAAGCGGCGCAAGGGTCATTCTCTCTCAAAATCGGTCAAAGTGTAGGGGCAGGAGTCATAAGGGCGAGGCCATCAACCTTAAGCACACCCTGACAAGAGGAAGTCTCAAACAGGTGAAGAGTTATGCGGAAGTACACAATACGGTAATCTAGAAGGGGGGGTTGAATAGATTACGGCAATTTTAAACTATTGATGGCTTCTTTTCGATGCTACAGCGATCTTAATGAAATTTGATTCAAATTCATTAAGTGTGAGACCGCTTGAGTTGATTTAAGAGAAAACAGGGAATCAAACGTGCTATGAACACCGTGCCTACCAATCATCTATCGCAAAACGCGAACAAACCACAGAACACGATGATTTAAGGTGGTTCGGAGTACACAACTCGTGTATCCTACATCCACCGTCCACACACACACGCAGAAACGACTGCTTATGAGCGAGTTCAACACTACAACTCAAACACACACACGTTGTCTGATGAAACACGATCAGAACAACCACAAATACGTGAATCAGCACAAGGGATGCTCGAAACACAACCACACACACACACGATTGGATGGAAATTATGAAATGGAGAAGAATTGGGAATTAGGGAACAAATCCAGTTGGAATTCTTCTCGTGGATCGTCCAAACGCTCTTCAAACTTCGATTGGATGTAGATTGATCGATGTAGAAGGTTGAATTGATGACGATCCGGCTTCAGCTCCGCATAGATGGTGATTCCACGTCGATCTGGGCGGAAAGTTGAAGCAGAGCAGCAATTTGGGGCTTTTCCTCTTGGTCCCTTGGAGGCTCTTGGATGGGAGGCTGCTCTCTGCGAAATTGGCTCCAAAAGGATGCTTATATAGTGTTAGGTAAAGGTGGGGGTCGTGGAGGAAGGAAACACCCAAGTGGGGCCGGATTTGGAAACCCAAAATCTGAAGTTTCCGTCGGCTGTCGACAGGTGCACTTGCATCTGTCGACAGGCAGACTCAGGCTGAGAACTGGGTTTCAGGAAAATGAGTTTCTGAGTGTATCTGTCGACAGGCAGTTTGCATCTGTCGACAGATGCACTCAGGAATTGAAAACCTGAGCTCTGTCCTGGGTTGTCTGTGTGTATCTGTCGACAGGTACATTGCATCTGTCGACAGATACACTCAGAGATGCAAACCTGAGTTCTGTCTTGGAATGACTGTATGCATCTGTCGACAGGTAGAGTTCATCTGTCGACAGATACACCTTTTTGACAGATTTTGTGCCTTTTGCTCATCTTTTCAATGCCTCTTCAAAGTTCCATCTTTCATGCTTGTACACCTACATGCAAATACATTGTTAGTGATGTACATTGTATGATTTAGCAATGTTTAACTCAATCACTTTCATGGTGTTTTTCATGTTAGTTAACACATCAATTTTGCATTAAATCAATGTTCAAGAATGTTAATGTGATCATCAAAAACATGATATATGGAAAACCCAACAATCTCCCCCTTTTTGATGATGACAAAAATATTCAATTGATGCATATATTGATGTTCTCCCCCTTTTTGACAACATGCAAAAAGTCAAGTCATGCACAGTTAGAGACAAAAGAACATGAACTGAGTTTTCATTGATTTATCATTGAAATTCACAGTACATGCGATAATGATTACATGACTCTCAAGAAAGGGAAGTAACATGAACAAGCAAAAGACGACAAGACAAGTGAGACTAATTCCCATCTAAGACTCTTAGTGACCTCTAATGACCCTGAGACCCTCTATTCATCGTCATGTCCAGCAGGAGGAGGGTGACGGGATCCATCTCTCTCGGAGTAGAGGTGGTCAAGACGGTCATCTAAAGTGTTGAGGCGAGCGTCCACTTGATCAAATCTTGACGTCATCCGAGCAAATCCTGAAATCATTCTTGATGGATTTGTGCCAAGTAATCATGAACGGATTGTTGTGGAGGCATAGGTACATCATCAAACTCTTGAGCTTGGTCAGGCATTTGCTCATCTTGAGGGTCTTCATCACTGCCCTCATTTGCTTCAACATCTTCATTGTCTTCTTCATCGGTTGACACTTCAGCTCCTTGTGGTTCCTGTCCCTTGAGAGTCCTTGTGACGACGCCGTCTACAATCTTGTAGCCCATGCGGTTGGCGGCAGTGAGGTCAAAGGCACTTCGGGATTTTAGTGAGATGAGCTCACTTGGAGGGATAGGAATGCCAAGGAAAATAAGAAGAGAAGTGATGGGGCAAGCATATGGCATTGATCTTTTGGTGTTAGAGAAACACCGACGGATGAGGCTTATCATGAGTTCAGGAAGATTGATTTCTTGACACTTGAGGAAAAATGAACAAGGATTTGTGGACCTCGGTGACTAACTCTCGACTTCCATCCTTCGGGACGATCAAGGTAGTGAAGATGTGATGGATCATCCGGATCAAGGGAGGAAAGGAGTTGGCGTTGAGACGAGCAATCTCCTTGGTAGTGTCATAAGGTTCCAACGTGAGAAGCTCATAGTACTCAGAAGCAGAGGGATTGTAGTTGAAGATTTCAACTCCTGAGTTTGGAATTTCAAGGGCTGTGGAGAGAAGATTTGCGGTGAGGCGAAAACGAGTGCCTTTCACCGAAGAGTAGATATCTCCCTGATCGGAAAGCCCTAAGTTATTGTAGAACTCGGATACGGCAGTTGGAGAGTATTGCAAGTGGGAGTATAAGAAGGATGTCCACCCTTGAGTGTCAAAATAAGGTAGGAGTGAGGGGAACATCGGTGCTAAGGACTCGAAGTCCACATACCGGGATTGGACAATCTTCTTGAAGGTGCCGTTGGGTCGGATAAGACGGAGACCTTGAGGAACGATGAGTTCCGGCAACCGATCCTCACGATGCTTGCTGCGGCGTTCAGAAGGAGCCCTGGAGCTTTCTCCGGGGTGAAAAAGGGTCGTGGGTGGCTTAGAATGGACTTGGAGTGTTTTTAAAGGAGGCCCCACAAAAAGGAGGTGAACCGGCGCGAGGGTTTTCTGAAAAATGGATCTGGGCCGTCGTCTGTCGACAGATGCCAGTCTATCTGTCGACAGATAGCCCTTTTTGTAAAACTTGATTTTTGTCAACTTTTTCAAAGGGACAAGTGTTCATTTGTTGTTTTAAGGCAAAGTGGGTGTATGTGCAAGACAAAAATCCATATCATTAAGATGAAGACATGACACAAATCTAAAATGATTTTGAATTAAAAATGATAAGTTCTTTAATTAGATCATGAGGAACACATTTCACAAAACCCGTGAAAATTAAATAACTCTTTTGATTAAGGCCGTGAAGACAACATTCATTTAAATAGAGGATGATAGTCAGATGACAAGTGAATTAAATGCCCACAATAATGTCTTACCGAAGAAACACATTGACTTGACAAAAAATTTCGGAGGCTTCACTCTATTCTGGTATGATCTTGGAAGATTTAAGCAACGAAGAGGGAAAAGAGTGGCAATGAGGAGCACTTTCACTTTTTCATGTGAAGTAGACATTTGTGATGCCAATACCCCCAGTTACTCAATGTGAGTGTCCATCAAGCCATTGTATAGAGATAATGAAACAACCTTTTGACGCGAAGACCGACATTTGGTGATGCCCATGTCCCCGTTACTTAGTGATTTTCATCATTGCTCTACCTCCATCCCACAAATGAAAAACAAATTTGTTGATTGAACTGAAGAAATAGTAGCTTTTCTCCTTTTTTTTTTTTTTTTTTGCTTTTTGTCAAGTACTGAGATTTCTTTAGGCAAGTTGTAATGTGGAACATAATTCAAGAGTTTTCTGAGTTTTAAATCATTTTAGATTCATGTTTAACGCAAGGGAGTTATTCAACAAGAGATGTTTAAAAATCATTTGGTTTTGCTCATTATGTTCAAAATGATCTAAAAAGACCTTAATCAGGTCATGCATCAAACACATTTAGACTTGGTTCATGACTTCGACATGAAGTGGATATGAAGGGTTATATTGCACACAAACAAACCAAGGTTTACCTTTAAATCAATTAAGGAACACTTTTCCTGAAAAGTATGAAGAAGGATTTGAAAGTAAGAAGATGTGTGTATCTGTCGACAGAAAGAATCTGTCTGTCGACAGATGCACACAGACTGAGGAGTTGAGGTTTCTGCCAGAACAAGACTGATTGAATCTGTCGACAGATGAATGTGTCTGTCGACAGATAGGAACAGAGTGATTTTCTTGTTTCAGATTGATTGCACTTTTGAGTTCAAGGAAGTGAGAATTCAACAAGTAGATGTATGAGGAGTTTCCTCAAAAGATACTCATCTATCCTTACTCACTCCCCCATAGTGTGTGCACGTGTTGACACAACATCTAAGCAAGGATTCACACAAGCCTTGATACAAGACAACATGTTCATGAAAGGAAGGTCATACACAAGCACATGGTCACAGAAAAAACATTGTCTCATGAGTTAACATGATAAAATGTAAGGAACTAAAAATCCTATGTGAAGTACAGGACCTTTATATGTAATGGGACTATGGATACTTGGCGGAGAATATTTCCTCACGCATGATGATAGTTTCCAACAAGCCGAACTTGTTCTTCCACAGTTCACCATTTGATACCCTACCACATAGTCATTCACACATAAAGAGCATGTACTCCAATATGGAGAGTTAGTTTCATTGCATTTTACACAAACCCAATTCTCTCTTAAGGATGTGAATCTATCTTCAGACAAGGGTTTGGTGAAAATATCAGCCAATTGCTTTTTTCTGTGGGAATGAAAATAAGTTCCAAGGTTTTATATTGGCAACTTCATCTCTCAAGAAATGATGACGGATTTCTATGTGTTTAGTCCGTGAGTGTTGGACAGGGTTTTTTGAAAGATGATAGCACTTGTGTTGTCACATAGGATATGTGTGGTCATCCCATTTGAACATTATAGTCAGCTACTGACTTTTGATCCACAACACTTGAGCTGCAACTTCCTGCAGCCGACATATTCTGCCTCTGCAGTGGAGAGAGCAACCGATGTTTTTCTTGGATGCCCACGAAACCATGCAACCGCCAAGGAATTGGCAAATCCACTAGTGCTTTTTCTATCAATTTACATCCAGCATAGTCAGCATCAGAATATGAAATCAAATCAAAGCTACTCTGCCTGCTGGGTACCAAAAACCCAAATTGCATGTGCCTGAGAGATATCGGAAGATTCTCTTGACTGCAATTAAATGGCTTTCCTTTGGACTAGATTGATATCTAGCACAAAGGCAAACACTAAATTGAATATCCGGTCTACTTGCAGTAGATAAAGGAGTGAGCCAATCATACCTCGGAAGTGCTTTGCATCTACCGGTTTACCTTTCTCATCATTTTCCAATTTGATGCTTGTGCTCATTGGGGTGGAGGCCGGTTTAGCTTGCTCAAATTGAAATCGTTTGAGAAGCTCTTTGACATACTTTTCTTGATTTATGAAGAATCCGTCTTTATGTTGTTTCACCTGCAAACCAAGAAAGAATTGAAGCTCCCCCATTAGACTCATCTCAAATTCACTGTGCATGTGTTTAGAAAATTCTTCACACAGTGAAGGGTTAGTAGAACCAAATATGATATCGTCCACATAAACTTGAACAACATTATGTGATTGCGAACTTTCTTAGTGAAGAGTGTTTGGTCTACTTTACCTCTTGAGTAGTCTTGCTTACCAGATAATTGCTTAGTCTATCATACCAAGCTCGAGGTGCCTGTTTCAAACCATAAAGAGCTTTGTGCAATTTATACACATGGTTAGGCATTTCAGAATTTTCAAAACCTGGTGGTTGAGAGACATAGACTTCTTCTTTGATATAGCCATTTAAGAAAGCAGTTTTAACATCCATTTGATAGAGTTTAAACTTATGGGAGCATGCATATGCCAATAAAATTCTGACTGCTTCTAACCTGGCTACAGGAGCAAAGGACTCTTCAAAGTCTACACCAAATTCTTGACTATATCCTTTTGCTACGAGTCTTGCTTTATTTCTTATCACTTTTCCTTCTTCATTAAGTTTATTCCTAAACACCCATCTAGTTCCTATGATAGAGATTTCAGGGGTTTTAGGAACTAAACTCCATACATTATTTCTTTGAAATTGACCAAGTTCCTCATGCATAGCATCAATCCATGAGTTGTCTTTTAAGGCTTCTTCAACATTTTTGGGTTCCACTTGAGAGACAAAGGCAAAAAGATCATGTTCAATTATTTTTCTTACTTGAGACCTCGTTTGAACAGAATCATTTAAACTACCTATCACATCATCAAGTGGGTGATCTTTGGAATACCTCACATTTGTGATTGTTGAAGGGCCGGGAGTATCTTGTCCTTGAGGAATTTGATCTTGTGAATGTTGTTCTTCAGGAGGATCACTTTCTGGTGGATTCTCTTCAAGTGTTTCATCTTGTTTTCTGAATGCTATTTCATCATCTTCATCGTAGTCCCGGTGAAGATATCCACCTTTGGTCTTGGAATCTTCTTCAGATTTGTCTTTTGCTTTGACTTGTAGATCCTTAAGCGATGTTCCTTCATCCTCTTCTTCAATCCTGTTAACATTCAATCTGTTAGACTTGGCATAAGTCTCATCAAAAATGACATGTGGAGTTTCTTCCACAGTTCGTGTTTTATTGTTAAACACCCTATATGCCCTAGAGTGTTCTGAGTAGCCTAGAAAAACACCTTGATCACTTTTGGCTTCAAATTTATCTAAATCAGATTTATCATTGTTGTGAATAAATACCTTTGAGCCAAAACTCGGAAGTACCCAAGGTTGGGTTTCTTACCTTTCAATAACTGGTAGGGGGTTTTCTTTATCACAGGTCTTACCATGGCTCTGTTTAGAATGTAGCACGAAGTGTTCACTGCTTCTGCCCAAAATCTTTTGGAGAGTTGGCCTTCAACCAGAAGAGTGCGAGCCATTTCCACCAATGTTCTGTTTTTCCTCTCCACTACTCCGTTTTGTTCTGGAGTCCTTGGGAAGAGAACAGATGTTCAATCCCTTGGTGCCTGCAAAAATCAGAAAATGCATTGTTATCAAATTCTCCCCCGTGATCGGTGCGGATTGAGCATATTTTATTCACATTGCCATGCTCAATCTTGTTAAAGAATTCTTGAAAGATTGTGAGTGTTTCACTTTTGTGTGCCAAGAATTTGACCCATGTGAACCTAGAGAAATCATCTACAATGACAAAACCAAAACGTTTGCCATTGAGACTTAGAGTTCTAGTTGGTCCAAACAGGTCCATGTGCAACAGTTCAAATGGTTTAGATGTGCTTACCGGTGCTTTAGATTTGAAAGACTTCCGGGTTTGTTTTCCCTGTGCACATGCATCACAAAAACTTTCGTTGTTGCTAAAAGAGATGTCAGGAAGTCCACTTACCAATTTGAGCTTCATGATCTTGTGCAACACGTTGTAGCTCGCATGGCCAAGCCTACGATGCCACAAGGTCAATTCATCCTGTCTATTTGCAACAAGACACAAGTTGTCATTTTCTGGATCATCTAAATCAACTAAGTAAATGTTATTCACTCTTTTTCCAGAAAATTTTACACTTCCTGTTTCTTTATCAACAATTTGACATGAATTTGATTCAAAAATGACGTTGTGACCTCTATCACATAATTGACTTATGCTAAGCAAATTGTGATTAAGGCCATCAACCAACAGTACATTTTCAATTGAATTGGAGGAACACTTACCAACATTACCTGTGCCAATGATTTGGCCTTTGTTGTTACCTCCAAAAATGACTTGTCCTCCGTCTTTCTCCACTAGGAAACAGAATTTACCTTTGTCGCCCGTCATGTGCCTCGAACAGCCGCTATCCAAGTACCATTTGTTTTGATGTTGGGCTGCTAGGCATTCCTGCATATGTGGATCAGACAAGAGGTTTTGGTACCCAAATTACTTTGGGTCCCAAAATTTCATTCATGCAACAAAGTAGATGTTTAGGAATCCAAACTTGTTTGACTTTTTGTTTCTTTGGATTATTCCAACATTGTTTTTCATCATGACCAATCTTTTTACACACATTGCATGAAGGAATTTTCTTTTCAATTTTCTGTTGCTTGATAGACTGTTTATTCATTGAAACTGTTCTTGTCTGTCGACAGGCACCATTGTATCTGTCGACAGGTGGCTTTTTCTTTTGTTTGTTGGGAACATTTTGTTTGTGTAATATTGGCTTGGTCTGAGACTTTCTTGAATTATGCTTTGTGGGAGCATGCTTGCTTGTGCTTGGGCTAGAATCAATAAAGGAGGTGATCAATGATTCTCCTATTTTCTTTTGTTTGACTGGTTGATATCCTAACCCATGCTTGGTTACATGTATTTTGGTGCCCAAAACTGCATCTAGATTTTGCTTCCCTTTTACAAATTTCATTAGGTCCTCAGATTTTTCTTTCAATTCCTTTTCAGTTTGTTCCAACTTTTTCTTTGTTTCCAATTGTTCTTCTTGAAGGAATTCAATAGAATGGCTTAAACAGTCTTTTTCTTTTGTGTTTCTTGCAATTTCATTTTCAAGCAATCCATTTCTTCATTATGAGTTTTTTCATCAATTTTCATCATTTCTAATTCTTTTGTTAAGAATGCAATTCGTTCATCATTGTTCTTATCATGCACAAGGGAGTTGCATTTCCTTTTTAATGCTCTATTCTCAGATCTATATTCACGAAATTTTTCAAATAAAGTAGTGTATGCTTCCTCCCATTCACTTGCAGTGAAATCATCAAATGAGAAATTTACCTCGCTGGAGTCATCACTCCTGGCCATCAAGCATTTCACTTCTTCATCATCGGATGTTTCTTGTGCATCTTCATCTTCATCTTCATCACTCCAGGTGGCCAACATTGCTTTGGCCTTTTTAGAGGTGAATCTGTCTTTCTTCAGCTTCTTCTTGAGTTCCGGGCATTCTCCTCTCATATGCCCCTGTTTCTTGCATTCATAACAAACAATGTCAGATTTTTTGTTTGACTCATATTTCTGTGAAAAAATTTTTCTTAGGAAAGGTTTGGAATTACCTGTGTCTCTCCTCTTGAACTTCAAAAATTTCTTGAATTGTCTAGTGAGCATTGCCATTTCACCATCATCACTCTCACTAGATGTTTCTTGCTCATCACTATCTTGTTGAATAGATTTCTTGGAGCTTGTTGATGTTTTATTGGATGCTTTTAGAGCAATTGACTTCCTAGGATTTTCTTCTAATTCTTTTCTTCTTGATGTTGATTTCATATGTCATTAGAGAGCCAATTAGTTCATCCAATTTCATTTTGGAAAGGTCTTTGGAATCCTCAATGACAGTGGCCTTAGTATTCCAAGATGAAGTAAGAGATCGAAGGATCTTTCTCACTAAGTCACTTTCAGAGTATTCCTTCTTAAGACCTTTTAGCCCGTTAACTATTAGCATGAATCTTGCAAACATGTCTGATACGGTTTCATCAGTTTTCATCTTGAACATTTCATATTCAGACACTAACATGCTAACTTTAGTTTCCCTTACCTCGGACGTACCTTCGTAAATGAGTTCAAGCTTGTCCCACATCTCTTTTGCTGTTGAGCATGTGGAGACTCTTGAGAACTCCTTTGGATGCACCGCACATTGCATCATGTTTAGTGCGCTCCAGTTGAGAGTTCCTTTAGCTATTTGGTCTTTCGTCCAGGTGTCTTCATCCTCGGGCAACACGTATGGTCCCTTGCTGACTATCTTCCACAGCTCGTAATTTGAGCTCTCAAAAATACCTGCATACGGTTTTTCCAATAAGGATAATCAGTGCCATCAAAATAGGGTGGCCTGGTTACTGAATGTCCCTCGGCCATATACCCTTTGCTAGAATCCATAAGATCGAAAATCTCCTGATCGCTAGATCAAATTACGAAAAGCTGTAAATCGGAGAAACCCGCTCTGATACCAATTGAAGAGTTATGCGGAAGTACACAATACGGTAATCTAGAAGGGGGGGTTGAATAGATTACGGCAATTTTAAACTATTGATGGCTTCTTTTCGATGCTACAGCGATCTTAATGAAATTTGATTCAAATTCAATTAAGTGTGAGACCGCTTGAGTTGATTTAAGAGAAACAGGGAATCAAACGTGCGTATGAACACCGTGCCTACCAATCATCTATCGCAAAACGCGAACAAACCACAGAACACGATGATTTAAGGTGGTTCGGAGTACACAACTCGTGTATCCTACATCCACCGTCCACACACACACGCAGAAACGACTGCTTATGAGCGAGTTCAACACTACAACTCAACCACACACACGTTGTCTGATGAACACGATCAGAACAACCACAAATACGTGAATCAAGCACAAGGGATGCTCGAAACACAACCACACACACACACGATTGGATGGAAATTATGAAATGGAGAAGAATTGGGAATTAGGGAACAAATCCAGTTGGAATTCTTCTCGTGGATCGTCCAAACGCTCTTCAAACTTCGATTGGATGTAGATTGATCGATGTAGAAGGTTGAATTGATGACGATCCGGCTTCAGCTCCGCATAGATGGTGATTCCACGTCGATCTGGGCGGAAAGTTGAAGCAGAGCAGCAATTTGGGGCTTTTCCTCTTGGTCCCTTGGAGGCTCTTGGATGGGAGGCTGCTCTCTGCGAAATTGGCTCCAAAAGGATGCTTATATAGTGTTAGGTAAAGGTGGGGGTCGTGGAGGAAGGAAACACCCAAGTGGGGCCGGATTTGGAAACCCAAAATCTGAAGTTTCCGTCGGCTGTCGACAGGTGCACTTGCATCTGTCGACAGGCAGACTCAGGCTGAGAACTGGGTTTCAGGAAAATGAGTTTCTGAGTGTATCTGTCGACAGGCAGTTTGCATCTGTCGACAGATGCACTCAGGAATTGAAAACCTGAGCTCTGTCCTGGGTTGTCTGTGTGTATCTGTCGACAGGTACATTGCATCTGTCGACAGATACACTCAGAGATGCAAACCTGAGTTCTGTCTTGGAATGACTGTATGCATCTGTCGACAGGTAGAGTTCATCTGTCGACAGATACACCTTTTTGACAGATTTTTGTGCCTTTTGCTCATCTTTTCAATGCCTCTTCAAAGTTCCATCTTTCATGCTTGTACACCTACATGCAAATACATTGTTAGTGATGTACATTGTATGATTTAGCAATGTTTAACTCAATCACTTTCATGGTGTTTTCATGTTAGTTAACACATCAATTTTGCATTAAATCAATGTTCAAGAATGTTAATGTGATCATCAAAAACATGATATATGGAAAACCCAACAACAGGGACAGTCAAGTATAAAAATAGCAAAAGCAAAGGAACAAAGAAGCAAAAGAAAGAAAAATAACATGATAGAGTAGGGACATGACAAAGAGTGGCAAAGTCCCCACGAGATGCTCATGAGCCTGGTCGTACGCATGCCCCAAACAGAATAAATTCATAACAAAAGACCGTAAAGTCTCTACGCAGCATACCTAATCTTTGAGGGGTATGCTGTGGGAAGAAGTCAAAACCATCATCCTTAAACCTACATTAGACTTTCCTTAAATAATCTTCCATTTCCCCGTACTAGATCGGGTCGCCTCTTAGGTATGGCTTAGGTAGCCGCACTGTCAATTAGGGGCAGCTGCCCATGGCATGTCACCCTTAAGTGCACATTCTATCTTAGTAAAGCCCTTGGGGAAAAGGGGGGTGACCAAGACTCCTAACCAGTAGTTTGAATTGGTCTATCTGTTGTGGCCCAAAAGGATGAGTACCTTCCATCTCGCATGTCTTATTTTAGGAAGGGCTAATGTCGGCTTTAGGCACCTCCCAAAACTCCAAAAAAAAAAAACAAATATTTCAAAACAAAAAAAAACAAATATTTTAAAACTCCAAAAAAAAATCAAATATTTCAAAACTAAAAAAAAAATCAAATATTTCAAAACTCAAAAAATCAAATATTTCAAAACTAAAAAAATAAATATTTCAAAACTCCAAAAAAACATATATTTCAAAACTCCAAAAATCAATTATTTTCAAATAAAATGATTTCACAACCCAATTTTTTTTTTTTACTCATTCATGCATGTCATTTGTTTACTTATTTCTTTATGACTATTTAATAAGGCTTTGCCCTTTGACGATTATCTAGGTTGGTTGCTCATCATACTCAAGGTAAGGGGAGAATTTGAAGAACGAATCCAACTTGGTTTCATGTTTTTCTAAGTGTGTAGGTCGCAACAAAAGAATGAAAGCGGCACTCATATCTTACTCATCACTGTCACACAATTACATTCCACGGCCAAAAAAGATTCATTATGTATCATTATATCTACACATTATCATAATACATGATAAACAAAAGTGAGAAGACTACAAGTCCTCAACCACTCTCACATGTACCCTCAGGCGGTCAAGAGGGTGGAGGGACCATCTCCCTCGGTCCCGTCGTGCTCCCCTCAGTTGCTCCCTCACGTCTCCTCGCCTCCTCCTCGTTCCTCAGTCGTTCGGAGGAACCTGTTAGGTAGTGCCCCACCGAGCCGCTAGGGGCACCACTGCTGCTGGCCGATAGGTGGCTATGACCAACCAGCACCAGGGCCGTCTCCAGCCCCCTCATCTCTACTAGAATCGTCAGGATGATATGTCGCACGGTCCCCAACTGGGAGCAGAGATCGTCGACCTCTCGACGCTGTCCCGCTGCCTCGTCTGCCTGTGGGCGTTGGTGTAGCTCCTCCATCCCCATCTCCATCTCCGCTATCCGTGCTAGAGCAACCCTCAACTCAGCCTCTTGCAAGTCAAAACATGTGTCAATAGAGTAATAAGGGATAAAGGGCATGAAGTTAGTAACTCACCCACTCGTGAAGCTGGGTTAGTAACTCACCCACTCGTGAAGCTGGGTTAGTAACTCACCCACTCGTGAAGCTGGGTTAGGGCCTCCTCTACCGGAGCCACTACTGCCGCTAGCTGGCCCTCTAATATGGAGCGGCAAGGCTCATCGTGTGAGAAGGAAGCGCCACCCACCATCTGTTGAGCCCACTCCAGCTCGACACGCTATAAGAGAAGAGCAAATAGTTAAAAACGAAAGTAAGAATGTGAGAGACGAGTGGTAAAGCACTCACCAGCTCAGTCACTGTCCTCTGGATATCGTCCCTCTGCTTGATGGTGGAGTGGAGGATGCCCTCAAGCGAGGCATCCTACCTTCGAGGTCAAACTGCAAGCACAGGTCAAGTTAGCCAAGGAATTAATGATTAAAACATTATAAAAGGCTAAATTAATAGTACTCATCAGGCATCAAGTACCTCTGTACACCTGGGCTTCGTACCTCCGTACAAACGCACAAAAGTAATCCTCGTCACTGGTAGTCTCGAAGGTCACCTCTCGACTCCGCTGTTACTAGTCCTCCAACTGCTCCCGAGCCCGCTCCCGCCAGTCCATGACCTGTTGGATCACGTGGAAGTTGCGGCCCAGCCTCTTCCTCTCCTTGGTCGCGAACTCCACTACCACCTGATGGAGCCCCAATGTCCTCGCGACCCGCCGTAGGTGGAGCAGTACCACTATGTTGAAAGCATGAAGCCAAATCTCCCTACCAAAGTAGGGGCGGCCCTACTCCACCCATGGCTAATCTGCATCCTCTTTGCCAACATAGGGAGTCCACTCGACCTATCCACCACATATAATATATAAATATATATATATATATATATTATAACATTAGTCACTTGTCACAATAAAAGGAAAGTAAAGATTGCAAGTGGAGAAGTACTCACGTGTCAGAAGGGGACAGTGTACAGAGCATCCTAGATGAGGGTCACCTGCAGGCGTAGAGATCGCTCATCTCGGCGAAACCGCCAGCACTGCAGAAGCGGTATGGGCCACGGTCGCCTCAGCACCCCCTGGCTAAGGGAGGGTAGGTAGTGATAGGCTCACACTTGCAAGAAAGATGGTCAGTGATACAGTCAATTATATTAAAGCAGGACAAGAAACAAAAGATGAGAGCAAGAAATATACCTGTAGGAATGGGAAGAAGCTGGCCACCCCTGTCTCCCTGCCGAAGGTGCCCAGGCTGTCGAAGTGGTGGGCCAGAAGGGCCGCACCCCACACGTAGCTCCCCACCTGGGTCAGGTCCTTCAGCAGGGGCAGGCACCTACAGCTCACAGGGTCCCCTATATTCCCTAACATGAGCTTCCTGGTCACAAGGATCAGGAAGCATCTCAAATCCTAATCAATTACTGCTTCGTCCTCCTCTACCAGTGTCAACCTGGCATCCTCCGTCAATCTAGCCATGTACTCCGCCTGGCCCTCTCCCTTTAGGTGGCGAGCATCCACCACTCCTAGGCTCACCTACAGCCATGTCCTCGACAGTAGGGACACTCTCTCTCATGCCATCTCTAACCCTAGGAGCCACTCCACCAGCTCCTGGTAGAAGGTGTAGGTCACCCCTGTCACCGCCTGGCTATCCACCCCCTGGGAGGTGATCCGTAGCACGTCCTCCATTGTGGGGATCATGTTACCCCATGGAATGAGGAAGGTGTGGCACTCGAGGTCCTACTCTCCTTCAGTGCTTGGATCACCACCATGTCCGACGTCAGCTCATCCAGCCTCAGGAAGGGGCCGAACCACATCTGCCCCAGTCGGGTCCTCTAGAGGTCTGGCAATCCCCGGTACACTACCTAGACGACTGCCCATCCCAGCCGGAACCGCAACTCACTCTACAAAATAGCCAAAAAATGCACATATCAGTAAAAAATCTGCAAATATAGCAGTCTGTTTAGGCCGCGATAGGGGTTATGTCGCCTTCTGAACGCGACACCCAAGGTGTCACGTTGGCTTTTAGAATGTGACATGTCAAACTGTCGCCTTCTGAACGTGACACCCCTAGTAATGCGACAACCATCCTGTTGCATTCACAAGGTGCTCGAGGATGGCCAATAACCATTCCCCAGCAGTTTCACTTTAGGCCAAACGCTCTACAACAGCTGCTAAGCACCTTGTCCACCTTCCATTTACATCAATCACACAATCAAGGAGTGTTTAGTCACCTAACTTCTTAGAGCTGATGGCCTCCTCCTCACCCGACGCCTCTGTGGGGTCTACCTCCATGGAGGTAGCCGGTGCCTTGGTCCCCATCGCCGTCGATGGCTCCCCGACTGTCCGCCGCCGGCTAATGCCCTGCTTGGACAACCTCAGCCATTCACCACCATCGCCTCCATTGCCTCCACCGCCTTCCATAGTCGTTAGGTGAAGAAGCACAGGGGAAGAAGAGAAAGAGAAGGAAGGAAGAGAGAAAGAGTGGGGCAAGGGGGGTTGTCGCTGCCACTGGTAGAGGTCACCGGAGGAAGAGAGAGAAAGTTGGTTTTTGGTCGACAGAGGAGAGGAAGAAAGGGGGGGGGGAGGGGAGGTTTCTGTGGGGCAAAAATTCAAATCACCTCAGGCCTGTGGTCGCGACAAGATGTCTATTGCCTTCACTTCCAGTCGTGACAGGCCACTTGTCGCCTTTAGAGTGAAGGTCGTGACCATTGACCTGTCGTCTTCATGGTCTCGACTTGTATCCGGTCACCTTCTCAATCTGTTCAATGAACCTTCATAATTAGTGTTTTCATTGCAGCTCCTTGTAAGGCTTGTTGGAAAAATCACTGTCGGACTTGATTAATCACTTTAAAAAAATACAATCAAGTCTCTCTCACAAGCACACGGTCACCACATGGCCGAATCTCTCTATGCTCTATAAGGTACGCCTGGTACATCTCGCACTCCTCGTGCATTGTGGGTGGTTGAGCGTGAGTGGCACACACACTCCATATCACTAGGACACTATGTACGGCGTCCTCGTCCTTAGGATCTCCCAGGCGCCTCGCTTTCATAGGAGGCAAGTGTGATGGCTGAAGTAGCTTTGTCTGAGGCTTCCCAACCTAAAGGTAGCACCTGTGCATATTGTAGAGTACCAATGCCATGTTCCTCATGAGTTGTAGGTCCAATCCACATCCAAGGGGAAGCTTTATGTCCACTCTGCATAGTTCCCCTATGTCCATGGCGAAGTGCTCCATCGGAAGCATGTTGAGGTATAGCCACCATGCTCCAGGTCTTGTTATCCACTATCCTGCATACCACATGATCAAAGAATTTGGCCGCTCCGCCAATGAAGCACAAAGGGTGGCACCCAAAGATTTGGCTTTCTGTAATTGGATTTTCTACGGGTTTAAACTTAATCCTCGCTCCCAACCAGCACTCCAATATGATCATAGAGCCAAAGAGTGGGTCCCCTAAAGCTACCGAGATAAGTCCCACATAAAGGAAGGCAAGGGCTGCATGAGAGAGGGAAAGTCCCCGCCATACCCCACTAATGGTGCTCAAGTTTTCATGGTCTAAGAGGTGATCTCCGGGTGGGAAGAGAACCACACCCCACAAACAAATGGCTACAGCCTTAGCTATCTTTTGGTAATTCCCACACTTGTTTTTACAATGAGATATGACACACTTAGACACGGGGACTAGGTGAACGTATTGTGGGCTAATCATGGTATAGACATCTTTGGGGTCAATCATGAATTCACCTAAGATGAGTTTAGGATCAATGGGTTCAACAATATAGCATGTTTTATACTCATATACTCGTGTAGTATTGGGTAAGGCCATGAAAGCTTCAACTTTCTCTAATAAGGCGGTAGCCTCAAATTTTGGAAAAAGGAAGGTATGAGTTTGTGGGTGCCATAGCTCTATTAATGTAGTTATGTTATGCCAATCAAAGGTGATTTTATGGTAGTTATGGGCGGCTATCAAGATCCCCCTTAAACCCCACCCTCTTATGGCGCAAATTACATGCATGGGTAATACCTTGATCAAGGGTGCTAACCAACTGAGCTTAGAGTAGTGGAGGGAGCCCGGAAAGAGCTGAATGAGAAGAGGAGAAAAGGAAAGAATAGAGGAGAGGAAGAAGAAAGTTGCATTAACATGAAAATTCGGAGTTGACATTCACAGAAAATTGAAAAAATGACTTTACATACCTCTCTAAAATTGGCATTGCCACTTAGGTGATTTGGAACCTCCCTCAGCCTCAAGAGCTCGCTGTAGGACATCCGAGTGCGCTTGGGACCGTCATAGGAAGCCTCACCACCCATGGAAGCACTTGGAGCTCTCTTTATGACCATGGGAGGTTTGAGAGCTTGAGAATAAGAATAGGAGTTCTGAACTCCGAATTTGGCCTCCGCAACCCGATTTATAGCCAACTAATACTCCTAATCAAGGTGGGAGAAGGTTTAAAAGCTCAAATAGAGTTAGAACTGAACTAGGAAGCCTTAAGAATCCAAATAGGAAGCAAATTGATGCTCTCAGGTTGCCCAATCAACTTTGGACACAGGAACTGAGGTCGTGATGTATCGACACGTCGCCACTTGGTCGCGACAGGATCTGTATTACCTTCTCAACAAGATAGCGACAGACATCTTGTTGCATTCTTTGTATGACATCTGTTGGCCTATTTTTTGCATTATCATGATTTTTTTTTTTTGCCAATTCAAGATGTTTCCTTGTACTTATGCTAATGTTTTGATTCTTTATTACCTTTTATATCTTGAAAATACATAGAAATATAAAAACAATTCACAAAAATTAGTAAATCAAAAGATGGCTCGATAGGTAAGTCCAGGTAAGTATTCCTAACCTTAATCTTGTGCATTACTATATGGTATCTACTCTATTATATCATCTCAAGGATCAACTGGTTCTCGGTGTGTTCTGGCATTAGAGTTCCCCTTCAATAAAAATGAGGATGATCTAGGTGCACACTATTAGTCGTTGGATAGGCCGTTAAGTCATATGGCTCAAGGACGATGCATTCTATCGCACGTCGAGGATGCAAAGTGTCTTGACCCTTGCTCATTTGGTCTAGAAATATTATCCATGAGTATTTGTTATTTTCTCCTTTCCTTTGCATATTAACTTTATGATTTCTTTTCTTTTAGCCCAGCTTGCATCATGTAGGACTTTGAGCTTCACATTTCATGATTAGTCAAAGTCAGCTTTGCAATCATTTCCAACTAAATCTTCATTTCACAAACAAGAAATACCATTCCACTCATAATTTAAAAGTTCTCTTTGAGCTAGTTGGTAGGTCCAATCTACCAGTATGGTACCTATCTAGGATTCCTCTCATCCTCATTCATTATGTCAATCATCACATCCTCATTGATTAGCTCATTAGTTGTGAACCGCTCGAAGGCCAGAGTCGAATCGACCCGCCAAGATAGAATCTTTCCTCGAATGAACAAAACTTGCAAGCCTAATATGGCTAGGGCACCTCTTCATCAAGAGGTTGATCATTTCTTTTCTTTTAATCTTTATTCGGTCCACATTGGAAGCATCCCTGCACTCTGTTCCAGCCATGTTCGAAGTCTTCTGGATAGTTCTCACTACTTATTCATTCAGGATGGGTGTCTCTTTACCTTGATGGCCACTTTTCATCTCATTCCGCTTCATTCTGCTACATCGTCATTTCATGCCATCTCTGCTCCACCATTGCTCCACTCATTTGAAAAGTAGGCATCAAGGAGGGGCAATTTATAGACACCCATTTCTGACACATAAGCTGAGTCAAAATCCTTGTTACATCATTGACGAGCCATGTTGGCTCATCATCGCTGAGCTGGCTATATCCGATCATGGTACCTCTCTATTAGTTCATCACTCTGGTGGTCACTTCCTAGTCTAATCATTCAGTCTTCATCATATCACTTCATAGTTGTCTGAGTTGGAAATCCAACGCCTCAAACCGTGTGTTAATCCGATACCCATGCAAGGACAAAGGATGCTTTGAATAGAACGTGTGCTAAAAGAGCATGAAGGCGACCATATCCTTGTCGCGTTCATATTCATAAGGCAACGTCCTTCATGTCACATTTCCCATCTATTGTGGAACAACCTTGTCGTGACGCCCTACCTGTTGCGTTCATGCTATCAATCGATTACCTTTCAGAAATAGTCGATTATTTCAAGAAGGCGATAGTTCGATACGTTGCATTCTCATTTGGCCTTTTAATTCCTTGGAAAATTGCTAGAAAATGGTTCAAGACTTCCTTCTATGGTAGGCAATGTATCGAGGCATCGCTATCTGGTACCGACACATAGCCCGTCGCATTCTTGTTTCCTTCACATGCATATGCAATGTGGCTTTCCTATTCCTATTCCGACCAATGCTATTCATGAATAATCTGTCTTTTGGTGGGTCTAGTGGTTCTCAAACTTTTCCAAACTTGGAGGAAACCTTCATTAGAACCTCCTTGCCATGTTCTAACTCTCCTTGCATCACCACAATAACTTACACTCAGATTCCAACTCATTATTCCCTTCCCATATGAATGAGAAATAAGGGCCTATAAAAGTGTCCATAGGTCACGGTATTGAGAACTCTTGGCATTTGCTGCTTCCTCTCCCAGAGAGCTACGAATCTCAAGAAGACATTTTAGCCTCCAAACGATTAGGAAGTGCCCACCAAGGAGTTTTCTCCCACTATTCCATGTTCTTCATCCTTTTCTTGCAATTTTCTTCATACATGAACATTTGGATCTCTTTCTTTTCATAGTTTCTCATTAGATCACATCCCACACATCTATTTTAAACACCTAAAGGGGTTAAAACACCACCCCCACATGAGTTCCCTCCATATTGTTATGTTCTTCACATATATATTGAGATTGATACTCCACAAAACAAGTTTCTAATGGGTTTTCTTCTATTTTGATGTTCTTTGTAGGTTAAGAAGACACCACAAGCATGAGGCTCTTGTTCCTTGGCCGGCTGAGGAGTAGGAACAACAAGAACTGCAACCTTCCTCCTCTGTTGCAGAAGGTGATGGACATCTAGTCGTGTTCTAAAGAAGGTGACAGACTCCGTGTCGTATTCAGTGAACCATGTTCCTTCTGCACCTTCTTCTTTATTTCCAAGGTAGTTAACATCATCCCTTCTTATAACCATCTTTTGCAACTACTTTGGTGGCGATCATGGTCCTTTTCCTTATTTTTATCATCTTTATTTGCAGATCAATTACAGCGATTATAGTAAGCTTCGGATATGATGAAGTTAGCTTTGTATATGACGAAGTAAACTTCGGATATGACGAAGTAGAACTTCGACTGATCATGACAAAAACATGCCTAGAAGTCAATGTGGACTTAGGATATTCATATGAAAATGACTTTAACATAATTGAATTTATTTAACAAACCAGAGTATCATTTAAATGAAGAAAATTGCAATTTTGTCATGTTGACAAACTAAAATAATAGATGTTAAAGCAACAATCTCATGAATGTCTTTAAGAATAATAAGACCATAATTAACAAGAGTGAAAGGACAAATGTTTGTCAACACATGATGTTCATAGTGTCAACACGTGCTTCAGAGATTAACACAATGGTTGTTGTCTATCGGCAGATGCATCAATTCTTTCGACACATGAGAAACGTAGGTCGACACCATGGATAACATGTGTCGACACACATGAAAATATGATTGAGCAGATGAGTGCATAAGAATATGTGATTAAGGTCTATTTGTTTTGTTATCACCAAAATAATAGAGATAAAAGAGTAAACAATCTCCCCCTTTTTGAGATGACAAAACTTAGAAATAAAGACCTTCCAAAAACATATGTGCACTTAAGCATCATAATTTGAGTTAACTAAAAATGATAAATAAGTGGAATGATTGAATGAGTGGTAAATATCATATATGTTTCAGAGAATTTATTGCCCTTTTGTCAATATCGAAAAAGAAGAGGGAAAGAAATAAGCATGGCCAATGAGGAATGAAAGTATGAGGGGTTAAGAAATCAACAGATGGAAAAAGATGAAAAATAGCTCATTTTTAGTTCAAGGCTCCCCCTTAGCCTATACCAGTCTCAAAAGAGAGAAGGAGTCAGTTGTAGGAGGCTGATCTGAGAGGAATGATCCAGAGTGCCAATTTCTGAGAGGAAACAAAAGAAGGTGTATCTGATCCGAATTTGGAGGTAAAAGGATGGTGTTTAAATTTTTTTTGAGGAAACATACAATGGTTTTGAGAGTAAGGGCTAGGAACACAAAGATGATAGAAGTGTTTTTAAGGTTGTGTTCTAGCTGCATAAACCAGATAGTAGATGAGTGCCAATTGGTGAAAGAAGTCCAAGGATTATAGAATAGAAGTCATGCATTCTTTTTAAGAACTCTGAAGAATTTAATATTGTTCAGTTATTGCAAAGACAAAGCTTCTACAAATTGAACATGTTCAGTCCCTTTCTGAGAGAAGTGAATATCTCTTCTGATGGAGCTTTTGTGAAGATGTTTGCCAACCGATGGGTTGTGTGTACAAATGTAATGCCCCTCTTAGACCCGGTATAGTTGTACGAACTCACATCGGATCCAATAGTGGTGTTACAGTGGAAACATCCAACATTTATCAGTTTAGATTGAGTTATACACAAATGACAATTAAATTCCAACAAGTTTGCAACAAAATATGAAATTTTCTTTTCCATCAACAACGTATTCAAATACCAAGTCTAAAGCATAAAAGAAAAGCTACAATAGTCCAAAATAATGACAGTTCATAAGTCCATAAATAACACAATGTTGAAGTTATAATTTATTCTGAAATACATAGTCACTCAAACACACTCCCAATATAAAGAACTAAGCCTCCACTTCCTCACGCTCAGAGTCAGAATGGACTAACTCCTCGGTGTCCTTAGCCTCTCCTAAAATGTTAATTAAGTGTGAGTCTACTAGACCCAGCAAGCAACAAGGAAAGACAATTCAAGATTTATCATATAATTACTTTTAAAACATGACAACATATCCATGATACAATATAGCTCTTACCTATCCACATACTCTAAATCATTTGGCAATCATTCTTTACATAGGATGATTACTTATCATGTAGCGGAAAACAATTCATATAACTTGTGGATTTCAACATGTTATAAGACAACGCATTTAAACAATAACATGTAGCATGGTATATAGACAAAATTTTGTAACATGTAGTTAATGTCATGTAGCATGTAGCATGTAGTCAATATCATGTAGTATGTAATCAATATCATGTACCATGTAGGTATAGTTGCCAAGACATAGCCCCACTATTAATAAAGATCATGTAGAGTGTAAAATTCACTTATCACCTAGGCAAAACAGTGATGAAGTCTTAGTTATTGTGCAATACCGGGGGACGTCTTCCCCACCTTAACCAGTAGAACATGTATACCTCTAAGATTTCAATTCGTTGCCCACAAATTCATGTAGGTGAACGATAACCATAGGGGCATTCTATGGTGTAGTTTCATGTAGGGATCTCTATAATAGCAATATCTTATTGGCCATATCATTTCAGAAATCTAATAACATATTTTCATGCAATTAATACCTACATGAAATTCTATCATGCATTTTCATAAAATCATGCATAATTAACAAGACAACAATGCAAGATTACACAATATATATTCTCATTTCTGAAATCATCATTCCACTATACAACAACAATTTATCATGATACTACATTTACTTATTATATCAAAATTCAACATTCATGTTCCCTTTCTCCCATTTATTGATTTCTATGTACATTTTTATCATTCATAAAATTATAACAGCAAGTACAGTGTTCAGAAAATTCTAAAATTTTGAGTCAGTTCACACATTTCTTAGGATTATTTTTTCATATACTTGGACTAATTAACATGTCACAAAGTGTGAATGAATCATACATTTATTGTGTGAAAATTTAGCATGATGGGCCTGTAATTCCATTTAACAGTAATTATAAAATCTCAATTATAATGTCATAACATGGATTAAGCTTGTAACTATTTTACTTTCTCCTTACTTGATCAAAGAAAATCTTAAAAAAAAATGAAATATGCATATCCCCTACAACATTGCCATGACACTCCTACTGTATAACAGTACTAATTTACACATAACAGAGCCTAACTGAAAAACCCTACACATGCATCGATCACAGTTTATAGCAATAATCAGATTTGCAGAAAAACAACACTGATGAACTTAACGACAAAGTATGTTGCCGTTTACACAGGTTAACGTCAACATATCCTGTTGTTAATATCAGTTGACGATGGCACAAAGTGTCGTTAACATATATATAGACGTCCAATACCTTGACGTTTACATGAAATAAATGGCGGTCGATGTTGACATTGAGTTCATCCGGTCAGGAAACCCATAAAATACACATGAAATAACGGAACTTTAACCCCATCCTACTCTTTTATTCATCGGTTAAAAAATCCATAAAAATGATAAATATATAGAGTCTACTATCCTAAACTATTCCCTAGTGTTACTTGCCTCTAACCCTCCTTCTAGAGTCACGAGGAAAAAGTTGAAGATGCCCGCCTTGGCCAGAAGGTAGTCTTTTTCACTATCTTTAATCGTCTGATCCGTTCTCCAGAGCCGCAGTCACGCTTGGAGATCCTTCTGCACACGATCCTTCAAGTTCTCCCATTGTCCAGCTGAAACACATACACACAATTGCATAATTAAAAGCAGCAAAATATTTGGGACACTACACCCTCTCCCCTTTAAAATGATCTTCATCCTCGAAGATTGAGTTATAACACTTACCGAACAATGACGGATATTGCTTCTTCATCCTCTCTTCTAATTCCCATGTTGCTTCTTCATGTTAGAAATTCCTCCACAAGACTTTCACGAAAGGAATAGACATAGATCTCAATTCTTGAACCTTCCAATCTAGAATCTCTATAGACTGTTCTGCATAGTACAAATCTTGCTGAAATTGCATTAGTTCATAGCTAATCACATGTGTCGGATCTCGAACATATTTCCTCGACATGGATACATGAAAAACTGGGTGTACTTCTGCTAAGGATGCTGGAAAAGCTAACTGGTATTGTCATGCCCCGATATTTAGCAGTGGAATAAATACCAAGGTCCGTGACGATACAAATAGACGTATCACAGTTGAATAGCGCAGAGTAACAATTGAATATAATAACACAGTGTGAACTATAATATTGTCATAAAAGTACAACTTATTCCATTCATTCAACTAATTAAAAAAAACTTACATCAATCGAGCCAATCAAAGGACCCATTATTGAAATAAAAATGTTTCACTATTACATCGACTACTCCAATAACTATTCCTAGACTATCAATTCCTCATATGGCAGGTGCTCATCACTCTTGCCCTGCCCCATCTGACTCCTCTGGTTCCTCATCAGTACCTGAAAAGGACAGAATGATAGGGGTGAGCGAACTAGCTCAGTAGGATTTATATCTTAATATCGTACGGGCACTAATATACATGATTAACATTTTAAATAGGCATATATGCACATGACATGATGACAATGCATGCTTTTCTAACAAGTTGAATAGCGGAATAGAACGGATGTCATATCAAGTCAAATATCGAATTTCATATGCAATGGACAGATATTTCAAGAGTAGAATCATATCAAATGAATTGGCCATATTCACACAGATATCATGTATTCACATGAACAGACGCATCATATCATATCAAATCAAATGAAGGCACATTCACACAAATATTGCATATTCGTTGTGCTATGCCAAGCACCAAAAGTCCATACTCCCGCGGTTAATAAGTACGTTGGGGAGCTCCTCCCCAGGACCAGACAGGGCCCCTATTGCACAGGCATTGGTCAAATAGACCGAAGTCCCATATTGTGCCGAACAAACATATTCATATTATGGCCACAGAGTTTCAATGACAAGCTCACAGTAATAGGGACATGATCATTCATAGAGTCAAGGTATGACAATAGCTCAAGAGATCAGTTGGGCAGTATAACGACGTATCTTATGTTTCATAATTTCATTAATGTCGTGACATGAGGATGACTAATGACCGATCGTACACGGAACAAGTGCTCTCTAACTCCAGGGTACTTCATGGTACAACCAGCTCGGCCTCTATGTGGGAATCCATAGAGAGCGGAGACTTTCGAAGGTCTTAAGGAAAAGATCGCTAGTGTTGCCGATTCGGAATGACCGGCAGAGAGCTCTCAATTCCCCAAGAAAGGTGTGCCTATTCGTTAAAAGGTGTAAGTGATGAGTCACGAATCGTTCCTATCATGTATTCAATATGAACAAATAATTGAAACATCGGAAAGCATATAACTTAAGGAAACTCATATACAAATCATGATGAAACACTTTAACTAAACAGGTCTACGTTAACATGTGTTCATCTATACATTCATATCATGTCAAACTTACACCAAGCTAGATCACAAGGTAATAATCAATGAGCATAAATCATATGTAACAAATTAGAATCATATTCATATCATTACCATTTTTTAATGGGTTGATTGCTTTTAGGTCCATGCATACTGTCACGCCCCGATGCGAAATATCGGAGTGCGAAGGCAGTTGCAAGTGAACGGGTATAGAGTGAGTACTAGACATCAAACCATTGAAGAAGAATAAATACTAAAAACAATTTCATTCATTAATAATCTTTCAGATGTCTAGTTACAACCACTAATATCAGAGCCAACCTATTAGGCCCGATTACATTGGAACAAGCAAAAGATTGAACTTCAAACCTAACTACTACAACGCTAAATATAGCAATAGGACGCTAGGGTACTTAAGACATCACTCCAGGTCGTTCCCGTCCTCTTGAGTGTATGGTTCATCCTCGGTCTCACCTGAGAACACAACGACAAATAACGCAGGGTGAGCGATAACGCCCAGTAGGACTTAAATCTCAGGATCAAGCATGCTTTAAGTGTTTAATATCTTGTAAAGCAGGATAACTAGAGAGAATAACGAGAAACGTATAGAAAGTACTGGTACGCGATAAACGAGAAACGATAGCACAATGCACGAGAGTATAGCACGACAAGTGTTGATATCGGATTGGCCGTATAACAAGATAACAAGTAAAGTTGCACAACAGCGCACAAGTCACGATAGCAAGTGTTGGTCGATATTCTTTCAACCACGAGTTTCAAGTAAACCAATAATTCACTGTTTGGTTAATTGATTGCCATAGATCAAATCTTCCGTGTTCATGCGTTAGGTGGATGCCATGACCCATATCATTAGACCCTCGCGAATTATAGCCTTTCAGGTGCTCCTCCAAAGGACAAGACCGGGCCCTTATAATGTTGCCTAGCATAGTCATGTTTTTATCGTAGACAATCAATCATTTAATTGGCCAAATAGAGAGTACCAAGAAATAGATGAGATCACTAGATGAATAGACGAGATAGTAGAGTGAATGTGAACAGATGAGCGAGTAGAGTATAGATGAGAGCTAGTGGACATTGCACGTAATGCGACGAGTAAACAGGCGATAGTAACAGTTGCACAACACGCACACTTGGTGTTGGCAGTCAGGTGGAACTCACGACCCTACCACTGGCCTTGATATGCACAGGTCCAGAGGTCTGGCGTGATTTAAGACGAGAGTGAATCTCTAATAGCCGTTTGGATCATATAGATCCCTAAAGGATATCATAGGTATTAGGGTACAACCGGCTCGTCGACCATGTGGGAATCCATGGACAGAGGAGACTTACGGAGGCCTTGTGCAAGAGTTCACTAGTCCGGCGAAAGGAATATCCGACGGAGAGTTCACCACAAGCCAAGTAAAGTGTGTATATAAAATAGGTGCTCGACGTTCTAGAGGAATTCTAGAGCAGTGGAGCGTCGAGATCGGTGTTTCAAAACAACGCGAAAATCGAGGACAAGTTCATTTACAAGTAAGGCAATTCAATTGCATAAATTACCAGACGTATTATGTCACATGTTCATGCCAATTAAGCCATATTTGGATGGTTTCAAGTGTGTGCATGTGTCATGAAATTGTAGATAGAAAAGATGTCGTGAATATGTATTTTAAATCATTCAATGTAGCTCCATTCTTTTTAAAACAAGTTTTTTTCTGGGGGTGTAACTGTAAGAAGGCGTAGACAGAAATTATTTTTATTGACTTTCATCAAAAAAAAATTGAGAAGGCGACATAGGCCAATGAGGATGGTGACAGGGGTAGGCAGATCGCGACATGGGTACTGTCGCGACGGCCTGGTGAACGCGACAGGGGCGGGAAAGGGTCGCGACAGGACTTGCGAATCAGGTACTGAGAACGCGACGGCTTACCTACCGCCTTCTTGATCGCGACAGGTAGGCTGTCGCAATCGGACCCCAGAAGGCGACATATCGGGCAGTCGCGATCTGGTGGTCTACGCCTGACTCTGACAGGGGTGAGACCAGACATTGGATTGCGGACCAACTTGAAATAAAATGATACATGGTCGTTCATAAAATCAGAACTAACTGTATACACGATGAAAAATCATGAAACCAGTTGTAAATTAAACTAGACATGTAAGGGTACTTCCAGTAAATCGGAATTAGAGAGAGAGCATGGTTCATACAGGGTTTGAACATGAGCAAGAACAAGTTATTCAGAACATGACACAGAGAGAAAGATCGATTAAATTCGAGCAACATGCTCGATGAAATTTAGGGCTTTTAGGTGAAAAGATGCCTAACATACATCAGTCCCTACAGTAAAAATCTCGTGGCATGGGGTTCAGTATACTAGGAGATCAAGAGTTAAGAAGAGGGTTCGGGGTCATGTAAGTTGCAGAACATGAAAAATCAAGAACTAAAGATATGCTTGATGGAAAATTATGAAACTTGAGGGTTTTGTTCCTGATGTATGGAACAATCTACAGACGAAATATTAGGATTTTAGCTTGTGAGAATGCCTACCTTGACTCGATTTCCTCTTCTAGGGCTAGAACTTGAAGAACGGGGTTGAGAGCTTGAAAGGTTCTTCTTCCCACGAAATCTCCTCCTCCTTGGCCTCTCCTCCTGGTCCAGGAATCCCTTGGCACAAGCTTGGGTCGGCCAAGAGGGTTTAAGAGCTGTATTTATGTAAACACAAGTTCATATTCCTACTACTACTCAAATTCCTCTTAATTCTGAGATTTCCTAACTCCACCTTCCCTCTCTTGCTTTCCAATCTCTAATTAGGGTAGGATAGTATCTAAATTCATGCTAGACTATATGGGGTAGGTTTAGGAATCCAATTCCTACTCTAATTGCCACTTTTATTGCTTTAATAACCCTTTCCAATTATGATATAATTAAACTCCGAATTTATGGTATTTTCTTATTATTCTCCCCTTGCAAATTCATATTTTTGACCCAATAAACTCTAGAAGATCCATTACTCTTTTCCATTTAATGGGTTTTATTTAATGCTCTATTTAAATATCCATTTAGCTAAGTTTTAATTCTTTATTTAAATTTTTATTTTTCGTAAAAATTCAAGTTGCTACACCTACTATATAACATCATGCACATGCTGACAGACCACGAAACAAAACATACTGACTGACTAGCAGAAAAGAACAGTCTTCGGTCGGCCTCTGAATGGCGTCCAACAAATTGGACATTTTTCAATCACGGTGTACAGGTAAACAGGCCAAACTATGCAGTAAACTTAATCGTGTCGGCCTTCATGGCCGCCTTTCAAGCTAAATCGTGTCGGGGTATAGCGACGCATTACAGGAAATCATTAAACAACCCGATGGGCGGGAAAAACCACTGAATTGCGTCTGGGGAGCCCGCCGCGGTTCAGATCGGGCATAGACTCCCATGTGGCACGAAGTCTCACACGGCCGTTGACCGGTCAGCATGAGAATCGCATCACACCCCATGGACGCCTTTTAATGGATCGTGTCGGGCCAGGCCAACATGATACCAGGTGCTGGAATCGTGTCGCCTGGACCAGACGTGATTCTGAGCTTAACCCGAAAATGCGGAAAAACCAGCCGATCCTCTTACCATACTTTTATCTCTCTATCTGATGATATTTAGACAAAACGTCTAACATGAAAGATGACCAGAACACCTAGTAGAAGAACATTTATGTTGAGGGTTTGACCTAATTCAAACTCAAATCTCATGAAAATTATGGAGAATGTAGAAGCCATGTGCAACCCAAAATGCAGTATAATGAAGTGACTCTCTTACCACGCTTATAACTCTCTAACCAATGACATTTAGACAACATGTTTAACATGAAAGATTAAGTGGACTACTAGTACCAAAATGTTTATGATGGTGGTTTAGTCTAATTCATTCTCGAATCACATGCATAATAAGAAGAACGTAAAAATCCCAAACTATGCACGACTTAGGGAAAACGACTAATACTCCATGTATACTCTATGAAAATTGGGCAACTCAAGTGCAAATGAACCTAGACTCGAAGCTCTACAAGATGGTATTGGTTTTCTTTAATCTTGGCCCGAGAACACCTATCTTTGAATGCTAAGAACTCCCTGCAGGTTTCTCGGTTGATGTAGTGGCTTGGGGAAGAAGCTCTTCATGAATCCAAGCCCTAGGGTCATCCTCCTTGCTCCTGAGTGTTCTTCCCACGACCAGCAATGAAGGGAGCATGCTAAAGTCTGCCATAGAGGGTCTTAAGATGGTTTTATAATGCTGGGTTTTCTTAATTCTGAGTTTGGGGTTTCTGAATATTGTGGTAGGAATCCTACCATGACTAGAACTACCATAAGAGCTATTTCCATCCTAAATAAACACCAATTAACAATTAGTAGGGAACAAATTTGTGCTCTCATGTTGGGCTTAGGTTTGGGTCAAGATTAATGACCCAATTAACTCATGTCTAAGCTTAAATGACCCATTTTACTGTTAGGTATTGGGTCAATACGAATTTTAAATATTATTTCCTTTTTATTTGACCACCTATTGGCCCAATAAACATGATTTGATCTCAAACATATATTTTACTTTAGTTCGTCATATTAAATAATCGGTTTTCGACTTAGTTTCCTAATTTGGGTAATTAGTCACATTGTGCCATAGACTTGGCCAATCAGATTTTTTGTTGCACGCATTTCTTCCCGGAATGCTTAGAACTAATGTTTGAGGTTGATTTATAATTTTTATGGAATTTTCCAATGTGTTCTCTCATGTACGATAGTGGTACGTTTGTTCTATCATTCTGATACTACAGAAATTATTTATTTACTATTTTCATACTTCAATTTTCATGGGTCATAAGTTGTCCGTTGGTCCAATTTATTTTTATGGACTATCCCCACATATTGTTTGGAGGCCACCCATTATTTTAATTTTGTTCATGATCATATTTTATACACATGATAATGGATTTTCTAACTTATTTCTTCATTACGATAATAAGTCACAATAACTCATAACCATACCACAAATGACTTTTATTGACCCAAATTTCTTTATGGATCATTAGAGGATATTATTTGATGTCCATCTATGATTTTTATTTAATTTTCTGACTCATATATGTATGTGTGATAATGATTTTCTGACTTATTCCCTGATTACGATACTCAGTTGCAAAATGCCTTAAACTTGGACCATCTGATTTTCCTTTGCACAAATTTCTTCATGGGTGATTAGGGAGCATTATTTAGAGTTGAACTATGGTTTTTATGAACTTTTCTAATGGGTGTTTGTATGTACAATAATGGCACGTATATTTTTGCTATTTCACTAATATTGAATTTATCGTTTTCAATTTATTTCTAATTTTCCAATTACTGAATTTCCGGGGTGTTACCGGTATACCACTTTCCTCATCTTCCTCAACACCTTAATAGGACCAATGAATCTTGGATTCAACTTACCTCCCTTCCCAAATATGACTACACCCTTGAGAAACCTTAAGAAAAACATGATCTCCTATCTCAAAAGCCAAGTCCTTTCTCCTCAAATCCACATAACACTTCTTACGATCTTGTGCTGCCTTTAATCTCTGCACAATCAACTAGATCTTCGCCGAAGTTTCTTGTACTACTTATGGGCCAACAAGATGTCGATCTCCTAACTCCTCCCAACACAATGGGGATTTACAAGGTCTCCCATAAAAGGCCTCAAATGGCGCCATACCTATACTCGAATGGAAACTATTATTGTATGCAAATTCCACAAAAGCTAGGTGGCGTTCCCAATCACCTCTCTAATCAATAATGCAAGCCCTAAGCATATCCTCCAACGTTTGAATAGTCCTCTTGGACTGTCCATCTATTTGTGGATGAAATGTTGAACTCAACTTCAATTGACTGCCAAAAGGTTGCTGCAAACTTTGGCAAAATCAAGATGTATACCTCGGGTCACGATCTGAGATGATCAACTTTGGAATGCCAGGCAACTTCACAATACCATCTATGTATAGCCTGGTCAAGCTCTCCATGGATTGCTTCTTCTTCATAGCAAGAATATGAGCACTCTTTGAAAGTCTATCAACTATCACCCATATATAGTCATTCCCTCTAACCGATCTAGGCAAGCCAGTCACAAAATCCATCGTTATCTGCTCTCATTTACATTGAGGAATATCAAGTTTTTGCATCAAACCTAAAGGTCTCTGTCGCTCTGCCTTTACCTGCTGACATGTCAAACACTTAGCCACAAAATCTACAACATCCTGCTTCATGGCGGACCATAAAAAGAATGCTTAAGATCCTGATACATCTTTCCACTACCTGGATGAATAGAGAACTACGATCGATGAGGTTCTTCCAGAATTTCCTTTCACAGGATCACATCATTAGGGACACATACTCGATGATTCAGACGAATCACACCATCTTCATCTCTTACTATGCTTGATTTTCCAACCAATTCATGCAATAGTGGATCATCCTTTTGCAAGGCAAGAACCTTATCATGCATAGAAGATCTAATGGTCAACTGAGCCAAAAATATGCTACACAATTGTGGTTCCAGAATGACCAATGAACCTATTACATCTTCCAACATCGTCAAATCTTGGCGCAACATCTGCCTCTTCCTGCTTAACGCATCCGCAACTATATTAGCTTGTCCTGGGTGGTAGGTAAGCTCAAAATCATAATCCTTCAAGAACTCAATCCACCTCCATTGCTTCAAATTCAACTCCTTCTGGGAGAATAGATACTTAAGACTCTCTTGGTCAGAGAAGAGTTCAAACCTCATTCCATACAGATAGTGCCTCCAGATTTTCAAAAACAAAGACCACCGCTGCAAGTTCCAAATCATGAGTTGGATAGTTGCGCTCATGCTCATTAAGTTGCCTAGAAGCATACGCAAAAACCCTTTAGCCATGAATTAGAACACAACCAAGCCCAATCTTCTAAGCATCTGTGTAGATAGAGAATGAATCCACACCATTGGGCAACACAAGCACTGGCGCTATAGTCAACCGAGTCTTCAACTCCTGGAAACTTCTTTCACAAGCTTCGGTCCACTCGAACTTAAATCCCTTCCTCGTCAGCCTTGTCAATGCAGCTGCAATAGAAGAAAACCCCTCTATGAATCGTTTATAATAACCTACCAAACTGAAGATACTCTTGATATCCGTAGACGATCTTGGTGTCTCCCAATCTAGGACTGCTTCCACCTTTGTCGGATCCACAGAAACACCATCTCTAGATATGACATGCCCTATGAAATTAACCTCCTTCATCCAAAATTTGCACTTACTGAATTTGGCATACAGTTTGTGCATTCTTAAGACTTCAAGCACAATCTTCAAATGCTCTCGGTGAGACTCCTCATCAGGCGAGTAGATCAACACATCATCAATGAAAACCACAACCAAAGAGTCAAGATATTGCCAAGAAACCCTGTTCATCAAATCCATGAAAATAGCTGGAGCATTCGTCAAACCAAATGGTAAGACCAAAAATTCATAATGGCCATATCTTGTCCTAAAGGTTGTTTTAGAAGAATCCTCTGGCTTGATTCAGAGTTGATGATAGCCAGAACGAAGATCAATCGTAGAAAACATAGAAGCTCCACACAATTTGTCGAACAAGTCATCAATACATGGCAAAGGATACTTGTTCTTAATGGTCACCTAATTCAGCTTACGGTAGTCAATGCACAGCCTCATCGACCCATCCTTCTTCTTCACAAAGAGTACATGTGCTCTCCAAGGTGACACACTTGGTCGAATAAAACCCTTATCTAGAAATTCTTGAAGCTTCTTCCGCAATTCCACCAATTCCGCTGGTGCCATACGGTAAGAAGCAATAGATATAGGTGATGTACCAGGTACCAACTCAATACCGAACTCAATCTTCATCTCAGGTGGCAAACCGGACAAGTCCTCTATAAATACATCACTGAAGTCCCGGTCAACCTCAATATCTTCTACAGTCAGTGCCTTCTTCGAATCCACACACATCACAACACTAGTAGGAAAACCACTACAACCCTTGTTCAACATCCAGGTTGCCTTTAAAGCTGAGATCACAAACTTACCTGTCATATTCTTGGGTAACAGATGAAAAAATTCATCTTCACCAAGAATCCAGAAAATGATTATCTTCTTCCTACAATCCATAAGGGCGTAATGCTCCTCGAGCCAGTCTAAGCCCAAAATGGCATCGTAGTCCTTCATCTTCAACAAATAAAAACTACTAGGCAAATCTCGTTCTTCGATACACACATGGAGTGAAGATAAGCAGTGCCTAGTCAACATGGTTCCAGTTGGGGTGTGAACAGATAATAGAACCTCCATGACCTCAGGAACTATATCAAACTCCTTCATTAAGACCTTTGCAAACTTCTCGGAGATAAAACTATGCGTAGCACAAGTATCAAATAAAACACGAGCATGCATACCCATAATCAACACCATACCTTCTGCTCTGCCAACTCAGCCTCATCTCTCGCTAAAGCAAAAACTCGAGCCTGACCCGTTGGTCTTCCTGCTGCTCTCGGTTCTGGTCTAGCTGCTACTGAAGTCTGTTGTGCCATCTTCAGACAATCACAGATCTTGTGGTTCTTGTCACCACACCTCAAGCACCTACTAGAAGTCACCCAACAAACGTCTTCTCTGTGACGCTTCCCACACTAAGAACACAAAGGCTTCTCTGCAACTATACCACTACTCGTAGTCGGTGTAGCCACTCTCGCTGGTACTACTGCCCTGGGCGGAAACACTGGAGTCTTCTATCTCTTGTCTTGCCGCTGAAAATCTGATCTAGGCCTCTTCAAAGAAGCCCTCTTCTCCTCCAGATACACCTGCATCTCTGCTTCATCCATTGAACAATGCCTGAAAGCCACAAGTCTAGTCCTCAAGGATGGCTTCAAACCCATGACAAATTTCTTCACTTTCCTCCGCTCGTCAGCTACTATGTGAGGTGCATACTTTGACAGCTCAGCAAATCTAGCCTCATACTCTAGCGACTCATTGACCCTTGGGTCAATGTCAAGAACTCCTGCTCCATGTGATCTTGCACATGCTATGGAATATACTTTGCTCTAAACAAGCAAACAAACTCAGTCCATGCAACCTCAACAGCTCCATCCCCGAACTGTGTGCGTTGTCTTGACGACCACCATGCGTCGGCACGCTCTTGCAAAAGAAGGTAGATAAATCTAAGGGTGTACTAAGGGCAACACACAACACTTCAAGAATCTACCTTACCTACAACATATAAGTGGCCAGAGTAAACCGTTCCTCTTCCGTACATCATATAGCACGAAAGATCTTGTCCGTCTCACGCAACCAACTCTCCGCCATGATTGGATCACTCTCCCCCTTAAAGAAAGGTGGAGTCATCCGCCTGAACTGCTCCATCATCGTTGCACCACTAATGCATGCCTCATGAGCAGGTGCCTGTGCCTACATCCAAGTTGAGTCCTTAGTTGGATTCTTCAAATCAACAACCTGGTAATTATATCCTAAGTACCAACCTGGGCCTGCACTTGCACTTGCAAGGAAGCTGCCATTTGTGCCTGGGTCTGCATCGCGTGCACAAGTCCCTGCATCAATGCTCCATAGTCCATGGGTGGTGGTGGGGGCGGTAATGGTACGCCTTCCTGATCTAGCGCCTGGTGAGCTAGAGCCTGTGAACCTCCAACTGGCTCATCGCCTCGGGCAGAGCCTGCTCCTCTTCGACCACGAGTAGCCATATTCTGCAAAACAAGCATTCGTTATGATAACTTATTATTCTATAAAATCTTGAACTAATTCTTTATGAAGACTTAAGGATATGAACACATTATTGATATTTCATTTATGTACTTACTCCACCTGGAATGCTCTGATACCAATCGATGTAACGCCCCTAATAGACCCGGTACAGTTGTACGAACTCACATCGGATCCAATAGTGGTGTTATAGTGGAAACATCCATCATTTATCGATTCAGATTGAGTTATACACAAATGGCAATTAAATTCCAACAAGTTTGTAACGAAATATGAAATTTGCTTTTCCATCAACATTGTATTCAAATACCAAGTCTAAAGCTTAAAAGAGGAACTACAATAGTCCAAAATAATGACTGTTCATAAGTCCATAAATAACACAATGTTCAAATTACAATTTATTCTCACATACATAGTCACTCAAATACACTCCCAATATAAAGAACTAAGCCTCCACTTTCTCACGCTCAGAGTCAGAATGGACTAACTCCTCGGGGTCCTCAGCCTCTGCTGAAATGTTAATCAAGTGCGAGTCTACTAGACCCAGCAAGCAACAAGGAAAGACAGTTCAACATTTATCATCTAATTACTTTTAAAACATGATAACATATCCAAATTACTTATCCTTGATACAATATAGCTCTTACCTATCCACATACTCTAAATCATTTGGCAATCATTCTTTACATAGGATGGTTACTTATCATGTAGAGGAAAACAAATCATATAACATGTTGATTTCATCATGTAATAAGTCAAAACATTTAAACAATATCATGTAGCATGGCATATAGACAAAATATTGTAACATGTAGTCAATGTCATGTAGCTTGTAGCTTGTAGCTTGTAGTCAATATTGTCAAGTCCCGAGAATTACGCAGCGGATATTAGTTCGAATAATTCGAGTCGATATTCCGAGACGTGAACAGTCGGCAAATAAGCCTCTAGCTAGCACGCACTAAATGTGTATCAACACCACATCACAATAGGGCCCAAATGTTGAACTCAATATAAATTGTATTCAATTGTATTAAAAATGAAAACTATTATAGGACTAAGACTCAATAAAAGCGAAAGTATATAATACCTCACCTCCTACTACATTGTTCTAACACTCAAAATAACTAACTATAGATAGACCCATAATTGGAACGCTCATCACTCGGACGCATTCCCATCCTCGACTTGCTCTTCCTCTTGAACTTCATAGTCACCTAGATTGGGTAAAAGGTAGGGGATGAGCAAACTAGCCTAGGATTTATATCTCAATGTGCGGGCAATGATATAAGTGATTAGAAATTTTGGACTAGGTAAGCACGATGAATGATATGCAAGTACGAATAAAACTTGTTAAAACACGATACATTAAACAAGCTAGATAGAGAGATCATGATAGAACGAGATCTAGAAGGATATAACAAGATAGTACGAGCAATATTTCACTTGGTACAAGCACGCAAGATTTCACTTGATGTCAATAGTTTTCAAGAATGCAAGATATCACTAGTTGCATTAAATGCAGGATGGCCATATCACGCAAGCAAGCAAGCACGCACGAGCATGATCATGTGACACTAATCAGGCACGTAGACACTAATGTACACCAAGAAAAGATCCATCAAGAATGTACACCAGGACACGTGTATGTGGTTTTTGTATCTATCATTCAACACGCACGCACGATTTCCCAGCGCAGATGCAACGCCAGTAATCATTATACCCCATGGTTAACAGTATATCTATGACTCGCCGTCATTGGGGCTAGATTGGAGCCCATGGACACACGTCGTGCCCTGTCAGCATCTCACTTAAATTTTTAAATGTAGATACCCACAGTCAATAATGATGGCCAATGAGAGTTTCAATAAGTAAGCCTGTGCAATGTAATGTTCATGATGATGATGAGAACTAGTAATAAGTAATTGAACAAGATTTCATGATAACAATGGTCAAGAGATAAATTCGGCAGCATAACGGTACGATTTATGATTTAGTTCAATCATTACATTAATGGCTTTAGTCTAGATGGTAATTCACACTCACGAGAACAAGAAGAGAAATGAAGTGTACGCTATCTCCAGGGAACTTCAATGGTACAACCAACTTGTCGGCCATGTGGGAATCCATGGTCAGAGGAGATTTACGGAGGCCTTAGAGAAAAGGTCACTAGTCTACCGATTCGGAATGACCGATAGAGAGATTCCAAATCCCCAAGAAAAGGGCTACCTAGAAGTGCAAGTGTGTAGTGATGTACGCGTGTAAATTCACAATCCATCGGTCTCAAACTCGTGAAAAACAATTAACATGATGGCATGCAATGGACAGTGCATTTAACTACACATGGGTTTACAAGATTTTAAGATAACAATTATCATTTAAATCAAGCTAGAGTGGTAACTAGAGTAAATCACAAGTTTCATGAATGATCATATCATTAAGAAAGAAGTTGGAATAATATTCATGTAATTAGGGCTTTTAAAATGGGTTAAACACTTTTAAGCCGTTAAATAGACATCATGTAATGATCAGACACAAGATATGCAATTTACACACTAGAAACCATGTTAAACTGACCTCGGGTTAGCATGATAATACCTTGTAGAACCTTTCTATAATAGTTCAAAACTCACACATATGAAGAGTGGCGTAAAACGACATAAACCGGAACATATGCCTTTTAGGAAGTAGATGTAGTCCCAACCCTTCCACTTCTAGAGTCATAACTCACTAATTTCAAATGAAAATATGACACATGAATATACCACATTGAGGCCCTTTGAATTAGGAATCCAAAAAAAAAAACGACGGGTCAATCCGAGGTCTATAGAAAACGTTACAGTCATTTAAGCGAACACTGCGCAGAGGCCAGGTCGCGACACAAAACCAGTCGCGTTCTGAACGCGACAGGATGATACGTCGCCTTCTGGAGAGAGGTTTTGGGTTGCCAAATACACCCAGTTCGACTCATACATAGACTGGGTTGATATAGGGAACTCATACGGCTTATAACTCCTAATCTAGTGCTTTTGGGATAAAACTTTCAACATGAAAATTTTCAAGAACACCTAGTAGAAGAACTTTGATGTTGGTGGTTTGATCTAAGTCGATCTCGAATCTCATGAAAAAACATGAAGAACGAAAAAGGAGGTGCAACCCAAAAACGTAATTTCCTGTAGAGGCTTTCTTACGACGCTTATAACTCTCTAACTAATGACGTTTAGACAAAAGTCTCAACATAACAGTTGTAGGGAACATGAAATAGGTGCGAACTATGATTTTTAAATAATTTTAAACGACCTCAAGATGTATGATAAATGAACTTGAACAGGAAAGGACCCTGAAAGGCGAGACTTTGGCAAAACGCCTATAACTCATGATGTACTAAATGGAAAATGATCAAATCAGTGGGAAATGAAAGTTAACTTGATGCTCTACACATTGGTATAGGACATGTTAAGGTTTGGCCTGAGACAACCTACCTTTTGGGTTGAAGAAGTCTCGTTTTTCTAGAAAACCTGAGTTCATACCACTTGGAGGAGAACGCTTACTGCTCCGTGTATACTGCATGGATTTCGGCATTCCACTTGGGTTAGAACGCAAACTTGACCCTCTTTCCAGGGGTATAAGCCTTGCAAGGTTTGGTTTAGGTTTGACCTACCTTTGGTCGACTTCAAGATGACTGTCTGTGCAGGTCGCAGAAGACGCAACGGGGAAGAAGATGAGCTTCTTGTGGTCCTTCCACAGCTCCCCAGCCACCAAGAGCTCTTCCACACGACCCCAGCAAGTTCTAAACTCGTCCCTAGGGTTTGGGTGAAGAGTATTTAAGCAACTAAGGTGTTTAGGAGTCCTATTGTAACTCGGAAAGCTAGGTTGCGGTTTTGACATATTAGTTTCCTATTTTGACGATTTCTTCCTCCATTGGAGTGTGTGAGGCTTTAGGAAACATCCCATCATTGTTAGGCACAAATTTAGGTTGTCAAGAATGCATGATTGCATCCCAATTCAACTCAAATTGCCTCTTTCTAATTTCAGTCTATTTAGAGTTACGAATTTCCATGCATTTTCTAGCTTTATTTGATTTTTGGGCCATATGTGGTCCATTGGCCAAATTATGATATTGGGTCATTAATATATAATGTTAGAAGTCTCTCCAACATTTTTATTTAATTTATGGTAGCGTCGTATTTCCATGTGAACGGTTTTCTGACTTGTTTCCTAATTTGGATAATCGGTCACAATAACTCTTAAACCTAGTCCAAATAATTTTTATTGACCCAAATTTCTTGATGGGTCATTAGAAGATATTATTTGAATCCCATATATGATTTTTATTTAATTTTCCGACTCATCCAAGTACATGTGATAATGATTTTCCGACTTATTCCTGAATTACGATAATAAGTCGCGAAACACTTTAAACTTGGCTAATCCGAATTTTCTTGGCACAAATTTCTTTGTGGAACATTTAGGAATAAGGTGTGGGATTGATTTATAATTTTTACGGAATTTTTTGACATGTTTTAGCACGTATGATATTGATACGTATGTTTTAAATACTCTGATATTGTGGAAATTATTTATTTCCATTTACTCGAATTTTTTTACTTATTAAATTTTCCGGAGTCTACACCCTCCCCCACTTAAGAGAATTTTGTCCCCAAATTCATAGATCATTTATTGGCCCTTGATAGTGGTGATCCTTGAGTTGGCTTCAGATTTAATTCCTCTAACTTGTTTCAACATTCTAGCTCATGGATGTTAGTCCAACATCTACACCTATGGCCACCAGTACTATTCATTTGGTTCCTTCCACTCCTGTTTTTCTTCCACTATTATTATAACTCCATCTTATTCCTTCAGATGAACCAAGGTATAATTTCTAGATTATTCATTTCTAAATTTCTCCTTAATGATCTCCCCCACTTAGATATGTACTAATAAGAAAAGTATCTTAAGATCAGTCTAGGGTTTTAACAATCATACCTCCTTCCGGAAACTCCACTTCCGTCATCGCATTCACACGTCCTTGACGCTTTACCACTCCTTGGTTCCTTCCAGCTTGGTCTTTTAGCATGGGACAGTTGGGAAGGCGGTGGTCATGACTCCCGCATCGCAGGCAAGCTCATGCCTTCTTCCAGCACTCTTCTGCTCTGTGTCCAGGCTTATCACAAAATTTGCAATTTTCCTTAACTGGTTGTTCATCCACCTTGACCTTCTTGTTATTATCGATCTCATTACCTCCATTCCTTCTCTTGTTACCATTGGTCCGTGGGTGTATAGTCACAGTGGTATGGGATACCTCGTTCTTTATATAAGTTGACTTTGTTACATCTTTCCCTCTCATGCCTTCTACTTTGGCCATAGTGTCTTCTACCAGTTGAGCTCTTTGAACCATCTCAGTGTAATTTTGAATGTTGTGTGGTCCCAGCCTTTCAATGAACATGGGCCTGAGCCCATCCATGAACCGATTTGCCTTTAGTCTTTCAGTTCCCACCAGGTGTGGGGCATACACAGCAAGACGCGCGAACTGAGCCTCATACTCAGCCACGGACATCCCTTTCTGTCTTTGTGCGGCAAACTCCGCCGCCTTCTTCTCCTTGACTCTCTCAGAGAAATACTTTCCCCGGAATATCTCGAAGAATCTGACCCACGCTAGTTCAGCTACATTTGGTAGGTGGGCCGAGGTGGCCTTCCGCCATGCTTGAGCATCTTTAGTTAATTGGAAAGTGGCCAGTACCACTTTTTCCCTATTTGTGCATTGCATCACTTGGAAAATCCTTTCGATCTCTTCTTGCCAATTTTCAGCTTCATCTGGGTCAGGGGATCTAGAGAAACGAGGAGGGTTTAAACTCCTAAAGTTCCAGTGCAGATCACCCGCTCCAATCCTTGCAGCTGCAGCCTGATTTCCAGCCTGAACTACATTTTGCAGGGCCTGAGTAAGTCCAGCCATAGTGTCTTACATATCTTGCCAATGGTTGTGAGCCATTGCAGTTGAGGGAAAGTGTTATGAGGGTTCTTGAGAAAAGGATGGAAACCAATTAATGTCTCTAGATACATTATAAGAGTCAAAGGGTTTAATTATTTCTAACAAATTCCCAGTCTCTACCCATCCTCACCAGGTACTATATTTAATTTCGTGACCTAGGTTCCATAGGTATCTCCTATTCCTGAGACATATCCTATTTGATATTCCTAGGCCATGATACCACTAAACTGTCACGTCTCGAGAATTACGCAGCGGATATTAGTTCGAATAATTCGAGTCGATATTCCGAGATGTGAACAATCGGCAAATAAGCCTCTAGCTAGCCCGCACTAAATGTGTATCAACACCACATCACAGTAGGGCCCAAATGTTGAACTCAATATAATTTGTATTCAATTGTATTAAAAATGAAAACTATTAAAGGACTAAGACTCAATAAAAGCGAAAGTACATAATACCTCACTTCCTACTACATTGTACTAACACTCAAAATAACTAACTATAGATAGACTCATAATTGGAACGCTCATCACTCGGACGCATTCCCATCCTCGACTTGCTCTTCCTCTTGAACTTCATAGTCACCTAGATTGGGTAAAAGGTAGGGGATGAGCAAACTAGCCCAGTATGATTTATATCTCAATGTGCGGGCAATGATATAAGTGATTAGCAATTTAGGACTAGGTAAGCACGATGAATGATATGCAAGTACGAATAAAACTCGTTAAAACATGATACATGAAACAAGCTAGATAGTGATATCATGATAGAACGAGATCTAGAAGGATATAACAAATAGAACGAGCAGTATTTCACTTGGTACAAGCACGCAAGATTTCACTCGATGTCAATAGTTTTCAATAATGCAAGATATCACTAGTTGCATTAAATGCAGGATGGCCATATCACGCAAGCAAACAAGCACGCACGAGCACGATCATGTAACACTAATCAGACACATAGACACTAATGTACACAAAGAAAAGACCATCAAGAATGTACACCAGGACACGTGTATGTGGTTTTTGTATCTATTATTCAACACGCATGCACGATTTCCCAGCGCAGATGCAACGCCAGTAATCATTATACCCCATGGTTAACAGTATATCTATGACTCGCCGTCATTGGGGCTAGATTGGAGCCCTTGGACACACGCCGTGCCTGTTAGCATCTCACTTAAAATTTTAAATGTAGATACCCACATTCAATAATGATGGCCAATAAGAGTTTCAATAAGTAAGCATGTGCAATGTCATGTTCACGATGATGATGAGAACTAGTAATAAGTAATTGAACAAGATTTCATGATAACAATGGTCAAGAGATAAATTCGGCAGCATAACGGTACGATTTATGATTTAGTTCAATCTTTACATTAATGGCTTTAGTCTAGATGGTAATTCACACTCACGAGAACAAGAAGAGAAAGGAAGTGTACGCTATCTCCAGGGAACTTCACTGGTACAACCAACTCGTCGGCCATGTGGGAATCCATGGTCAGAGGAGATTTACGGAGGCCTTAGAGAAAAGGTCACTAGTCTACCGATTCGGAATGACCGATAGAGAGCTTTCAAATCCCCAAGAAAAGGGCTGCCTAGAAGTGCAAGTGTGTAGTGATGTACGCGTGTCAATTCACAATCCATCGGTCTCAAACTCGCGAAAAACAATTAACATGATGGCATGCAATGGACAATGCATTTAACTACACATGGGTTTACGAGATTTTAAGATAACAATTATCATTTAAATCAAGCTAGAATGGTAACTAGAGTAAATCATAAGTTTTATGAATGATCATATCATTAAGAAAGAAGTTAGAATAATATTCATATAATTAAGGCTTTTAAAATGGGTTAAACACTTTTAAGCCGTTAAATAGACATCATGTAATGATCAGACACAAGATATGCAATTTACACACTGGAAACCATGTTAAACTGACCTCGGGTTAGCATGATAATACCTTGTAGAACCTTTCTATAATAGTTCAAAACTCACACATATGAAGAGTGGCGTAAAACGACAGAAACCGGAACATATGCCTTTTAGGAAGTAGATGTAGTCCCAACCCTTCGACGTCTAGAGTCATAACTCACTAATTTCAAATGCAAATCTGACACATGAATATACCACATTGAAGCCCTTTGAATAAGGAATTCAACAAAAAAAACGGCACGTCAATCCGAGGTCTATAGAAAACATTACAGCCATTTAAGCAAACACTGCGCAGAGGCCAGGTCGTGACAGGAAACTAGTCGCGTTCTGAACGCGATAGGACGATACGTCGCCTTCTGGAGAGAGGTTTTGGGTTGCCAAATACACCCGGTTCGACTCATACTTGGACTGGATTGATATAGGGAAGTTATACGGCTTATAACTCCTAATCTAGTTCTTTTGGGATAAAACTTTCAACATGAAAATTGTCAAGAACACCTAGTAGAAGAACTTTGATGTTGGTGGTTTGATCTAATTCGATCTGGAATCTCATGAAAAAACATGAAGAATGAAAAAGGAAGTGCAACCTGAAAACGCAATTTCCTGTAGCGGCTTTCTTACGACGCTTATAACTCTCTAATTAATGACGTTTAGACAAAAGTCTCAACATAAAAGTTGTAGGGAACATGAAATAGGTGCGAACTATAATTTTTAAATAATTTTAACCGACCTCAAGACATATGATAAATCGACTTGAACAGGAAAGGACCCTGACAGGCGCGACATTGGCAAAACGCCTATAACTCATGATGTACTAAATGGAAAATGATGAAATCAGTGGGAAATGAAAGTTAACTTGATGCTCTACACATTGGTATAGGATATGTTAAGGTTTGGCCCGAGAAAACCTACCTTCTGGGTTGAAGAAGTCTCATTTCTCCAGAAAATCGAGTTCAGACCACTTGGAGGAGAACGCTTACTGCTCCGTGTATACTGCATGGAATTTGGGTATTCCACTTGGGTTAGAACATAAACTTGACTCTCTTTCTAGGGGTATAAGCCTTGGAAGGTTTGGTTTAGGTTTGACCTACCTTTGGTCGACTTCAAGATGACTGTCTGTGCAGGTCGCAGCCGACGCAACGGGGAAGAAGATGAGCTTCTTGTGGTCGTTCCACAGCTCCCCAGCCACCAAGAGCTCTTCCACACGACCCCAGCAAGTTCTAAACTCGTCCCTAGGGTTTGGGTGAAGAGTATTTAAGCAACCAAGGTGTTTAGGAGTCCTATTGTAACTAGGAAAGCTAGGTTGCGGTTTTGACATATTAGTTTCCTATTTTGACGATTTCTTCCTCCATTAGAGTGTGTGAGGCTTTATGAAACATTCCATCATTGTTAGGCACAAATTTAGGTTGCAAAGAATGCATGATTGCATCCCAATTCAACTCAAATTGCCTCTTTCTAATTTCAGTCTATTTAGAGTTACGAATTTCCATGCATTTTCTAGCTTTATTTGATTTTTGGGCCATATGTGGTCCATTGGCCAAATTATGATATTGGGTCATTAATATATAATGTTAGAAGTCTCTCCAACATTTTTATTTAATTTATGGTTGCGTCGTATTTCCGTGTTAACAGTTTTCTGACTTGTTTCCTAATTTGGATAATCGGTCACAATAACTCTTAAACCTAGTCCAAATGATTTTCATTGACCTAAATTTCTTGATGGGTCATTAGAAGATATTATTTGAATCCCATATATAATTTTTATTTAATTTTCTGACTCATCCAAGTACGTGTGATAATGATTTTCTGACTTATTCCTGAATTACGATAATAAGTCGCGAAACACTTTAAACTTGGCTAATCCGAATTTTCTTGGCACAAATTTTTTGTGGAACATTTATGAATAATGTGTGGGGTTGATTTATAATTTTTACGGAATTGTTTGACGTGTTTTAGCACGTATGATATTGATATGTATGTTTTAAATACTCTGATATTGTGGAAATTATTTATTTCTATTTATTCAAATTTTTTTACTTATTAAATTTTTCGGGGTGCTACAAATATGATGTAGCATGTAGAAAATATCATATAGTATGTAATCAATATCATGCATCATGTAGGTATAGTTGCCATGATATAGCCCCACTATTAATAGAGATCATGTAGAGTGTAACATTCACTTATCACCTAGGCAAAATAGTGATGAAGTCTTGGTTATTGCGCAATACTGGGGGAAGTCCTCCCCACCTTAACCAGTAGAACATGTCTACCTCCAGACTTTCAATCCTTTGCCCACGAATTCCTGTAGGTGAACCATAACCATAGGGGCATTCTATGGTGTAGTTCTATGTAGGCATCTCTATAATAACAATGTCTTACTGGCCATATCATTTTAGAAATCTAATAACATGTTTTTATGCAATTAATACCTACATGAAATTCGATCATGCTTTTTCATAAAATCATGCATAATTAGCAAGACAATAATGAAAGATTACACAATACATTTTCTCATTTCTGAAATCATCATTCCACTGTACAATAGTAATCTATCATGATACTACATTTACTGATTATATAAAAATTCAACATTCATGTATGCTTTCTACCATTTATTGATTTCTATGTATATTTTTATCATTCAGAAAATTATAACAGCAAGTACAATGTTCATAAAATTCTGAAATTTTGATAGTAATTATATTCCTAGTAATGCGTCACACATATAATGTTTAACAATTTTATGAATTTAGTGTCATTTCTTAGGATTATTTTTCATATCCTTGGACTAATTAACATGGCACAAAGTGTAGAAGAATCATACATTTATTGTGTGAAAATTGAGCATGATGGGCCTGTAATTCCATATAACAGTAGTTACATACTCTGAATCATAACGTCATAACATGGATTAAGCTTGTAACGATTTTACGTTCTCCTTACTTGATCAAAGAAAATCTTTTTTAAAAAAAAGACATTGCCATGACACTCCTGCTGTATAACAGTATTGATATACACAGAACATAGCCTAACCGAAAAACCCTACACATGCATAGATCACAGTTTATAGCAATAATCAGATTTGCATAAAAACAACACTGATGAACTTAACGACAAAGTATGTTGCCATTTACACAGGTTAACGTCAACATATCCTGTCGTTAACATCAGTTGACGGCGGCACATAGAGCCGTTAACATATATATAGACGTCCAATACCTTGACGTTTACATGAAATAAACGGCAGTCGATTTTGTCATTGAGTTCATCCAGTCAGAAAAGCCAGAAAATACACATGAAATAATGGAACTTTAACCCCATCCTACTCTTTTATTCATGGGTTTAAAAATCCATAAAAATGATAAATCGATAGAGTCTATTATCCTAAACCATTCCCTCATGTTACTTGCCTCTAACCCTCCCTCTGGAGTCATGAAGAAAAATTTGAAGATGCCTGCCTTGGCCACAAGGCAGTCTCTTTCATCGTCTTCAATTGCCTGATCCATCCTCTAGAACGACACTCACACTTGGAGATCTTTCTGCACATGATCCTTCATGTTCTCCGACTGTCCAGCTTGCTTTGCTCTGCACAAATTGTCGCACAACAACTCCTCCTTTAGCCCACTTTTCTCACCTCTGAACTAGTGGAAAAACCTAAAGGCCAAATCAGGGTCTTATAAAGACTACTACAGTTCGCCTAAACTCTAATACTGACCCTTAAACCAAAAACTTCCCGATCCTTTCTCCCCAGAACGGTAGCAGCAAAAACTGGCAAGTCAGGTTAACATGAACATATTGTAGATGTGTTTTCCGTTCCCTTTTTAGGGGGGACGAAGAACAGTCCACAAAGAGAGTGGTGATAAAAATTAAATATATATATATAGTTTGCGAACTGTTTGTGGAATGTGTGGTGTGTGGATATGGAGTGTGAAAAGCGTAAAATAAAGAAAAAGAAATGTGATCGTCAGACACGCGAGGGTGCCGAATGGAGACGCACGACGAGGGGTGCGGGATGGAATGAGTGATTACGAGCGTACCTTTTTAGCGGGGAGATTGCGCGGGGGATGATGTGGGTTCTATCTTCCTCTACGAACACGGCTGGCCACGGTAGAGGGCATTTCCTCATTTGATTACCCTTGAAAAAAGGACAAATAAGAATGGGGATTAGCGAAATGAGGCGTGTAGTACCGAATCCTGAATAAATAAATGAAATGAGTAAAATGGGGAGGACTCACCGGATGGTGGTTTTTAAACCCCTAAAAATGGTGTGTGTGTGTATGCATGCATGTGTGTAAAAAAGATTAAAGGAGGGCCACGTGGGGCCTGGAGGAGGTGAAAATGTAAAGAGCCATGTAGGGCCCAGAGGAAATGGAAATGCAAATAGAAGATGAAAGAGGAAGGGGGGTGCTTCCCCAAACGTTGGTGTGGCGTGACGTGCTGTTTCCGGTTGGATGAAGGAAGGAGAGGAGGGAGACGATGGTGCCGGACTCCGGGGAAGAAGAATGGATCGGCGAGGAATGGCTCGGAGTCGAGGCGAGGATCCGGAAGGGCTTCGCCGCTTCGTGGAACCCCCCCCCTGCAAATGACCCTCGGGTCTAATTTATAGGCAACAGATTCTTTAATCGCGTCCAAACAGGAAGCCGCAATTATGAATTAAATTACATCCGGGCGGTAGACCGCGATTAGAATAGTGTCGGGCAAGTGCGCCGTGACTTTATTTAAATCGCATCTGGGCGGCAGGCCGCGATTCAGAAGTCAACTTTATTTGACATTTGGCAATGATGACCACTTTTAGAATCGCATCAGGGATGGCCGCTGCATTTTTGAAACGCGTCGGCCTACCTCGCCGCGATTCCGATTTAGGCACGTGGGACGACTTCCGAGGTCTGGCGTGTCAGGCCTACAACCTAATCGCGTCTGGGCGGCAGGACGCGATTCATAGATTTTGCGTTGTTCTGAGGGGCAGGCACTTGAGTGCGATGACTTTCGAGGTCTCGCCTAATCGCGGTGGCTCAGGTCGACGCGTCTTGATTTGAAACGCGTCAGGGCGACAGAACGCGATACGGTCTTCCCAGAAGGCGTCCACTGTAGCGGACGTGAATCAATGAAGTTGTCCATATTCCTTTGCGAACTAAATTTAGCTTCTAGGGGCGCTGCCCCCAGAGACCCCCGGACCCCCGCAACCTGACCGCGCAGGTCGATCCGCGACCGAACCACCTTGAAGCAATGGAGAAGCACCCGGAAAGAAGAATGGGTGAGATCTAGAAATATTGGAAAAACACTCTTGCAAGGCAAAAAGAGGGCCATTATGGCGTTATGGCGCAATGTGAAATTTGCCCACAGTGGAGTCGAATTCGCGTGTCTGCACATATGTTGTCGTCGACCATGAGGTAGACAACAATCGATCATGCTGTCAAAATATTTTCCCAAAAAACCAAATATTTTGAAAAAATAAATGGCAGAATCTTTTGTCGTTAATAGCCACTACACGGTAATCAATCATGTTGTCTACTGTAGTCAATGACAGTGAATCTTGACGTTAAGTTCAACAGTTTACAATTCAATATTAGATGCTGAAACACATACACACAATTGCATAATTCAAACCAGCAAAAGATTTAGGGCACTACAACAAATGAAATGTAAATATTACCTTGAGCTACATGATCTCTAAGGAAATGATACCAAACCTCAATGTGCTTGGTTCTTGAGTGCTGTACTGGATTCTTTGTGAGATTAATTGCGTTGATGTTGTCACATAACAAGGGTACTAACTTGATGTTGTTGTCATAATCCTCAAGTTATTGTTTGATCCAAAGTAGTTGAGTGCAGTAGCTCCCAGTAGCGACACATTCTGCTTCAATTGTCGATAGGGCCACTCGGTTCTACTTTCTTGAGGACCAGAAGATCAAACACCCTACAAGAAACTGATAGGAATCTCTAGTGCTTTTTCTATCTACTTTGCATCCAGCATAATTAGCATCAGAATAACCAATTAAGTGCATCCTACATGAGTTTGGATACCACAGTCCTAATTCACATATGTATACTAAATATCTAAAAAAAAATTCACCAAGATTAAATGTGAATCCTTGGGATCTGCTTGGCATCTAGCACACATGCATACACTGAATAAGATATTAGGTCTACTGGCAGTTAGATATAGCAAAGAACCAATCATACCTCCGTGGGATTTTTGATCCACTCTCTTACCTTGAGGATCATTGTCTAACATGGTAGAAGTGCTCATTGGAGTGGGTAAATACTTTTCTTGCTCGAATCCAAATTTCTTGATGAAGTCCTTGATGTACTTAGTTTGGTTGATGTAAATTCCTTCCTTGCCTTGTTTCATTTGAAGTCCAAGGAAGTAGGTCAATTCTCCTATCATTCTCATCTCAAATCCTCCATGCATCAACTTTTCAAAATGCTTGCAAAGAGATTCATCAATAGCTCCGAAAATAATGTCATCAACATAGATTTTCACAATTAAAGTGTTATGTGAATATGATTTAATGAATAGTATGCTATCTACCTTTCCTCTAGTAAAACCATGGTCTGGGTGCTTGTTTCAGACCATAAAGTGTCTTATGCAGTTTGAAAACATAATTAGAAAAATGAAGGTCATCAAAACCAAGCGGTTGCTCTATATATACTTCTTATTTGATAAAACTATTTAGAAATGTAGACTTTACATCCATTTGAAAAAAATTTAAATCTAATGTTGATGCATATGTCAATAAAATCCTGATTGTCTCAAGTCTGGCTACTGGTGTATAGGTTTCATCAAAATCTATGCCTTCCTCTTGGGAATATCCCTGAGCAACCAGTCTAGCCTTATTCCTAGTAGTTACACCAGCCTCATCCACTTTGTTTCTGAACACCCATATAGTGCCACTAACTGGATGGTTTGATGGTCTAGGTGCAGGAGTCCAGATATGGTTTCTCTTGAACTGATTTAGTTCATATTGTATGTCTAAAATCCAAGATTCATCAATTAGAGCCTCATTAGCTATCCTTGGCTCAATTTGAAAGACAAAAGCTAAATAATCATAAGAAATTACATTAGCTCTTGTTCTTACCCAATGACTTGGATCACCTATGATATTTTATTTGGGATGATTCTTTTGATATCACCACTCCTTTTGAAGCTTTTCATGAGATGGTTCATTTTGGAGTAGATCTTCCAATGGTGGCTCCTCCTTGCCTTATGGAATGATGATGTCCTTTAGCATTTCTGCTACTTCTTATGCTTCTTCATTATCACTATCATCTTTTTTCCTTAAAGATAGGTTAGTCTCATCAAATATAACATGAATGGTTTGCTCAATCAATAAAGTGTTTTTATTAAATACTCTATAACCTTTAGGTTTTGAGATGTAATCAAGAAATATACATTCATCTGATTTTGCATCCAACATACCCAAACTTGACTTACCATTATTGAGATTTTAGAATTTGCATCAGAATGGTTTGGGATGACTGACATTTGGTTTCTTGTTCTTATATAGTTCGTATGCAGTCTTCTTTAATATAGGTCTAATCATTGTTATGTTTATTATGTAGCATGTTGTGCTAATTGCTTCTATCCAAAATACTTTAGTAGGTTGTACTCAGCTAGTATTGTTCCTGCCATGTTCAATAATGTTTTTTTCTTCCATTCAACAACTCTATTTTGTTAAGGTGTCCTTGGTGCTGAAAAGTTGTGCTCTATTCCTTGGTCTTCACAGAAACTTATGAATTCTTTGTTCTAAAATTCTCCTCCATGATCTGACCTTAATCCAATTATGCTAAACTTCTAATCCTTCTGCACCAATTTGCTGAATTTTATAAATGCTTCAAATGTGTCATCTTTATGAACTAAGAATGACACCCATGTAAACCTAGAGAAGTCATCAACTATGACAAATCCATAATTCTTTCCTCCCAAGCTTGTTGTAGATATTGAACTAAATAAGTCCATGTGAAGTAGCTCTAAAGGCTTGATGGTGGTGACAATTGATTTTGACATGAAAGAAGTTTTGGCATGCTTCCCTTTTGCACAAGGTCCACAAACTTTGTCATACTGAGTGATGATCTTTGGTGATCCTTCTACTAGCTCATGCCTTATCAAATTTTTTATCACATCCAAGCTAGAATGACCCAATCTTTTGTGCCATAATTCTACATCAGTGCTTTTGCTGGCTACTAGACATACATCTTATCTTCTGAATCTTTGAGAAGAAGAACATATAAATTAATTTCTCTGTGAGCTGTGAAAATTGTTTCACCTTCCTTGATGATTAGACATTTTGATTCTTTGAAATTGACTTGATATCCTTTGTCACAAAGCTGGCTTAGTCTAATAAGATTATGTTTCAATCCTCCAACACAAAGAACTTCTTCAATTAGGTTGTTCTTCTTGCTCCTTATTGTGACACATCCAATAAAAGTCCCTTTACCATTATCTCCATAGGTGACTGATCCATTTTCTGATTTGATTGTCTTGAATAGGCTTCTATCACTTGTCATGTACCTATAACATCCACTGTCCAAATACCATTTTGATGCTTTAAGACTAACCTGTATAAAAATCATTGAGATTTAGATACCCAAAACTCTTTTGGGTCTATGATGGTTAGTTTCATAATATGTTTTCTTGGGAATCAATTTCAGGTGCTTGGTTTGGCAGTTTTTGATTATGTGATTAAGCTTGGTGCAATGAGAACAACATGCTATATTATTTTGATCAATCATTTTACTTCTATTTTTAGTAGAATGTTTCTTATGTCTTTGTTAACATACTTCCCTTCAGGTTTAAATTTTGGCTTTGGATATGTTTCTGGACATATTTTTGTTTCTTCATTTTCTAATGGTGTATAACCTATACCAAAATTCTTTTTACCACTTCCTCTTGCTCCTTTTAGAATTAAAGAGGATTTTCTACTTGTTAGTTTATCTATTGTAGAGTTTAGGTATTTATTATTCTTTGTTAGAGTCTTCATTTCTTCAGTTAATTTTGTTATATTATTATTTTCTAGATGCTCTATTTTATTATTTTTCTCCTTTGGATCCTCACATAATAGATTATTCCTATGTTTTAATTCGTCAATTTGTTTTTCAAATTATTCACTTTCAGACTTTAGATCTGAATTAGTGTTTTCTAAACATGTGAAATTTTTCTTTGATAACTTTATTTTTTTATACATATTTATATTTTTCATATAGTTTATTAAATATATCTTTTAGATTGCAATCACCATAATCTAAAAATGAATCAAAAGAGGTGTTAGAATTTACCTTATCATCAAGATTTGCCAAAAAGGTAAGAAGAGCATTTTATTGTTGTTGTTCATCTGAGCTTGACTCTTTATATGACCTATCTTCATTATTCCAAGCAACTGCCATAGCTTTCTTCTTGTGCATCTAATTTTGCAATGAAGGCTCCTTCTTTTTGTATTCCTTTTTCTTTACCTTGGGGCAGTCTGTCTTCAAGTGCCCGGGCTGCTTGCATTCATAACTGATAGGTTCAGTTTTCTTGACTATTTTATCTTCTACCTGACTAATGTTTCTTCTTAGCCAAAATCCTTTGCAAACATCTTGATATAATGGCTTCTTCTTCACTATCTACATCATTGCTTTTAATGGCCATGGCTTCATCTGTGTTTGGCTCTTTTGTCTTCAAAGCCATGTTGATATTTTTCTTTGAAGTGCTTTCTCGTAGTCTTTCCATATTTATCCTATGGGCCACGAAAGATCCAATTAATTTTTCTAATGACATTGAGGTAAGGTCATTGGCTTCTTCTATTGTAGTGACCTTTGGGGTCCACTAGTTTGGTAGAGATCTGTGAATTTTTCTTACCATGTCCCTAGTGTTATATGCCTTTTCCCAATCTGGCTAGACCATTTGTGATGTCAGTAAACCTACTGTACATATGAGTGATGGTCTCTCCTGATTGCATTTGAAACTTTTCATATTGAGTGACTAGATTATCTATCCTAGTTTCCTTCACCTTGTTTGTCTATTCTATGTGAGTTTTAACTTGTCCCACATCTCTTTGGCAGACGTGCAAGCTGAGATTATGTTCAACTCTCTTCTAGACAAGGCACAACAGATGAGATTCTTGGCCTTGTTGTTTTGTGATAGCATATTTCTATCATTGTCTGTGCATTCTTCTCTTGAGTTTAGAACTATCGGATCTCCTTCTTCAATGATGGTTCACAGCTGATAGTCATATACTTGAAGAAAGAATTCCGTCCTTGTCTTCAAATAGTTGTAGTCTTCACCATCGAACAAGGGTGGCCAGTTGACAGATTGCCCTTCAGAGTATCCTTGTGATGCCATTGATCTTTGCTCTTAAGACTATTAGATCTTCTGATTTCTTGAGAGACCCTGCTCTCATACCACTTGTTGGCCCAGATGGTAAGCCCAAAAGAGGGGGGAGTGGGGTGTAGCAACCCATTATTTTAAAATAAATAAATAAATTTAAAATACAAAGAATTGTGAATAAATTAAAACCCATTAAGCAAAAACAAGTGATGGGCTTTAATTATTGGTTCATACATGAGGTATTGGGCTAAAAGCAGGAGTCCAAAAGATGGATTAGAGAAAAATAGGTCACAATTCGTAACTAAATTATTAAAAAATTAAAAAGGGACAAGTAAATCACTAATATGACTTATACATATCTAGAATAGATCCCTAACACTACCCTAACTTGCTAGCCATGAAATTGGAGCTCATCCTAAGCCAAATAGAAGGATAAATGCTAGGAAAAGGTTAGATAAACATGGAACTTCAGAGTTGGAGGAAGAGTTAGAGTTTTAGAAGAATTCTTCAACCCTAAACCTACAAAAACACCCTAATCTCGTCCATGGCCGACCCTGGCAATCCCCTGGGACTTGGAGGGCATGGAGGGAGGTTCTTGGATGAAGAATTCGTGAAAAAGGAGGCTTGGAAGGAAGCTTCTTCACATTCTTCACGTTCTTGCCCTAGGATCTTAAAAGCAATCAAAGGTAGGCAATCTCTCAAGTAAACCTAATTAAACCCGACCCTAGGGAGTTCATGAACCCAACAAAAAAAGCCCTATGTTTTGCCTAAATTCTATCATGTCATTTGTGAGTATTTTCCTGCTCAAGTCATGCCATTATCATGTACCCAAGCCATCTTGTCGAACTCCAAATCCCCTGAAATCTTTGTGAAAGTACTCTATTTTTAATTCTATCATGTTTAGAGACTGATTAGCTTTGATTTGAGACTGGTTTTACGCTTTTTCACACAATATATCTCGAGGTCTTGTTGTTTTACAGTGAAGAGGTCGTTTTCGAGTTGACACTCTAAGAATGCGCCCCTATCCAATGTCTTGACCTTGTCACGACGCCATGATAGGTCGCGATAGCCTTTGGTTATTGCAGCACCCCTCGGCATCGGGACCAGGTCGCGACACCCCCAGGGCTGCGTGACTTTAGTATTAGGGTTAGAGCCCCTAAAATCCCATTAAATATTGTTAATACATGCTCTATAATCTCGATTAAACCCTTGTAATGTCCTATGACAAACAATAACATCATGTTAATCAACTTTCAATAATATCCATGTGATTTTCTTATTAAAAGATATGTTCACGACTCTCATAGGATATCTTTGATTCTCTCTCACATGCACACACAAAACGTGAATTTTTGCCATGTGGTATTATAAAAACCATCTCCATAATATATCTGGTAATTAAGTACAAATATTCATGTTAACTTCCCTATTATTTTAAATGGACTTATCTTAATTATATTCGCCCAATTCAGATACCGTTATCGAACTCCTCTGCCTTTGAGCACTCAAGGCAAGACAGATAAATGTTTATGTACACACTTTTCTTGACTTGGATGTACTCTCTGTTTAGGAAGACTCCTATTCGGACAAGGTAATCCTTATTCAAGGCCTCTATAAGACTCCTTGGTGATGATCAGTCCATCTCCATAAATAAATTATCTTTTATTTTATGTATTTTTGGTGATTAACAAAACTTTGAAAAAATATTTTCTAACAACTCTTTCTGAAGTTTACTCAGAGGAAATAACTCTAGAAAATTCTCTGTAAGTTATCCTCACTTACTGCTATCTGAACTTCATTACATATGTTTCTAAGTACACATGGATTTCCTTTCTAGAAATAACGATTTGATCACCATAACGATTCGATAAGTCACTAAAATAATGATTTGCTCATAAAATAACGATTGACTTTAACTTGAACAATGATTTGCTCAGAAAATAATGATTCACTTTAACTTAAACAACGATTTGCTCGAAAATAACGATTCACTTTGACTTAAACAACGATTTGCTCGAAAACAATGATTCGCTTTAACTTAAACAACTATTTGCTCGAAAACAACGATTCATTTTAACTTAAACAACGATTCACTCAAAAACAACGATTTGATTGAAAACAACGATTCGCTTCTACTTAAGCAACGATTTGATAGAAAACAACGATTTACTTGTACTTAAACAACGATTTGATCGAAAACAACGATTCACTTGTACTTAAACAATGATTTGATAAAAAACAATGATTCACTTGTACTTAAACAACGATTTGATTGAAAACAACGATTTATTGAAAACAACGATTTGCCTTTATTTAAACAAGGATTTGATCACAAACAACGACTTGGTCGCAAACAACGATTTGTCTTCACTTAAACAACAATTTCGATCTCACAACGATTTCATTAATGAAACAACGATTTCATGATCGATTTCGTTCAAATAACAATGTAATGATCGATTTCAGTAAAACAACGATTTCATCTGCTGATCGATTTCTGTTAAGTAATAACTTTGTAGAAAACATCGATTTCATTATATTCATACATGGACTATATTCACATTGACTTGGTTTCAACATGGATTACATTCTCACATAAATATATCAATACCATTTCTATACAGAATGCTCTTTATATAGCTCTTGTACAATCTTGCTTTATCTTCTTATTTTCATTCCTTATAATACTTGAATATGCATATGCTTAAGACTCTGTGGACTTCAAAAACCTTCCCGCGCATCATGTTGTGTCCTAAAATCTTGATCATTTACTGTGGTAGTATAATATTTCCACACGAAATATTCTTGCTTACTTCATGTGTCACATAGAATCTTGATTTGTGTCATGTCAGAATAACCTTTCCTGGTTTGGCATATCTTCTTACTACACGACTACCAATGTTGACTGACAATTTAGACAAAAAGAAGTTGTCTAGGGATCAGCGTTTATTGCATGCATGGCTTTTGTAGTAAAGCACGTCAAAGATGGATCTGTCAACTTTTTGAAAGGATAAAAGATTCAGAAAATCTTTCCCTGAAGGTGTAAGGATCAGTCCAAGCACCTATGGCTGCAGGCTCACCTCTCCATGCCTAGGACCAGTCTCTCCAACGTGCATATAGCTGTGAGACAACGAACATCTGAACGACTACTACAACGATAAAAATATTTCGCAGAAGATAAATAGAAGATAGGTGACTCCATGGAAGACAATTAGATCATCTTTGAACTCTTAAATCTTCGAAAAGCTTGAAGCTCCAGTCACCTGAAAAACAACAAGAGCCAGCTCGTCCATTCCAACCTTCCAAAGCTCTAAGCTCTCAAAGATCTCACTCCATTCCTTTCGAGAGCTAGTGTAGGTCTGAGAGAGAGAGAGTTCATTCAAGTTTATCTGGTGTCTCTCAGACTTCGTGTAACGGCCCATGATCTGCATTACCGGTACCCGACCAGTAACACGAATCCTGACCCGCTAACCCATGAGACGAAGCTCAGAAGGGTAGAAGAAAAGCGTCTGAGGAAATCATATAAGCAAATGTACACGCCACAAAAAACACAATTAACACATATAACTTAGAGACAACAGAGAAGTAAGAGTACAGTAAGTACAAGAGCAGGGTACTACTCACAGCAGCCAAGCAGAGCCAACACAGAGTAACAAAGCTCCACGACACACGCAAGCTGCCTACGGACCCACCTGAAGGGAAGGGAGTAAGTCTCACAGAAAAGAGACCCAGTAGGGCAACTAACCCCCACCGGTAATAGAGCTACTAAACAGTGCTAAACAAAAAGCGACTGTAAGTAAACACGCACACTCTGTCAACACACAGGAACAGGTGTTGTAGTGCGCAGCTCCCTCAGGAGCGCACTGAGAAAACTGGAACCTCGCAAGCTCGACAGCACACAAGCACTGCACACACACAAGCTCACAAGCAAGAGCTCACACAACACTCACAATGTAGGACTCAACCAGGGTCTGCGGTTCGGCGTCCCGTCACCACAAAGTCTCTCAACCTTAGCCACGTGTGCACACTACAGACGCTCTCTCTCACGTCTGGTCCACGACCGGTTTTTCCCCCTACGCCCGACCTAGCGGTAGAGAAGGGGCTCCACGGAGACCGGCTCGAAACCACCACAAGGAGTACGCACAGAACGAAGACGATCTCTACGTCCCGGCTCACCAGCGGAGAACCCCCACACGCCATTCGTCTAGACGGAGCATCGCTCCACGTCCAGGTAATACAACAAAAAATAGGAGCACGGTAAAACTCTACGCGAGTACGGACGGAAACACTCTCAACATCTGGAACACCGTACTACGGACGGACACCACGTGTCACCGTCTCAACACAGTCAAACACAACGTGAGCACAGGTAGAGACACTCTCTACACCTGGCAAACTGTGCTAACAGGCGGACACCGCATGTCAACACCTCAAATCACGAAAAGGGAAACACAGCTTGATGGGAACTCACTTGTGGGTAGACGGCAGCATCGACCGCCGCTAACCAGGAAGTAAACGACAACATCACATGTCGCCAAGCACAAAGTCAACGACAGGATCGACTGTCGCTAACTATAGGTCAACGGCAACGTCCTAGACGTCTAAAAGAAGTAGACGGTCACATGTAGACGGTCACATCACACTACACAACTACAAAGCTGGAAAACACACGATCTAACGCTCAGATCGGTGAAACCACCCCAAAACCCAACATGAAGAAACCCTCCCCAAAACCTCGAATTCCATGCAAAACACACGCAATAGGCATGAAATAACACACAAGGGATCTAAGGGTTTACGTCCCTACCTCAAAAACGCATATAAATCCCAAAAGAACCTCGATTCGCACCGAACCTCCAAAAGCTTCCAACGAACACCACCAACTAATCTGTCGTTTCCCATCCAATCCGTCACCGCCACATGCACCGCGGCCTTTCCACGTACTCCCATCGGCCACTGGAAGATGAAGAAATGCAAGGGTGAAAGAAGAGGAGAAAAAGTGAGGAAGGAAAAGGGCTCGGGTTGCCCTTAAAAAAATAGAACTCTGATCAGTTGACGTCAAGGCCCCTTGCCGTCAACTGAACCGCCAACACTCAACGTCCACATCACTTGCCGCTAAGTTCTATCTCCGGAAGATACAGGAACACAAGATCAACGGCAACAACGATGGACGCCAAACACCAGTTACTGGCAACCACCTTGCCGCCAACCCACTGTCGAAGTCCAACTCACTGGACATCAACCGGCACAGATCCACAACCAAACTCGGTAAAGATCCAATAAGACCCGAGACGTTATAGCCCTCCCCCCTTAAAAGAATTTCGCTCCCGAAATTCTAGCCACACTAGGGAAAGAGACAGCAACACAGAGGTACAAACTACATGCACATCCCGCTCACTGGTTGACACGCCCACTTGAGCATCGCTGTAAACAACACAGAATGGTGGGATCTCCTCATTCTTTAACCTCAGAACTCGGCAACCCACAAGGAACAGCAAAACTCGGGTACTGTCAACCAAAAGTACCTCGACGACAAAGACACATGGTACACACCAAGGTCAAAACCATCACTGGCAATAAAACCTCCGACTAAGGAGCCAAACCACTTCTCAGCCCACTGGGCCAACGCCGGTCCAGCAACGACACGTTTGTCCACCTCCACCCAATCTAGAGGAGAACTACATGGTCATCCACACAGGTCCTCCATTACCTGACACACAAACCAGCAGGAGACATCACAAGCTGCCAACACACGCAGTTACACACTCCAAGCTGTAGGTCGGGTAACTCTCCCTGACCTGACCTGCCGAATCAGCACTGCTCCCAAGCCAACACCGGAAGAATCTGCACAAAACACGAAACTCTTCGAATTGTTCACAACACTCATACTGGCACAAAGTAAGCAGTCACTTCAACCCCATGAAGTTCTGTTCACATTGTACCGGCCAACTAAATGGCAGAAACATGCTAGCGGAGATAACACACAACCGCCACTACCAACAGACCTCGATGTTGGGACACGCTAATCGGCAACCCACACTGTCGTCAACAAAACCAGACAGAGGGTACAAATGCCGATAGCAACACGCAAAATGCCGATCAGCAACTCACTCCTTCGTCAACAAAACCCGACAGAGGACACAGTCGCCGACAAGAACACGGAAAAACAACCACCTGAGAATAAAATGCAACGCTCAGGGGTGCAACCTCACGCTACTAGCCACAGCTAGCATCGATCATCAGCTGAGCCAAAAAGTCACGCGGGCGACGAAACTAACGCAACATAGCTCGCAATCCAAACGCGCAAAAACAACACAAGGTGCCATCACAACACCAGGAGTCACCCAAGGCTCAACACAATGCGCCAAGGCTCCAGATGGCACACAAACCAAAACAAGACACCCGAACTCGAGCTCATAGTGCTACCACAAGCACCAACACCAGGCTAAGTGCAACACAATGCACTAATAGCTAAAACAACACTACGGCCAACAGGAAGGACTCTCCGCCAAAGACCTGCCAGAAGCCACACACAATAAAAACCATAGCCTAAATGGGCACAACAGGCCACACCGGCCCCAACCTTTAAGGCACAGAACACAAAGCACCAATAAGATGCTCACGATGCTACACCCGCAACAGCACCAAGGGCCCAGAAATGACATAGGGCCCACCGAAGGGGATTCTCCACAAGAGACTCATAGAAAATGCACGAAAAACCCACAACATCTGAAGCACAGTGACCACGTCGGCTTCAGAAAGGTGCGCCAAAACACAAAACACCGGCTCTGCCGCACGGGAAGTAAGAACCGCAATAACTCCCTGGCACGCAAGAGCACAGTACGCCTTCTCCATCGCACCCGATAGAGAGGCCAAACACTGAAAAGATGGTATGCAAAAAGCCTTCAAGGCACAAGCCGAGGTGCACACCATAACGATACTTGCACGAGCACCCCTAGCAAGAAACGTACGATAAAACCGAACACCACAATGCCACGACCATCCACCATGGTCGCGACACGCACACACGACTCCTATGAAACCATCGGAGTCGGTGACATAAGCGGAAACAACCCTCGACACACCTATCGAGGTCATGCAACAAACTGGCGAGAACAAATTCTCACTATACACACGGCTACCTCATACCTCCACAAGGTCGAGAGCCGACAAACCAAAACCTTCCGGACCCCGGACGCACACCACGAGGTCAGGAAAAACCACACACTCCAGTGTCACCACACGCTGGCACCAGGAGGGGCTACAACATTGAAAAAAACACCAAAACGGGGACCACCAGAAACATGGGTCCACAAAAGGCCAGATCAACGATGCCCACGAAGACTAAACACAGCCAGACACAATTGCTGTGTAAGCTCGGGCAACAAATCGCACTAGAAAGTGTTGTGAAGAGGTGTCATCACTACAACAGCCGCCAAGCCACCAACTCTGACAACCCAAAAACCATCACGACACAACCAGCACGAACAGGCCTGCCAACCAAAAGGCAACACACAAGAAAACGACAACACAAGAGGAGCAACCAGCTCAACTCAAACACAACTCAACAACTCAGGGGAGGATGACTCCACCTTAGGGCCGCCACAATGCATACCCTAGCAACATATCACCACAGTGGAGCACCACAACCCGAGCAACACCCAAAGCTAAGGAAGGTGACATGTAACACAACAAGTCCCTTCCCAACGCAATGGAAGACCGCAACATAAGGCTAACGCTTCCACAAGAAGCACAGTCAATCACACACCCACCGCACTCACCAGACCACTGCCTGGGAGAGCACGCCGGACATGGGAAAACAAAACGCATCATCTGAGCCCCGGGGACACACAAAGTCCTATCGGTGCAACCGAAACACTCGGAGACAACCACAAATAATCTGGCGAACATAAAAGCCAGATGCACTACCTCAGGCACCACACTTGACCAGAAAACACCACGGCAGGCTGTTACGCAAATAGTCTAACTGCCTACAACGATAGCTCAACTCTACACCCTTCCGGAACTTCCACAAGGAGCCGGAATGCATAGTGCAGAGCAACCCAAAGAGCTATCGACACAAGAAAAATTATCCAGTCAGGACCCAAAACTTCCCAAGAGAAGAATAGCGGTAAGGCGAAACCACTGTACACATCCTGCGGTCCACACCGAGTCTGCGGTGGTGGCGGGGCATCTCCAGCCTCCTGCTGAGAAACCTACACAGCCACTACCCCAACATGACATCGCCTAGAAACAAAGGTCAAACCACACAGGACATGCACACACGCGATACACAAAACAACTCCTGAACTGCTTGTTGCTACTGTACTCCACACACTCTGAGTTATAAGGAGCAATTCCTTATATGTATCTCGACAGACCAGGCTCTGATACTAACTGTAATGGCCCATGATCCGCATTACAGGTACCCGACCAGTAACCCGAATCCTGACCCGCTAACCACGAGATGAAGCTCGGAAGGGTAGAAGAAAAGCGTCTGAGGAAATCATATAAGCAAATGTACACGCCACAACTAACACAATTAACACATATAACTCAGAGACAACAGAGAAGTAAGAGTACAGTGAGTACAAGAGCAGGGTACTACTCACAGCAGCCAAGCAGAGCCAGCACGGAGTAACGAAGCTCCACGACACACGCAAGCTGCCCATGGACCCACCTGAAGGGAAGGGAGTGAGTCTCACAGAAAAGAGACCCAGTAGGGCAACTAACCCCCACCGGTAACTGAGCTACTAAACAGTGCTAAACAAAAAGTGACTATAAGTAAACACGCACACTCTGTCAACACACAGGAACCGGTGTCGTAGTGCGCAGCTCCCTCAGGAGCGTACTGACAAAACTGGAACCTCGCAGGCTCGACAGCACACAAGCACTGCACACACACAAGCTCACAAGCAAGAGCTCACACAGCACTCACAAAGTAGGCCTCAGCCAGGGTCTGTGGTTCGGAGTCCCGTCACCACAGAGTCTCTCAACCCTAGCCACGTGTGCACACTACAAACGCTCTCTCTCACGTCTGTTCCACGACCGATTTTTCCCCCTACGCCCGACCTAGCGGTGGAGAAGGGGCTCCACGGAGACTGGCTCGAAACCACCACAAGGAGTATGCACAGAACGGAGACGCTCTCTACATCCCGGCTCACCGGCGGAGAACCCCACACACCAGTCCTCTATACGGAGCGTCGCTCCACGTCCAGGTAATACAACAGAAAATAGGAGCATAGTAAAACTCTATGCGAGTACGGACAGAAACACTCTCAACGTCTGGAACACCGTACTGCAGATGGACACCATGTGTCATCGTCTCAACACAGTCAAACACAACGCGAGCATAGGTAGAGACACTCTCTATGCCTGGCAAGCTGTGCTAACAGGCGGACACCGCATGTCAACACCTCAAATCACGGAAAGGGAAACACAGCTTGCTGGGAACTCACCTGTGGGTAGACGGCAGCATCGACCGCTGCTAACCAGGAAGTAAATGACAGCATCACATGTCGCCAAGCGCAAAGTCAACGACAGGATCGACTGTCGCTAACTATAGGTCAACGACAATGTCCTGGATGTCTAAAAGAAGTAGACGGTCACATGTTGGCCGTTTACCTAATCTCAGCGGCACATGATCTTGCCATTTATATCCTACCTAAAGATCCTGATGCTAACAACCTTTCCGTCCAGATCTTCCCTGAAGAGTTTAACGGCAAGAGATCACGCCGTTTATCTCTTCCCTAAGGAGCTCAACGTCAACATCCCCGACGTTGACTTCTTCAGCATCCAGCAGCTGAAGCAACCACAAGCCAAATCCCTTGAGAGCAATCCAGCCCTCAAAACAACAGTGTGATGAAGGAGAAATTCTTTCTCACATCACACTACACTACTACAAAGCTGGAAAACACACGATCTAACACTCAGATCGGTGAAACCACCCTAAAACCCAACATGAAGAAACCCTCCCCAAACCTCGAATTCCACGCAAATCACATGCAATAGGCATGAAATAACACACAAGGGAACTAAGGGTTTACGTCCCTACCTCAGAAACGCATATAAATCCCAAAAGAACCTCGATTCGTGTCGAACCTCTAGGAGCTTCCCGCGAACACTACCAACTAATCCGTCATTTCTCATCCAATCCGTCACCGCCACATGCACCGAGGCCTTTCCACGTACTCCCATCGGCCACTGGAAGATGAAGAAATGCAAGGGTGAAAGAAGAGGAGAAAAAGTGAGGAAGGAAAAGGGCTCGGGTTGCCCTTAAAAAAACAGAACCCTGATCAGTTGACGTCAAGGCCCCTCACCGTCAACTGAACCGCCAACACTCAACGTCCACATCACTTGCCGCCAAGTTCTATCTCCGGAAGAGACAGGAACACAAGATCAACGGCAACAACGATGGACGCCAAACACCAGTTACCGCCAACCACCTTGCTGCCAACCCACTGTCGAAGTCCAACTCGCTGGACATCAACAGGCACAGATCCACAACCAAACCCGGTAAATATCCAATAAGACCCGAGATGTTACACTTCACCTCAGATCAAGCATTGTCTATATGTCACGCCCCGACGCGGAATATCGGAGCGCGAAGGCAGTTGCAAGAAAAGGGTATAGAGAGAGTACTAGACATCAAACCATTGCACATTGAATAATACTAAAGCAAATGTTTCTCATTAATAACTTTTTCAATGTCTAGTTACAACCACTAATATCAGAGCCATTCTATAGGGCCCAATTACATTGCAATAGAGGGAAATAACTAACTACAACTCTAAGATAACATAATGACTCAAGGGTACTCCTGGCTTCACTCTTGGTCATTCCCTTCCTCATGAGTGTATGTGTCATCCTCGGTCTCACCTGAGAACACAACATCAAATTACGTAGGGTGAGCGATAACGCCCAGTAGGACTTAAATCTCAGGCTCAAGCAAGCTTTAAATAATTAACGCATTTAATGGTAGAGTATCTAAAGATAGCAGGTACACGAGAGTCAAAATATAGCAAGAGATAGCACACATGTAACAGAATAGCACAATAGCACGAGATCGTGTATAGTTTCCAAAAATAGCACAAGTATCGAGTATAGCACGAATAGCAGGATGGCCATAGCACAACTAGCACAAGTATAATAATAGCACGATGAGTATAGCACTTGTTTGTCATTCAAGACATCGAGAGAGTATAGCACGTTTTGTGTTTTGATTGTCATATAGATAGTCGAGATAGATAGCACTTGAGTGTAATGCCAAACACTCTGATCATTTAACTCCCATGGGCACTAGCACTTTCGGGCGCACATCCCAGGACCATATCGGGCCCTTTATATATTGCCAGGCATTGGTTATATTGTTTATCTTTAGACAATCAGTCAATGGCCAATATAGAGTACCAAGAAGTAGATGAGAGTACTAGATAAATAGACGAGAAAGTAGAGCGAACGTGAATAGATGAGCGAGTAGAGTACATATGAGAACTAGTGGTCATTGCACGTAACACGTCGAGTAAACAGGCGATAGTAACAGTTGCACAACACGCGCACTTGGTGTTGGCAGTCAGGTGGAACTCATGATCTTCCCGTTGGCCATGTTATGCGCAAGTCCAGAGGTCCAACGTGATTCAAGGTAAGAACGAACTTCTAATAGTGGTTTGGACCATATCGATCCCTAAAGGTGTAATGGGTGTTAGGGTACAACCGGCTCGCCGACCATGTGGGAATCCATGATCAGAGGAGACTTACGGAGGCTTTGTGCAAGGGTTCACTAGTCCGACGAAAGGAATATCCGACGGAGAGTTCACCATAATCCAAGTAAAGTGTGTATATAAAACAGGTACTCGACGTTCTAGAGGAATTCTAGAATAGTGGAGCGTCGATATCGGTATATAAACAACGCAAGAAACGAATACAAGTCCTTTAAAATAGGGCAATTAATATGCTTTATTACAATAAATTACCATATACATTATGAGATATTTTCCGCAAGATTTCAGCCATTTATGGATGGTTTATGTGTGTGCATGTGTAAGAGAAATCATAGATAGAAATAAGTCGTGAATATGTATTTTAAACATTCAATATAGCTCCATTTTTAGCAGGGTGTTTACTGGGGGTATATATATATTTTCTGTTTTTCATCAAAATTCTTCTGAAGGCGTCCTACCCCTGTATGGGTCGCGATAGAGTCAGGGCAGAACGCGATAGGGCCTAAAAAGGGACGCGACATGGCTTGCAGATCGGGTTCTGAGAACGCGGTGGCTCACCTGTCTCCTTCTTGATCGTGACAGGTAGGTTGTCACAATTGGAGCCCAGAAAGCGACATATCGAGCCGTCGCCTTCTAGTTGTCTGCGCCTGACTCTGACAGGAGTCAGACCAGACATTGGATTGCGAACCCGGGATATCAATTTTTGATATAGGGTTGTTTAGAAAATCATAACTAATTATATACATGATGAAAATTCACGAAATTAGTGCCAAATGAAACTAGACATGCGAGAGTACTTCCAGTAAATAGGAATTCGATAGAGAGCATGGTTTGAATATGGTTTGAGAACAAAAAAGAACGAGTAACACAGAACATGATATAGAGAGCAAGATTGATTTAATTCGAGCAACATGCTTGATAAAAATTAGGGCTTTAGGGGCGAAAGTTCCCTAATGATCATCAGTATCTCCCATAAAAATTTCAAGGCATGGGATTTAGTAATCATGGAGAACAAGAATTATGAAGAGGGTTCGGGGTCAGGAGAGTTGCAGGACTTCAAAATTCAGGAAAAAAATATTGGCTTGATGGAAAATTATGAAATTTGAGGGTTTTGTTCCTGATGCATGGAACAATCTACAGAGGAAATATTAGGATTTTTGCTTGTGAGAATGCCTACCTTTGACTCGATTTATCTTCTAGGGCTTAGAACTCCATGAACGAGGAAGAAGCTCCAAGAACTCCTTCTCCCCACGAGATCCTCTCCTTCTTGGCCTCTTCTCCATGTCCAACAACCTTTGGCAACGAGCTAGGGTCGGCCAAGAGGGTTTAAGTGATGTATTTATGTAAACACAAGTTCCTATTCCTACTACTACTCAAATTCCTCTTAATTCCGAGATTTCCTAACTCCACCTTTCCTCTCTTGCTTTCCAATCTATAAATGGGTTAGGATAGTATCTAAATTCGTGCTAGACTATATGGGGTAGGTTTAGGAATCCTATTCCAACTCTAATTGCCACTTTTATTACATTAATAACCCCTTTCTAATTAGGAGATAATTAAACTCCGAATTTAGGGTATTTTCTCTATTATTCCCCTTTTTAAAATCTCAATTTTAGCCCACTAATTTGTAATGGGTCAATATAGCAAAGCCCATTACTCTTTTTCTTTCAATGGGTTTTATTTAATTCTCCCTTACTTGATTTCCTACATATTCCTTTTATTTGATTTCCTAACTAAATAATATAAATATTTAAAATTTTATTTTCCCAAAAATTTAGGGTTGCTACACTATAAGCTTTGTCTTGGGGCCCTCCTCTTTCAACAAAATCTTTGTGGGCATTCCTCTTCGGGTGTGAAGAGAAGACCTATTGAATCAGGTGGTGTATTTCCTGTAACGTCTCGCATTTTTCGGATCCTTGGGGATCCTGTGTTCAGCGCTTGTGAGGCCAATGTGTGGCCAATATGGCTTGTGTTTTTGGAGCTTATTGGGCCGACAGTTTGGGCCTATAGCACCCTGGAATTCTCTATATGTGAATGCGACAGAGGGGGTTGTCGCGTTCCGAACGCGACAGCCCTGCCCTTCGCGTGCTGATAACCGCCAGGGATTGGCGATCGTCTGCATGTGCGTCGCATGTCGCGCGCTAGGCGACTTGCAAACGTCAGTCTCAGGAAGGCGACGCCCGTGTCTGTCGCAATGAGGTCGCGACGGAGTGGTCCGTCGGGTTCTTAACCGAAAGGGGTGCTTAAACCCTTACTGGCCAGACAGAGCTGAGCATGCTCTGTTTGGCTAGGGGGAGGAGCCTTATGGGTTTTCTGGGGTGTTTTGGTGTGGGAGCTTGGCGTTCGGCATGTTTCCACTATGGGGACTTCGTGTGCAGCTGGGAAACGCCGAGAAATCGTCGGTTTGCATGTTCTTCACAGAGGTAGGGTGACTCTTCCTAATTTTGGACTGTAGATCGTGGATGACGATCGTTCGACTTGTTATTTGCGTTTCTAACAATAGATACCATGATTAGGGACTCACAAAAGCATGAAAAATATGAATTAAGAGTCGTTTGCATAGCATAGAATGGTAATCCGTGGAGAGGATCCCGGATTAGGGTTCCTGCCTATGAAGGCGACGGAACCCCCTGTCGCGATCTGAACACGACCAGTTGACCCATCGCGTTCAGGTGGGGAACACGACATGTAGGTGTGTCGCGTTCATGTGGTCAACGCGCCATATCGCGCCGTGGCGTTCTGAAGGCGGCACAAGCCCATGCCGCGACCACAGTTAAGTCATCTGAATGTGCATGATTTACATGATATGATTATCTGATTGTTATTATTTGATGTATTTGGTAACACCATGTGGTGCAATGGCACCAGTGGCGCTCTGTGAGCGTGTGTTTATGAGGCTAGCATGTTAGTTATGCAGCTAGCTAGTGGTTTATGTGTTTGCGTGGTATGCACGCGAGACGTATTATGTTCACGTGTTGTGGACAGTTGGTACTCGTGGTTGTCGTGAGATTTCACGTGGTTTGTGCGGTGCACACGTGGCTCTATGTGCATGGCAGGTAGTACGACCCCTACTCTGGTTACCTCCCCAGTTGGGTGCCCCAGGTTCTTTGTGAGCCAGGCTGTTAGTTCGGGGCTTGCCCCGGTGCTTGTGTTGTACCGTCGAGGTCTGTGTCGTTTGTCATAGACACCCACACTCCTTTGTTTGTGTTGTACGTCTGGCTGAGGGGAAGATGACAGTGGGACATTGACTTTTGAGTTTGTTTTTAGTCACTTGTAACGTGCTCTTAGTTGGGGTTACAGACACCAGTAGTCGACACTGGTCCCCGGCTAGTCCTTTCCAGTGCCTCACTCTAGGGTGCTCCGGCTAGAGACCCTAGAGGTGCCAGGCATGGGCCTGCGGCTGTGTACCCGCAGGAGTGGTGTTTAGTTGGAATCCACAGTTGTTTGACTTTTCAACGTGGAATGGCAGCTGGATCTTTCACCCGTGCCTGCGAGACTGAGAGGTAGACCTCTGTTTGTTTGTCCGAGTCAGTTACTAGTGTCAAGAACCAGTCTACGTGGCTTGAGTGTGGCAGTCTCTACTTTAGCTCGTACGAGTTATTGAGTTTTTCCGTTTATTTATTTACTTTGTTTAATATAGTCGGCAAATGGTAAGTATATTTATTGCTTTAACAACCTGCGTGGTTGTGCTATAAATTGTTAGTGTAGTCTACTGCTTCCGTACTTGTGTATGGATTGCTCAAGTTGGGGGAGTTCCCTGCTGAGCCAGTGACTAGTGAGGCTCACCCCTACTCCCCACAGGCGAGGACGAGGAGAAGGTTTCGTTACCGTCTTCCAGTTCAGAGCCGCGCCGTAGCGGTGTTGGGCCAGCGCCTCCAGCAGTGTAGTTTCTTTCTTTAGTTGTACCAGTTTACCTCGGGGTATGCCCCAAGTTCCTGTATTTTCTTTTACATTTGTTGAAATTTGACTATGTAAATCTAATGTAATATATATAACGTGGTGAATTTTATATGTGAGCATGTGTGTTCCTTTCTGTTTACACGGACTCATGTGTGGTATCCCTTGCGAGGCCACGACCCGTTCACGGGAGGCGGACTTGGATCAAGTTTTTTTTTAGTTTAAAGGTCTTGAGCGAGGCATTCTTCCATAGTTGGTATCAGAGCGAGGTCCGTGTAAATATAAAGGAATCGGGAAATTGCATAGCCTTATTTCCACAATTGTACACTGCTGGTAGCTGACCTTGGTTTTGTAGTGACTGGTTTTGTTCATGATTATTATGTTATTTGTGCAGGAACTTGAGATTGCTGATAGAAGAGTCTAGGGTGGTGGAGGAGAGGACCCTGAGGAGTCCACTCAGCGTATGATTGAGAGGATTTGGGAATGCCTCAGCGATATTCGGATGAGGATGGATCAGCATGCACCGGTACCTCCAGCAGTAGTACCACCAGTTGCTGGAGTACCCGTGGCCCTAGTTGCACCACCGCCAGGAGTGGAGGTACCTTATGTGGCACTTGTACCACCACCACCACCAATGGCAGCAGAAGAGCCAGTGATGCAAGTTGAAAAGTTTCTGAGGTTGCAGCCGCCCACTTATACAGAAGGGCCGAATCCAGATACAACAGAGCACTGGATTCATGAGATTGAAAGGGTCTTTACGACCATGAGGTGTCCAGCAGCAGATAAAGTTGTGCTAGCTACATACTATCTGAGAGGTTTTACGCAGCAGTGGTGGCGACTAAAGATGCAGACCACCTTTGCAGGCAGGACAGAGGAGGTTATTACCTGGCCGAATTTTCTCGAGGCATTCAATGATACATTCTTCCCACTTCAAGTGCAGCAGGCGAAAAGATAGCAATTTCGGACACTTCAGAAAGGTAATACATCTGTTTTAGAATATCAGATGCGATTTATGGCACTTAGCCGATATGCGCCTTATGTAGTATCAAGTAATGCTATGATGGTTGAGTATTTTATTCGGGGTTTGAGAGAAGAGTTGCAGAATGCGGTGATACCGATAATGTGTAGAACAGTTGAGGAGGCAGCCCAGAGAGCAGTTACACTTGAGAGGTCTATTAGGGCTCGACAGTCGAGCGGGTCAGGTTCAGTTAGTTTCCGGCTACCCCAGTAGGCAGCAAGAGTTAGTAAGGGAAAAGCACCAGCAGGACCTTCTTCTTCAGGTTTTGGTAAGTGGGGTCAGAAATTGAAGCAAGTATTTAAGGGCAAAGGAAGAGGAGGTCGTTAGCAGTTTTAGCAGGGCCGTGGCTATAAGCCAGAGGTAGAAGAATCGCAGTAGAGCACTGCCAGGCAGCCCACTATTCCACCAGGTTATAGGTGTTATAATTGTAATCAGCTAGGGCATTTGATCCGCAATTGCCCCTATCCAAGAGAATATGGGTACGGTAGAGGTGTTCAACAGTAGCAGTAGCCCCAGCAGCCATTAGCAGGTCGTGGTGGAGGTGCACCGCAGCAGCAAAGTAGGGGTCGGGTTATGGCTATCACCCGTGCCCAGGTAGAGGCATCGAACATGATAGAAGGTACAATACCTATTTATGATTTTTTAGCTAGAGTTATATTTGATTCAGGTGCTTTTCATTCTTTCATTTCCGAAGAATTTTTGGATTGTATGGCTCATCCTTTAGAAGAAAAGTCATGTCAATTAGTAGTGGAGGTTCCCTCAGATGAGTTTATGCTCACCTTATGTTACATAGATGAAGCTCCTGTTGTGGTTCAAGGGAACTGGATGTCGGGCCAACTATATGATCTTCAGCTAACTGATTATGATATCATCTTGGGTATGGATTGTTTAGAAGCTTATGGAGCTATGCTAGATTGCAGAAAGAAAAGAATCAAGTTTTGTCACCCTAATGGTACAATGTCTGATTATCAAGGTATGCTCTCTCGTACTTCTAAGTTTATAATTTCTGCAATTAAATTTAGAAAATTAGTTAATGAGGGATGTGTAGCTTACTTAGTATCTGTGAGTCTGATTGAGACTAGTAAGTCAGTAGAAGCAGTTCCCATGCATAGGAATTTGTAGACGTTTTTCCAGATGATTTGCCAGGTTTAGCTCCACACAGAGAGGTGGACTTTACCATTGAGTTGTTTCCAGGCACCATGCCGATCTCTAAAGCACCTTATCGGACGGTGCCGACAGAGCTTAAAGAATTGAAAAAGTAGTTAGAAGAATTGCTGGAAAAAGGGTTCATTAGACGGAGTCACTCCCCATGGGGGGCGCCAGTGTTGTTTGAAAGAAAGAAAGATGGAAGCTTTAGAATGTGTATTGATTACAAGAAATTGAATGCGGTGACCATAAAGAATAAGTACCTGTTACCTAGAATTGATGATCTGTTTGATCAGTTGCAATCAGCTAAGGTATTTTCTAAAATTGATTTAAGGTCAGGGTACCACCAGTTGAGAATTAGAGAGGGTGATATTGATAAAACAACATTTAGAACCCGATATGGTCACTATGTGTTTGTGGTTATGCCATTTGGGCTAACCGAGGCTCCTGCAACTTTTATGAATCTGATGAACATAATTTTTCATCCATATTTGGACAAGTTTATTGTGGTCTTTATAGATGATATTCTGATTTATTCAGCATCTGAAAAGGAGCATGCAGCGCATTTGAGATTTGCCTTGCAGTTATTAAGAGATAATTAGTTGTTTGCCAAATTTAGTAAGTGTGAATTCTGGCTAAAAGAGATTCAGTTCTTGGGCCATGTCATTTCAGCTGAGGGAGTGGCAGTTGACCCATGTAAAGTGGAGGGAGTAATGAGATGTGAAGTGCCTAAGACAATTATTGAGATTAGAAGCTTTTTGGGGTTAACAGGCTATTATAGGCACTTCATTCAAGATTTTTCCAAGATTGCGGCACCCATGACTAGACTGATTAGAAAGGGTGTGCCATTTGTATGGTCTAGTGAATGTCAAAGAAGTTTCATGGAATTAAATAAGAGACCTACAGCGGCACCAGTATTGACATTACCGACAGATAATGGTGGTTTTGTTGTATATACAGATGCATCTAGGAGAGGGCTTGGCACAGTGCTAATGCAGCGTGGCAAGGTAATTACTTATGCGCCCAGGCAATTGAAATCGGCAGAAGAGAATTACCCCACCCATGATTTAGAGTTGGCAGCAGTTGTGTTTGCCTTAAAAATGTGGAGGCATTATCTATATGGCGAGAGATTTGAGATTTTTACAGATCATAAAAGTTTAAAGTATATCTTTTCCCAGAAAGATTTGAATCTCCGACAACGTAGATGGGTGGAGTATTTAAAAGATTATGATTTTAGTTTGGCTTACCATCCGGGTAAGGCCAATGTGGTTGCTGATGCCTTAAGTAGAAAAGCATATCTAAGTCAAATGATGATCAAGGAATGGAAGTTGTACGAGGAGATAGTGGAAAACTCCTTGTGTGTGCCAAGTAGTCAACGGCGGGCGATATTAGCTAGTAGTGCTGTAGAACCGTCACTGTATTGGCAAATTGTTGAGGCCCAGAGAGCATATGTAAATTTAGCTGAAATTGTGAAAATGGAAGGAGTTACTATAGATGATAGAAGTGTAGTAGGGCTCAGAGGCAGGTTATTTGTGCCAGCAGAAAGAGAAGTGAAGTAGAGAGTATTAGAAGAGGCCCATAAATCCCGGTACACTATTCATCCCGGTAGTACCAAGATGTACCAAGACATGAAGAAGTATTTTTGGTGGCCTCATATGAAAAAGGAAATAGCAGAATTTGTTTCAAGATGTGCAGTTTGTCAACAAATCAAGGCAAAGCATCAGAAGCCTGAAGGTTTATTGCAACCTTTACCCATTCCACAATGAAAATGGGATGATATTTCTATGGACTTTGTAGCAGGCTTGCCAAGGACAGCAGCAGGACATAATGGAATATGGGTATTTGTTGATAGACTAACCAAGGTATGCAGGTTAATAGCAGTGAGTATGTCCTATTCAGTGGACAAATTAGCAAAGGTTTATGTTGATAGAATTATTCCACTGCATGGTATTCCGAAGTTTATTGTTTCTGATAGGGATCCCAGGTTTACTTCTAGTTTTTGGAGGAGCTTGCAGAGAGTAGTAACCGAGCTGAGATACAGCTCAACTTACCACCCCTAGATGGATGGTTAGACAGAGAGGACTATCCAGCCAATTGAAGATATGTTGCGAGCATGTTGTTTAGTTTGGGGTGGTAACTGGGAGCAGCATCTGGGTATGGTTGAATTTGATTATAATGATAGTTATCATACTAGTCTCGGGATGGCACCATATGAAGCTTTATATGGAAGGCCATGTAGAACACCATTGAATTGGCATGAGGTGGGAGAAAGGCAAATGGTAGGCCCCGAATTGATACAGAAAACCACTGAAAATGGTAAAGTTTATTAAAGAAAAGTTGCAGACAGCTCAAAGCAGGCAGAAAAGTTATGCTGATAATCGAAGGAGACAACTTCAATTTGAGGTTGGGGACTCTTTCTTTCTGAGAGTTTCTCCTACTAAAGGTATTGTGCGGTTTGGTAAGAAAGGAAAGTTGAGTCTGAGGTATGTGGGACCCTTCCAAGTGTTAGAGAGAATTGGGGAGACAGCCTATAGACTTGATTTGCCAGCTAATTTTGCAGATGTTCATGATATTTTCCATGTCTCCATGTTAAGAAAGTTTATTGAAGACCCAGCTCAATAATCAGTTATCAAGGCGGTGATTTGAGGCCGGATATGTCTATGCCCAAATACCCAATGTAAATTACAGGCCATAAGACAAGGAAGTTAAGAAATAAAGAAATCGCGTTAGTTAAAGTTAGGTGGGAAAATAGACTGGGAGGTGAGGATACCTGAGAGTTAGCCGAGGAGATGGCTAAGGGGTATCCTTACTTGTTTGAGTAAAGTTTTAAATTTTTTTAGATGATAGTATTTGTAATTATGCTTTAAAGTTGAATGTATTTGGAATGTGTTATGAATTTTGAGGTCGAAATTTCTTTTTAGATGGCAGTAATGTAATGTCACGCATTTTTTGGATCCTTGTAGATCCTGTGTTCAGCGCTTGTGAAGCCAATGTGTGGACAATGTGGCTTGTGTTCACTGTGTTCTTGTGTTTTTGGAGCTTATTGAGCCGATAGTGTGGGCCTATAGCACCGTGGAATTCTCTATCTGTGAACGCGAAAGAGGGGGTCGTCGCGTTCTGAACGTGACAGCCCTGCCCGTCGCGTTCTGATAACCGCCAGGGATCGGCGATCGTCTGCATATGCGCCGCATGTCGTGTGCTGGGCGACTTGCAGACGTCAGTCTCAGGAAGGCGACGCCCGTGTCCGTCGCGATGAGGTCACGACGGAGTGGTCCGTCACATTCTTAACCGCAAGCGGTGATTAAACCCTTGCTGGCCAGACAGAGCTGAGCATGCTCTATTTGGCCAGGGGGAGGAGCCGTACGGGTTTTCTGGGGTGTTTTGGCATGGCAGCTTGGCGTTCGGCGTGTTTCCGCTACGGGGACTTCGTGTGGACTTAGGGTGACTCTTCCTATTTTGGACTGTAGATCATGGATGATGATCGTTCGACTTGTTATTTGCGTTTCTAACAATAGATACCATGATTAGGGACTCATAAAAGCATCAAAAACATGAATTAATGGTGGCTTGCATAGCATAAAATGGTAATCCGTGGAGAGGATCCCGGATTAGGGTTCCTGCCTGTGAAGGCGACGGAACCCCCTGTCGCGATCTAAACACGACAGGTCGACCCGTCGCGTTCAGGTGGGGAACGCGACATGTAGGTGTGTCGCGTTCATGTGGTTAATGCGCCATATCGGGCCGTCGCGTTCTGAAGGCGACACAGGCCCATGTCACGACCACAGCTGAGTGGTCTGAATGTGCATGATTTACATGATATGATTATCCAATTGTTATTATTCAATGTATTTGGTAACACCATGCGGTGCAATGGCAGCAGTGGCGCTCTGTGATCGCGTGTTTACAAGGCTAGCATTTTGGTTACGCAGCTAGCTAGTGGTTTATGTGTTGGCGTTGTATGCACGCGAGACGTATTGTGGACAGTTGGTATTCGTGGTTGTCATTAGATTTCACATGTTTTGTGCGGTGCGCATGTGGTTCTGTGTGCGTGGCGGGTAGTATGACGCCTACCATGGTTACCTCTCCAGTTGGGTGCCCCAAGTTCTCTGTGAGTCAGGCTATTAGATTGGGGCTTATCCCGGTACTTGTGTTGTACCGTCGAGGTCTGTGTCATCTGTCGTGAACACCCTCACTCCTTTGTTTGAGTTGTATGTCTGGCTGAGGGAAAGACGACAGTGGGACAGTGACTCTTGAGTTTGTTTTTAGTCACTTGTAGCGCGCTCTTAGTTGGGGGTACGGACACTAGTAGTCGACACTGGTCCCCGGCTAGTCCTTTTCCAGTGCCTCACTCTAGGGTGCTCCAGCCAGAGACCCTAGAGGTGCCAGGCATGGGCCTGCGGCTGTGTACCCGCAAGAGTGGTGTTTAGCTGGACTCGACAGTTGTTTGTCGTTTCCATATGGAGCGGCAGCTGGACCTTTCGTCCGTGGCTACAAGACTGAGAGGTAGACCTGTGTTTGTTTGTCCGAGTCAGTTACTGGTGTCGCGAGTGTGACAGTCTCTACTTTAGCTCGTACACGTGATTGAGTTTTGTCGTTTATTTATTTACTTTGTTTAATATAGTCGGAAAATGGTAAGTATATTTATTGCATTAATAACCTGCGTGGTTGTGCTATAAGTTGTTAGTGTAGTTTACTGCTTCCGTACTTGTGTATGGTTTGCTCGAGTTGGGGGAGTTCCCTACTAAGACAGTGACTAGGGAGGCTCACCCCTACTCTCCATAGGCGGGGGCGAGGAGGAGGTTTCATTACCGTCTTCTAATTCAGGGCTGTGCCACAGCAGTGTTCGGCAAGCACCTCCAGCAGTGTAGCTTCCGTAGCAGTGTAGTTTCTTTCTTTAGTTGTACCAGCTTACCTCGGGGTATGCCCCAGGTTCCTGTATTTCCTTTTACATTTTTTGAAATTTGGCTATGTAAATCTGATGTAATATATATAATGTGGTGAATTTTATATGTGAGGATGTGTGTTCCTTTCTGTTTACACGGACTCATGTGTGGTATCCCTTGCGAGGCCACAGCCCGTTCGCGGGAGGCAGACTCGGATCATGTTCATTATTAGTTTAACGGGCTTGAGCGAGGCATTCTGCCACATTTCCTCTTCTGGTAGAGAAGAGAAGGCCAGTGGTTACTGGATGTGTAAGTGTCCATAAGGGGGATTGTACCCTTGTTTAGTGGAAACCTAAGTTGTTACTTGGGGACTAGACGTAGGACTCCTTGGGATAGGAGGTCCGAACCAAGATAAAAATCTCTTGTTGTTTGTGTGATTGCTTTGGTGTCTTCATTATCACTAACTCTAACTATCGAACTTAGTGTTTTCTGTCTAGTTTAGTTTATTTACAGGAATTTCTACTAAAATATTTTTTAAGCAATCCTCCCTCTGGGCTAGCTATCTGGCCAACAAGTGGTATCAGAGCCAAGTCTCTTCAAGAAGAAGATCACATGATCTGAGGAGCAATGATAAATGGCAGCTCAAGGATATGTTGAAGGTCAGTCCGTCAACAGACCTCCTCTATTTGACGGTGAAGATTACAATCCACAGTCTATATAGTAAAAGTAAATAACAAAGTCCACACTATTACATTTCCAAAATGAAATACATTATGACATTGTCCATATGAATAACGTCTTTTACGTACTACGGAAAGAAAATATAACTACGAATAAATCTTCCACAATTAACTACTCCTCGTGCTTGGAGTCGCTCTTTGTTATGCCCTCTTCAAGTATGGGGACACCAGTCTCACTTGTACGCCGAAGCAAGTATGAATCTAAAAGACCCAGCAAGCAATCTAAGGACACAACCTTACACATATCATACACCTGCTAAACTATTAACCAATAAAGAAACACATGCTATCTTTTAAACAATAAACGAATTACATGGCATATGCTTTATATCACTTTAACAATTAAACATAAACAACCAATACATGTTTTCTATATATGCTAATTAACTCGATTCCTATTGCAAATCATAATTCATATCAATCATATTCTTAACATAATCAAATATCCATGAATGACCTATAGCATGCTTTCTACATACAATTTATATAACATGATTCATGGTCTCATACTTTATTCAAATCGTTGCACAATTATACAAATTTAAATCATGGAAATGTGTACTTGGTAAATAACACTCCTAGCATGATATCTAATCATTTTCACATATATTCTTAACACTTATTCACATAATTAGCTTGCTGTTTTATTGTAAAATTTTCAAATTCACATGCTAACACATTCCTACTACACTAACATATATTCACTATTCACATTGCACATTTTCACATAACACTAGTACAAGAGTTTTATTAAACTATACAACATGATAGTAAACATGATATCGTAATTAATTAAAATTACATTAACACATGTATAATATGAACATATGCATCTTTTACCTTTGTTTTCATATGCATTTACTATCACATTTACATTCACCTTCATTTACACATGATTTCACACTTTTTCACATAGTTTTCACTTGCACATTCACTTATCGCATGTCACACCACTTGCACTTACCACTTGCCATATTCACATTTCACTTTACACCTAATTCACATTTTACACTTGTTACACTTAATTTTCATGACACATAGTGTAACGACCCGACCTCTCGGATCCCCGCCAGGGACCCCCAAAGGTTGTGCCGCCACCCACGGATCTGAAGACCCGGAAGGGTTAGAATTTAGTCCAGTGAGATAAGCAATGAATTCAAATAACTATAACAAGAAAAACTGTACATTAATAAAGAAATTAAGTACAACATGTCTCAAATAAAATTATAGGTACAAAAATAAGGCGCAGTCCTTAAGGGGCAAACCCCGAGGGCTTTCAAAAAGGCCACTCTCAACTCCCACTACAAGCACTTACGCTCACAACTCACACTGCTGGCAACGCACGGTGAACAAGCCGCCACCACGACCGTCCGACAACGAACTCCTATGACAGCGAGTCCCTACATGAAGAGAGTAGGGGGTGAGCCTCACGAACAATGCTCAGTAGGGATTACCAGTCCCTTACCAGCCAGAGGAGCAGGAACTCCAACAACAGCGGAAGCAAAACTACTCTGCAAAGTAGTAAAGCGGAAAACACCTACTGCAGAGTACTACAAAGCAGCAGAAATAGTGCAACACCCGGCCCACAACCAGGGTCGGGCCAGACACGACTCCCGCAGAACTAGCGGAGTCAAGCACAATGCAGAAGCTAACCCTCGGCACACACCCGCCGAGACAAGAAGCTCACGGAACACTGGAGCAACCACGTGAGACCCTAGTCTAATGACACAAGCACCAACATTCTGGATCTCCATGAGGTCGGGAAGGAACAAGCAGGTGTCACCAAGAGAAACACCGAGCAACCATGTGAGAAGCGTCGTCTCACCACAGGCACGGGCACCTCGAACCTCCACAAGGTTGAGGGCCCACAAGCAGAACCAGCCTACACCTCGGACATGCCACAAGGTCAGGGAACAACACACTCAAGTGCCACCACAGACGGCACCAAGGAACGGGTTACAAAAACAACAGTCGGGTGTCGGCACTCAACACCCCAAGATAGCCCGTAACACGAAAACCACTAATCAAGGCCCATGAGGCCAAACTAACCAAACCCATGACACTAGACACGGGTAGGCTACAACCACCGTGTAGACTTGGGCGACTAGACTCACTTAGAAACAACGTGAGAAACTCCGTCACAACAAGAGCAAACATGCACTGCCACAGGCAGCTAAGAGAGGGATACACAGTCCACCCCTTGCTCGCCAGCCACTGACTCCTGCCTTCGACCTCTACATGGCTGTCGCGTTATGAATGTGATGGGCAGGGCCACCGCGAAAAGGGCTGAGTCACGACGGGAAGGCGCATTGCGACAAGAACCCTGTCGCGACGGGGAACCCGGTCATGACATTACCCTTATCGCGACGGCCACCTGCGCCGCGATAATGTTGCGTCCGACCAGGGCGTCCCCCACACGCTTCAAACACTACAACCATGGGGAGGGGAGCATGGGGAAAGTATTTAAAACATGCAAACACACAAAGGTACTTCCAATCACTCGAATTGGAAAGGGCACAAGAATCCCTATAGGTTTTGGAGAACCAAAGCCTTAAAGGGGCCTTCACGAAGCCACGACTACCTCTTTCTTGCTCCACGACGTCGCTCCCGAGCTCCACACGAGCCGCCGATGCCACCAAGTTCCAACCACCGGAGAGGGGAAAGCTTTCCCCCTCAGAGAGGAGGAGGGAAAGGAGAAAGATCACAAAGAATGGGAAAGGGAGAGCCGGCCAAGGCTTTTAGCCTCTGGCCCCCAGTACACGATGGGGCAGGGCGTCGCGATATGAACCTTATCACGACGGCCGCCCAGACCGCGACCACAACGCGTCCTTCCTTGACACCGCGACAACCCGACAGGTCAGCCTGCCACGCCTGCCAGTCTGAGAGGTGTCAGACAACCACAAAGCGGAAAGAAGTCGCGACCCGTTGACCGGGTGCAACAAGAACGTAATGCAACCACTGGTCACGACAGGGATGACTGTCGCGACGGGCAGCTCCGTCGTGACACTAACGCGTCGCCCAAGCTGGACGTGTTAGTGACCAGTCATCTAAACACACAAACGGAGAAACCAGAAGCCCGAGATGTTACAATACATCCAACAAAAAAATAATTTCATCCTCGAAATTAAGGGCAAAACCCGGTCGGAGAAAACATCCAGCGCCAGGAGACCACTAAGTCGTACCACGACTTCCCGGTGGTCACCACCAAAACCCTGCCACAAAGGGAGTGCTTAACCAGACATCCGACGGCTCTCAGGGCGCACAACAATGACGCATAGCACACAAGCAGATGTCAACAACTCCACAGGCGCGACGCGCACCATGCCAAACAGAAACACTAAAACCAGCAGAAACCACGAGACTGAGCCCTCAACAGACCATGCTGTCAAGATCAACCGGACAGTAACTCACTCTATCACCAACGGCTAGACAGAGGTCCCAACTACTGATGGAAAATGAGGAAACGGCAAGAGGTCATCCACAAGACTCCGTTGAATGGCTCCGCACAACTAGCAACAGCTAGTACCTACCTCAAGGCCAAACAAGAGCTTCCTAATGATGACCCAAAACCAAGCAGAAAACACGCACGTAGAGAAACCACGACGAGCAAGGCAGTATCCGCCGACACCACTAAATCTCACCCAGATCATCCTTGTGGTCCGACAAGCACACACAATGGCTGTGGAGTCACAGAAAACTAAAACACCCGCTCCACAGGCATAGGCACAGAGGCAAAACCAAAGAAGATGTTTGATGTTGGCAAGGCCAAGCAACTCAAGACGTCAGCAATCGCACGGGAAAACGAAACAACCGCAGAGGTCGAAGACAACACGTCGACCTCAGAGGGACCCAAACCAAAGCTAGGTACCACAATAGAACACACTCGCTTCCTAAAGAGAGAGGGAAAACCCGGACATAGGCCACGACCAAAGCCTGGCGTACCACCGATAGGGCTTCCTAGATGAGTCAAAGCAGCCACCCCACAGTGGTAATGGTACAACCACAAGGCACGTCCAGCACAAAGTGTCCCAGAGGCGGAGAGCTCAACGCCTCAAACACCGAGCAACTCGCGAAACGACGCACGAATCTTACAATCATGACACACGGCACAACACATGGTGCCAACACAAGCACCAGGAGCCACCCAAGGTACAATACAATGCACCCAGGCTCCAAACGGAACAAAAAGAACCACTTGATCACGAGCACAGGGTGCTACCACAAGCACCAAAACCAGGAGATATGCAACACAGTTGCACCAACGGCCGAACAACACGGCTAGCAGGGAGGACACTCCACAAGAGACCTGCTAAAAGCCACATGCAAGAAACCGCAAGCCTAAGAAGGGCACGACAGGCCATACTGGCCCCAACCCTCAAGGCACAAGACATGAAGCATCTAAAGAAAACACGCTCAAGGTGCAGTACACAACTGCACCAACTGCCCGAAATGACCCAAGGCCAATCGAAAGGGACTCTCCACCAGAGACCCACATAAGCAAAACACACGGAGAACCAGCAGCTTCTAGAGCGCAACAACACATCGGCTCTTAGAAGCACACAACTACGAGACACCACTCCCACCATGTAGGCGGAGTGGGCCACACACCAAATGGCGACAAGTGCCTCCAAACACTGCTGAGGGAAATGCCGCAACAACCAAAAACGAGCACAACACAGCTCTGGGGAAACATCACCTCCACCAGTACCAACAGAGAAGAACTCCGAGAGTAGCTCACCAGAGTTCACAACTAGCCAGCACAAAGTTGGAAACAACCACAGACAGGTGTCGCAGCGCTCAACCAACGGTGCAACACAACACACAAGGCATCTACTTTGCTCGAGCAACGACGTCGACTGAGCAGAGCACAACACCCAACACCGCACAGGCACACAAGGCCAAACACAACACACACCCCAACAACAAGGGAACATCCATCAAGGACACACCCCAACAACAAGGGGACATCCAACAAGGACACACCCCAACAACAAGGGGACAGCCAATCAAGGCAAGGACACCTTCGACCGGTCCCGCAGACCATAACCCTGCATCGGTGAAGGCCACACCACATGCAGGCTCTCTCAGCCTTCGCGAGACACCCACGCGGACGCGTAGGCCGAGGAAGAATCCAACCAACTGCAGCACGAGCGGAACAACAACCACGCTTGAAACATGCCCACCCAGCAACAGCAGCAACGCTCTCCAGCAGCTCACACTCGGGCCCAGCTGGAATGCCAACCATCTACAACAAAGACCAAATACTCACCTAAAAGCAACTCTACATGGACGGGCCAGCAGCGTACTAGTACCTTTCTTTGGGACTGTCATAGTTATTAACTCATTACAAATATCGTTGGACCCCTGAGCTCTTATACCACAGTAACGACCTGACCTCCCGGACCCCTGCCAGAGACCTCCGAAGGTCGTGCCGCCACCCACGGATTCGAAGGCCCAGAAGGGTTAGAATTTAGTCTAGTGAGATAAGCAATGAATTCAAATAACTATAACAAGAAAGACTGTAAAATAATAAAGAAATTAAGTACAACATGTCCTAAATAAAAGTACAGGTACAACAAGAAGGCTCAGCCCTTAAGGGGCATACCCTGAGGACTTGCAAAAAGGCCACTCTCAACTCCCACTGCAAGCGCTCAGGCTCACAACTCACACTGCTGACAATGCACGGCGAACAAGCCGCCACCACGACCGTCCAACAACGAACTCCTGCGACAGCGAGTCCCTACCTGAAGAGAGTAGGGGTGTGAGCCTCGCGAACAAGGCTCAGTAGGGATTACCAGTCCCTTACCCGCCAGAGGAGCAGGAACTCCAACAACAGCGGAAGCAAAACTACTCTACAAAGCAGTATAGCGGGAAACACCTACTGTAGAGTACTACAAAGCAGCGGATATAGAGCAACACCCCGGCCTACAACCAGGGTCGGGCCAGACACGACTCCCGCAGAACTAACGGAGTCAAGCACAATGCGGACGCAAACCCTCGACACACGCCCGCCAAGACAAGAAGCTCATGGAACACCGGAGCAACCACGTGAGACCCTAGTCTCACTGCACAAGCACCAACATCCCGGACCTCCACGAGGTCGAGAAGGAACAACCAAGTGTCACCACGAAAGACACCGAGCAACCATGTTAGAAGTAGTGTCTCACCACAGGCACGGCCACCTCGGACCTCCACAACGTCGAGGGCCCACAAGACGAACCAGTCTGCACCTCGGATATGCCATAAGGTCAGGGAACTACACACTCTGGTGCCACCACTAATGGCACCAAGGAACGGGTTATAGAAACAGCAGTCGGGTGTCGGCACTCGACACGCCGAGAGAACCCACAACACGGAAACCACTAATCACGGCCCACTAGGCCAAACTAACCAAACCCATGGCACTAGACACGGCTAGGCTACAGCCACCGTGTAGGCTTGGGCGACGAGACTCACTTAGAAACGTGAGAAGCTCCGTCACAACAAGAGCACACAAGCCACCACCACAGGCAGCTAAGAGAGGGACAAATAGTCCACCCCTCGCTCGCCAGCCGCTGACTCCTGCCTTCGACCTCTACACGGTCGTTACGTTAAGAATACGATGGGCAGGGCCACTGTGACAGGCGCTGAGTCGTGACGGGAAGGCGCATCGCGACAAGAAACTTGTCGCGACGAGGAACCGGGTCACGATGCTACTGAAGGGTTGCGGAATTCCCAATATGGTAACCTAGAAGGGGGGTTGAATAGATTACTGCCTCTTAAAAACTATTATCACGTTCTTTTTCTGAAAGCACAGATTATCAAGATAGTATCAAGATCTAAACTATGTGTAGATGATGTAGAAACCTATCTAGTGTGTGAATATGCAACGTGTCTATCAAACATCTATCGTAGAAATGATCAAACCACGAGACACGCAGATTTACGTGGTTCGGAGTACACAACAGTGTATCCTACGTCCACGGCACACACACACACACAGAGTAAACTGCTTATGAGCGAGTTCAGTGACTACAATCACACACACACGTGTTTTCTGATGTGCACCCACGATCAGAACAACACACACACGTGATCTCAAGCACAAGAGACGCTTGAATCACACAAACACACACACAGTTGATGAGAATTATGAAACAGGAAGAGTTCAGAGTGTAGGAGTAAATCCTGATGTGGAACTCTTCTGAGAACGCCTGGATGGAGTTCAAACTTCGACTTGAGTGCTCTGGACTGATGGAGAAGGTTGAATCCACGACGATCTATCTTCAGTACTGCAGGATCAACTGATCTTTCGGTCTCTGCACTGCAGACTTGAAGCAGAGCAGCAGCAACTTCTTTTCTCTTGGACTTGGCTTTAGGGTTTTTGGTTGTGGCTGCTTCTGTACGAGATTCTCTTCAAAAGGATGCTTATATAGTTGTGTTTTCATGTGGAGAGTCGTGGGACTTGAAAACACAATCTTGGATATGAAGGAAGGTTTCCGTATTTGAAGATCCTCTGCGTCTGTCGACAGGTTCTGAGTATCTGTCGACAGATTGCAACAGATTTGCAATAGACAGACTTCAGGTTGCTCTGGTCTGTGGCATCTGTCGACAGGCGATATCCATCTGTCGACAGGCAGAGACAGTTTTGCCAAAACACAGAACTCTGGCATTTCTGTCTGCGACATCTGTCGACAGGTCTCTGAGAATCTGTCGACAGGTGCTCTCAGTACTCTTCAGTCTGATCACAACTGTGGCATCTGTCGACATATGCCTTTGGGTCTGTCGACAGGTACATGTATACTCTGTGATTGTGATCATTTTCTCATGATTTGAGAAGGCTTGGTTATATGCATTTGTACCTGCATGATAAAACATGTATAGTTAGGTATAATGTAGACATAGATAACCAAATATTGTATCATGTTAATTGACATGTATGAAACCTCAATTCAACTCATTCATCATTAAAAACATTGTTTGACTTTCATTTATCACTTAGAGTGTGAATTCACTTAGTTTCCAGAATATGAACCCAACATTCTCCCCCTTTTTGATGATGACAAAATTATTCATTAATGCTCATGAACTTGAGGTTTCTTCTCCCCCTTTTGACAACATCAAAAGTAAAGACAACAATCACATATGTAGATTTGCACAGAACATGTGATTTCATTCATTGGAAAGGGAAGCATTCACATGACAAAAGTGTGACTGGAGTAACATGAAGTGAAAATACATAAAGAAAAGGAAATAACAAAAGACAGAAACAACATTGCTCAGACTGAAATGAAAGTACAGGACATGACCCACTCCTATACATCTAGTATATCTAAGCAGCATCATCTTCAGGAGCTTGAGGAGGGGCATGACGCTCAGTTGCAAGTCTGTCAATGCGTGTGTCCAAGGTATCCATTCTTTCATGCAGCCTCTCAAAACCATGTGTCATTTGGACTTGTAGCTGGGCTAACAAATCCCTAATGGAGGGCTGAGCAGCTTCACCAATACCAGCATCTCCCGGAGCATCTAGTGGCTCTGACTGGGAGTCTTCATCACCTTCTTCAGCATCTTCTTCATCATCAACTTGATCGTCAGCCCCAATGAAATCTTCATCCTCGGCAGCAGCAGGTGCCTTGCCCTTAAGTTCCCGGGTGACGACCCCATCCACTAGCTTGTAGCCCATGCGTGAGGCGGCAGTGATATCAAAGCTGTTGCGGGAGTTGAGTGAGACACACTCACTGTCTGGAATGGAAATGCCAATAAACTTCAAAAGAGAAGTAATTTGGCAAGCAAAGGGCATGGATCTCCTGGGTTGGTAGAAACACTTGGTGATCAAGTTAAACATCAGGAGAGGAAGATTTATTGGTTCACAATGAAGGAAGAAGGTAAACAGTGATTTGTGAACATTGGTGACGAGTTCACGACTGCCATGCTTTGGCGCAATGCAAGTGGTGAATATTTGGTGAATCATGCGGTTGAGTGGAGGGAAGGTGTTGGCATTGAGCTTAGCAATCTCCTTTGTTGTATCATAAGGTTGAAGAGTAAGAAGGGGATAGTAGACAGAGGCGTCTGGATGATGAGCAAGAATATCCGCCCCGGTGTTCGGAATCTGGAGGGCAGTGCTAAGAAGGTTAGCAGTGATTTGAAAGGGAGTGCCCTTCACAGAGGTGTAGAACCCTTGAGCAGAGGTGGAGAGATTGTTGAAGAACTCAGTTACGGCAGTGGGGGAGTATGCCGTATGAGCGTAGAGAAAGACTGTCCAACCCTGGGTATCAAACAGGGGTTGGAGGTTGGGAAAGAGATCGGCCAAGGAGTGGAAATCCACAAAACGTGGAGGAACAAACTTTGTGAATGTACCGTGAACCCGTTTGAGATTGAGACGGGGAGGTACGACCAACTCTGGAAGGCGATCATCCCGGTGTTTGGTCCGACGTTCATCGTGAGCCCTGGATCCTTCGCCGGGCGAGGAGGAGGCGGGACGACGACGTGAGGCCAACTTCTTCGCCTTGGGTGCCATGGAAAAGACGAGGCACGGATGGAGAAAAGGGAAGAAGTGCTGGAGACAGTGGGAAGAAGAAGAAGGGAGATGGAGGTAGGGTTTCCCGTCCAGAAAGGGGAGAGGATGTATGTGGGAGAGGGAAGGGATGGCTGGGGTGGTGTTGGATGTGGAAAGGGCCGGAGATGCCTATATAAAGGAGGAGGGGGAAGTTTAAAAGGCAATGGCCCACCAAGTCTGCCCCAAACGGCGTGTCCGTTGAGCTTCCAAACAGGACAGCCGGCGTCTGTCGACAGACAGATTTGTATCTGTCGACAGATGCTTGCAGAATATGACTTTGTTGGATTTTTGTAAGGAATTTGAAGTGGACCTCTTGAGCAGTGTTTTTTAACAGATTACCTAAGGTGAATAGATGACGAATACATATATAAGAACCTATCATATACATGAAGATGTAAAGCCACTTCAAATATCTTAATGGTTCAAACATAATACTGAATTAGCCTGAAGCTGAAGCATGAAGAAAACACTTACGGGTATCCAAAAAGAAACACTTTTACTCTTCTTTTTATTAATTAGAGTATAGGACAACACAATCTTCAGTGGAGGTGCAAATGATCAAGGAGGGAAATATCTACATGCCAAGACATTCAAAAACATCAATTACTCATGGGAATTATCACTCAGTGGAGGCTTCACACTATTGCATTATTGTCCTCATTTGCCCTTCATTTATGCAATGGAAAAAAAATGGTAATCAAGATAACTTCTCGCCTTTGAACATGAGGGTAGACATTATTCGTGCCCGTACCCCCAGTTACTCAGTGAAAGTGTCCATCATACCGTTGTACAGAGTTGACGAATTAGCCTTTTGACGCGAGGGCAAACATTTGTGATGCCCACTCCCGGTTACTCAGCAAGAACTCATCATTGCTCTGCATTTTTCCAAATTATGTAGTTTTAATCTAATGGAATAAAATTGTTTAGGTAGCTTTTCTCCAAGTATTGTGTTAATAACCCAAGTTTAATATAGCGATTGATTATCTAGATTGTAAACATTAAGCTCAATGATCATAATACCTTTGAAAAAAGAATCATGTTTGCCTATAAGTAAATAATGAAGAAGAGTTAGGTGTTAAGTTTTTGAAAATGGTGAAATGTTTCCAGAATGATTGAACCTAGACTTAACTTGAGTATTATGTAAAAATCACAAGATTGTTGAAAATTGCTTTAATATCTTATGCACATGATGTGATCAAATATGTTATTAACATCAGATAAACACCTTAGACATTTTAAAGAAACCAGCTCAAAGAGGTTTGGATTGAATAGGCTTGGAATGCCAGGTAGAAGTGTGTCTGTCGACAGCTAAGGGGAGCTTGTCGACAGGTACACTCAGACAGAGAAATGGGTGTTCAGCTAGTTGTGAGTACTGTGATATCTGTCGACAAGCCAGGGTGTGTCTGTCGACAGCTACACACAGACAGAGTGAAGGGTGTGCGGGGAGGACAAAACCTGTGAGATCTGTGGATGCCTATCTGTCGACAGGAAAAGAAGGAGCTGTCGACAGATCCTTGTTGAAGGCCAGTCTAGAGAAAGAAGGGAATATGAAAAGATCATTTTATGTGAAGGAGTTAATGAACAGCAAGAAGAAATGTTTTCCTTCACAATAACACCCAACTTTTGAACTAGCTCCCCCATAATGTGTGCTCATGAAAAGACACAAAGTTGATCAATGCAATTCAATCCAAGCAAGATTAGCACACATGTATTCAGCAAAACATTCATGGAATTGAGACTGTTTTTGGTATTATCTAATTTATGATTTTTTTTTTTTTTTTTATTTTTTTTTTTTTTGTTTTTGTGTTAGAGTAATTTGGCTAATGAAATGAGACTTACCCCTTTATCCAACATGGATGTCCCTTCATGGGCTCCAACTACGGGTACTTGGCGGAGAATGTTTTCTCACGCATAATGAAGGTTTCCAAACAAGCCGAACTTGTTTTTCCACAAATCACCATTTGATATACCCCATAGTTGTTGCTTACGAAGGACATTCATCAAGGACTGGGGATATTTGTCACTGAATTTTACATAGGCCTAATTCTCTTCTAAGAGATGTGAACCTATCCTCTGCCAATGGTTTTGTAAAGATATCAGCTAGTTGTTGTTCTGTTGGTATGAAGCTAATTTCCAAATTTCTATTTGCAACCTCATCTCTCAAGAAGTGATGACGAATTTCTATATGTTTTGTCCTAGAGTGTTGAATGGGATTCTTGGATAGATTGATTGCACTAGTGTTGTCACATAGGATTGGTGTGCATCCAAGGTCAATGTCGTAGTCACACAACTGACTTTTTATCCACAACACCTGTGTTGCACAACTCCCTGCAGCAACATATTCTGCCTCTGCAGTGGAGAGTGCAACCGAATGTTGCTTCTTGGATGCCCACGAAACCATGCAACCACCAAGCATCTGACAATAGCCACTAGTGCTCTTCCTGTCAATTTTACATCCAGCATAGTCAGCATCAGAATATGAGATTAAGTTAAAGCTACTCCCTGCCGGATACCAAAGACCCATGTCATGTGTACCTGAGAGATACCTGAATATTCTCTTAACTGCAATTTGGTGGCTTTCCTTTGGACTAGATTGATATCTAGCACAGAGGCAAACACTGAATTGTATGTCAGGTCTACTTGCAGTAAGATAGAGGAGTGAGCCAATCATACCTCGGAAATGTTTAGCATCTACCGGTTTACCTTTCTCATCACTTTCTAGCTTAATGCTTGTGCTCATCGGTGTTGAGGCAGGTTTTGCAGTTTCAAACTGAAATCTCTTGAGAAGCTCTTTGACGTATTTTTCTTGGTTTATGAAGAAGCCATCTTCCATTTGCTTGACCTGCAGACCAAGAAAAAATTGAAGCTCCCCCATTAAGCTCATCTCAAATTCACTGTGCATATGATGTGAGAATTCTTCACAAAGTGATGGGTTAGTAGAGCCAAAGATTATGTCGTCCACATACACTTGAACAACAATGATGTGTGTGCGAACTTTCTTTGTAAAGAGAGTTTGGTCTACTTTACCTCGTGAGTAGTTTTTGCTTACCAGAAATTGGCTTAGCCTGTCGTACCAAGCTCGGGGTGCCTGTTTCAAACCATAGAGAGCCTTGTGCAATTTGTATACATGGTTTGGTTTGTCATGAAGTTCAAAGCCAGGTGGTTGAGAGACATAAACTTCCTCTTTGATGTAGCCATTTAAGAAAGCAGTTTTAACATCCATTTGATATAGTTTGAACTTGTTTGAGCATGCATAAGCTAACAAGATTCTGACTGCTTCTAGTCTAGCTACAGGTGCAAAAGATTCTTCAAAATCCACACCAAATTCCTGATTATACCCCTTTGCAACCAGTCTAGCCTTGTTTCTCACCACCTTTCCCTCTTCATTTAGTTTATTCCTAAAGACCCATCGTGTTCCAATTACAGAAATTTCGGGGGTTTTAGGAACTAAGCTCCAGACATTGTTTCTTTGAAATTGACCTAGCTCCTCATGCATAGCATCAATCCATGAATTTTCGTTTAAGGCTTCTTCAACATTTTTAGGCTCCACTTGAGAGACAAAGGCTAAATGATCCTGTTCAACTATTTGATGAACTTGAGACCTAGTTTGAACTGAATCATTTATGTTACCTATGACATTCTCAAGTGGATGAGCTTTAGAGTACCTCACACTTGTGATTGTTGAAGGACCGGGTTGATCTTGCACTTCAGAAGTCTGTTCTGGAGGAGGGGTGGCTGGAGGACTTCCATGTTGTGGTTCATCCTCGTGTTGTGGATCTTGTGCAGGTACTTCATCTTCATTTCTGAACAGAAATCCGTCATCTTCATCATTGTACCTGCGTAGATAGCCATTGATTATTGTTGGAACTGACTTAGAGATTGTGTTTGGTTTTCTTTGCAGTTCTTCATGTGTTGTATCTTCAGTGTCATCTTGAAACCTGTAAGGATTAGGACTGTTAGATTTGGTTTGAGATTCATCAAATACAACATGTGGAGTTTCTTCCACTTTTCTGGTTTTAAGATTAAACACTCTATAAGCTCTAGAGTGTTCTGAGTATCCAAGAAAAATACCTTTGTCGCTTTTGGCTTCAAATTTGTCCAGATCAATTTTATCATTGTTATGTATGAACACCTTTGAACCAAAAACTCTGAAGTATCCAAGGGATGGTTTCTTACCTTTCAGAAGCTCATAGGGAGTTTTCTTGAATACCGGTCTTACCATGGCTCGATTGAGAATGTAGCATGACGTGTTTACTGCTTCTGCCCAAAAGGTTCTGGAGAGTTGATTTTCGATCAGAAGCGTACGAGCCATCTCCACCAAGGTTCTATTTTTCCTCTCCACAACCCCGTTTTGTTCTGGAGTTCTTGGGGAGGAGAACAAGTGTTCTATTCCTTGGTTCCTGCAGAAATCAGTGAAGGAGTGGTTGTCAAATTCTCCCCCGTGATCAGTGCGAATGGAGCATATCTTGTGGACATTTCCATGCTCAATTTTATTGAAGAAGTCTTCAAAAACATTCAGTGCATCATTCTTATGAGCCAGAAATTTCACCCAAGTGAACCTTGAAAAGTCATCTACAATGACAAAACCATACCGTTTGCCAGTGAGACTCAGTGTTCTAGTAGGTCCAAATAGGTCCATGTGCAACAGTTCATATGCTTTGGAAGTACTTACCGGTGCTTTCGATTTGAAGGATTTTCGGGTCTGTTTTCCCTGTGCACATGCATCACAGAAATTTTCATTTTTCTTGAATGGAATTTCAGGAAGTCCACTTACAAGTTTGAGCCTCATTATCTTGTTCAAAACATTGTAACTCGCATGTCCAAGCCTACGATGCCACAATGTAAGCTCATCCTGTTTATTTGCTACAAGACATAAATCATTATTTTCTGGATCATCCAAATCAACCATGTAGATGTTATTCATTCTTTTTCCAGAAAATTTGAGACTTCCTGTTTCCTTATCAAGGATTTGACATGAATCTGATTCAAAAACAATTTTATGGCCTTTATCACACAATTGACTTATGCTAAGCAAATTGTGATGAAGACCATCAACTAATAGTACATTATCTATTGAGTTGGAGGCAAACTTACCAACCTTACCTGAGCCAATGATCTGGCCTTTGTTGTTACCTCCAAAGACAACGTGACCTCCGTCTTTTTCCACGAGCAAACTGAATTTTTCTTTATCGCCCGTCATATGCCTCGAGCAGCCACTATCCAGGTACCATTTGTTTTGATTGTGAGCTGCTAGGCATTCCTGCACATGTGGATCAGACAAGAGGTTTTGGTACCCAAATTACTTTGGGTGCCGTTTCATCATTCATGCCAAACAGTAAATGCTTTGGAATCCAGATTTGTTTAAATTTCTGTTTTAGTGGATTGTTCCAGCATTGTTTTTCATTGTGCCCAATCTTTTTACAGATCTTACATGATGATGGCTTATGAACAACAGTGGATTTTGGATTCTTAGTTGCATGCATAGGCATCTTACCCTTTTGTTGCCTAGTGAGCTTAGCATTAGGAACTTGCTGTTTTGCCTTGGGACATCCCTGTTTGGGGTTGGTAGCAAACTCCTTAAGCTTAGTTGGAACAAATTTGGTAGCCTTAGGTTCCTGGTTTTTGCCCTTGGTTTGATTTTTCCTTTTCCTTGAGGGATTTTGATTGCTAGAACTTGGGATAGGATCAGTGAAATTAGTCAGCAGATTTTTTCCTGTTTCCTTTGGCTTGGGATTTTGAAACCCAATCCCATGTCTAGCAACAAACACATTGGATCCTAAGATTGCATCTAGATTCTGTTTGCTCTTGACAAAACTAGATAGATCCTTTGTTTTGCCTTTCAATTCCTTTTCAGCTTTTTCCAATTTCTCTTTTAGATCAGTATGCTCATTGTTTAGAGTTTCAAGGAGGTTCATTAGATCATCTTTCTCTTTTTGAGCTTCTTGAAGCTTAATTTTCATGCTATCCATCTCTTCACTGTGTGTTTGTTCATCTATTTTCATCATGTCAATTACCTTATTCAGAGATTCAATTTCATCATTATTATCAGTTTCATGAATAAGGAAATTAACTTTCTTCTTGAGTGCTTTATTTTCTGATTTGAATTGACGGAATTTTTCAAAAAGGACAGTGTATGCTTCTTCCCATTCAGCAGTAGAAAAAGACTCAAAGGAAGAATTTACCTCAGAGGAGTCATCACTCCTTGCCATAAGACAGTGAATCTCGTCATCTCCTGAGGTAGCTTGACTTTTTTCATCATCGTCTTCATCACTCCATGTAGCCAGCATTGCTTTGGCTTTCTTGAAGACGAACTTGTCCTTTTTCAGTTTCTTCTTGAGCTCGGGGCACTCTCCTCTCATGTGTCCCTGCTTCTTGCACTCATAGCACACAACATCAGATTTTTTATTGGACGAATCAAACCTGTTGGTGCCTTTTTGGAAAGGTTTGGAGTTTCCTGAACCTCTTCTCTTGAATTTTAAAAACTTCTTAAACTGTCTAGTGAGCATGGCCATTTCATCATTCTCACTATCAGTAGAGGTTTCAGACTCAGACCCTTCCTGTTGGGCATTCTTTTTGGAATCTGAAGATACTTTATTGGAGGCCTTCAAGGCAATTGACTTCCTTGGATTCTCTTCAGTTTCTTTTCTTTTTACATTTAGTTCATAAGTCATGAGAGATCCAATCAATTCATCCACTTTCATTGTTGAAAGATTCTTGGAATCCTCGATGACAGTGACTTTGGTGTTCCAAGAGGATGGAAGAGACCGAAGTATCTTCCTCACCAAATCACTTTCTGAGTATTCCTTCTTAAGACCTTTCAATCCATTTATAAGTACCATGAATCTAGCAAACATGTCAGAAATTGTCTCATCACGGTTCATCTTAAACATTTCATATTCTGAGACTAACATGCTTACCTTGGATTCTCTCACCTCAGACGTACCTTCATATATCAACTCGAGCTTGTCCCACATCTCCTTAGCTGAGGTGCATGTGGAGACTCTCGAGTATTCCTTTGGGTGGACCGCGCACTGCATCATGTTGAGGGCGCTCCAGTTGAGTGTCCCTTTTGCAATCTGGTCCTTGGTCCATGTATCTTCGTCTTGAGGCAATCCATATGGTCCTGTTCTGACTATCTTCCACAATTCATAGTTTTGTGCTCGTAGAAACACCTGCATGCGGTTTTTCCAATATGGATAGTCAGTGCCATCAAAGAAGGGTGGCCTGGTCACAGAGTGTCCCTCGGCCATATACCCCTTGGTAGATTCCATTTGATCGTGAATCTCCTGATCGTTAGATCAAATAGATAAAGCAATAAATCGGAGAAACCACGCTCTGATACCAATTGAAGGGTTGCGGAATTCCCAATATGGTAATCTAGAAGGGGGGTTGAATAGATTACTGCCTCTTAAAAACTATTATCACGTTCTTTTTCTTAAAGCACAGATTATCAAGACAGTATCAAGATCTAAACTATGTGTAGATGATGTAGAAACCTATCTAGTGTGTGAATATGCAACGTGTCTATCAAACATCTATCGTAGAAATGATCAAACCACGAGACACGCAGATTTACGTGGTTCGGAGTACACAACAGTGTATCCTACGTCCACGGCACACACACACACACAGAGTAAACTGCTTATGAGCGAGTTCAGTGACTACAACTCACACACACACGTGTTTTCTGATGTGCACCCACGATCAGAACAACACACACACGTGATCTCAAGCACAAGAGACGCTTGAATCACACAAACACACACACAGTTGATGAGAATTATGAAACAGGAAGAGTTCAGAGTGTAGGAGTAAATCCTAATGTGGAACTCTTCTGAGAACGCCTGGATGGAGTTCAAACTTCGACTTGAGTGCTCTGGACTGATGGAGAAGGTTGAATCCACGACGATCTATCTTCAGTACTGCAGGATCAACTGATCTTTCGGTCTCTGCACTGCAGACTTGAAGCAGAGCAGCAGCAACTTCTTTTCTCTTGGACTTGGCTTTAGGGTTTTTGGTTGTGGCTGCTTCTGTACGAGATTCTCTTCAAAAGGATGCTTATATAGTTGTGTTTTCATGTGGAGAGTCGTGGGACTTGAAAACACAATCTTGGATATGAAGGAAGGTTTCCGTATTTGAAGATCCTCTGCGTCTGTCGACAGGTTCTGAGTATCTGTCGACAGATTGCAACAGATTTGCAACAGACAGACTTCAGGTTGCTCTGGTCTGTGGCATCTGTCGACAGGCGATATCCATCTGTCGACAGGCAGAGACAGTTTTGCCAAAACACAGAACTCTGGCATTTCTGTCTGCGACATCTGTCGACAGGTCTCTGAGAATCTGTCGACAGGTGCTCTCAGTACTCTTCAGTCTGATCACAACTGTGGCATCTGTCGACATATGCCTTTGGGTCTGTCGACAGGTACATGTATACTCTGTGATTGTGATCATTTTCTCATGATTTGAGAAGGCTTGGTTATATGCATTTGTACCTGCATGATAAAACATGTATAGTTAGGTATAATGTAGACATAGATAACCAAATATTGTATCATGTTAATTGACATGTATGAAACCTCAATTCAACTCATTCATCATTAAAAACATTGTTTGACTTTCATTTATCACTTAGAGTGTGAATTCACTTAGTTTCCAGAATATGAGTATTTCTATGGGGCGACATCTGATGTCGCGACGCGCTCGGCAGTCGTGATGCGCTCGGTAGTCGTGACATAAGCTGAAAGGCAGACCACTGGAATGCTACATTCCGGGGTCCCCCACAGTACAAACACAAAATCATGGGGAGGAGATCATGGGAAAAGTATTTAAAACATGAAAACACACAAAGGGACTTCCAATCACTCGGATTGGAAAGGGCACAAGAATACCTACAAGCCACAGCCGCCTCCTCCTCGCTCCATGACACTGCTCCTGAGCTCCACACGAGCCGCCGACACCACCAAGCTCCAACTGCCGGAGAGGGGAAAGCTTTTCCCCCCAGATAGGAGGAGGGAAAGGAGAAAGAGCCCAAAGAAGGGAAAGGGAGAGCCAGCCAAGGCTTTTAGCCTCCGGCCCCCAAAACGCGACGGGGCGGGGCGTCGCGATATGAACCTTATGGCGACGACCGCCGAGACCACGACGACAACGCTTCCTGCCTGGATTCTGCGACAACCTTGACAGGTCAGTCTGCCACGCCTGCCACTCTGACAGGCGTCAGACGACCACAAAGCGGAAAGCAGTCGTGACCCATTGACCAGGCGCGACAAGAACGCGATGCAACCACTGGTTGCGATAGGGATGACTGTCGCGACGAGAGGCTCCGTCGTGACACTAACCCGTCACCCAAGCCGGACGCGTTAGTGGCTAGTCATCCAAACACACAAACGAAGAAATCGGAAGCCAGAGATGTTACACATAGTCCTAACTACCATCTAGAGGAACACACACACATATCACATAGCACATAGCACAAACACACACTCGCCACCTAGGCAAACTAGTGATGAATCTAGGTAAACTGTGCAGACTGGGAGAAGCCCTCTCCACCCTATACAGTGGTACTTGTCCACCTCCAGGATTTCATCCTAATGCCCTTAGGATAACACTTATACGTTGAGCCTTCCCATAGGGACTTTAGTACAGTATGACTCTCAGACCTCTATGGTAGCAGTGTCAATATCGGCCAAATTTTACTCATTATCACCTTGTCACATGTTTCATTCATTCACATACACATTTTAACTCATTTATATGCGCTTTAACATAATTACACATGGTTCAATTTACAGTACATGATGCTTCTGTTCACAGTGATTATTAACTCATAACAACATCCTAATCCTACTACTAATCACAGTATTACACATGATTAAACTAAAACATATTTATCATGGTCACATGACCTATTAAACTAATAACATTGCTTGCTATTATCAAAACATAACGAAATTTTCACCACAGGCTTCAAATAAATTATATGTCACATACGTAGATTTTAAGATTTTTTGAAACAGTAAATCTAATTTTAACACATGGTTCACATCAAAATAGTCATACCTAACAGTTTTAAAACCTGAAAATAGTAATCATATGATCATATAAAATTTCTGAATCCCTAACATGCAACAAATCTAATTATTCAGGATTAAACATAGGTAAATCATATTTATCTCATTAATATAGAAATTTCAATAAATAACACTATGTACAGAAATTCAAAATATCCTCATGACATGACCTATAGACTTTACTTGACCTCATATAAATTTTACAGCATGCATATACACCCATAATTCCGACAAACATGCCACAGAGATCAAATCAGCCATTCTATAAAACTTGAAGAACTTGGCGGCACATGGGTTGCCGCCAACGGTTAACGGCATACGATGTTGCCGCTAACACAAGAACTTGGCGGCACATAAGTGGCCGCCAACCTTTTGTCTGCAAAAGTGTAGACTGAACACGAAAATACATGAGAAATGGGGTTCCAGAACTTGAATAAAAATCCAAAAAAATACCTAAGACCTAAAGGATATGGGTAGGGATGTAGTCGATCACTTGCCTTATAAAAATTCTACAAATGGTTAATTAGGTTGATGAAGCTCTACTCGGCCAAGCCATGAAGCTGCTTAAATCTCATCCTGAATCTGGTCTTTGTGTCGATGTAGGCCACACACCGGAGTCGGGGATGCTTCCTCTATGATTGGACTATCTCCCAGTCGATGCAGATCGCCGGAAGACTCCTCCAATTTCTGGATCAAGCTTGCCAAAGAACAGCTTTTCTCACAGAAGCCTTAGGGTTTTCACAAGAGCAATAAGACCTAACCCCGCCGAAAAGATGGGTGTTTTATAGACTAAAGGGGTCGGGGTACGAATTAGGTTAGGGTTCCTACCATTAAGGATAGGTTTCCTAAACAAGAACCATAGGAAATGCAGCCATTTCCAAATATGAAATCGTAATAAAACTGGGAAATAGACGTCAACATTTGCTACCTCTAATAGGGATTCAGCGTCCATCGATCTGGATGTCAACTTCTTCTGGCCATGCAGTTAACGGCATGCATGTTGTCGTCAACATGCAATTAACGTCAATTTGTGTTGACGACAACTAGCATTTCGGCCAGAACACAGAAATACCTCAAAATAGCTATACTTATACACCATAAACAACTTATTGTGCACAAAAAATATATAGATGTCATATGCGCAGAATAAATATGCATATATACATATGTACACAGCATAATTACATACAATATGCATGGAATAACTAAATGTATTATGCACATCAATAATTAGATACTATATACACAACATTATTTAAATACAATATGCATAGGATTTAAATAAGTACAATATGTACAGAATTAACTAAGTACTTATATTCACAGAAATAAATATATACAGGTACATATATATATACATGCATACGCACATGAGTAACTAAATACTTATATTATGCACAAAGTTAAACAAACACAATTTAAATAAATTTCGAGGGTCTCACACTCTCCCCCCCCCCCCCTCAAAAGAGATCTTCGTTCTCGAGGATCGGAACGAATACCTCTGGAGACGTCGTCGGCATCATCTCCGGTTAACAAATTCTCCTTGGTCGATGCTTGTGGTCTTGCTACTGGCTTCTTTATTGCTGTTGGAACATCTCGTGGAACAAACTTCTTCAGCCTCGGACACTCTCTGATCCGATGATCCTTACTGCCGCACTTGAGACATCTTCCTGCCTTTAACCAACACAAGTCCCCACCATGACGCTTCCACATTGCACACTCTCAGGCTTCTCTCCCTGGTACGATTCCAACCTACTCTCCTACCTGCTCGCTGCGCTGAGAGCCTCGTCCAAAGTGCGGGGGTCAGACTCTAAAAGTTTAGCTCTCGATGATGGTTTTGAAATGTTGTGGAATTACTGCTATGAAGAAATCCAGAAGGGGGGGTGAATAGATTTCACTAGACTTTGAAATTCACTTGATTAGATGCTTAGATTTAGAGTTTAATCACAATTTTGAACAAGTTAAATAGAATAGATGTTGAAGAACCAGCGAGCCTATCAAATATCTAACGCAATTACCAAGCAAACCACATAGACAAGGAGATTTAAGGTGGTTCGGATTACACAACTGTGTATCCTACATCCACCATCCACACACACACACAAAATGGCTTATCTCGCCAGTTCAGAAAACAAACTTAACAACACACACACTCTGAGATATGGAAATCTCATATTCAATCACACACACGAAATTGTGCACAAGGATTGCATCAATTTCACAACACACACTTCAATAGAGTGAGTTTGAGATGAAGAACTAGTCAGATCAATTGAAACCCAAAGTTGAAGAAGACTAGTTCAAAGGTCCCTATTTCTGCTTCAAAAGCAGAGATGAGTTCTTCTACTTCAGCTCCAAGAAGAAGACTCTAATGGCTCGAAATTCTTCATCAAATGGATCATCCAAGATACTCAAGACTTTGATTCCTTCAGATCTGAGAGCAATTCGCCAGGATGAAGCCTTCTTCAGAAATATAGGGAATATTATGGAGTCTGGAAGAGCAGAGGAGTATCTAGATCAATCGTCCCAAAAAGCCTAGTGGATAAGGGGTATTTATAGCCCTATGGGTCCACAAAATATCTTGGGAATTGGGAGAATAGAAATTCCCGCCCAAAACCCCTTTACCAAAATCATCCACGTGACTTGGTAAGTTTAGATCTGGAGAATCATCCGAACTGTGTCGACACTACACAATTATGTGTCGACACTTAGGTTCCTAGCTTGGAAACAAGCTTCTAGGACAGTCAACTAGTGTCGACACCACTGGGTGTTGTGTCGACACAATTGGTACATCTTCACACATAGGCTTCTGGGACAGTGGTCTAGTGTCGACACCACTGGATGCTTTCTTCTTGTAAATGAGCTACAAATGAAGAAAAACAATGTGAGATATAAATGAAACATGTATAGCATGATTTTCAAATTTTTATGAATCATACTTAAACATCATCAAAATAAGAGATCTAACAATCTTCCCATTTTTGATGATGGCAACTATGATTCATCAAACACGTTTATTTCTCTCACATATTATCTTAAGAGCATCCATTGACATTATTCTATGGTATGTATGAAACATAACAATGACATCCAAAAAATTTCATCACTCCACAAACAATCATGTCATTCATTTTTCATTTGTAAAAGGAAGCAAACATGCAATCATCCAACAACCAAAAACATCCATTGTCCAACAATCATGTCATTCATAATACATATCATAGTCCATATCAAAAGATAGAGTTCATATCAACAATGAGAAGTTCTTCTCCCCCTTTGACATCATCAAAACAAACACCCATCAAGAGGTTGGAGGAGGAGGAGGAATAGGTAGTAAGATGCATTCGATTTCCTTCAGTCTTGCTTCCAGAGCACTCAAATTACTTCTCATCTGAGTTTGCATGGTTGACAATCTTGTGTGCAGAAGATCTTCCATTCTCTGATGATACTCATAAATATTTTCTTGAAAGATCCGTAAACTGTGAGTTTGGTGTTGAGAAGCAGATGATGAACTAGGAGTTGTGCCATGCTGCTGAAAATGGGTGAAATCAGTCCTGAAGTCTGATATCTCTTGGTCAATATGAGCAACATTGGTTCTCACCTGTCCATGTCTTCAACTAAGTGAGCAAAAGATAAGCGTATTTTTTACACTTGATTGACAGCCTCTTGACTAGAGAAAAGTCCTTGTTAAGTGTTGGCCAAATTGCATTGAGAACTCCTTGAGTCTTGAGTTGAAGTTCTTTAAGTTGGGTACAAGTATCACCCAAAGTGCCAATTAACCTGTTGAATCTTCTGGTAGCATACTCAGCTGCTTCATGATGTCTGACAAACTGACGATTGACAGAATTCTCTAATCTCTGAATCCGAAGATCAAATCTATGAGACATTTCTGTTATGGAGGAATTGAGATTATCAAACTGTGTTTGGAGAAATTTGTATAACTCTGGTGGAACAGAAGGTCCTCCAGAAGAATTGGAAGCTGAACTTTGAAATTGGTGGAAAACGTTGGAAGGAACAATGATATTTGAAGGAGGAGGAGATGTATGAGATGTAGGTGCAGCTGGTGGCTCAAAAGGAATCTCAGCCTCAATGTGTGGTTGTTCAACTTGGTCAGCTGGAGGTACATCAACCTCTCGAACATGGTGTTCTTCTACATACTCTACTGAAGGTTGTGGGTCTGCAATGGGTCCTCTACTAACTTGATCTCCCTCAACTCGAAATCTCATGAACTTCTGTAAATGATGCAAGCAATAGATGTTGTTCTGAGGAATTTTCTGTACTTTCTCATTCGCAAGAGAGACCTCAAAATGTTTGAAGACAACAGTAAGATGTGCAGTATAGGGAAATGACCTGAAAAGGTCTCTTCTGATTGTTTTAGACATGTTTTGTGTCATTATCAGATTTAAATTGACTTTAATGCTCTTCTTCATACAATACACCACAAATATCTGAATATTTGTCATCCTATTTCTGCCACCACCTTGAGGTGTGATAATGGTGGTCAGAATGTGATGTACCAATCTACGTACTGGAGGAAAAGTGTTTGTGTTGAATCTGGTAACATGTGTTTGCCTCGAATCTATCTTGTCATGTGGAAGACCAGTCAAGAGAGTGTATGCCTCATGAAGATCAAATTCTAATTCATTGTAATCTTCACCATCATTAGGAAATGCAAACATTGTAGAAGCTAATTCAGGAGTAAGGAGTATGGAAACACCTTTCACTTCTGATTGAAAACCATCTGGCACTTCCACTAGATTCAAATAGATTTTTTGTACCAATCGAGGGTAGAAAACTCTGATGTCAGAAATTAACTTCAACCAACCTTGAAATGTGAAAAAGGAGATGAAATCTGAAAAAGCGACAGCTAAACTCTGATCAGTTATATCCACAACCCTAGGTTTAAGAATGGCTCTCCCTTCAGAAGCAACCTTAGAGGGTGTGACTACAGGGTTTCCAGATGATTCATCAGACTCAGAATGTGACTATTCTTCATCGGATTCTGAGGAGGAGTCCTCTTCAACAGATGGGTCAGAATAAGAAAGAAGCTTCCTTCTCAAGTAACGGGAGGGCATTGGAGACTTGCCTTTACTCAGAGGAGACGACCTTCCCTACTTAGATGGAGTTCCGGAAGGAGTAACCTCACCCTTTCTTTTCGATGGATCATGTCGAACCTTGCTCCTTCTCTCCAGTTGAGGTTCATCAATGACGATGCCCTTTGCAGCCACCCTGGCCTTTGCCCCTCGCCTGGGAGTCTGATTGGGAGCCATGATGGAGGGAAGAAAGAGAAGAGAGAAAGGGTGAATGGCTGAAGAAGAGGAGACGGGAGCACAGGGGATCAGTTCCTTGGGAGGTGGAAGGAGGGAGGAATTCAAATAGGGTAGAAAGTGGAAATGGTTGGGTCGACATAGGACATATGGTATATAAAATGGGTTTCGACGCCACTAGAAGAGGGATAAGATAGACCCCTGGCTCAATTACTTTAAACATGATCCGGCGGTCAGGTCCAGGTGTGTCGACACACAACGAGAGTGTGTCGACCTGACAGACACTCTGGTGTCGACACATAGTGAGGAAGTGTCGACACACTTTGACATGAATCACTAAATTTTTGAGAAAATTGTGAAGGAATTTCTTTATTATGATGTAAAATATCTAAAGTCATTTATTCAAGGTTTTTTAATGTGATAAGGAATTCATTTCCATTTTCCCATCAAAATACCATTATAAATTCACTGAACTGAAAAATTTGTCTAGCAGAAGTTGATCATTAAAACTTTCTAAGGCACTGGGATAATAGTTTAATTGACATAATATATGCTATGCAGTCAATTGCAATCTGTTATACTTCACTAAACCAAAGTAAGGTGATTTCTTCAGGATTAAGACAATTATTATTGAAATTAAACATTCTCAAAAGACTTGATTCAGGCTCAAGTTGTTCATTCTTAAATTTTTCTTTTAAATTGATTGAATTTTCTATAATTTACAGACAATGAGCATTCAAATGTAGTAAATCTTTGTCACTTAGGTACACATGCTTTTTACACACCAGAGTCCCCAGTTACTAAAGATTTACTAATTATCCTACTTCAAGGGGTGAATGAAAATCTTTTTACATAGAAATATACGTATATCAGACGCCAATATTTCTAGTTACTCAATTAACATTGGTTTTTATCATTTTGATTTTACCCATTAGAATAGAGATAACAAAACACTTCATGACATACATGGTACTTCACTTTTTGTGAAGGTTTGCAGTTTCTCAGTGTATATGTCATTGCTTTGTCAAAAGAAAATTTTGGAAATGAACATTGAGACAATTGAGACAACTTTATCCCTCATTAGTCATAAAAGAAATGTGTAATGTCAATACACAGTTGAACATAATTCCATTCAAGAAATCAAGTTACTTTAGAATTTCAGAATATAAAAGAATATTGACTGAAAGGGATATGTCCTAGCAATTAAATGGTCAATCCTGGTTTCCTTCAGAAAAAAATAATGAACATCTCATGTATTAGACACTTTTTCAACACACTGGATCAATTTTGGTTTTATGAGAGAAAATGTCAATGAAGTCCTTAGCTCCCCCTGAATTATTGATTTCATTTATTTTTCATCAAAAATAAGGAAATCCTTCTTCAATGAATGAATGATTGAAATGAGCAATTGAATTGGATGAAGTTTACATTTAAGAATTGAGAAACGTTTTTCAAGAAGAATGTTGGTACAAGAAGGAACATGTTATGACAGGATTGAATGAGAAATTTACTCACAGCTCAGAAGTTTCACAAAAGTTCACATATCCTCAGCATTTTATCAGATCAATTTCAACAGCTTCATGTGCAAATCTGATTTCCTTGAAGTCAAATCTCAAAACTCACCTTTACTTCTCAAACAGTAATGCTCCCCCTCAATTTGTGCATCAAAGAAACACTCAACATTCAAGCAATGCATATTCAATCGTAGCAATCAAATTTCAGCAAACAATCATTGAAGGACAAGCATGTTTCAAGAGTAGCATTCACAACATAGAAGAAATTTTCATTTTTCAATTTTCAAGTTGTCTAAAAATAATAATAAAAGAAAATTGATTCTTACACATGATATATCATGGGTACTAGGCGGAGAATTTCCCTCAACACATAATGATAGTTTTCAAACAAGCATAACTTGTTCTTCCACTAATCACCATTTGATATACCTCATAATCTTTGCATAAGAGATCAGTTTATTTTTCAGTTTTTATTCCATATTGCAAATTCCATGTTCTCTTCGTAAAGATGTGAACGTATCATTAGCCAATGGTTTTGTAAAGATGTCTGCAATTTGTTTTTCAGTGTGGATGAATTATAATTCAATGTTTTTATTTGCAACTTCATCCCTAAGAAAGTGATGCCTAATCTCAATGTGTTTTGTTGTAGAATGTTGGATTGGGTTTTTGGAAAGATTGATTGCACTAGTATTGTCACACATGATAGATGAACATCCAATGTCAATATTATAGTCAAGTAATTGATTTTTTATCCACAACACTTGAGCTACACAACTTCCTGCAGCAACATATTTTGCTTCAGCAGTAGAGAGTGCAACTGAGTGTTGCTTCTTGGATGGCCATGATATCATGCAATTTTCTAAGAACTGACAATATCCACTAGTGCTCTTCCTATCAAGATTACATCAAGCATAATCAGCATCAGAATATGAAATCAAATTAACCTGACATCCAGCTGAAAACCATAATCCCAAATCTCAAGTCCCACAGAGATATCTAAAAATTCTCTTAACTGCAAGCACGTGACTTTCCTTTGGACTAGACTGAAATCTAGCACAAAGACATACACTAAATTGAATATCTGGCCTACTTGCAGTAAGATATAGGAGAGATCCAATCATACCTCTGTATTGTTTTGCATCAACTGATTTACCTTTTTCATCTTTATCAAGTTTAATGCTTGTGCTCATTCCGGTTGCTGGTTTGGCTTGTTCAAAATTGAATCTTTTGAGCAACTCTTTGATATATTTGGCTTCATTGATAAGGATTCCATCCTCAAGTTGTTTGACCTGCAAACCAAGAAAGAATTTTAATTATCCCATAAGACTCATCTCAAATTCACTGTGCATGTGTATAGAAAATTCTTCACACAATGAAGGGTTGGTGGAACCAAATATGATATCATCCACATATACTTGAACTACAATGATATGATTGTGGACTGATTTTGTGAAAAGAGTTTGATCCACCTTACCTCTGAAGTAATTTTTACTAACCAGAAAACTGCTCAATCTATCATACCAAGCTTTTGGAGCCTCTTTCAAACCATAAAGAGGTTTGTGCAATTTATAAACATGGTTAGGTTTATCAAGATCTTCAAAACCAGGAGTTTGAGAAACAAACACTTCCTCTTTTATGAAATCATTCAAAAATGCAGTTTTCACATCCATTTGAAACAATTTGAAGTTTTTGGAACATGCGTAAGCAAGCAAAATTCTAACAGCTTCTAACCTAGCTACTGCTGCAAAGGATTCCTCAAAATCAACTACAAATTCTTAATTGTATCATTTGGCAACCAGTCTAGCTTTTTTTCTTACAATCTTTCCTTCTTTATTCAATTTATTCCTAAAGACCCATTTGTGGACGTCTCCTTCCGCCCCCGTCTTCGGATGCCGACTGGCGTGGCTTTCTCCGACGGTGGTTCACGGACGTTCCGCTCCCTCGTTGGCGATGGAGAGTATGCCGGTTGACCTCGTTGACTTCTCGTTTGACCAGGTTGACTGAGGGAAAACAAGGAGAACCGAAAGGGGATGGGAGATGATTGTGATCGCCAGGGCCTTACCTGTGCCCAAGGAGTTGTGCTGATCACGCCGGAGTAGTAGCCTCGCGTCGCGGGTGATGGTGAAGCTCCAACTTCTCCTCCTTCAGCCGGCCAAAGGAAGAGAGCTCCACGGTCTTCTTTGGATCGTTCCTGCCACAGAACAAAACTCTATTAGACCCTAAATAGTGCAGCAAATGCTCAAAACGAAATGTGGAGGACCCAAAAGGAGAGTCCCGTACCGGTTGTGGACTTGAGAAGAGGGGTGGCCAAGTGTTATGACCACCCTTCTTCCCTCCGTTTTTGGTTGGGAAACCCCTTTCTAGGTGTGTAGGAAGGTGCCCTACGTGCCTAGAGTGCGTGGGAAAGAGTGTATGACGTGCAAATAGCTAAGAGAGAAAAGGAAGAAGAGAGGAAGAGGGGGGAGGTAATCCTCGTAGTTGTTGCTGCAAGATCCTTGCAAAGGCTCCTTCAGCTCCTTAGAACCCTCCTTGGACGTCCCAAGTGTTGAGAGGAAGAAGAAAACGAATTGTGGAAGGTAAGGTGTGATTTTCTCTCTCCTCTCTCAAGGTTTGAGCATATGGATGTCCGGCCTCTTCTCCCTTTGTTCAGAGGGACCAAGGGGGAGTTATATAGACAGTGAGCTCGGGGTTGAGAGCATTGGATGCTCAAGTGTGAAGAAACACACTTGCACATGTGGCACTCCATGTGTTTAAGCTCCAACCAATGGGGAGAGGCCAAATGGGATTTTTACTGGGTCAAAGGACTGCCAAGGTGGCCCATACACCCGTTGGGAACGGCTACATGCGTTGCATATCCGAGATAATGGTGTAAGTGGGCTGGAATCTCGGGTTAGTTGGGCAGACCCGGTAAACGCAGTTGACGTCCAGGGATCAGGCCGCCAACCGCATGCAGACGTCCATCGAGGTGGACGCCAACTTGTGTCAGCGTCCAGGGGGGTTGTCGCCAACCTGTAGTCGGCGGCAGTCGATGCTGCCGTCTACATGGGATCCGAGGCTGGTCAACACATGGTCAAACGAAGCTTAATGGGCCAAATTGCCTTGCGGGAAATGGGCCAAATCTCGCGTCTACAAATGCCCCTCCGAGACGTCTGGTCTTGCAAGGAAGCAGAGCGGACTGAAAGGTTGGCGTCTCGGTAAACAAAGGACGCGGAGATTTAATGGACGGGCCACTTCCGAGGATAGGAGTTCTAGCAAACCAAATGAAAGAGACAAGCTAGGAACAAATGATGAATCGTCTGAGAGACAGGTGTGAATAAAGGGTGATCTACCCGTGTAACTACAACCTCAACCCAATGGTAGGGTCCCTGGCGTGGCCGTGTCGGACTTTGACTAGTTTCCGGCGTGTCTGAGTCAAAGGAGTTTGTAATATGACGGTTGAATCAGGAGGGGTCTCGTAACCGAAACCGTGGGCTCGCTGGCCTAATCAGGACGTCGGTCCCGAATTTAGGAGGTCACGAAGACAAGGAGTTGGTTTGATCTCTCAAAGGATTATCAAAAGATTCTAACTGGAATCACATGCTTGGAAAGCCTAAAGTCCGGAATTAAGCTCGCAGCTGGCGAAGGCTCAAATGAACTCAATAAGGCTGGAATGATCATTTGTTGAAAGCACGGTGGGACAAGTAAAGAAGGGGGCAACAAAGACCCGATATCAACCTGGATAGTCACGAAGGACGAACCCAGTAGGCTACCTGAGCTGGGGAGCCATGGAGCAATCATATATTCGAGGAAAATCACCATTTTTTTTTTTTTTTTTGAGTGTTAGTAAGAGAATGTTAGCAGTGAAGATGCATGCTGGTGTGGGTTGCCTATCTAAAATGCAAGTTAGCACCAGAGGAAATTCTAAAGGCCATACGAATAACTGAGAGATCGCAAACCCATCACGGTTTTTGGTGAAGGGGAACTCAGGGTTCACGGTCGCCAAGTTATTCGCCTCTGGTGGGGTCCTATGTTAGACATACCTGTAACGCTCAAGGTCGCATGAGCGTTCCGAAGTTGAAGCGCGGCTTGTGCTTAAGATATCTGCAAAACAACTCGAAGCACGAGATAAAGATAATGGCCATATAAAGATTAAGCATTTAAGCATCTTGTTAACGTCACGCCGCCAACCTTGAACAGTCCACCGAACGTACCTGACAGCGGATCAGACCGAAAATATAGGTGATGGGAGTCCATAGGGACTCTACCATCTCCTACCTCCGTCCCTCCTGCTCCTGCTGCGAACCAGAGAGCAAAGAGACAGAGAAGAACAGCAAGATGGCCTCTTCATCGACCGGACAATCCACAGGCGCGAATCCCGGAGTTCTGAGTGAAATTCCGGGGCACCTGAGCGCACGTCTGGCCAATGGAGAGGTAAGTGATGATTGTTCTGCTATTTTCTGGGCTGAAAACGCCCCAAACAACTTTTCTTACAGAACCCCGCCTCCCATGCAGGAAGTTCCCGCATTCCCTAGCCAAGGCCAGGTACGGGCCTTTTCCTGGCTCGCGAATCTGGTTAGCGCGATAACACTGGACATGCGGAGCTTCATTGTCATGTGGAACTTGAACTTCATGGTGGTCCTGGCCAAGAATATGAAGGAGATGTGGTGGGGATTCGATGCCCTGGGGGCGCTGGTGGAGAGATGGCATCCGCACACGCACACCTTCGTGTTCCAGGGATTCGAGGCGAGCGTGCTGCTGGAAGAGGTGGAGCTGTTCTTGGGATGGCAGCGGTGTCTGGAGTATGATGCAGCGACTCCTCTCCTTCCATGGGAGGAGATTCTTGCAGACATCGTGCGGGACAAGAAAGAGGTGCTGCGAATGACGAACAAGGATGGGATCTTCCTGGACCGGCTGGCCTGGTGGTTGATCCAACATGTGAGGGAGATTGGTGGCGAGAGGGCAACCCGGAGACTGACACTCTGCCTGGCTGGTGTTTTCCTGTTCCCCACGAGTGGCGACTTCATCCTCTACGAGCATGTTGGGATTCTGTCTCTGCTGTGGCGCGGGCAGTCACTTGCCCCTGCAGTGTTGGCTCACCTGTACAGTTCGCTCACCACCATGAGCCTACGCGGACGCACGTGCGGGAGTTTGTTTCTGCTCCAGGTATGGATAGAAGCTCATCTAAAGTTTGATTTTGCTGATGCACAACCTACCCCCTCCAGAGTCTTCCTTCGGAGTTCAGTGCACTGCAGCAGGGCATGGTATGAGCCAGAGGATGAGATCAAGTGTATGACCGCGCACTTGAACGGCCAAGATGCTTGGAGAGATCACTTAGCATATCTGGGCATGGATGAATTCATTGTGAGGCCACTGTTTATGAGGACTATTGAGTTCAAAGCGCGGACCAGGGAAGGCAAAGATCTGTGGCTAATAGGAGCAGATCAGATGGTGGTGTATCAGCCACATCGGTGCCATTGTCAGCTTGGGATTCCACGGGGAATCCCCATTTCATTCAACAGCATCGATGTGATTGTTACTGGGAGAAATGAAAGGCTGATGAAGAAAGTGATGAAGGTTTGGGCGAGACATACAGTGAGCAGGAAGGTGGGTTTGGCTGTTCAGGAGAAACGGGAAGAGATCTTGAAGTATGAGGAATACAATTATAGCATTCTTCCCGTTGCTTGTGGTTATTTCATGGCCCGCAGGGCAAAGTGATGTACTTTTCAGATTTGAATAAGTGTAACACAATTAGATGAATAAAGATGTTTTTGCATTTGTGTTCAATTGACTTGCATTGATTGATGGATGTGTGGAATGTGGAATGTGGTGAAATGGGTGTGAAATGACCTCAAAGTATGTTCAAAAGACAGTGTTGTGAGGACTGAGTGCGGAGTAGTTGGCGTCCACATCGATGGCCGCCAACCTCTGGTTAACGTCTAACTTCTGGTCGCCAACCACTGAGACTGAGAATCGACGTCCACCTAGGTAGCCGTCTAGTTTAAACTCGACGTCCACACCTAGCCGTCTACCAGACTTCGAGGTCTGACATTGAAAGGATATTGACGTCCAGACCCTGGCCGTCGAGTGTACGCCAGCGGCCTGGGTTGACGTCAGATAAAGGTAAACGGCCAGACATGGACGTTAAATCAGTAAACGCCCTTTTTTTGAACCGACGCCTTCTCCCGGCGCCATTTCGTCTTCCCAAGCGCCGGAGAAGGAGAAAACGAACCCAGACCACCTTGCACCCTTGCTCGAGACAACATGAGGAGGAAAAGCGAACCATCATCCGGGGCGCCGCCAACCGGAGGAGGAAGAAGAAGAGGTGGAGATGGCTACGGCGGAGGAAGAGGAAGAAGCGGTGGAAGACGTGGTGGAAGGGGACGAGACCGAGGGAGGAGATGAGACGGAGGCGGAGGCACCTCGACGACCCCGGGTGAGTACCCTAAAAATTCTGTGAGTGTGATTGGATTTGGTGAAAAGACGAGGGAAACAGGGGAAGCGCCGTCGGGTCAGGTAAGAATTTGACGGCAACATCGGTTGCCATCGATTTCTTGCTGACGTCCAACCCCTTGCCGTCAAGGGGAACTTGACGGCAATGGGCCGGACGTCGACACAGGAACTAAACGGCCACCTCAGGACGTCTACTTTTAGTAAACGGCAGACCCTTGCCGCCAACCTTGAGTAAACGGCAATCGACACTGACGTTGAGTTTTCTGTGTTTTCTGCAGGGCAAGGGCAGAATGAGGAGCAGGGTGACCTGGGACTTGTGCTGGGCATGGTACCACGCGCTTCCAGAGGCCCAGCAGGCTCAGATTGCGAGGATGGGTTTCGGGCATCTACTCTCGGTACGCCCCTTTCACTTAGACATACCGTACCTGGAGGCGTTGAGGGAGAGATGGGAGGAGGACTGCAAGGCATTCATCATGCCTTGGGGTCACATGATACCCACATTGGAGGATGTGGCGTATCTGACGGGACTGCCGGTTCAGGGAGAGCCGGTGGTCGGATTGGAGAGGAGGGACTACTATGACGACATAGTAGAGCTACTGGGGCCAGAGTTCGTGGCTGGGAGGAGGAGACCGATCCGGAGCATCCTGCTCGGATCGTTGTCAGAGGCGGTTGGACTGAGGGGGAGGAGGAGAGGACCCCTAGAGTCACTGGATGAGTTCTATGCTGGAGTGCGGGGGGCACTCGACTTAGGAGACCGGAGCGAGGAGCGCTCGGTGCGGATTTTTGCCAGCTACCTCTTCGGACGTCTGTTGTTCGCGACGCAGTCATCACAGATGAACTGCAAGTTCGTGCTGTTGCTGAGGGACCTGGCGCAGGCGGGGAGGTACGCTTGGGGGGCTGCGATGCTGGGACACCTCTTCTCTCTCCTTCCTAGTAGCTCGCAGCGCTCTCAGAGCACAGGAGGCTTCACCCCCTTCCTTCAGGTACGCAATTTTTTCCTTTAAAGCTCAACTTGAATTTCAATTGATTAAATTGCTTGACTGACTGACTTTCTCTTCTTGCAGATCTGGGGGTACACCCGCTTCCCCATGGGGCGCGGGACACTTGTAGAGGGGCGCCAGATGATGGTGCCTCTCATGACGAGGTGGGAGGTGGCCCCGGACCCCAGGGTCACCGACAGGAGGGCAGGGGATGTGCGGGTCGCACTTGACCACTATCCGCACGACCAGGTATGAAACCCTCAACTAGCTTTTGCATTCTTTTTATTACTGCTGCATTTGATGTTACTGATCAGTGCCTTCTTGTTCTTCTCAGGTGGTGTGGACCCCATATCGGGGTGAGGAGGACGCCTCGCACCCGGCGGTGGCGGCAGGTCGCCCTTTGTTCGACCGCCACCTCGTTTTATTGTGCCTCGGGACATGTGAGGTACTGTATCTGGAGTTGGTGGTGCGGACCCTGGGCTGGCACCAGCCGGCCATCGAGGTGCCCTCCCTCGGGAGAGAGGGGAACTCACGTCGGCGGTTCTTTGCGGAGGACCGCGACTGGGGAGCTGACCACGGGAGCACCGTCGCCTACTGGCGGGCGGGCGGTGAGCAGGTGCTCCGCCACGAGGGCCTCCAGGACAGTTCAGCATACCTGGAGGACTACAGGACACGATATGCCGGGCGACTCCGGCTTGACCGACGAGTGGTGAGTGAAATTTCTAACGTTAAGCCTTGGTCGGATCTGAAATTGAATTAATTCTAACCTTGAAGCATTTGGCAGATGCCGGAGTCACAGGCCATCCGCCTCTTGGAGGGGCGACTGGCCGAGCAGGAGGTGGAGCTGACGAGGCTCCGGACCGAGGTCAGGACCCTGGTGAGTATCTTCAACCGTTGATCTTGAAATTGCCATTGATTTGATTTGATTTGATTTCTGACCAAGATGTTGTGCATGCAGAGAGGAGAGCTATTGAGGGCACAGGCGAGTCGGGATGCGGGGGCGAGCTCGTCCGTCCAGCCGGCCGGAGGGGACCTGGCGGTCCGCTTGCAGAGGGCCCTGGACCGAGCAGAGGCGAGAGTCCGGGAGCTTGAGGAGCAGGCTCGAGAGATTGGGGCTCAGGTAAGACACCAAACTAGTACTTTCTTTCAAAGTCTATTGAATGTTCTAACATGCTTGCCCCTTGACATGCAGCGGCAGGGAGGAGATGTGGCTACTCTCCAGACACAGATGGAGAGTTTGCGGCTGGAGTTGGTGAGGGTGGAGGGTCGCCTGCTCGAGGCACGGGAGCGGGAGAGGGAGGCGAGAGACCGCGAGCGAGACGCGGACAGGGCTCGGGCGGACATCGCGAGGGAATACGAGATCTTGAAGGATCGGGTCCTTCGGAGGCGCCGGGAGCAGCAGAGGACAGCCCAGCAGGAGGCCCCAGCGAGGACCGCGTCGGCGTTCGCCTCCCTAGATGACATCGTGTCACTAGGGGACCCCTCCGTAGTGCGAGGAGGGCTGCCGCGGCCAGAGGCTTCTACGGCTTCGAGACCCCCTCTCCCAGACCGGCGTCGGGAGAGGGAAGAGGAGGAGGTGAGCAGCTCCCGTAGGCAGAGGCCTACAGAGGGGGAGCAGAGAGAGAGAGAGGAGCGAGGCTCCTAGTTTGTACCACCAGGGGTATGCCCCTGTTTATGAGATGTACATGGATTTGATTATCATAGTGGAATTTGTGAATTTTGTGAGCTTTTGTGCTTGAATGGTTTGCTTCTTGCTCTTTGGTTCCTGCACCCTGTATCCACAACACTTAAAGAAACAGATTAGTGTAGATCTGTTTTTAGCCCCTTGCCTACGATATACCTTTCTTGAGATCTGGTCAAGGGGCTAATTTCTAATCAAAGATAGGAACATAAAATAACCGAAAGGGAAATATGCACATGCATTTTTTGTGTTTTGTTGTTTTGTTAATTTTTTTTGTTGTTTTTGATAAGAAAATAAGCAGAATGTTAACATATATACATGGTACCACTAATTTTTTTTTGGTTTTTGATTTTTTTCCATTTTTTTTTGGCTTTTGAAATTTTGGGAGAAATATGTACAATGTGAAATATATACATCAAAAGACTAACTTTTGTTATTTTTGCATTTTTTGTATTTTTTTTTTTTTTTTTTTATTTTTTTGGACTCTAAAACACATATTCATTACATGTTGCAGTGTAGGTTTACACGATCTACTTAACCACAGAGGCCAAGAGTGAGGAGGGACGTGCATGAATTCCTTGATGTTGGACATTGCCCCTAGCCTTCTTGATATCTTCCACTACGGAGGATCTTATACAATCAAATTGCCCCTAGTGGGAGAAATCGGAAGAAATGTATAGGAAGTCATGTAGGAATTTGGTTCAAACTACTTTTTGTTTCCAACCGACATCTCATATCAAACGACTTGGTCAACCATTGTTTTTAGGGGGAATTTCTTATTTTATTTCTGGGGTGGAGGCACGTACTTTTTGCTACCTCCTTGAGTTGGTCAGCCTTTTTCTGTGTACGTACTTTTTGCTACCCTTTTTTGACCTTCTGGCTCTTCTTTTCCCCATTGAGGCTTGATTTTGATATTTTGCCCCTTGCTTTTATTAGTTGTCCCTGTTTCATGGTGACCTTGTCCTTTTAAAAGAGAGCGGGTGGTCCCTTACTCGTAGTTTGTTCCGCTTCCGGGCATGACCGAGTGGGAAGAGAATAGGGGAAATACATTGACCGGATGAGACCGCCCGAGTGTACTAGTGATTTTCTAGCCAAAGGGCAATATCTCAACATCGTGTGGTGTGTGGATAAGCCTTCCTTACTAGTGGCCACATGGAGGAGTAAAGAAAGTAGACCCACCCTTAACAAGTGATGAATGACTGACTTGACGGACTGACCGACTGACTAAGGGTAGAACTTCTTGAGGTAGACTGCATTCCAGGGATGCGTTAGCTCAACTCCCTCGGCATCTACTAGCCTATAAGCGTTCCCTGAGTAAACCTCTTTGACAACGAACGGCCTTCCCAATTTTCTTGCAATTTGCTCCTGGGACCTGGTGCCTTTATGATTTTACGCTTAAGGACCATCTCACCCACTTCGAACTTTCTCTCAAGAACTCTTTTGGCATAAAAACGTGCAATTCTCTGACGATAGACTTGAGCATGGTCAGCCGCTATCATTCGTCTCTCATCTAAGAGTTCAAGTTGTGCCAATAAGGCTTCCCGACGTCGATCAGGATCAAGTTCGGAATCTAATTGAACTCTAAGTGAGGGGACGAAGATCTCGTATGGTAGTATCGCATCCGATCCGTATGTCAAAGCATAGGGGGTTTGCCCCGTAGGAGTTCGGACCGAGGTGCGATAAGCCCAAAGAGCTTCAACTAAGCGATCTGGCCAGTCAGCATTGTTATGAGACTTGCATGTTTTCTTTATGATTTTGATGAGAGTTTTATTAGTAGCTTCCGCTTGTCCGTTACCTTGTGGATAGTATGGTGATGAATGATGCAAATTGATACCATATTTACCACACATGTCGCGAAGCTCCTGTGAAGTGAACTGTGGTCCGTTGTCGGTGACGATGTCCCGAGGCACGCCAACCTTGCAAGGATGTTGCGCTTGATGAACTTGACAACCGTTGATGCTTTGACTTCTATGAACGCTTCCGCTTCAGCCCACTTTGTGAAGTACTCTGTGGCGGTCAGAATGAAGGATTTCTTCCGGACTTCTCCGGTTCTATCCGCGAGAGGACCGACCACATCGAATGCCCACATGGCGAAAGGCCATGGAGCAATAAGGGGATGAAGAGAGGAAGAAGGAGCATGAATTTTATCACCGTGCAATTGGCATTTAGCACAGTGACGGACAAATGGGTGCAATCTTCTTCCATGGTAGGCCAGTAATAGTGTCTTAGCAACTTCTGGGCAATTGCTCTACCATTGACATGGCCACCACATTCACTAGAGTGAGCAGCTTCAACAATGCTTTCAGATTCGATTTCATCAAGGCAACGGAGATAGACCCCACTGAGGGATTTCTTGTAGAGAACGCCACCTATGATCTTGTACCGTTCGGAGACACGGCGAATAGCCCGTCTATCGGCAGAAGTGGCGTAATCCGGGAAGGATCCATCTTTGAGGTAGTTCTCGATGTCAAAATACCAGGGATGGCCATCATCGAGGTCGATTTCAGGCTCCTTTGAGAGTGCATTGATTTGATGGGAGGGAGATTGAAGTTGAACAAACCATGGATCAGCATGAGAAGGGATTCTTAGCCTTTGAACAGAGACGGTTTCGGAGGACCTTCCTAAAGGGATGGGAATGGAAGAGGCCAGAGAGGCGAGGGAATCTGCTAGGATGTTTTGGGCCCTAGGAGTGTGGACAAGGGTGAGCTTCCTAAACTGCCGGATTACCTTTGCTACTAACTCTTGATATGGTCTCAACTTGGGGTCTCGGGTTTGGTACTTGCTGAGAGATTGCCGGAGTATCAACTGCGAATCTCCAATAATCCTTAATTCCTTGACTCCGAGCAACAATGCCATCTTCAACCCAACTAGGAGAGCCTCATACTCGGCCACATTGTTCGTGGCACGGAAGGTTAATTGGTAGGCGTGCGGGATGACTACCCCTTCCGGTGAGAGGAGGACAGCCCCTATTCCACTCCCTTTGGAATTTAATGCCCCGTCGAAGTAAAGTACCCATGAAGGCTCACCATCGATGATGGCTCCTAACTCTTCATCGGGAAAGCTTTCGTCGACAGGAGAATACGAAGGTAAGGGGTGATGGGCTAGGTGTTCAGCTATGGCATGCCCCTTGATTGACTTCTGGTTGACGTAGGTGATGTCAAATTGATTGAGAAAACTTTGCCACCGCATCAACCGCTCAGTCAGGACGGGCTTCTCAAGCAAGAACCGAATAGGGTCCATACGCGCCAAAAGTTTCACTTCATGTGCCAGGAAATAGTGCTTTAACTTTTGGGCAACCCAGACGACGGCCGCACATGTTCTTTCCATGGCGGTGTACTTCTTTTCAGCCTCATTGAACAACTTGGATAAATAGTACACCGCTCTCTCCTTCTTCTCGTCGTCATATTGGGCCAAAACTGCTCCAGTTGAATCTTCAGTAGTTGATACATAGAGCAATAAAGGCCGACCCGGGACCGGAGGAGCGAGAACAGGGGGATTGAATAGGTAACTCTTCAATTCATCAAAGGCCTTTTGACATTTATCGTTCCAATCAAATTTTGCCTCTCCTTTTAGCATCTCGTAGAAGGGCTTACAACGGATTGAATGCTGGGAAATGAATCTCCTAATGAATTGAAGTCTGCCAATCAGCCCTCTAACTTCTCTGATGTTCCTAGGAGGAGGCATTTCGATTATTGCTTTGGCCTTGTTGGGATCAATCTCAATCCCCCTTTTGCTAACTATGAACCCAAGCAATTTCCCGAAGAGACTCCAAAGACACACTTCTTGGGATTCATTTTAAGCTTATGCTCTCTAGACCGTTGGAGAACTGCCCGGAGGACCTCAGCATGGCCATGTCGAGTCTTTGATTTTACCAAGACATCGTCCACATAGACCTCCATGTGCACATGCATCATGTCATGAAAAATTGCCATCATTGCCCTTTGATATGTTGCTCCTGCGTTCTTCAATCCGAAGGGCATGACGACGTAACAGTAGGTCCCCCAGGGTGTTGTGAAAGAAGTTTTCTCCTGGTCTTCCTCCGCCAGACGGATCTGGTTGTACCCCGAGAAACCATCCATGAAAGATAACATTTCAAACCCGGCAGTGTTGTCCACTAGGACATCTATGTGTGGGAGAGGGAAATCGTCCTTTGGGCAAGCACGATTAAGGTCTCGGAAATCTATGCAGATCCTAACCTTACCGTCCTTCTTCATTACGGGGACGATATTAGCTACCCAATGTGGATATAGCACAACCCTGATGAATTTGGCTTTATGCAATTTGTCAATCTCCTCTTTGATCTTGAGTTCTAGCTTGGGATGTAGCCTCCTTAGCATTTGTTTGACGGCGGTTGCATCGGCTTTTAGGACTAACCGGTGTTCGACCAAAGAGGTGTCGAGTCCCGGCATGTCCTCGTAGGACCAAGCAAAACCGTCGGAGAATTCTTTAAGGATAGCTACCAATGCATGCTCTTCTTCTTCACTCAAGTTGGCACTGACTAACACTGTCTTCGGGGATTCTTTGGTGCCAAGATTGACTTCTTTAGTAGGTTCGTCTGCAGCCGTGGTGGGCTCGTCGAACCTCTTCGTGCCATCCACATAGGAGCTCACTGGGTCTTCCTCTTCTTCTGACCCAGATTCTCCTAACCCATCTTTCTCACTGAAATCTAGCAGATAGACTCCTAGACCGTCATCTACAGAATCACCTTCTTCAAATGTCTGAAATTTCTACTAAGGCAGGTTCCTCAAGAAATTCCGGGACTTGACTCAATTTGGCACACCTCTGGCCAAGGCCATGACATACCGGGCAGGAACTTGCCTACCTTTTTCTTTGCGAATGCATGGTTGAGAGGGACCAGACTCTCCTAATCCTGACTCTAGACTGGACTCTAAGCCTGACTCTAAACCCAAATCTAAACTAGGATCTAGACTGCTATGTACAGGACAACTATGCGCATGGGAAGTGCTCCCAAAGGGGTGAAAATCTAATGGGGAGAGCGTCGGCCCTTGGCCGAGCGGAAGAGATTCCAAAGAGGAAGGGTGCTCAATGGAGATCTCGCATTTCCAACTTTGATAATTGGCGTTTTTTTTTTTTGGGAATCAAGGCCCAAAACCATGAGTTGCTGGATCAAGGTGGCCCCGACTGGATGGGTGAGAGATAGAGATGGTGATGGGAGTGGAGTAGATGCGGATGGAAGATTAGAAGGAGAAGGAGATGAAGATGGTGGAGGAGAAGATGGGGGAGTAGGGAGATCAGAGCCAAAGAGGGAGAGGAGGCCAAAATCGTCAGAAATCTCTTTTATTTGGGCGTCCTCTTCCTTTTCATCCTCACTCTCAGAGCAAGGAATTTCTTCAATTACGGGCTCCCTGGTCCCCATTTGGGTCGGCCCCTGAACGAAATGCTCCCTTAAAGTCCAGGTAAGGGGTTGATATGGTATGAACGGGTCGGGATGGACCGGGTCTGGGTGAAAACCTAGACCGGCCTTAGGTAACATCCTCCTGATTGCTTGGACACTCTGGGTCTGCCCTTTTTCATCCGTACCCAACCCGCGGCCATGAACATAGCCGATGTTTGCCATCACTTCCCAACCTTTTCCCGGGAGACATGGGACACGAGGTTCTACGGTGGGCTTGGGAGGTTGGCTAAGCTCGGAGGGTGTGGGGAAGTCAAAGAGAGACATGACCGGCTTCTTCCCCTTATCCGGAACGAAAAGGTGTGGCATCTGCTCTGAAGTGATAGCATTAAGAGTCTCCAGAGTGGGAATGCTCTTGATCTTGATAATCCGCCCATTGTAAGGGAATTTGAAACATTGATGGGCGGTGGAAGGGACTCCTAGAGTCTGTTCTAGCCAGGGACGACCGAGGATGGCTTTGTAAGCCGGATCGACATCTAGAACTAGAAAGTCAGTGGACATGGTGACGGGTCCAACTTCCAGCTTAAGAGCAATTTTGCCTTTGGCAACCCTTTTGGAGTTGTCGTAGGCGGCAATGGTAGAGCAACTCGTCTCCAGATTTTCTTCCCCTAAACCCAATTGCTTAAGGGTCTTCATCGGACAAACATTGATAGAGGCCCCGGTGTCGATAAGAGTAGAGTCCACCGAAACCCCATTGAGGTTGATGGTGAGACAAAGAGGGAGAGAATGACACTCGGGGGTGGCGAGATCCTTGTCCGAAAAGGAGATCGAAGGTCCTTGAGTGAGGGAAAGGATGGCATTGGTGACCCCACTAGGAGGGAGGTCATCGTTAACCATGATTTTCTGAAGAAATTGGAAGAGAGTGGATTGATGTGACGGAGACCTCCGAATCAACTCTAAAATAGACACCCTTGCGGGCGTCTTATCAAGATGTTGGAGAATATCATATTCGGTGCCAGCCGGGGGCAGAGGAACATTATCCTCCTCATCCTGGGAAGGCCGCGGAGGTGGAGGAACGATGCGGTTCCGGAGTGTGACGTGGAAGGCCTCCTGAGACTGAGGGCGGATAAGCTGAAGGGGTCTAGTAGATGACTCAGAGGCAGAGGGGGTGAGGATGGTAGTGTAGTCATCTTGAGGGGGGCGGATCAACACTAAGGGTCTCTCCTTAAGGATGGCATCCACCGAGGTGGGAGGTTCCTGGGACTCTACAGTGGGACATGGATACCACTCATCAAATCCCTCTACCCCCCATCGTTGTTCTCTCCTCACGACCCGGGGTTCCAAACAAATCATGGTGTGGACATTTTCCTGGGATTTTGAGGAGGAGGGGTCGTTACTTTGGTGGTTGGGGAGAGGGTTGCTAAAGATGCCGAGGTCCCTTTTGGTGTACCTAGACTTGGCTATGGCCACCTTGACATCCTCCCAGTTGATTCTTCCCTGGTCATTCATATCATAGACCCAGTCACGAAAGGTAAAGCAATTGGTGATAAAATGACCATGGGCTCTATGGTACGGACAATATTTGGAGGTGTCAATCCTCGGGTTGTTATTCTCCCTTTGGGGGGAGTTGGATGGCATCACACGACATGAGGGCGAAGAACACGTCCTCAAGAGTCTCCGGGAGGGGAGGATAGTGCGACCTCTTGGGGCCAGGTCGGGTGTAGCCGGAAGAAGGGGGAGGAACAGCAGAGTAAGGCTTGGAAGGATGTGACGGAAATTGGTGAGGATTAGAGGGAGGATTAGACGGAGGGATAGAGGACTTGTTGGGAGGCCTCAAAGGCTGGCTGCAAGCACTTACAGACTCATTGACGGTCACCCCTTCAGTGGTAGGTGCCGCGGGAGCCTTGCGTGCTTTTGGCTTTCCTTCAAAGAAGTGGGGAAGAGAGGAGTCCTTGATTTGATTTTCAACTACCCTGGCTCTGTTGTAAAGATGTGAGAAGGAGTGGAACTCACTTAGCATTAAGACAGAACGGAGCACAGGAGTAGTGTTAGTAACCAAGAGGGTTATGGCTTGGGACTCCGGGATAGGAATGTCGGCTCTTGAGGCCATGGACCTCCATCGGTTGGCATAGGTTACAAAGTCTTCGTTCGACTTCATCTTTTCTGCCATCAAGTCGGAAAGTGTGGGGACTTGAGTGGCCATGTATGAAAAGTGCGAGATGAATCGCTCGGAGACTATGTCAAAATTAACAAGGTCAGATGCGGGTAGAGAGGTAAACCACCTCAAAGCTTCCCCTTCCAATGACTGTTGGAAAAGGTGAACTAAGAGGACCCGATCATATAACCACCGATGGGAATCCATGGTGAAGCCGGCGAGATGAAACTGGGGGTCGGAGGTCCCATCATACTTGCGGTATTTTGGGGCCTTGAAGTCGGGGGGAAAGTAAGCATTGGGGAGCTTGCAGTAGTTTAGTAGCGAATGAGGTTTAGAATGGGATAAGGAATCCACTACAAGCTTCCTAACGAGACCTTCAACCTCCGAAAGGGGAACAGATTTAGATTGAATGAGGGGTGCGATTTGGGTAGGTGGCGAATAGGCGGAAGGAGGAGTGGGAATTGGAGTATGCAAAGGAACGGGAGTGACAGGAGGAATGAAGGCGGAGACAGGAACTCGAGATGGGGTGACTGGTTTAAGAGTGGGTCTAGATGTGGAGGCATTGAATGGGGATAAAGATGGGGTGGAAGGGGAGGTAGCTGCCCAGACAGTATGCTTTGAAAGCATAGAAATGATATCGTCGGGCGAGTACCGGGACATGAGTTTAGCAAACTCGGGGTCTTCTTGACTGTTTTGGTCATGAGTGGGATTGACCCTCAAACTCACTTCTTCATTATCAGCCTGAGAAGATGATTGGACTGACTCCTCAGGCTGGACATTGGTATTAATCATACCGACCATTTCATTGATATTATCATCATATTCAAAAGCCGGTTTGTTAGTCATGTCAACAGGATCCAACCAAGTGTCCATTAGCACACAACCTATGGATTTTAAAGTGGTCAAAGTTGATTAACTTTACTGTTTAGACAGAAATGTGGGTTTCTACCAAACAATGTTAGCAATCAACGTCCCCAAAATTTTAAAAATTACCAAAGTTGTGTGTTGAGTTAAGTTGATTGGTAAGACCGTTCTCTCAAGGCTCACTCAAATCCCGGTAAGTAGGTGACTAGACAGGGTGGGTAAAGGTCCTCCTGCCCCGTACCGTGAGGGAATCCACGGAATTTAGGGACTTATAGAGTTTTCTTCGGAGCCAACCCGATTTACCCGAGCGGGAATCCCGAGTAAAAGGTTGTAAACCGAAGAAGGGTGATCCTAGAAATGTGAGGGGAGGCTAGAAAAGAGGAGAAGAAGACCCCCCTGGAGACTGAGGACTGTTAGTGACAAACAGTAAGCAAACAACAAATAAAAACAAGCAAAACAAGCAGAAAACAGAGGAAAAACAGGTTTCTGTGAAACTCAACGTCAAGCACGTTGACGCCAAGTTTATCAGAAATCAGTAGATGGCACAATCGACTGACGCTAACATAGAATAAACGGCACCCTAGATGGACGCTAAGCAGTGTTCAACGGCAGGAAGACTGGACGTTTACCTGGGTAGGCGGCAAGATCGCTTGCCGTCTACCTGGATGCACTCAGACCGCAGCAGCAGTGTTGTCCCACCGTGATCGCCAGAAAAGAGACTGTGGACGTCTCGTTCCGCCCCCGTCTTCGGATGCCGACTGGCGTGGCTTTCTCCGACGGTGGTTCACGGACGTTCCGCTCCCTCGTTGGCGATGGAGAGTATGCCGGTTGACCTCGTTGACTTCTCGTTTGACCAGGTTGACTGAGGGAAAACAAGGAGAACCGGAAGGGGATGGGAGATGATTGTGATCGCCAGGGCCTTACCTGTGCCCAAGGAGTTGTGCTGATCACGCCGGAGTAGTAGCCTCGCGTCGCGGGTGATGGTGAAGCTCCAACTTCTCCTCCTTCAGCCGGCCAAAGGAAGAGAGCTCCACGGTCTTCTTTGGATCGTTCCTGCCACAGAACAAAACTCTATTAGACCCTAAATAGTGCAGCAAATGCTCAAAACGAAATGTGGAGGGCCCAAAAGGAGAGTCCCGTACCGGTTGCGGACTTGAGAAGAGGGGTGGCCAAGTGTTATGACCACCCTTCTTCCCTCCGTTTTTGGTTGGGAAACCCCTTTCTAGGTGTGTAGGAAGGTGCCCTACGTGCCTAGAGTGTGTGGGAAAGAGTGTATGACGTGCAAATAGCTAAGAGAGAAAAGGAAGAAGAGAGGAAGAGGGGGGAGGTAATCCTCGTAGTTGTTGCTGCAAGCTCCTTCCAAAGGCTCCTTCAGCTCCTTAGAAGCCTCCTTGGACGTCCCAAGTGTTGAGAGGAAGAAGAAAACGAATTGTGGAAGGTAAGGTGTGATTTTCTCTCTCCTCTCTCAAGGTTTGAGCATATGGACGTCCAGCCTCTTCTCCCTTTGTTCAGAGGGACCAAGGGGGAGTTATATAGACAGTGAGCTCGGGGTTGAGAGCATTGGATGCTCAAGTGTGAAGAAACACACTTGCACATGTGGCACTCCATGTGTTTAAGCTCCAACCAATGGGGAGAGGCCAAATGGGATTTTTACTGGGTCAAAGGAGTACCAAGGTGGCCCATACACCCGTTGGGAACGGCTACATGCGTTGCATGGCCGAGATAATGGTGTAAGTGGGCTGGAATCTCGGGTTAGTTGGGCAGACCCGGTAAACGCGGTTGACGTCCAGGGATCAGGCCGCCAACCGCATGCAGACGTCCATTGAGGTGGACGCCAACTTGTGTCAGCGTCCAGGGTGGTTGTCGCCAACCTGTAGTCGGCGGCAGTCGATGCTGCCGTCTACATGGGATCCGAGGCTGGTCAACACATGGTCAAACGAAGCTTAATGGGCCAAATTGCCTTGCGGGAAATGGGCCAAATCTCGCGTCTACACCATTTAGTTCCAATTATTGACATTTCAGGATTTTTGGGAACAAGACTTCAAACATTATTTATTTTGAATTGATTCAGTTCATCTTGCATTGCATCTAACCAAGAATCATCTTTTAATGGCTCTATAATATTTTTGTGTTCCTCTTGAGAAATAAAGGCCATTTGATCTTGTTCAAAGATGTTTTCAAAATGAGATCTAGTGTGAATCCTATCATTGATATTTCCAACAACATTCTCAAGAGGATGGTCTTTGGAATATTTAAAATTACCTCTGATTGATGTACTTACCTGCTCCGGTTTCGACCTGATGATGTCTTGTGTCTACACAACTTCATTTTCATCAAGCTCTTTATTCTCCACTTGCTGATCTGATTCTTTTTCAAGAATTTCAACATCTTCTTCTTGGTTCCTACAAGAATCATGATCATTAGGTTTCTTATAATTTTCATCAAAAATGACATAGAGAGTTTCCTCTACAGAATTTGATTTAATGTTAAAAACTCTATATGACCTTGAATTCTCAGAATAACTTAGAAAAATGCCTACTTGACTTTTCTTTTCCAATTTATCTAGATCATATTTATCATTGTTGTGAATGAAGACTCTACTACCAAAAACCTTGAAATATGCAATGTGAGGCTTCTTACCTTTCATTAGTTCATAGGAAGTTTTCTTAAGGACATGTCTTACCATCACCCTGTTTAGAACATAGCAAGAAGTATTTACAGCTTCTGCCCAGAATTTCCTTGGAAGCTGCCTTTCAATCAACAATGTTCTGGCCATTGCCACCAATGTCCTATTCTTCCTTTCAACTATTCCATTCTGCTCAGGAGTCCTTGGAGAGGCGAACTTGTGATCAATTCCCTTATTTTTGCAAAAATCAAAAAACAAGTCATTGTGAAATTCCCCTCCATGATCAGTAAGAATGAAGTGGATTTTATTTATTTTTGTATTTTCAATTTTATCAACAAACTCTTTGAAATTATCAAAAGTGCCACTCTTGTGAGACAAGAAATACACCCAGGTAAACCTAGAGAAATCATCTACAATTACAAACCCAAATCTGTGTCCACTAAGACTGAGTGTCCTAGTAGGACCATATAAATCCATGTGCAATAATTCAAAGGGTTTGGAAGTAGTTAATGGTGCAATAGATTTGAATGATCTTCTGGTCTGTTTGCCTTAAGCACATGCAGCACATATAAGAGCATTTTTATTTTTCTTTATTTTTGGTAAACCATTTACCAGAGAGTATATCTCAACAATTTATTCAAAACATTTTCTCTAGCATGACCTAATCTACGATTCCATAACTGAAACAAGTCATGTTGATTAGCAACTAAGCATAGATTTTCATGCTGATGATCATTTTGGTCAACCAAATAAACATTGTTGATTCTTTGACCAAGGAATTTTATTTTGCCAGAACCCTTTTCAACAATTTCACAAGATTCAGAATCAAAATTACCTTAAGGCCTTTATCACACAGTTAACTAATGCTCAATAAATTATGATCAAGGCCTTATACAAGCAAAACATCTTCAATGGAGTTCGAAGGGTGCTTACCAATTTTTCTAGTTCCAATGATTTGTCCTTTGTTCTTACCTCAAAAAATTACTTGTCCACCATCTTTTTCAATTAAAATGGAGAATTTGTCTATATCTCCAGTCATAAGTCTTGAACAGCCACTATCAAGGTACCATTTGTTTTTCTTGTGGGCTGTAAGACATTCCTGCAAAAAGAATTATAAGGGAAATTTTGGTACCCAAATTGCTTTGGGTCCCATCAGTTGTTTCAATTCAACAACAAGTTGTTTTGGAATCCATACTTGTCTTGTTTTTCTTGAAATTTTTTTCTGATCTACAAATATCATCAGTATGACTAGATTTTTTTCAGATAGAATATAACATGATTTTCTGTGGTGCAACATTTTTGTTTCTTCTAACATAAGAATTATATCCAGCTTAAGAATTTCCATTGTTCTTTGAATATGAGAATGGTTTAACATTGAATTTTAGATTCTATTGATTTTTCCCTCGAATTCTTTCATCATTCAATTGAATTTTGGAGTTTTTGAATTGATCTTTATTTTTAGGTTTTGAGTTTGTTTGTGGTTTTTGTTTGATACTCTCATCAAATTTTCCATATGAGGTGCTTCCTTGAACAAATGATGTTATTAAAGTTTGCCCAATTTTCTTTTTGTTCTCAGGTTGAAAACCTAGTCCATGCTTGATAGTGTTCATCCGAACACCCAAAATTGCATCTAGATTTTCTTTGCCTTTGACAAATTTAGACAAGGTTTCTTTCTTGTTATTCAATTATTTTTGGACAAATTCCAATTCCTTTTGAATCACCTCCTTTTCATTTTTTGAGTTTTTCATTTTCAAGATTTGTTTTTCTTTTTCAGTGACTTGGCATCTTTCCTTAATTAAATCAATCTGTTCATTCAAGCATTCTTGTTCCTTCTTCATGTTATTAATTTCATCATTCAGAACATTAATCTTCTCAGATTCCTGTAGGTTATTTAGCATGCTGTTGATCTTCATTTTCAAGGTTTTGTTTTCAGATTTGAGTTCACATAATTTCTCAAACATAACAGCATATGCTTCCTCCCATTCATCAGTTGTAAAGTCCTCAAAAGAAGAACTTACCTTAGTGTTTTCCTCATGTCTGGCCATAAGACATGTCACTTCTTCTTCATTAGATTCATTTTCAACTTGATCTTCTTCATCCTCATCACTCCATGTGGCTTGCATTGCCCTTGTCTTCTTAAGCATGTGATTCTTCAATTTCTTCTTTAAGTCAGGACACTCCCCTCTTATGTGTCCTGGTTTCCTGCACTCATAACAGATAATGTCAGTCTTTTTGTTTGTATCCAATCTTTTATTGAAATTAGTTTTCTTTGAAGCATCCTTTCTGATGAAGGATTTGAATTTACCTATTCCTTTCTTTCTCAAGAACTTTTTGAATTGCCTTGTCAATAAGGCCAATTCCTCATCCTCCTCTTCATCAGAAGAATCATCATCATTATCAGATTGGTCAGTAGTAGTTTTTGAACTAGATGAAGCTTTTAAAGCAATGGGTTTCTTAGAAGTGATGATAGATGCAATACTCTTCAAATTAATTTCACATGTCATAAGTGAACCTATTAGCTCATCCAATTGCATGGTAGACAGATTTTTTGAATCTTCAATAACTGTGGCCTTTGTATGCCAAGCTGCTGGTAAAGACCTAAGAACATTTCTAATAAGATCACTGTTAGAATAGTCCTTTCCTAGACCTCTAAGACCATTCACTAAAAGCATGAACCTAGCAAACATCTCTGAGATAGTCACATCACTTTTCATTTTGAACATTTCATACTCTGAAACTAAGATACTTGCATTGGTCTCCCTTACCTCTGAGGTCCCTTCATAGATGAGCTGGAGCTTGTCCCACATCTCCTTAGCAGACTTGCATGAAGATACTCTGGAGTACTCTTTGGGATGAATGGCACATTGCATCATGTTCATAGCACTCCAGTTGATGGTAGATTTCTTGATCTGTTCCTCAGTCCACAGGTCCTCATCCTCTGGCAGATCAGATGGTCCTTTTTCAACAATCTTCCAGAGCTCATAGTCATGAGCTCTCAAGAATACCTGCATCCTGTTTTTCCAATAGGCATAGTCAGATCCATCAAAGTAAGGAGGCCTAGTAATCGAATGACCCTCAGCTATAAATCCTCTAGTGCTCTCCATAGTGTTGGATCGAAACGGCTGAGAAACATTCCTAGAGGGGGGTGAATAGGACTTTTTATCTTTTTAGATTTCTTCTAAAAATACACAGCACTAAATAGATATGTCAGTACTAAGTCTGATGTGTGTGATTCAAGTGTAAACTTGGCGGAAACAATCACACAAATAAATGCACAAGAAATTTATCCTGGTTCGGCCCTTCCCATATGGAAGTCCTACATCCAGTCCTCAAGCCAACCACTTGAGATTTTACTAAACTGCCAACAACTTGGCCTTCTCTCACCCTTGAGAGGAATTACAAAACCAACTTGCTCCCAAGCAAGTCTTCCCTAAACAGGGGTACAAACACTGCCTTTCACAAGGCCTTCCCTTCACAGGAGGGGTAAAGCAGAACAGAACTTCTGCAAGAATTTCAACAGAAAAAGAGAATTAAACACTTGTGTGTTTGCCTCAAAACTGAGCACAAAACACACACAAACTCCAACAGGATTGAAGGATCAAGAAGTTAAGCAAAAACCTAATTGAAGCAACTTGGGTGGACTTGAAGACAGTAGCAAATAACAACTGCCACCCAATACACAGAACTTCAGAAGAAGACTTTCTGAAGTGAGGCTCTCAGACTGTAGCTTAGCAGGAAGGCTTTTGAGAGAGGGAGAGCTTGAAGGATTCGGATGAATCTTTCAATAGAATTGAATTGAATGAATGTGGTCTCTGTGTATTTCTTGTCTGCTGTTGTTCTCTCTTCTTCTTCTTTTATAATCTTTAAAAATATAGCCGTTTGAAGGAGATAGCTGTTTGAAGCTTGGTGGTTGTTTGCAAGTTAGGCGTTGGAAGAGAGTTTCTGGGATCCTTTGGATCTTGAAGGCTTTGTCTAGAAGGTCTTGAAATTTGCATCTTTCCAAGGTCTTCAGAATAGGAGCAGTTGTCACAGCTAGAAGATAAGCTCTTGTAGACTGAGCTGGGAGCAACCCATGCTAAACATGTGCTCTAGTTAATGCCTGTTGCAAAGACAAGACAAGGACAAGCATAGCTCCATACCTTTGTGGTAGGGGGTCAGTTTGAGTACAACAGACAATATGGAACCTAGTATTCTAAATCTTTTCAGAAAATAGAGCAGACAAACAAAAAGTTAAAGTATGGGTATGTCAGTGGTGAGTGAGATGGTCAGATGCCATGTGTCTGAGATTTTTCATAAATGCTTTGTGTCTCATGAAGGATAAAGGACATCAAGACTGTAAAACTAAAAGAAGATATTTCAAAGAAATGTTTTGCAGAGATGAATAATTTGAATATACTATGTTCTGTCAGAGAACTATACTAAAATATTAATCTTCTAAGATTTTAGTAAGATATGTTAGGCAATAGGCAATTTGCCAATAAATTATGTCTAAGATGTTTAAGAATCAGAAAAGGATTCTAAAAACTTAAAGACAGATATATTCCAAGACAGATAGAACTGACAAGGTATAAGTACAAAACTGACAGTGAAGTCGAATGCAATAGAACAGGTGATTCAACTCAAGAAATAGGCATGATTCGAAATCAAGAAGAATAAGGTAATTCGACTATAGTAGTGAACACATCAATTGAATGTAGTGTTAAAAGGCAACATTCGGCTGTATGAGTCAAAGTCGTGAGTCGAATACGGTGTAAAGCACATTCGACTGTGTGAGTCGAATGCTATGTAAAATTGTGGACTTAGAAAAAAAAATTCGCAAGACCTGTTACTGAGTTTCTGAAGGAGTCGGATACAGTGTAGTCAAAGACATCAGTCAGATTCAGTAGGCTATAGATTCGGATTCTGTGGCCTTAGAAACTTTTGAGTGTTCATGAATTATTATCTGTATAGAATTTTGTGATACATTTGGTATAAAACACATATTTAAAGATTTGTTATAGCAAAAATAATATTTATAGAATTTTATAAAATTCTTTAAATTTCTTAGAGGTAGTTGCTCAACAATTCTCCCCCTTTTTTGTTAATGACAAAAATCTTTAAATGGATTAGGGAAACTACGCTTTTATACCTTTTCTCATATAAATTTCTTCTATACCTCTACTTCAATCTTTAGATAGTTAGTAGGAAGCTAAATTTCGGCTACCTTTTCTCCCCCTTTGTGGCATTAACATAAAGGATAGAAGAACAGGAAAATGTTGTCACAGATAAAGAGAGTACAAATTGTATTAAAACAAGCAACAAATGATCATAGGGCATAAAAAAAATAAAATTTAATGTTCAGGGCTTAATAGAACTATGTAGATAGAGGGAACGGGGAATCATAGCCAAAAATGGCTAGATGAGTTCCCAAAGCTTCAACTCATTTTTAACAAAGGAGTTGTCAAACAGTTCACCATCAACATTGTAAGTTGGATTGGTGGAGGGTAATTTCATGATAGACTTGATATGGCACCTCTTGAACCAAGCAACTCTGTGATAAAATTTGTCTATGTCGAATCGCACTTTGAGGGGAACAAACTGTTTGGTAACAACCAGAGTGAGAAACTCATGAAGAGTGATATTCCAGTATAGACCATTTGAGATAGCTGCATCTTTAGCTTGATAATAGTACATGTACCTCTAAGCCCATCTGAGACCTAGATGCTTTCTCAAATCCATGAGACTCTTAGAGTGAAATTCATTAAGGGATAGTCTCATCCTCTCGCACTGAGAACTGTATGCAGGATAAGCTGCTTCCCATTGTTCAGGAGTGAACCGCTTAGATTCAGCAAAGCTTAACTGAAGATCAAGGAGATGCTTATGGAACTTGGACATCTGGAGGAAAATAAACCTCTGGAAACTGAACTTGGACTTATACTTGATCTTGAATCTGGTGGCAATCCGGATGAATCTATTGAAGAGGGTTTCTGCAAAAGCACCTCTGTAGGAGACTGCTCCTACAAGGGGAGGATGGAGTCCTGAAGGCACTACCACAGACATGGAGGGAACAACTTCCCTTTGGCCTCTTAGCAATCTTTCATAGTGGCCCTTGGACACATCATGTAGGCCTAACTTGAACCTTTCATAGTTGAAGGCTCTCATAGTTGTGTACTTGGCCTGAGACTCCCGGAGATGAGTGGCAAAATGAGCATGAAATCTGAGGGAGAGGTGGTGTGCATGAAATCTGAGGGAGAGGTGGTGTTCAACTGTCAGGTAGTGGCTACTGGATTGGGCTTCTTGAAATCTACTTGCCTCCTCTGGATAGAGATCAACAAATTCTTGAGGAGTGAGGCAGTGACTCTTTTGGGAAATAAATTGCAGATCTGAAGTAGAGAGTTGGGAGGTTTTGATCGACACACGAAGTCAGTGTTCAAAATTAAAACCTGGCAGGTCATGGATTTCAAGAAATGCTCTTATTGACAAATATTCTCTGAACAAATTCATGGTTTGAGCAGAGTGATGAACAAAAGCATACCAAAATAGGGGAAGTAACAAGGAGGGTTTATCTCCTATTCTGGGTCCATGAGAGGCTGGCAGTTGGATACTGGGAAGTATTTCAACTAGCTGAAGGAGGATGTTCTGGGAACCAGGTTTGGAAGCAGTGGGTAGAGAGGAGAAAAAAATGTGGTGGTTGGGTGGAAAGATTGATTGTTATTTCTATGAGGGGTTTGGGTTGGTGTTTCATTGGATAAATGGAAAACTTTACATTTTGAAGAAATGGATCTACTGGAATGACTATTGAAGGGAGATCAGGAGAAGATACTTCAGGAACTGAAGTTGAAGGAGCAGTAGATTGTGGTGCAGATGAAATAGTCTCAGTAGGAAGGGTAACTGGTGGAGTAGGTGTAGAGAGAGGCCTGGATGGAGGAACATGAAGGATAGGGTTACCATTTTTGACTAACCTTCTCTTTACTTTCCTCTTGAAAGGTTGGAGCTCTCCGGAGGACTCAAGAGGTCTCTTGGCCTGGGGAACTTCTTCAACTACTGCCACTCCTACTGGCTACTGGTCAGCCATAGACTCTTGCTGCTGCACAACTGGAGGTTCAAAAACTACTAGTGCTAACTGAGCCTGTTGCTCAGTAGGCTGCTCATTTTTCTGCTGCTGGGAGTCAACTGACATAGGTTGCTGCTCAACCTGGATTTCTGGACCTTCTTCTACAACAACTGATTGCTTACTAACAGGGTCCTCAGGGTGTTGTGGGTCTTGAGCAAGTGCTTCTTCTTCTTCTTGCTGCTGTGAGGAAGCTGGCCCTGATGGCCTGGAGGTGCCCTGTTGGCACACAAACTGAAGCATAAGATCCTTAATCTGCTTAACCTCATCAGCCAAACTATCAAACTTCACATCAATTAACTCCACTTGCATCTGGAGAACAGATAAGTTCTCATGATGCTTTCTAACAAGCTCTAAGACGGTGCTAAGGCTATTACTGCTCTCCCCATGAGACCTTGGCCGGGTCTCAAACTGAGAAGGGTAGAAGGAAGGCTCTCTTTCCTCAAAAGTATGCTCCATGGGACAGACTGGAACATCTTCAAAGACAACTCCTTTGCCTCTGAGGTCTTTTAAGACTACATTTATTGTATCTGAAGGAGCATCTATGTCGCGATGGCCTTGTGAACGCGGCCTATCGGGCCATCGTGTTCACAGGGTCCGTGCCCGAGTACAATAGGGAGAGGACAGGGCATTGGATTGCGGTCCAGAATTGCCTTATATTGACACAGGGTGCTTCAAAAATAGAGAACAAATTGCACAGTGCATGAAAAATAATGAAACCAGTTTTAAACCAACCTAGACATTCAAGGGTGTTTCCAGTAAATCGTAATTAGAAAACAATGATAGTTTCGACAGGCTTTAATCAAGTCAAACTCGAACGTAAAAGGCAAATGCTACTTGAAAATGAAGTTTCAAACAGCAACCCTCTTACCACGCATATAACTCTCTAACTAATGACATTTAGACAAAACGTTCAACACAAGACATGACGAGGACAACTAGTAGGAAAATGTTGGGGGTTTGCTCTAATTCGGTCTCAAATCGCATGCAACAAAAAAAAAAAAAACGGGAAAAACCCTAACAGTGCGTGACGTTGGGAAAACGCTTATACTTCAAAATCTACTCAATGAAAGTCGATGAAACCAGTGGGAAATGAACGTTAACTTGATGCTCTACACATTGGTATAGGAGATGGTAAGGTTTGGCCCAAGAACAACTACCTTCTGGGTTGAAGAAGTCATGTTTTTCCAGAAAACCCGTGTTCAGACCACTGTTTGAAGAACGCTTAATACTCCGCGTATACTGCATGGCATTTGGGCATTCTACTTGGGTTAGAATGTAGACTTGACCCTCTTTCCAGGGGTATAAGCCTTGCAAGGTTTGGTTTAGGTTTGGCCTACCTTTGATTGACTTCAAGTGGACGGTTTGTGCAGGTCATAGCAGAAGATCGGGGGAAGAAGATTAGCTGCTTGTGGATGATCCACAGCTCCCCAACCACCAAGAGCTCCTCCACACGACCCCAACAAGTTCTAAACTCGTCCCTAGGGTTTGGGTGAAGAGTATTTAAGCATCTATGGGTTTTAGGAGTCCTAATGCAACAAGGAAAGAAGGGTTGCGGGATTGGCTTGTGTCTTTCCATAATTTGAAGATCTCTCCCTCCATTAGAGAGTCTTGGCCATCAAGCAACCTCCATGGGTGGGTAGGCACGAATTTGGGTTGCCAAGAATGCATGATTGCATCCCAATTAAACCATAATTATCACTTTCTAATTTCAACTTATTTATGGTTACGAATTTCCATGCATTTTCTTGCTTCATTTGATTTTTGGGTCATATGAGGTCTAATGGCCCAATTATGATAATGGGTCATCAATATATAATGTTGGAAGTCTCCCCAACCTTTTTTATTAAATTTATAGTTGCGTCGTGTTTTCGTGTTAACGATTTTCTGACTTGTTTCCTAATTTGGATAATCGGTCACAATAATTCTCAAACCTAGCCCAAATGAATTTTCTTGGCACCAATTTCTTTGTGGAACACTTAGTAACAATGTTTGGGGATGATTTATAATTTTTATGAAATTTTTTGATGTGTTTTAGCACATACGATAATGATACATGTGTTTAAATACTTTGGTATTATGTAAATTATTTATTTCCATTTATTTCAAATTTTTATGTAATTAAAATTTCTGGGGTGCTACACCCTCCCCCACTAAGAGAATTTGGTCCCCAAATTCATGTATAGAAAGTTATTGTACAAGTGAGGTGTACTTACTTGTGAATAGCTCCGGGTACATTTTGCGCATTGCTTCCTCGGTTTCCCACATGTCGTCTTCATCCATGCGTTGATTCCATCTAACCTTTACTAGTGGGATGACCTTGTTCCTTATTTGGCGCAGTTCCCGGTCCACAATCTTAATTGGCTTCTCTTGATATGTTCCATCTTTGTTAAATTCCAGGAGCTCATATTGTATGACATGCCACGGGTCTCTTACATACTTTTTCAACATGGATATGTAGAACACATTGTGTATTCCCTCCATTTGTGGTGGTAAAGCGAGACGGTAAGCCACCTCGCCGACTCTTTCAAGAATTTCAAAAGGCCCGAGGAACCTTGGTGACAACTTGCCTTTAATACCAAAACGCCTGATCCCACAGCCCGGGGACACTTTCAAGAATACATGTTCACCAACCTGAAACTCCAGGTCTCTTCTTCTATTATCCGCATATGCCTTTTGTCTTTGTTGTTCCACTTCCATTCTTTCTTTAAAAAGCTTTACATTTTCTGTGGTTTCCCTTATCATTTCTGGTCCTAGCATTTGTTTTTCGCCAACTTCATACCAGCATATTGGAGATCGGCAACTCCTGCCATAGAGTGCTTCAAATGGTGCCATTTGAATGCTAGCTTGATAGCTATTATTGTAGGCGAACTCCACAAGAGGTAAGTGTTCGTGCCAGCTACCTCCAAAATCTAGGACACATGCTTTAAGCATATCTTCAATCACCTGGTTGGTTCTCTCCGTTTGACCATCTGTCTGTGGATGGAAAGCTGTGCTAAAGTTTAGTTTAGATCCCAAGGAGTAGTGCAGTCCTTTCCAAAAGTGGGATGTAAACCTAGGGTCTCTATCAGACACGATAGACACCGGTACTCCATGTAATCGGACTATTTCCTTCACGTACAATGCAGCCAGAACATCTACTGACCATTTATTCTTCACTGGAAAGAAGTGAGCTGACTTAGTTAAGCGGTCGACAATAACCCAGATACCATCGAATCCACCTCTATATCTGAGTAGTCCGAAAATAAAGTCCATCCCTATCCCTTCCCATTTCCATGCCGGGATTTCTAGGGGTTTGAGTTTACCTGCGGGTCGCAAGTGTTCCACCTTGACTTTTGACATGTTAAGCATCGGGCGACATATTCCGCCACCTCTCTCTTCATATTAGGCCACCAAAAGCTTCTTTTCAAATCTTGATACATTTTGGTAGTTCCAGGATGAATGGTATACCTGGTCTTGTGAGCCTCATCCACAATCAATTTCTTTGTCTCCGCATGGTCGAGTACACAGACTCGATCCCGGAACAATAGTCTTCGATCTTTAGTTAATGAGAAATCCGGCCTCTGGTCTAGATTATCCTTAATCTCCACAAGTACGAGGTCATTGTCTTGGAGTGTTGTGATGTCCTACAATAGTGTAGGTTGTGCTCTAATACTAGCAATAAGGCATCCCTTCTCTTTGATGTCAGCATGAATATTAAACTCGGAGAAGTCCTCTAATAACTTCCATTCGTCCACCATTACACTTGACAATGTGATCATTGGCTTCCTACTTAGAGCATCTGCCACAGCATTTGCTTTTCCTGGATGATATTGAATCGTGAAGTCGAAGTCTTTAAGATACTCCAACCACCTCCGCTGTCTCATATTCAAGTCCTTCTGAGAAAACAGATACTTTAAGCTTTTATGGTCGGAAAACACAATGAATTTCTCACCATATAGATAATGACGTCATATCTTCAAGGCGAAGACTACAACAGCTAGCTCCAGATCATATACAGTATAATTATCCTTGTGCTTCTTCAATTGTCTAGACGCGTATTATATAACTTTCTCATTTTGCATCAGCACAAAGCCAAGGCCTATCCCGGATGCATCGGTGTATACTTCAAAACTACCCCAGCAACTGGGAGTGTCAGTACGGGTGCCGAGGTAAGGTGCCCTTTCAATGCCGTGAAACTTTCTTCACATTCATCAGTCCATGCAAATGGATTCTCCTTCTTGGTAAGCCTGGTCAATGGTACAGCTATCTGTGAGAAATCTTTAATGAAGCGACGATAATAACTTGCTAAACCTAGAAAACTCCTATTCACTGACACAGTTGTCGGCCTTTCCCAGTTCTTTAACGCCTCCACCTTGGATGGGTCCACAGAGATTCCCTCCTTGGATATAATGTGACCAAGGAAAGACACTTCCTTCATCCATAATTCACACTTACTAAGTTTAGCATAGAGTTGATTATCTCTGAGCACTTGCAGAACAACCTTCAAGTGTTCCTCATGTTCTTCTTTGGATTTGGAGTAAATAAGAATGTCATCAATGAACACTACTATAAACTGGTCCAAGTATGGCCTATAAATATTGTTTATAAGTTGCATGAAAGCCGCTGGAGCATTTGTTAAACCAAACGGCATGACCACGAACTCATAGTGACCATATCTACTCCGGAATGCAGACTTGTGAATATCTTCTTCCTTTATTCTCAGTTGATGGTAACTTGATCTTAGATCTATCTTCGAGAAGTATTGTGCACCAGAGATCTGGTCAAACAGCTCATCGATGCGGGGCAGTGGATACTTATTCTTTATTGTCAACTGGTTTAACTGACGGTAATCAATGCATAGCCTGATTGTCCCGTCCTTCTTCCTGACAAATAGCACTGGTGTTCCCCACGGGGATGTGCTAGGCCTGATAAAACCCTGATCTAGCAATTCTTGGATTTGTCTCTTCAACTCCTGCAATTCCACAGGGGACATGCGAGACAGAGCTCTTGAAACAGGGGCTGCCCTAGGGAGTAACTCAATGGTGAAGTTTACCTTCCGCTCAGGTGGTATACTAGGTAATTCCTCTAGAAATACATCAGTATAGTCCCTGGCTATTGGAATGTCTTCTAGGGAAGGTTTCTTCTTTTCAGTTGCCAAGACTGAAACTAGGAAAGCATCACAACCCTGGTTGATCAGCTTAGAAGCCTTTAAGGAGGATATCAAGATAGGGTGTTCGTGATAACGGGTGCCAAGTAGTGATAGAGTGGGGAGGTTTGGTCTTTTGAAAGTGACCAACCTATGGCGACAATTTACATCAGCATCATATTTGATTAGCTAATCGACACCAAAAATGGCATCATAACCCTTCATATCTAAACAGATATGGTCTGTAGGGAGATTGTGTCCTCCAATTATAGTTTCACATTTTGGCAAGTAGTGGGTAAGTTTAGATTCTGAGCCAAGTGGAGAAGCTACAGTGATCTTGGATTTTAAGGGTACAGGTTGGACCGGTAGAGTTGCAGCAAATGTGGTGGAAATAAATAAATATGCAGCTCCAGTATCAATAAGCATGAATGCAGGTTGCGAGTGTATGAAAATGGTACCTTCTGTAGACGCGAGATTTGTCCCATCTCCCGCAAGGCTCTTTTGACCCATTAAGCCTCGTTTGACCATTTGTTGACTTGCCTCGGATGCCATGCAGACGGCAGCATCGATGGCCGCCGACTATTGGTTGACGGCGAGCCTCATTGACGTTGACCCATCTTGGCGTCCACATTGCTAGACGTCTGCATGGCGTTGGCGGCAATAGATCTTGACGTTAACCTGGTTTACCTGGTCTGCGCAACTACCCCGAGAATATAGCCCACTAGCGCCTTTCCCTCGCCCATGCACCGCATGGGACCATTCCCAATGGGCATATGGGCCACCTTGGCACTCCCTTGACCCAGTAAAAATCCCATGTGGCCTCTCCCCATTGGTTGGAGCCTTTAGACTTGGATTGTCATGTGTACAAGTGTGTTTCTTCACACTTGAGCATCCAAGGCAGCTGAGCTCGAGCCCAGTGTCTATATAACTCCCCCTTGAGCCCTCTAAGCCAAGGAAGTGAGGCTGGACGTCCACATGCTGACCCTTTGAAGAAGGAGAGAGAAAATTGCACCCAACCTTCCACCACTCATCCTCTTCATTCTCTCCACACTTGAGACATCCAGGAGGGCTGCTTTGAAGCTAGAGGAGCCCTTGCAAGGAGCTACAACATCAACAACGAGGAACTACACCTCCCTCCCTCTCTCTTTCTTAACTCTCTTCTCTTAGTTATACGCAACACACACACACCTTTCCACTCACTCTAGGCACGTAGGTCACCTTCCTACACACCTAGAAAGGGGTTTCCCAACCGAAAACGGAGGGAAGAAGGGTGGTCATAACATTTGGCCACCCCTCTTCTCAAGTCCGCAACCGGTACGGGACTCTCCTTCTGGGCTTCTCATACTTCGTTTTGAGCATTTACCACACTTATTAGAGTCTAATAGAGTCTTTTTCTGTAGCAGGAATGATCTGTAGAAGACCGCGGAGCTCTTCTCCTTTGGCCGGTTGAAGGAGGAGAAGTTAAAGCCCCGTCTCCATCCGCTGCACGAGGCCACTGCACCGGCGTGATCACAACAACTCCTTGGGCACAGGTAAGGCCCTGGCGATCACAACATCTCCCTTAATTCACTGGTTTTCTCGGTACTCTCCTCAGTCAACTCAGTCAACCAGACAGTCAACGAGGTCAACCAGCAACCCACCATACCCCCTTCCTCAGGTAGGTCAGCTTCTATAACAGCATTAAGGCGTCCCTGATGCCGTGGTACATTTTGAGCTCTACTTGGCTAATCCTTTAGCATAGGACAATCAGGAATACGGTGGTTGATGGCGCGACATTGTTGACTGTGCACTCTCGTTGTTTAAAGTTCATTGCACAGATCAATATGCGCACTTCCTCTAAACTGTCTCACAAAATTAAAATCACAAAGATGAACTCATACAATAGTGAGTACATGTCATATCCACAGAGAGGCAGAATAAAGTTTGAATTAAAACTACTTCGATTTGAAATCTCTATCGATAATGCATTTTGACTTGTGCATTTTGACATGAAACAACCCAGATGAAATAGTAGAATCTAAACAGAAGAAAAATAGAAACTAAATTGGATTGAGCTCAGCAGCACATAAGGAATGGAAATAGCACAGAAGAAATGGTAGAACAGTTGATCTCCAATGAAAATTGCACCGAAGAAATTGGGTTAAGAAAGCTTGCACAGAAGATAGAAGAACGAAAACAATTTATTTGAATCTATTTCTCTCAGCCCAATCCCCAAAACAGTAGAACTCTCCAATGCTCTCACTACTCGAGCCAAACCAGAGAATCCCCCAACAATCTCTGCTCTCACTGCTATGCAAAGAAAATACAGAAGAAGAAAGATTACAGCAAATGGAGATTAAAATCCAAGAAAATTTGAACTCTAATGCTTTGCTCTACTGCTTAAAAAAAATGAAACAATCTAAGAAATCCGAACCAGAGAACTCCATTGCTGAACATGAGAAAGAGAGAACATAAACTGATCTGATCTCCAGCCGAACCAGAGAAATGGAAGAAGTAAAAATTCAAGACAAATACTGAACTAGCGAAGACGGGAAGAACATAAGAACAGAAAAAAACTACAGAAAATTTATGTAATCCCCAAAAACCCCCCTCCAAGATCTGATCAACAGAGAAATGAAGAAAAAGAAAACACCCGGTCTCTCCCATAATAGCCAACAAAAGATTGAAAGAAAACCTCAAATAAAAGCACCCATTCTTCAGTTCAAACCAAACGCATAAGAAAGATTCCAAGAAGAAAATTCAGAAATAAAATGGCAGTAATCACAACCGAACCCTTACAGAAGAATTAAAAAAACTAAAACCCCCCAAAGTTCCCCCCACTACACCCACAGCTCTCACAGGAAGAACAGAAAGAACACAAAATTAAAGATCAACCAATCTCCCCATTGCTCTGTGAAAAGGAAAATACAGTAGAAATGGCAAGAACTAAACTAAAATCTGAACTGGCTAAGCTCTCAATCTCTCACAATTCTGCTAAAAGAAATATTACAGAAGAAATAAATGACAAGAACTTAAAATCTTAAAAACTCCAACTCTCCTCCATTGCTCTGCGAAAAGGAAAATACAGTAGAAATGGCAAGAACTAAACTAAAATCTGAACTGGCTAAGCTCTCAATCTCTCACAATTCGTCTCCCTCACTGCTCTGCTCAAACGGAAAATACAGGAAATAAACAAAAAAAATCCTACCAAATTCTAACCAGCTGAACCCTTTTGGAGAAGAAGACCTCGGGTCCTTTTACAGATGCCCGGGCGCCTCCCGGATCACCAACGCAGCACACCAGGATTGCCAACGCAGCAGGTCTCCACCTCAGCACAACTGGCCCAGCGTTGTCTGATGCTTCGCACGGCGCTTCCTGCTTGATCACCAGCGCCAGTGCCATCGCCAGGCACACCCGATCCAGCCGTACACCCAAATCGCCCTCTCAGCTAGCACACATCGCATGCGCCTGGCCAGCTTCACATAATTTCTTCCCGCCGCGCCCACACATGCCTGAGCTCCAACCGCCTTCTAGCAGCACACCCAGCTCTACACAGCAGCCCGCACCAGGGCTCCACTTCACATGCTCAGCTTGCACACACCAGCAGCCAGCGCCATCGCCAGATTTGGGCGCTCCCCAGCCTCACCTGGCCCGCACCAGGTCACCAGGTCCCAGCCCTTCGCCATCTTCACAAACCCATCTGGCCACCAGCCCTGGCCTCTGCACAACCACACACTCCATCGCTAACCACCCAGCACCGCGCCTTGCACACCATCACCGGCCAGATGCTTCACACGAGCCAGCCATCGCCAGCCGTATACCCAAACCACCCATGGGCGCTGGCTGCCCATGGTGCTCTGCACCTGCAAATCTACCTAGCCGCACCCTTGGTTTCCATCTGCCAGCACAAACCCCATCGCCATATCTCACAACAAACCGCCATCGTCCATCGCACACCGCCGCCAAGATGCACCACGCCCTGCCCACAGCTCACAGCTCCTCCTCCAGCATCAAGACCCAGCCGCCTCAGTCTGATCTGGCCACAGCCACCTCAGCTTCCAGTAGCTTCCATCGCCTTTGACCTGGTGGGAAGAAAAGAAAAAATATTTTAAATGGAGTGTGTGTGGGATTAGGTAGGTTATTTAAAAGGTTTTATTTGAGATTGTGTGGGGTATGTGTCATGATAGGATTGGGTAGGGTGTTTAATACCTAAAATTGATTTTAATTCTGATTTATTTACATACTAGTATTTACAAAAATACGAGAATTCAATGATTATTTAGGTACAATGTAAAAAAGAAAATACTTTTTATTAATCAAATTATTCACAAAAAATGTTTAATTTTATTAAATGAAAAATCTAATTATATATTCTATCAAAACTAATATGCTCAAAAAAACACCTATTTAGAGATGTAATGAAAATTAAAGTCCAAATGTACGCTATTTATGGACAAAGATTGTATAAAATTGACTAAATGTATGAAATTTAACACGAAAATTTTTGTAATTATCAGTGGTCACGACCTCCGCATTTCAAGCATGCCCCGAGCTTCTTCCAGCATTCTTCAGCTCGGTGCCCCGGTTTATCACAGAATTTGCAGTTCTCAGCCAACTGCTTACCTTCCACTTTGACTCTCTTGTTGTTGTTGTTGTTACGAAAAGTTGGAGCAATATTGGGTGCTCCCTTCTTGACGAAGACCGGCTTGGAGTTGTCCTTTCCCCTCATGCCCTCTACTTTGGCCATGGTGTCTTCCACCAGCTGAGCTCTTTGGTGTTAGGATCGGATGGATGGATGGATCAGATCTAGAAGGGGGGGTTGAATAGATCTAACACCAATTAACGTGGAAGCTTAAGCAATTAAAAATTACTTCGAATCAGAGATCAATTCACGCAAACAAATTTACTGAAATGAGGTGATTAGTGTGTGTGAGCAAATGAATTAGTAGTGTGAATGAAATCCCTATGCATGCATCTAGAGAGATACAAAGACAAACCACAATTCAAACCATTGCACAGAGGATTTTTTAGGTAGTTCGGAAATCACCTGCAGTTACTCCTATGTCCACCCCTCACACAGTGAGGCCACACTACTCAAAACCTTGAGTACAACTCACACTGGAGCACGACGACTCCAAATACCCTTGAGCACGACGACTCAAGAAACACCTGGAGCACGATGACTCCAAACTGAGCAGGACGGCTCAAACAACAACCGGAGTACGACAACTCCAAATTGAGCACGACGGCTCAAACCACACAGTGAGTGCGACAACTCACAAACCAGAGCTCAACGGCTCACAGTACAAAAGCTAGATCAAAAACAAAAGAGATCAGATCCTCTAGCAATGATCTGATTCAAGACAGTTTCGTACACAAAAATTTCTACAGAACTTCATACACAAATCTCATTGACGAAATAAGGAAGAACAAACTCAGAAGTAAGGCAAATAGATGTAGAAAGAGTGTTCTTCGATGAAGAGGCCTTGCAGACGCTTCAATTGAAGAGCCTTGGTGGAAATCGATGGAGATTCTCCTCAATTGGCGATGCTCTGCTTTGATGGCATCTGAAATGCCAGAAATCCATCTTCTCCTACGCCTCTTCAGTTGGATCTGCACCCTTGCCTAGCACAGCAGGCTTCTCTCTAGGGATTCCCCTTGATTCCCTTGTCCTTCCTCTTGAAAGGATGGCTTGCAGCTTCTGGAGATGGAGACAGATCTAGAAAACCCCCTTGGGCCGCCAAAATGCTTCTTCTGAAAGTGTATGGGCTCTCTTGCCTTTGGGGTACAAGGAACATGGGTATTTATAGACCCATATGTCCATAAAGTGCCTTGGGGTGCATAGGCATGGAAACCTAGGTCAAATCCCCTAAATCCCAAGCCGCCACGTGTACAGAGAAATTCACAATTTTGACTTTCAGTAGGAGTGTGTCGACCTGCCCTGATCTAGTGTCGACCTGCTGTCCCATTTCTGTAAAACTGTTCTACTGGAAACTGGGTCTAGTGTCGACACTGCCTGGGACTAGTGTCAACACTGCCTGGGACTGTGTCGACACTGCCTGGGACTAGTGTCGACCTGACTTGATCTAGTGTCGACCTACTGTCCCAGTCAGGCAAACTGATCTGCTGGAAACTTGGTCTAGTGTCGACCTCACTTGATATAGTGTCGACACTACCAAGACAAAAATGTGTGAACCTAAAAATTTAACACATAAATCATTATTACAAGATATTATCATTAAAATATGAGATATTAAACATCAAAAACATGTTGTTTAAGCATTATTGTGATATGTATAAAATGTATAACATGTTCAACATGTCATCATCAAAATCACAATATGTCATTATTAAAATCACAACATGTCATCATTAAAATCACAACATGTCATCATTAGAATCATAACATGTCATCATTAAAATCATAACATGTCACAATATCTCATCATTAAAATCACAATATGTCATCATCAATATCACAGTATGTCATCATTAAGATCACAGTATGTCATCATCAAAATCAAGGTATGAGTGATGTTCATTGGATATCATTAAAATACAACTTTAGGAAGTTCCAAAACACACTCAACCCAACAATCTCCCCCTTTTTGATGATGACAAAACATATCTCCCTTGACTGCAATAACTCCCTTTGCCCATATGCATCCTTTGAACTTTCTCCCCGTAAAGAACATTCTCCCCTTAGAAACTTTTACTTTCTCCCCATTTCAAGGAACTTTCTCCCTCTTTTTGACAGCATCAAAAATATAGACAAGAGAGAGAGAGACACAATGATGGTCGGAGACCAAAAGATAAAAAGTGGGAAATGAATGTTCAGAAATGATCAAAATAAGTGAGGCAAAGTGATATTGTCAAATGAGAGAAAAGATAATGTTTTTGTTATTGTGCAACAAAGTTTAATCACAATGACACACTCAACACAAAGAATAGAAAATTATAATGAGCTGAATGTAGTTAAAATAATGATGCAAATGTGAAGAAAAGTGACCTATATGAATGAGCAGAAATATTTAACAAGGATGTTAGGAGCATTAAGTTTAAAAAAATGTAAAATAATAGTTCTAAACTCAGTAGACATGAACTTAATTAAGGTCTTAAGCTTTTCTATCCTGTCATTTTGATTTTCTTTCAATTTTAACTGGGAAAGAATACAAGAATAAATTTGTTAAATCTCACTTTTCAGTGCAAGAGATCACATTGATCAGATGCAAGACCTCATGATTACTCCGTGGTTTAACTTTCATTATCTTATACAGAGTTGAAAATTTTGATTTCCACTTTTTGACGCGAAACAAATCACTTGTCAGGTGAAATGGCCCGGTTACTCAGTGGTTCAAGCATTTGCATTGCTCTGTTTGTATCTTTCCAGATTGATCATTTTTCTTTTGATATTTTGCAGGAATATGTTTGCTTTGACCAGAGAAGTCAAGACTATGAATTTAGAAAGATTATTCTTAACATGTGGTAAAAATAAGGCTTAAACATACACATGTGAAATATTAAAGCCACTCGAGTGCCTATAATAGTGTTTTGCAAATCATTTTAAGAACATTCAGTATTATGATTGATTAACCTTGAAATGATACTGAATCTTTGAAATTAAACTAAATGCACAATGAGTTTAGTTTCAATGTCGTAATTCTCTCATAAGAAAATAGCACAAGGACTCAAAAATTCTAATGATTTTGGGGTTCAAGATAGACAACAATTGTCAAGAGAAATTAGTGAAGAATAGACAATAACTCCCCCTCAAAAAATACTCCCCCTCAACAATTGCATAAAGGAATCTTGATACTTGGCGGAGACATATACTCACGCATAGTGAAAGTATCCAAACACGCTTAACTTGCCTTTCTTCAAATGACTATTTGATATAGCAAGAATACCAATGCAATGTGAGAGTGAGGAATCTAAGAGCAAGAATATTTGTCAAGAAACTGAATGGGAGTTGATGATGAATCAGATATGACAAAATATTTTTCCAGCAAATTTCTCCAGCATTTCATCTCAGGACACTCACCTTTCATGTGTCCTATCTCATTGTACCTGTAGCAAACAATATCTTCATCAGTTTTTTGATTTCTGCTAGCATTAAAATTTGAAGAAGAAGCATTCCTTTTACTAGAAGAATATTTTTTCTTTGCATTGAATTTTACTCTTCTTTATTTTAAAAATTTTCTAAATTGTCTAGTCATGATGTCAAGTTCATCCTCATTAGACTCAGACTCATTAGAACTTGATGTTTCTTGATTTTTCTCTTTGTTGCTTGATGAAGCCTTAAGTGCTACTAGTTTAGCCTTAAGCAGGTGTTCTTCATTTCTCTTCAGATTTATTTCATAAGTCATTAAAGATCCTATGAGTTCATCCAAAGAGATTTTGGATAAATCCTTAGAATCTTCAATCACTGTAGCCTTTGTGTGCCAAACAGATGATAGAGAGCGCAAAGTTTTTCTTACTTGATCAGCATCAGTGTATTCTTTACCTAATGCCTTTAGTCCATTGACAATTATCATAAACCTAGCAAACATTTCAGAAATCGATTCATCAGATTTCATCATAAACAATTCATAAACAAGTATGTTTGCTTTGATTTCCCTAACTTGAGATGTTCCCTCATATATTAATTCAAGTTTATCCCACATTTCTTTAGCAGATTTACACATGGATATTCTTGAACATTCTTTAGGGTGGACTGCACACTAAAGCATGTTCATGGCACTGTAATTAAGAGTAGCTTTCCTAATCTGCTCTCTAGTCCAATTTTCCTCATCTCCCTTATTTTCCTAAGGACCCACTTCAACTATCCTCCAGATTTCATAGTTTTGGGCCCTAAGAAAAACTTGCATGCGATTTTTCCAATAAGAGTAATCATACCCATTGAAAAAAGGTGGTCTATTAATGGAATGGCCCTCAGCTACAAATCCTTGGAAATCCATCAAACAATGAGAGACAATAAAAGAGCAAGCAAACAATTCAAGCAATTAATACAGAGATCACACAGAAGCAATCAAATCAGATCAGAGATAGACATTAACCCGCTCTGATACCAATTGTTAGGATCGGATTGATGGATGGATCAGATCTAGAAGGGGGGGTTGAATAGATCTAACACCAATTAACGCGGAAGCTTAAGCAATTAAAAATTACTTCGAATCAGAGATCAATTCACGCAAACAAATTTACTGAAATGAAGTGATTAGTGTGTGTGAGCAAATGAATTAGTAGTGTGAACGAAATCCCTATGCATGCATCTAGCGAGATACAAAGACAAACCACAATTCAAACCATTGCACAGAGGATTTTTTAGGTGGTTCGGAAATCACCTCCAGTGACTCCTACGTCCACTCCTCACACAGTGAGGCCACACTACTCAAAACCTTGAGTACAACTCACACCGGAGCACGACGACTCCAAACACCCTTGAGCACGACGACTCAAGAAACACCTGGAGCACGACGACTCCAAACTGAGCAGGACGGCTCAAACAACAACCGGAGTACGACGACTCCAAATTGAGCACGACGACTCAAACCACACAGTGAGTGCGACGACTCACAAACCAGATCTCGACGGCTCACAGTACAAAAGCTAGATCAAAAACAAAAGAGATCAGATCCTCTAGCAATGATCTGATTCAAGACAGTTTCACACAAAAATTTGTACATAACTTCATGCACAAATCTCATTTGACGAAATAAGGAAGAACAAACTCAGAAGCAAGGCAAATAGATGTAGAAAGAGTGTTCTTCGATGAAGAGGCCTTGCAGACGCTTCAGTTGAAGAGCCTTGATGGAAATCGATGGAGATTCTCCTCAATTGGCGATGCTCTGCTTTGATGGCATCTGAAATGACAGAAATCCTTCTTCTCCTATGCCTATTCAGTTGGACTTGCTCCCTTGCCTAGCACAGCAGGCTTCTCTCTAGGGATTCCCATTGATTCCCTTGTCCTTCCTCTTGAAAGGATGGCTTGCAGCTTCTGTAGATGGAGACAGATCTGGAAAACCCCCTTGGGCCGCCAAAATGCTTCTTCTGGAAGTGTATGGGCTCTCTTGCCTTTGGGGTACAAGGAACATGAGTATTTATAGCCCCATATGTCCATAAAGTGCCTTGGGGTGCATGGGCACGGAAACCTAGGTCAAATCCCCTAAATCCCAAGCCGCCACGTGTACAGAGAAATTCACGATTTTGACTTTCAGCCGGAGTGTGTCGACCTGCCCTGATCTAGTGTCAACCTGCTGTCCCATTTCTGCAAAACTGTTATGCTGGAAACTGGGTCTAGTGTCGACACTACCTGGGACTAGTGTCAACACTGCCTGGGACTGTGTCGACACTACCTGGGACTATTGTCGACCTGACTTGATCTAGTGTTGACCTGCTGTCCCAGTCAGGCAAACTGATCTGCTGGACACTGGGTCTAGTGTCGACCTCACTTGATCTAGTGTCGACACTACCAAGACAAAAATGTGTGAACCTGTAAATTTAACACATAAATCATTAGTACAAGATATTATCATTAAAATATGAGATATTAAACATCAAAAACAGGTTGTTTAAGTATTATTGTGATATGTATAAAATGTATAACATGTTCAACATATCATCATCAAAATCACAACATGTCATCATCAAAATCACAATATGTCATTATTAAAATCACAACATGTTATCATTAAAATCAGAACATGTCATCATTAGAATCACAACATGTCATCATTAAAATCATAACATGTCACAATATCTCATCATTAAAATCACAATATGTCATCATCAATATCACAGTATGTCATCATTAAGATCACAGTATGTCATCATCAAAATCAAGGTATGAGTAATGTTCATTGGATATCATTAAAATACAACTTTAGGAAGTTCCAAAACACACTCAACCCAACATTTGGACCATCTCAGTGTAAGTTTGAATGTTGTGAGGTCTGAGGCTCTTGATGAACGTGGGCTTGAGCCCATCCATGAACCGATTTGCCTTCAGTCTTTCCGTTCCCACCAGGTGTGGGCCATACACAGCAAGACGCACGAACTGAGCCTCATACTCAGCCACAGACATTCCCTTCTGCTTTAGTGCGGCAAACTCCGCCGCCTTCTTCTCCTTGACTCTCTCAGAGAAATACTTTCCCTGGAATACCTCCAGGAATCCGGCCCACTCCAGTTCGCCAACATTAGGCAGGTGGGCCGATGTGGCCTTCCACCATGCTCGGGCATCCTTAGTGAATTGAAAAGTGGCCAGTACCACATTCTCCCTATTGGTGCATTGCATTACTTGGAAGATCCTTTATATTTCTTCCTGCCAATTTTCTGCTTCGTCTTGGTCAGGGGATCCAGAGAAACGAGGAGGGTTTAAACTACTAAAATTACGGTGCAGATCACTGGCTCCATTCCTTGCAGCGACAGCCTGATTTCCAGCCACAGTGTCCTGCATAGCTTGCCACTGGTTGCGGGCCATTGCAGTTGAGTGCAAGAGTTACGAGGGTTCCTGAGAAAAGGATAGAAGCCAATTAATGTCTCTAGATACATTATAAGAGTCAATGGGTAGGAGTGTTTTGTTCATTCTATCATATTCCTAGTCTCGACCCATTCTCACCAGGTACTGTATTTAATTCCCATGACCTAGGTTCCATAGGTATCTCCTATTCCTGAGACATATATCCTATTTGGTATTCCTAGGCTCTGATACCACTAAACTGTCACGTCCCGAGAATTTTGCAGTGGATATTGATAATAATTCGGAGATAATTCGAGACGATAACCCGAGACGTGAACGGTCGGCAAATAAGCCTCTAGCTAGCACTCACTAAATGTATAACAACATACATCATCATAGGGCCCAAATATTGAACTCAACTAATCGTTTATTCAAATCTCAACTCATTATATTCCAAATGGAAACTTTTACAGGACTAAGACTCAATAAAAGAAAAAGTACATAATACCTCACTTCCTACTACATTATTCTACCACTCAAAATAAACTAACTATAGATAGACTCATAATTGGAACGCTCTTCACTCGGACGCATTCCCATCCTCGACTTGATCTTCCTCTTGAACTTCATAGTCACCTAGATTAGGTAAAAGTAGGGGATGAACAAAGTAGCCAAGTAGGATTTATATCTCAATGTGCGGGCAATGATATAAGTGATTAATAGTTTAGAACTAGGTAAGCTCGATGAATGTCATGTTATGCATGTACGAAATAAACTCGTTCAAACATGAAACAAGCTAGATAGAGTGATCATGATAGAACAAGATCTAGAACGAGATGACAAGATAGAACTAGCAATAGATCACTTTGTACAAGCACGCAAGATTTCACTTGATGTCAAGAACACAAGATATCACTAATTGCAATAAATGTAGGATGGTCATATCACGCAAGCAAGCAAGCACGCACGATAATGTAACACTAATCAGGCACGTAGACACTAATGTACACTAAGAAAAGATCCATCAAGAATGTACACCAGGACACGTGTATGTGGTTTCTATATCTATCATTCAACACGCATGCATGACTCCCAGCGTAGATGCAACGCCAGTAATCATTATACCCCATGGTTAACAGTATATTTATGACTCGCCGTCATTGGGGCTAGACTGGAGCCCTTGGACACACGCCGTGCCCTGTCAGCATCTCACTTAAATTTTAAATGTAGATACCCATAGTCATTAATAATGGCCAATGAGAGTTTCAAGATGTAAGCATGTGTGATATCATGTTCATGATGATGATGAGAACCAACAATAAGTAAATTGAACATGATTTCATGATAACAATGGTCAAGAGATAAATTTGGCAGCATAACGGTATGATTCATACTTTGGTTCAATCTTTACATCAATGGCTTTAGTCTATATTGTCAATCACACTCACGAGAACAAGATGAGAGAGGAAGTGCACGCTATCTCCAAGGAACTTCAATGGTACAACCAACTCGTCGGCCATGTGGGAATCCATGGTCAGAGGAGATTTACGGAGGCCTTAGAGAAAATGTCACTAGTCTACCGATTCAGAATGACCGGTAGAGAGTTTCCAAATCCCCAAGAAAGGGCTGCCTAGATGTGCAAGTGTGTAGTGACATACACGTCTCAATTCTCAATCCATCGGTCTCAAACTTGTGGAAAACATTTAACATGATGACATGCGAATGACAATGTATTTAACTATACATGGGTTTGCAAGATTTAAAGATAATAATCATCATTTAATCAAGCTACAATGGTAACAAGAGTCAATCACAAGTTTCATGAATGATCATATCATTAAGAAAGAATTTAGAATAATATTCATGTAATTAAGGCTTTTTAAATGGTTTAAACACTTTTAAGTCGTTAAATAGAGATCATGCAATGATCAGACCCAAGACATACAATTTACACATTAAAATCATATTAAACAGACCTTGGGTATAACGGTAAAGTTTACAAACAAAATAGTTGGGGCTTCATGCGAAATACTGAGGTCGCGACGGATCCTGGTAAGGGTCACGACGGGTTGGGAACAGAACGCGATAGTGCCTTGTACAGGTCGCGACAGGCATGACAGAACAAGCAGGCAGATCGCGACAAGGGTATGAAGGGAACGCGACAGGTTATGGCAGACCGGGCAGCAGATTGCGACGACATGTCCTGTCGCGATCCGATTGCGACAGTGCGCTCTGTCGCGATGGCCTTGTGAACGCGGCCTATCGGGCCGTCGCGTTCATAGGGTCCGTGCCCAAGTACAACAGGGAGAGGACATGGCATTGGATTGCAGTCCAGAACTGCCTTATATTGACACATGGTGCTTCAAAAATAGAGAACAAATTGCACAGTGCATGAAAAATAACGAAACTAGTTTTAAACCAACCTAGACATGCAAGGGTGCTTCCAGTAAATCGTAATTAGAAAACAATGATGGTTTCGACAGGCTTTAATCAAGTCAAACTCGAATGTAAAAGCCAAGTGCTACCAGAAAACAAAGTTTCAAACAACAATCCTCTTTCCATGCTTATAACACTCTAACTATTGACATTTACACAAAATGTTCAACACAAGACATCACGAGGACAACTAGTAGGAAAACGTTCATGTTGGGGGTTTGCTCTAATTCGGTCTCAAATCGCATGCAACAAATAAAGAACGGAAAAAACCCTGACAGTACGCGACGTTGGGAAAACACTTATAGTTCAAAATATACTCAATGAAATTCGATGAAACCAGTGGAAATGAAAGCTAACTTGATGATCTACACATTGGTATAGGATATGTTAAGGTTTGGCATGAGAAAACCTTCCTTCTGGGTTGAAGAAGTCCCATTTTTCTAGAAAACCCGTGTTCAGACCACTATTTGAAGAACGCTTAATACTCCACGTATACTGCATGGAATTTGGGCATTCCACTTGGGTTAGAATGTAGACTTGACCCTCTTTCCAGGAGTATAAGCCTTGAAAGGTTTGGTTTAGGTTTGGCCTACCTTTGATCGACTTCAAGTGGACAGTTTGTGCAGGTCGTAGCAGAAGATCGGGGGAAGAAGATTAGCTTCTTGTGGATGATCCACAGCTCCCCAGCCACCAAGAGCTCCTCCACACGACCCCATCAAGTTCTAAACTCATCCCTAGGGTTTGGGTGAAGAGTATGTAAGCATCTATGGGTTTTAGGAGTCCTAATGCAACAAGGAAAGAAGGGTTGCGGGATTGGCTTATGTCTTTCCGTAATTTGAAGATCTCTCCCTCCATTAGAGAGTCTTGGCCATCAAGCAACCTCCATGGGTGGGTAGGCACGAATTTGGGTTGCCAAGAATGCATGACTGCATCCCAATTAAACTCTAATTACGACTTTCTAATTTCAACTTATTTATGCTACGAATTTCCATGCATTTTCTGGCGTCATTTGATTTTTGGTTCATATGAGGTCCAATGGCCCAATTATGATAATGGGTCATCAATAAATAATGTTGGAAGTCTCCCCAACCTTTTTTATTGAATTTATAGTTGTGTCGTGTTTTCGTGTTAACGATTTTCCGACTTGTTTTCTAATTTGGATAATCGGTCACAATAATTCGTAAACCTAGCCCAAACGATTTTTCCCGGCACCAATTTCTTTGTGGAACACTTAGTAACAATGTTTGGGGTTGATTTATAATTTTTACGAAAATTTCTGATGTGTTTTAGCACATATGATAATGATACGTATGTTTAAATACTTTGGTATTATGGAAATTATTTATTTCTAATTTTTATGTAATTAAAATTTCCGGGGTGCTACAATCTGGCTTTGGAAGAGAAGAGGAAGCAATATTCTGAACTTCTGGCTGAACATCTTGATGAGAAACTTATTGGGTTTCTTGCTGAACTACTTGCTCAGTCAATTGTACTGGAACCTCAGGGATCACTGGTACTGCAGGGGCTTCAATTCTGACAGTTGGTGCTGGAACAACTTGTGTGAGTAGAGATACAAGGGGTTCATCAGGGAAAATCTCATGCTCACACTTAGGCACAGAGTCTTTAAACCACAGATTTTGCTTCTTACCTACCAAGGAGTAGTGACTCCTTCTGAGAGTAAAGATGCCAATTTTATCCTTTGTGCCAACAAACAATTCACCAGACAGATCTACTGAAAATTTCTGAAAAATAAAAGTAAGCAGGGATCCATAAGGGAGGGATTCCTGCAAATCCTTTGAAGCAATCATCTTTTCCAAAATTACTGCTTGCAGATTCACCTTGTGCCTCTGAACTGCCCAAAACAAGAGGTTCCCATCTCTTGGAGTAATGGAGGAGTGAGTACCTACTCTAGGGGTGATGATGTTGGTGATTATTGAATGGATCAATCTCTTCTCAGCAGATAACTCATTGACCTGAAGTCCTCTTTTGCAAAGGGTCCCCAAACTTCCAATAATCCCCAACTTTTGCTTTTCAAGGGGAATAAACTCACTGAGACAATGACCAGAATTTGGGCAATCCAACAATTCTACCAAAAGCTCTTCAGATATGGTAATCTTGGTGCCCTTGACATATCCAACTATAGTATTGCCCAATAATACTTGGAGAGAAGCATAAAAAGATCTAATAGCACTGGCTACAAAGGTGTGACGGCCCTCATTATACCGGTACAGTTATACCAACCCACGTCAGTATAGCGAGAGTCCTCACAGTGGGACATTTACCCAAACGATACAAACAGCTGAGATACATGCGAATATACAACAGAGTAGCGGAAGTAAAAGACAACTGTCTTCATTTATTCATCATCCACATTAAACATACATGAAATTCGCAATTAACATTAAGAGCTAAAAGTTCACATAATTTAAATTACTGGAATTTAAATACGTAGTGTCCACACTTATACATTCTTTTCATGATAACTCTAATACAACGTTCAAATTACATACTATGAAATGCACAAGTCACAAAGAACTCCAAAGACTAATCTCCATGCTCGGAGTCCGTCTCCACTGTCTCCTCCAACAGTGCCATGTCACTAACTACACCTGTACGCCGAAGCAAGGAGTGAGTCTAAAGACTCAGCAAGCAACACTACTCATAACATACACGTATAAGTCATAGCGGTTTCTACATGCACATTCCCAATTTTCAACACATGGCATGCTAGTCATTAGAAAGTTTCAACCTATCATGAAGGTTTTACAAATTAATACATAGATCATGCTTTCAGATTTCTAAGAATAAAACTTACCTATCACATGCTCTCTACTCAATTTCCTCGTGAAATTTTGCCTTTAAGAACCAAGACATGAGAGCTACCAACATGAACACTGTGCATATATGAAAGGAAAACACACTAGCATGGGTTTTACATGTTCCTAAGCACATACATAGATATTTTCTCAGGCTTTAAGTTGCTGGTTTCACATGGTTTAATGGCTGTAAACCTACACATGAGAGCTACAATGTTGTTTAAAACATACCATGTGAACAACCAATCATACCATTTTGTACACGTGCTCATCAATTACCCCTAACATGGATTCTAGACATTTTTGCACATATAAACATGATGATAACAACATGAAATTACTGATTTCACATGGTTTTAAATTTGTCTCACATGGATCTCAATGTCATATTCTCACATTTTTAGTTTCACATTTTCTTACACAAGTTTCCAATTCACATGGTTGCACTTTACACATACACATTTCACATTGTTCACTTACACATTAACACATGAACACATACACATTACACATTACACATTCACATTTTAGGTGCCGTGACACATAGCCCAAACCACCAAAGAAGGACATATACACATCACATTACACATAGACGCCATCTAGGCATTACAATGGCGACTCTTGGACTGCGCAGACCAGGAGAGCAAGTCTCCACCCTAACCAGTGGTACTTGTCCACCTCCAGGATTTCCCCCTAATGCCCTTAGGGCACTTACACATTGAACTTTCTCAGGGGGACTTTTCCCTGATACAGTTCCACTGCCCTCTGTGGAAGCAATGTCACACTTGGCACAATTTACACATTTACACATTTTACCGACTTACACATGGTTTTACACATATCACTTTTCATCTCATTCACTTTCTCACTCACATGCATATCTCTATTTTTCTGACATGACACTACAGATTTTAGGAGTTTAACACACAGTAAATTTACCAATCAGGTTGGATTTAACGATATCTAATCACTTTACGATGACATGCATTAGTTTTTACATTTCTCATGGAAAAGTGCATAACTCCTTATATACTGGTCCAAATGACCTGGAAATTTAACCACATGCTATTTTCAGGTTCAAGATCATACATTCAATTTTTTAGATTTTTATGAGCTAAATAAAATTTACAGAAAATCAAATACCTATTTAGCATGCTATTCATAATTTAATTTGACATGGAGCTTAACACCATCACACATTTTTGCCACTTACTGTCTGAACAGAGACTACTGTTATATGCATGATCTGAAAATATAGAATTATCCTAAATCATACAACCATAGATTTATCACAACATTTCTTTCTTACATGCCTTTTTATTTATTGAACCGAAATTAATAGCAACTTATGCAAGCATGGATAATTTATCAAAATTTGGGGTACACATATACATTCATGATCTGACAAAACCTAGGGCACTCAGACTAGTCCTAATCATAAAACATGGATTGGCAAGATCACTAACAACTCATGCTTGAAATTTCATGGGATAAAAATCTCTAGCATTCACCACACACACATCATGACTCATCCACACACCACATTCAATAGTATACATAGTACATAAGAGATTACATTATATCCTCATCGTGAAACATATCAAAAATATATACATAGAAGGGCAGAACAGCTTGTTGTTCTGCTCAGATGAACTTGGCGGCGGTCTCTGGCCGTTCCAAAAGTGGACGGCCAGATCGCTGGACGCACACCTGGAGCTTGGCATCAAGGCATTGACGCCAAGTTCCTGTCTATGCATAAACCCAGACCGAGCTCAATAAAAAGTGTGAAAGGGGGGATCCAAGACACGAGGAAAATGTATAAAAATGATAAACCCATCCTAGACACATACATGAACACTATGGGTAGGGTACCTGCCTTTTAGAGTTACTCCTAAGGGATCAAAAGTGCTGGTGAAGCCCTCCTTGGGCAGTCCCAAGAAGGTGCAGAACGTCCTCCAAGATCTCCTTCCTCCGGGCTCCTGGGTGATCTCCACAGCAAGGAAACGTCGGGGAGGTCTTCTCCTTCAGTCCAGCTAGCTTCTTGTCGAGGAAGATGGCCGGATCCAGCTTCAGAGGGTCAGATCTTTGGGTGCAAAGTGGGGGTTTTCTCACAGCTTCCTCTAGGGTTTTTCTCCTCTTGTTTCTCTCTTGCAAAGAGTGAAGAGAGGGTTAGGGAAGGCAGATCCGGGTTCAACATATGGGAGAGGCCTCTCTCCCACTCACAAGGTGACAAGATGGCTCTCAGAGCCATTGGGGACAGCTCCCCAATGGGTGAGCTCCCTTGTTTCCGGAATTTCAGGCTCTGCAACGCATGCAGGTCAGAGGAATCGGCGTCGACATCATTAGACGCCAGGATTAGTGTTGGCGTCCATGGGTGGACGCTGACACCACCTCAACGGCTAGGGGTTGACGCCAATCTGGCCTTCGGCCAGAACTATAAAACATGTAGAAAACCATGCATACCATGCATATATACATGCAATATGTATATGGTAGTGTATCCATGTAACGACCCTCTTCATACCGGTACGATTATACCAATCCCCATCGGTATAAAGGGCGTCGTCACAGTGGGACATTTACCCAACACTGGTCGATAGGTTGATATGTACCTGGATAGTAATAGAGTACAGTGGAATAAAATAAACAACTCAACTCTTAATCCGTCACCAACACACATTCCATAATCTAAATAGCGAGATAGAAGGACAATGTCCACATTAATACAAAGTAAAGAGAGAGTTACAATGTCCAAAATATTGTCCATACAATAGTCCTTTTTGTGCAAAAGAAAAGTACAACTGGTAACAGCTCCACAAAATAGTCTTCTAATGATGATCCTCGCCACGCTACCTTCTAGTGCACGATACCTGTCGACTTGTACGCCGAAGCAAGAGTGAGTCCAAAGACTCAGCAAGCGACACTACTCATGATATACACATACAAGTCTTAGTGGTTTCTACATGCACTTTTACAATTAACAACACATAGCATGCTAGTCAATTCAAGTTTTCTATCTATCATGAAAGTTCTACAATTTTATACATAACTCATGCTTTCAGATTTGTAAAATGAAATTCACCTATCACATGATCTCTATTCCATTTGCTCAGGAACTTTAGTCTTTTAAAGAGCTAAAACATGAAAGCTATCAACATGAACAATTTACACACATGAAAGGGAACACAACTAGTATGGATTTCACATAGTTTTAAACACATACACGAACCTTTTCACATGCTTTAGATTGCTGATTTCATATGATTCAATGACTATAAATCTACACATGAGAGCTACAATAATACATAAAACACATCATGTGAACAAGTAACCAAGCTATCTTGCAATCATTTTCACTAATTATCCCTAACATGGATTCTAGGCATTTATGCACACATAAGCATGAAAATGACAACATGAGTTTACTGATTTCACATGGTTTCCAATAACACATTCTCACATTCTCGGTTTCACATGATTTCATACTTACTCATTCACGTTGTTCACTTTTACACATTTGACACGTACACATGTTCACACCTATACAATTTACTCATTTCCACATCATTTTCTCTTTCACTTTCACTTATCACATATCACATCGATTGCACTTACCACGTGCATCTTGGGCACTTACCACGTGCCATATTCACATATTTCACATTTTACTCATTTTTCATTATTTAAACAATTTGCCATGACACATAGTCCTAACCACCAGTAGAGGACACTAACAATATCTCATAGCTCGTGCTCATTCCTTAGCACAGCTCTCAACACAACTCATAACACAACACATGACACAACACTTACACAACTCATACACATACTCACCACCTAGGCAATACAGCGGTGAATCTTGGTAACTGCGCAGACCGGGAGAAGCCCTCTCCACTCTATCCAGTGGTACTTGTCCACCTCCGGGGTTTTCCCAATGCCTTTGGGACAAACTTATATCACATGGAGCCTTCTATAGGGACTTTTCTATATACGGCTCCCGATGCCTCTAGGGTAGCAGTTTCACATAGGCACAACTTTTACACTTTTACACATATCCGTTTTACACATAACTCTTCTCATTTCATTCACTTTCTCACTCACATGAACATTTCTGTTTTTCCTTAACATGGTACTACAGAATTTCAAAAGTTTAACATACAGTAACCACACTAATCATGTTGGTTTTAGACCATAACAAACCACATTACAATTATATGCACGAATTATCACATTTCACATGACAACACATAACTTTTTATTTACTGTTCTAATTGACCTGAAAGTTTTACCACATGCTGTTTTCGGGTTCAAAATCATACCCTCAATTTTTCAGATTTTTCTGAGCTAAATAGGATTTACAGAAAATCAAACAACTAATTAGCATATTATTCACAACTTTAGCTAACATGGGTCTAACACATTTTGCAATTTATCCACTTACTGTTTTGCACATAGACTACTAATATATGCATGATTTTAGAATACAACATCACCCTAATTCATACATCTATAAGTCAATTACCACAAACCATTTTTGCATGTTTTTATTTTACCGAACTGAACTTATTTACAATTTCTCAAGCATGGATAAACTACTAAATTTGGCAAACACATATGCTGACCCACTATTCTTCATGATCAAACCGAAACCAAGGCATTCACACAAACCCTAATCATGAATCATGGATTTTACAAGATTGTCTACAAGTGATGCTCACATGTTTACAAGATATCATTATCCCACATTCACCAACACAACCCACATTCATCCACAACCACAATGCACAATATACAGAGTATAAGGTGTACAATATATCCTCATCGCATAAAACATACCGAATTTAATGTATGAGAGGGACAGAACAGCTCACTGTTCTATCCAGAAGAACTAGACGGCGGTCTCTGGCCGCTGACTCAGAGTCAGTGGCAGGATCGATGGACGCCAAGCTCATGATATCGGCGTCCAGGGACCTTGCCGTCAAACCAGGTCTGTGCAGAAAACACAGAACGAGCTCTCAATCTTGGGTGAATTGGAGGGTCTAGGACTCGAGGAAAATTCCATAAAAATCATAGAAACATCCTAGACTCATAAGGGAACACCATGGATAGCTCACTTGCCTCTCTAAAATTCCTCCAAGGGATTTGTGGCTCGAAGAAGACCTCCTTGGGCAGTTCCAAGAAGTTGCAGAAGTACCTTCAAGATCGCCTTCCTCCGGGTTCCTGGGTGATCTCCACGCCGAGGGGATGATGGGGAAGCCTTCTCCTTTGCTTCAGCCTCCTCCTTGTTGCAGTAGATCTCCAGATCCAGCTCCAAACGGTCGGATTTGAGGGTTCTAAAATGGGGTTTTCTCACAGAATGCTCTAGGGATTTTCTTTCTTCTCCTCTCCTCTTGCAAGGGTGAAAATGAGAAGTGGGGAGAGGCCAATTCGGGTTCAGGATGTAGGAGAGCCCCTCACCCACTCACCATGCCGATTAGACAGCCTTAGATCCGTTGGGGGACATCCCCCAATGGGTGGCCATGCCTTGCTTCAGAAGACAGCAGCTCTACTGCGCATGCAGGTCAGAGAGGTTGACGTCCACATCACTGGACGCCTGAGTCAGGCTTGGCGTCCAGGTCTGGACGTTGACTCCACCTCGGCGGCCAAAGGTTGACCCCAAGGTGGCCTTTGGCCCGAACCTTAATTTGTGCAGAAACCATGCATGTAATGCATGTATTCGTGCATTATGTATATAGTAGGGTATACATTCTATCACCATTCATCACATAAATTATTTACATTTAATATAACCATATGCACATTAATTATACCAATTAATATGTACATAAATATCTATATACATACACAAGCATACATAAACATACTAAGATAAAATGTACGTAGACACCTACCTGTACGTACGTGATATTTTACACAAGTATGACTCAACACACGGCAAATTAAATGACGAGAATTATGAGGGCTTCGCAAACCATTAGGAGGTGATATGATTTATGCTAGCTAGGAATAATCCATTCGATAAAATAGTCCTCGCATACACACACTTGATTTGACATATATATAGTATATGCACACTGGTATAGCATACTTATGTACATTATGATTGAAACAGATGGGTACAATATGCGCACCGGTAATTTGATTAACTTACACAACTTTACCTAACATTGCTTAAGTATTACATGTATAGGATTTCTTAATATACACTATATGCATAATTCATCCAATTGACTATTCTCACCTAATCATCATAAAGATATATGCATGTTATTCATGAGGAGTATAGAATCCCAATATGACCACTAATTACACCTACTATGCTTGAACTTTTTTTTTTACGTACATGAAACGCACGAAGTACAATGTACACATTAACTAAACCACGCAATAACAACGTTTACAACCAAATATACATATGCATACGCAAATACACCAAGGTGTTATGCATGTAGAATTAAGTATACAATTGTCACACATATAAGATAACATACATACGTACTCACACATATGTACTTCATACACTTCCATACAAAGTTCCATAAAATAGGTAGTATAGGATATTCTTCAATATTTAGATAGCACGTGCATAGTGTTACTCAAGTATCCTAAGTCAGAGATTCTTGGTATTCATAATACACCTCTAATTGTCTAGTTGTTCACCTCCGCATTAATTACCATATACCTGTATCTATATATATATAAATACAGATATACGCACATGCTCATATTCAAGGGAAGGATAAAACTTATAGTAGGCACAATGAACTACGCATGCTAAGCACACAACAACCGAACACCCAACACACCATTCATATACATACAGATATATAAAGAGAGTAAAAATCCGGGGTCTTACAATCCATACTATCACCATTCAATACATGCATTATTTACATCTAATATAAACACATGCACACGTAATTGTACTAATTAATACGTACGTAAATATGTATATACATACACAAGCACAAATATACACATACAAATACAAATAATGCGACGGAAATTTGAGGGCCTTACACCCTCTCCCCCTTAAAGAAACTTCGTCCTCGAAGTTAGAACGACACTACTCAAACAAAAGGGGATACTTCTTCTTCATCGCATCCTCAAGCTCCCAAGTAGCCTCCTCTCGTGAGAAGTTCCGCCGTAGAACTTTTACCAATGCAATACTCTTGTTCCGGAGATGCTGAACATTCCGGTCAAGAATGGCTACTGGTTGCTCGACATACGAAAGATCTGGCTGGATCTCCACTGGCTCATGACTAATCACATGAGACGGATCTCGGACATACTTCCTGAGCATAGATACGTGGAATACAGGGTGAATGTTAGCCAAAGCTGGGGGTAATGCTAGCTCATATGCCACGCTGCCCAAACGTTTGAGAATCTCATATGGGCCAATGAATCTAGGGCTTAGCTTGCTATGCCTGCCAAATCTAACGACACCACGAGTATGCGATATCTTCAAGAAGACATGATCGCCAACCTCGAACTCCAAATCCTTTCTCCTATTGTCGGCATAACTCTTCTGCCTATCCTGTGTCGCAACAAGCCTCTTCCTGATAAGCTGAATCTTATCCAAAGTTTCCTGAACTAACTCTGGTCCGATCAGCTGCCTATCACCAGTCTCCTCCCAACATAACGGAGATCTGCAGGGCCTACCATACAACGCCTCGAATGGAGCCATACCAATACTCGCATGAAAGCTGTTGTTGTATGCGAACTCCACAAGATGTAAATGACGCTCCCAATCATCCTTCCAATCCAGAACACACGCTCTCAACATATCCTCGAGCGTCTGGATAGTCCTCTCGGACTGTCCATCGGTCTGGGGATGAAACGCCGAACTGAGCTTCAGCTCCGAACCTAACGCATCCTGAAGACCCTTCCACAGCCTCGAAGTGAATCTCGGATCTCGATCCGAAACAATCGACTTCGGCACACCATGCAATCTAATGACACCACTATCGTACAATCTAGCTAAACTCTCTACTGACTGCTTCTTCTTCATAGGCAAGAAATGAGTAGTCTTCGAGAATCTATCTACAACTACCCAAATCGAGTCATTGCCCATTCTAGATCGAGGCAAACTGGAGACGAAATCCATAGTGACAGCTTCCCACTTCCATACTGGGATATCCATCCTCTGCATAAGGCCGGATGGTCGCTGTCGCTCGGCCTTCACTTGCTGACATACTAGACATCTAGACACATAATCCGCAACATCTTTCTTCATGCCGGACCACCAAAATGATCTCTTCAGGTCTTGATACATGTTATTGTTACCCGGATGAATAGAGAATCGTGATCTATGAGCCTCCGCTAACACATGCTCACGGACATCTACCAAATTAGGGACACAAACACGGTGCTGAAATCTAATCACACCGTCCTCATCACGAGCAATGCCCGCCTTGCCCACTAACTCTAACAATCTAGGGTCAGCTTCCTGCTGTCCAATCACCTCATCCAACACAGAGGATCTAAGGGATAGCTGGGCTACAAAAGCCTGACACAGCGATGGCTCTAACTCGGTCATAGAGTACGCCGCATCCTCCAACATCTTCCAATCCTGCTGGAGCGAAGACCTCTTTCTACCAAGAGCATCCGCTATGACATTCGTCTTTCCAGGGTGGTACTGAAGGTCGAAGTCATAGTCCTTCAAGAACTCAATCCATCTCCTCTGCCTCAGGTTTAATTCCTTTTGGGAGAAAAGATACTTCAAGCTCTTGTGGTCGGTAAACACCTCAAATCTGACACCATAAAGATAGTGCTTCCAGATCTTTAGTGCATGAACCACTGCTGCGAGCTCCAAGTCATGAGTCGGATAGTTCCTCTCATGCTCCTTTAACTGACGAGAAGCATAAGCCACTACCCTGTCATGCTGCATTAGCACATAGCCCAAACCAATCTGATATGCATTCGTATAAATGGCAAAGCCCTCTAGACCACTAGGCAATACCAATACCGGAGCAGAAGTAAGCTTAGCCTTCAATAGCTGGAAGCTATGCTCACATGCCTCAGACCATACAAACTTCTCACCCTTCCTGGTCAGCTTTGTCAAGGGGGCGGCGATGGATGAGAAACCCTCAATGAATCGCCGATAGTAACCAGCTAACCAAATAAAACTACGAATCTCCGAAGGGGTCCTGGGAATCTCCCATTCCATAACTGCCTGGACCTTCGCTGGATCAACTGCAACACCAGCGCCGGAGATAACATGCCCGAGGAAATGAACCTCGCGCAACCAAATATCACACTTGCTGAATTTTGCATACAACTTGTGCTCACGAAGAACCTCTAACACTAACCTCAAATGCTGACGGTGGGTGGCCTCATCCGGAGACTAGACCAACACATCGTCAATAAACACTACGACAAAGCTATCTAAGTAAGGCCTAAACACCCGGTTGATGAGATCCATGAACGCTGCAGGGGCATTGGTCAATCCGAAAGGAAGGACCAAGAACTCATAATGTCCATAACGGGTTCTAAATGCCGTCTTGGACACATCCTCACTCCGAATCCTCAACTGATGATAACCAGATCGCAAGTCAATCTTAGAGAAGATTGATGCCTCTCGCAACTGGTCAAACAAATCATCAATGTGAGGTAAGGGATACCTGTTCTTCACAGTCACTTAGTTCAACTTCCTATAGTCAATGCACAGCCTAAGTGACCCGTCATTCTTCTTGACGAATAATACAGGTGCACCCCAAGGGGAAACACTAGGGCGAATAAATCCCTTATCAAGCAACTCTTGCAACTGCCTCCTCAACTCGGCTAACTCCACAGGTGCCATCCGATATGGAGCCTTCGAGATAGGAGAGGTGCCCGGAAGCAACTCTATGGTAAACTCTATCTCTCTGTCCGGTGACAATCCAGACAAGTCATCAGGAAAGACATCTAGAAAATCCTGCACTACCTCAATCTCCGCAAGAGTAGGTGACTCATCAGCCTCTGGTACTAACACCACGCTGGCAAGAAAAGCATCACAACCCTTGTTTACCATGCGCATCGCCTTCATGGCAGAGATGACTAACCTTCCAGCCAAGTTCCTTGGCAAAGGATGAGAGAACTCGTCCTCACCAGGAATGCGAAAAATAATCCTCTTCCGATGACAATCCACTAACGCATAGTGCTCCTCTAGCCAATCCAGACCAAGAATAGCATCATAGTCCTTCATCTTTAGCAAGAAGAAACACCCATCTAGGATTCTATCATCAATGCACACAGGTAATGACGGAATGCACTTCCTAGTCAATACCGTACCCGCAGGGGTGTGCACAGACAAAGGGACCTCTAAATCCTCAGACTCAATGCCTGACTCTATGGCTAACTGCCTAGTGAACTGCTCAGAAATGAATGAGTGAGTAGCACCCGTATCAAACAAAACCCGAGCGTGCACACCTAAAATCAAAACCGTGCCTTTGGTGACATGCTCCGCCTGCTCGGCGTCCTCACGAGCTAAAGCAAACACTCGAGCTGGGGCTCGAGGCCTTCCTGGTCTTCCTGTAGCTGGCGCGGCTGCCGCTACTGCTGGGGCTGGCGCTCCACGCTGAGCTCCCTGCTGAAGTCTTGGGAAATCCTTGATCTTATGGTCGCTGCTCCCGCACTTCAAGCATCTACCCGCTACCAACCAACACTCGGAACCACCATGTGTCTTCCCGCAGTGGGGACACTCCTTCTTCACACCAGGGGAACGTATAAAAGGTACCTGAGAACTGTCGACTGTCACTGGTCGCCGCGGTGTCTGGTACACCGTTTTCTTCTTGTCCTGCCGCTGGAATGTCGCTGCCGGCCTCTTCTATGAAGCTTCCTTTTCCTCCAAATATTTCTCCATTTCTCCCTCCTGCCTACAAGCAGTGCTGAGGGCCTCGTCCAACGTGCGGTGGTCAAACGCCACAAGTCTCGTCCGCAGTGATGGCTTGAGTCCCATCACAAACTTCTTTATCTTTCTTCGCTCGTCTGCCATGATATGAGGTGCATATTTAGAAAGTTCAGAAAATCTTGCCTCATATTCCAGCACGGTCATGGAGCCTTGAGCCAACGATAGGAATTCTTGGTCCATACGATCTTGCACGTGCTCCGGGATGAACTTGGCCCGAAATAGTCTCACGAACTCGTCCCACGCAACGTCAACAGCTCCGTCCTCAAACCGGGTACGCAGCAATGAAGCCCACCATACATTAGCTCTTTCCTGCAGTACACCATTCATAAGCACTATCTAAACGATTCTAACTTAACAACCAACATACAAGCATATAACTAAAACATACATGTAGCATGTAGGTGGCTAACGTAACCTTATCATCATCTGCACACCTGATGGCTCGGAAGATCTTCTCTATCTCCCTCATCCAGCTTTCAGCTAACAACGGATCGCTCTCCCCCTTAAAAGAGGGTGGCAGCATCCTCTTGAATCTCTCCATGGTAGAAGGCCCACCATGGTCTTGAGCTGGTACTTGAGCCTGCTACAGCACACATCAAGCAATATACAATCAACATAATATCACAAAATTAAAGAAAGCAGACTATTAACCATTTTATTAGTTTAATCTGAGCCTCCAACTGTGCCTGGAGTGCTGCCTGGGTATGTGCCTGGGTCTGCATGGCCTGCACCAGACCTTGCATGAACACTCCATAATCCACAGGCGGCGGTGGGGGAAGTACAGGTCCTTGCGGTGCCGGGGTCTGCTGCTCCACCCGCTCGTCACGTCTCGGCTCGTCCTCACGGGCCGACGCTCCGCCACGCCTACCTCTCGAAGCCATGGCTGTAATAATTTCAGCCACCATTAAGGCTAGGTTACTAAGTTTTTAAACCATTTTCTTATCTATTTTTCACTTCTTATTGGTATTTTCTACACATGTGGACATACTTAGCATGCAATGAAGATGATGACTTATGTATATTCATGTGCAATCTCAACTGGTGGGCTATGATAACAATATCTGTGACGGCCCTCATTATACTGGTACGGTTATACCAACCCACGTCAGTATAGCGAGAGTCCTCACAGTGGGACATTTACCCAAACGAAACAAACAGCTGAGATACACGCAAATATACAACAGAGTAGCGGAAGTAAAAGACAATTGTCTTCATTTATTCATCATCCACATTAAACATACATGAAATTCGCAATTAACATTAAGAGCTAAAAGTTCACATAATTTAAATTACTGGAATTTAAATACATAATGTCCACACTTATACATTCTTTTCATGATAACTCTAATACAACGTTCAAATTACATACTATGAAATGCACAAGTCACAAAGAACTCCAAAGACTAATCTCCACGCTCGGAGTCCGTCTCCACTGTCTCCTCCAACGGTGCCACGTCATCAACTACACCTGTACGCCGAGGCAAGGAGTGAGTCTAAAGACTCAGCAAGCAACACTACTCATAACATACACGTATAAGTCATAGCGGTTTTTACATGCACATTCCCAATTTTCATCACATGGCATGCTAGTCATTTGAAAGTTTCAACCTATCATTAAGGTTTTACAAATTAATACATGGATCATGCTTTCAGATTTCTAAGAATAAAACTTACCTATCACATGCTCTCTACTCAATTTCCTCGTGAAATTTTGTCTTTAAGAACCAAGACATGAGAGCTGCCAACATGAACACTGTGCATATATGAAAGGAAAACACACTAGCATGGGTTTTACATGTTCTTAAGCACATACATAGACATTTTCTCAGGCTTTAAGTTGCTGGCTTCACATGGTTTAATGGTTGTAAACCTACACATGAGAGCTACAATGTTGTTTAAAACATACCATGTGAACAACCAATCATACCATTTTGTACACGTGCTCATCAATTACCCCTAACATGAATTCTAGACATTTTTACACATATAAACATGATGATAACAACATGAAATTACTGATTTCACATGGTTTTAGATTTGTCTCACATGGATCTCAATGTCATATTCTCAGATTTTTAGTTTCACATTTTCTTACACAAGTTTCCAATTCACATGGTTGCACTTTACACATACACATTTCACATTGTTCACTTACACATTAACACATGAACACATACACATTACACATTACACATTCACATTTTAGGTGCCGTGACACATAGCCCAAACCACCAAAGAAGGACATATACACATCACATTACACATAGACGCCATCTAGGCATTACAATGGCGACTCTTGGACTGCGCAGACCGAGAGAACAAGTCTCCACCCTAACCAGTGGTACTTGTCCACCTCCAGGATTTCCCCCTAATGCCCTTAGGGTCACATACACATTGAACTTTTTTAGGGGGACTTTTCCCTGATACAGTTCCACTGCCCTCTGTGGAAGCAATGTCACACTTGGCACAATTTACACATTTACACATTTTACTGATTTACACATGGTTTTACACATATCACTTTTCATCTCATTCACTTTCTCACTCGCATGTATATCTCTATTTTCCTGACATGACACTACAGATTTCAGGAGTTTAACACACATTAAATTTACCGATCAGGTTGGATTTAACGATATCTAATCACTTTACGATGACATGCATAAGTTTTTACATTTCTCATGGAAAAGTGCATAACTCCTTATATATAGGTCCAAATGACCTGAAAATTTATCCACATGCTATTTTCAGGTTCAAGATCTTACATTCAATTTTTCAGATTTTTCTGAGCTAAATAGAATTTACAGAAAATCAAATACCTATTTTGCATGCTATTCATAATTTAAGTTGACATGGAGCTTAACACCATCACACATTTTTTCCACTTACTGTCCAAACAGAGACTACTGTTATATGCATGATCTGAAAATACAGAATTATCCTAAATCATACAACCATAGATTTATCACAACATTTCATTCTTACATTCCTTTTTATTTATTGAACCGAAATTAATAGCAACTTATGCAAGCATGGATAATTTATCAAAATTTGGGGTACACATATACATTCATGATCTGACAAAACCTAGGGCACTCAGACTAGTCCTAATCATAAAACATGGATTGGCAAGATCACTAACAACTCATGCTTGAAATTTCATGGGATAAAAATCTCTACCATTCACCACACACACATCATGACTCATCCACACACCACATTCACTAGTATACATAGTACATAAGAGATTACATTATATCCTCATCGTGAAACATATCAAAAATATCTACAAAGAAGGTCAGAACAGCTTGTTGTTCTGCTCAGATGAACTTGGCGGCGGTCTCTGGCCGTTCCAAAAGTGGACGGCCAGATCGCTGGACGCACACCTGGAGCTTGACGTCAAGGCATTGACGCCAAGTTCCTGTCTGAGCAGAAACACAGATCGAGCTCAATAAAAACAGTGAAAGGGGGGATCCAGGACACGAGAAAAATGTATAAAAATGATAAACACATCCTAGACACATACATGAACACTATGGGTAGGGTACCTGCCTTTTAGAGTTACTCCTAAGGGATCAAAAGTGCTGGTGAAGCCCTCCTTGGGCAGTCCCAAGAAGGTGCAGAACGTCCTCCAAGATATCCTTCCTCCGGGCTCCTGGGTGATCTCCACAGCAAGGAAACGTCGGGGAGGTCTTCTCCTTCAGTCCAGCTAGCTTCTTGTCGAGGAAGATGGCCGGATCCAGCTTCAGAGGGTCAGATCTTTGGGTGCAAAGTGGGGGTTTTCTCACAGCTTCCTCTAGGGTTTTTCTCCTCTTGTTTCTCTCTTGCAAAGAGTGAAGAGAGGGTTAGGGAAGGCAGATCCGGGTTCAACATATGGGAGAGGCCTCTCTCCCACTCACAAGGTGACAAGATGGCTCTCAGAGCCGTTGGGGACAGCTCCCCAATGGGTGAGCTCCCTTGTTTCCGAAATTTCGGGCTCTGCAACGCATGCAGGTCAGAGGAATCGGCGTCCACATCGTTAGACGCCAGGATTAGTGTTGGCATCCATGGGTGGATGCTGACACCACCCCAACGGCTAGGGGTTGACGCCAATCTGGCCTTCGGCCAGAAATCTAAAACATGCAGAAAACCATGGATACCATGCATATATACATGCAATATGTATATGGTAGTGTGTCCATACTATCACTATTCAATACATGCATTATTTACATCTAATATAAACACATGCACACGCAATTGTACTAATTAATACGTACATAAATATGTATATACATACACAAGCACAAATATACACATACAAATACAAATAATGCGACGAAAATTCGAGGGCCTTACAAAAGGGCTCGGAAATTTGACAGAGTTTGGTACAACCCTTGGCATTAAGGGTCTCTTCTACCCAAGAAAGACTGCCATTCAAATGAGAGAACTCTACTGATTTTCCAGAATTGATGGGGATCTTAGACAAACTCTGGAGTTGGTTAGGGGTTAGCTGAATGGACTCTTGAACCCTAGGAGATGCCATCTAGAAGATAGAAGTAGAAAATGTTCAGGGAACCACCAAAGGAGAGGAAGATATACACAGAGGAGATGAAAGATCCTACCTTTTTCTTGAAGAGAGGAGTTTGCAGATGGTTCTTGAGAGGTCCTTCGTCGGAAAACAGTGAAGGTGCGAAAAACCGATGAAGACAGGAGAGTCGAAAAGGGATTTCAAAAGGGTGTCTTCTAAAGGAAGAAGGGGTTTGTTTAAATAAAGGCTGGAAAGAAACTATCCCTTGAACTCAGGCTGAACGGATGCGATTGAATGATGTGACCATTGAGTTATGAAGGGGCGCGCCTTAATGAGCTGTCAGTTACAAAATTTTTGAAGTGCCGTTTCAGGAAGTCTTAATGATTTGAATTAAGTATTCGACTGCATCAATCGAATGCAAGGCTTTAACATGAGTCGAATGCATCGATTCTTCATGAATCGAATGCATGAGTCGAATGTTTGGGACTTAGAAATTTTTCAGGATGACTTTTCACAGTGAATTAAAACACACATTATTCAAGCAAGATTTTAATTGGGTAATTTTTTAATCAGGGTTGCACATACCTATTTCTCTTCTAATAGATGTAAATCTATCTTCAGGTAGAGGTTTTGTGAAAATATCTGCAAGTTGATTTTCTGTAGAAACAAATTGAAGAGAAATATTTCCATTACTTACATGGTCCCTAATGAAGTGATGTCTAACCTCAATATGCTTTGTTCTTGAGTGCTGGATTGGATTCTTGGTCAAAGTGATTGCACTGGTGTTATCACAAAGCATTGGAACTTCTTGAAGCTGATGACTATAGTCTTCCAATTGATGCTTGATCCATAGGAGTTGAGTACAACAACTTCCAGCTGCAATGTATTCAGCTTCTGTAGTGGATAAAGCTATTGAGTTCTGCTTTCTGGAAGACCAAGATATTAACACCCTGCAAGAATTTGACAAGTGCCATTGGTGCTTTTTCTATCTAATTTGCATCCAGCATAGTCAGCTTCACTATATCTAATTAATTTAAATTCTGAACATCTAGGATACTATAGACCTAAATTACAGGTATTTATAAGATATCTAAAAATTCTTTTAACTTCATGAACGTGAGATTCTTTTGGATCAGCTTGGAATCTTGCACATAAACAAACACTGAACATTATATCTGGTCTACTTGCAGTAAGATAAAGCAGTGATCCTATCATTCCTCTATAGATCTTTTGATCTACCTTTTTACTAAGGGGATCACTATCTAACTTAATTCTTGAGCTCATGGGTGTTCCTAAAGGCTTACATTTGTCAAAACTAAATTTATTGAGCAAATCTGAAATGTATTTAGTTTGACAGATGTGAGTCCCTTCCTTGGTCTGTTTGATTTGCAATCCAAGAAAATAATTTAGTTCACCCATCATACTCATTTCAAATTCATTTTGCATCAAATTTTCAAAGAATTTGCAGAGTGATTCATTAGTAGAACCAAAAATAATATCATCAACATAAATTTGTACAGTTAGGATTCCATCTGAAAATTTCTTTATAAATAAAGTACTATCTACTTTTCCTTTTATAAAATCATGTGACATAAGATAAGCACTTAGTCTTTCATACCAAGCTCTTGGAGCTTGTTTCAAGCCATATAGTGCTTTCTTTAAACGGAAAACATGATCAGGATGCTTATGGTCTTCAAATCTAGGAGGTTGTTCAACATATACTTCTTCTTTAATAAAACCATTTAGAAAAGCACTTTTAACATTCATCTGAAATAGATTAATATTAAGAGACCAAGCATATGCTAATAAGATTCTAATTGCCTCTAATCTAGCCACTGGAGCATAGGTTTCATCAAAATCTATGCCTTCCTCTTGGGAGTATCCTTGGGCTACAAGTCTGGCTTTGTTCCTAGTGATCACCCCTGATTCATCTATTTTGTTTCTGAAAACCCATCTGGTTCCAATAACTGGATGATCAGTAGGTCTAGGTACAAGGGTCCAAACTTCACTGCGTTGGAACTGATTGAGTTCCTCTTGCATAGCAAGGATCCAAGATTCATCACCCAGTGCATCATTGATTGTCTTAGGCTCAATTTGTGAAACTAAGGTAGAGAAATCACAAGGAATTTGCATACCTCTTGTTCTTACCCTATCTTGGAGATCACCTATTATGTTTTCTCTAGGATGGTCCCGGTGGTACCTCAATTCTTTAGGTAGCCCTTCTTGTGGTTCTTCTTATTGTTGAAGATCTTCTAATGGAGGATCTTCCACTTCTTCATCTTTTTCTTCTTCAAGAGAAGTCTTTTCAAGATTCCTACAGAGATCATCAACACATTCTTCTTCTTCTATCCTTTTGATAGAAGGGTTAGATTCATCAAATAGTATATGAACTGATTGTTCTATGGTTAATGTTCTTCTATTGAACACTTTATAACCTCTAGGTTTTGAAATATACCCTAACAGAAAACCTTCATCACTTTTAGCATCTAATTTCCCTAAATTATCTTTACTATTATTTAAGATAAAACACTTATAGCCAAAAGGTCTAAGAAGACTGATATTGGGCTTTTTATCTTTGTACAATTAATATGGTGTCTTCTTCAGACTGGGTCTGATCATGCATCGATTGATGACGTAGCATGCTATATTTACTGCCTTTGCCCAGAAGTACTTTGGTAGATTATACTCATTCAGCATTGTTCTGGCCATATCCAGCAGTGTTCTATTCTTTCTTTCTGCTACTCTATTTTGCTGAGGTGTTCTTGGAGCTGAGAAGTTGTGTTCAATTTCATTTTCTTCACAGTACTCAAGGAAATCTTTATTTTTGAATTCACCACCATGATCAGATCTGATACTGGTAATCTGAAATTTTTTATTTTTCTGAACTGTCTTGCTGAATTTCAGAAAAGCTTGAAATGCTTCAGATTTGGCTTCTAGAAAAGACACCCAAGTGTACCTTGAGTAGTCATCAACTAATACATAGCCATAGATCTTTCCTCCAAGAATGATTGTCCTCATAGGTCAAAATAAATCCATGTGAATCAATTCTAAGGGCTTAGAAGTTGTAACAATTGTTTTGGACTGAAATGAGGTTTTGGTCTATTTTCCTTTTGCACAGGCTGAGCAAATTCAAGACTTCTTAATTTTCATCTTGGGAAGACCTTCAACCTGAAGGATCGAGGAAAATGTGTGGATAAGATCTAGAAGGGGGGGATGAATAGATCTATGCCACTCTATGCGGAAGCTTAAGCAATTTAAAAATACTTTGAGAATCAGAGGTAATTTTAACAGTGAAAAACACAGATCTGATGAGATGATAGGTGAGTTGATAAATTAGATGTGAAACTAGTTGATTAAGTGAATTTTAAGCGATCCTATGCAAGCATCTAACGGATAATAGAATCAAACCACAAATAGACAAGTGCATAGAGATTTTTTAGGTGGTTCAAAAATCACCCATGGGATTCCTACATCCACCCCTCACACCCAGTGATGATTCACTAAACAACCTGGGTTACACACCCACTGGAGCCAGACAACTCTAACACCTGAGTTTACAACTCACACACCTCTAGAGTAAAACTACTCTAGATCCCTGAGCAAGACTGCTCAACAAACACTTGAGCTCGACGACTCAAACTGAGCACAGTGGCTCACAAACAACTATGCTAGACACCAAACAAGACATAGATCTTCTAGCAGCAGATCATGTCAAACATGAGAACATTCATGAGAATTATGCAGAAGCACTTGCACAATCTCAAAATGTCTCAGAAGAACAAAAGTACATTGAGGATTGTATGAAAAGACTTTGTTCTTCAAAGTACTCCATTGTAGAAGCTCAGATTTGGAAGAGGCTTGGATTCTTGAAGTCTCAAACGATGCTCTGCACAATTGAACTTGGGGATCTTCCTTGAAATCTTCTCTAACAAATGCTTCTACTTGATCTGCTTCCTTCAGGTGATTCAATTGCTTCTTCAAGGATCAAACTCCAATTCTCACAATCAAATTGATGAGAATTGGTCTTCAGAAGACACCAGGAGAGCAGAGGAGGGAGATGAACTCTTCTTGCCGCCAAAGGGAACTTTCTGGGAAGCTCCAAGAGTTCGTTGGGTCTCTTGATGTGATGGATGGCCAATTAGAGGCCTTTTATACCCAAAAGATTCCAAAGTTACCCTTTGGGTACAATGGCACATGATCCTAGGTTGATACTCCATCGCCCTAGGAAGACACGTGGCAATCATCCATTTTAAGTTGCAATCTTTCTGTAGTGTGTCGACCTGCCCTGGTGATGGTGTCGACCTGCTGTCCCAATTCTGAAAACAGGCTGTTCTGGGAATTGATCCAGTGTCCACCTGCCCTGGTGGTGGTGTCGACCTGCTGTCCCAATTCTGAAAACAGGCTGTTCTGGGAACGAGGTCTAGTGTCGACCTGCCCTCATCCTGCGTCGACCTGAGTAGGCTAATTCCTAGAATTTGCAACTCGTGTCGACCTGCTCTTTGACTAGTGTCGACACAGTCTCAGCATTTCTTCAGCTTTTTGCCTTTGAGTCTGAGGTGTTGTGTCGACACCATTGTGGGGTGTGTCGACACTACCTTTGCAAAAAGTATTTGTACCTGAAAATTAAATCATGACCACATTTAAAAAGCATGTTTCCAAACATATTTATCATCTATATTCATGATAAATCAATGGACTAATGATTTATATGTTTATTTCTCAGGGACACACAATTTCTTCAAGGGTAGTGTCGACACACCCCATACTGGTGTCGACACAATGCTCCAAGCCCTAAGCCAAAAGATGAAGAAATGGTCAAGTAGTGTTGACACAAGACCAAGTCAGGTCGACACTAGACCCAGTTCCCAGTGAGCCCTATCAACAGGCCTGGACAGTGTGTCGACACTAAACCAGATGGTGTCGACACTAGAGACCTCTCCCAGAAGGCCTGTTTTGCAGTTCTCTCATGTGTGTCGACATGAGATGAAGTGGTGTCGACACTAGAGACCTCTCCTAGGGAAGTAGTCAGCCATTCTCGGACAGTGTGTCGACACCAGATCAAGTCAGGTCGACACACTCCGGAAAGTTTGTGACTTAAAGTTTCTCCTGGACACGTGGCACCCTAGGGATTTAGTGGATCGGCCTTGGATCATGTGCCCACGACCCCCAAGGGTATTTTTGGGTATCTTAGACTATAAATAGTCCCCTATTGGCCATCCAACCAACAAGAGAGCCTCCAAGAGTTCTCCAGAACCTATTTGGCGGCAAGGCTGTTCTCCTCCCTGTTCGTGCATCCTCTTGTGCCTCTTCCTTCCAATTCCATCATCTCCAAGCACAAGAAGGGAGATCTGATCCAAGATGGAGCAGTAGGATCAATTTCCAAGGTGCAAATCAAGTAGAAGCCGACTTCTGTGAAGAATTCGACGAAGATCCTGAAGATCAAATTACAGAGCATCGCCCAGGAACTTTAGGAGATAAAGCCTCTTCACAATTAGACATCTACAAGGTAGTCTTCTGAAGATCAAGGACTTTTCAATCCAATTTTCATTTCCCCTTGAGTCTTCTTAGTTGTTCTAGAGATTGTGTAGTGTCTATTGCATCAATTCTCTTGAATGAACCTTTTGAGATCAGATCTTAGCTACAGGATCTGGATCTTGTGTTGTTGTCTAGAAAGTGTTTGTGAGTCGTTGTACTCAGTGGTTTGTGAGCCTATGTGCTCAGGGTTGAGTCGTCGTACTCAAGATTGGTTGAGCAATTGTGCTCAATTGTCTAGAGTAGTCTTGCTCTAGGTTTTGTGTTGAGTTGTAGAACTCTTTGTGGTGGAGTTGTGAGGCTCCAGTGTGTGTGTATCCAAGTTGATAGTGGATTCTCACTGTGTGAGGGCTGGATGTAGGAATCACATGGTGTGATTTTCGAACCACCTAAAAATCTTTGTGCAGTGGTATGATTGTGCTTTGAATTTACCTTACGTTAGATGCATGCATAGGATCTTTTGAATTCACATCTAATTAACTTGTTCACACACTCCTATTGCACAACTCACTTAATTTCTCTTCAGATCTGTGAAATTCATTTTCAAACTGTCTCTGATTCAAAGAGTTTTTCAAAATTGACTAAGCTTCCGCAATAGTTGGCCTAGATCTATTCAACCCCCCTTCTAGATCTTGTCCACATCATTTCTCGATCCTATAATTCACAAGTGGTTGGAATCATCATCTCAGGGGGAGCTAGAGAATTCACAAGTCATTTCTTTTGAAAAATTCAACACTCTTCTTGAATCACATCAATTTCCTTGCATAATGTCCTCATTTAGATGTCCAGAGTCTCAAGATGATTCTTTGAGTGATCTACTATATTTTTTTGTCAACTCTCACCTATATTCTTCAAAACTACAGAAATTCAAATCTCTTTCAAAGACTGAAAGATAATGTGTATCTTGAATTTAAACATTTCTTTGTTTGCAATTGATGTTGGATATAAATGATTTCAGTTTTACAAAACTCTCCAAAAAACTGATAATTCAACAGAGCAATGGCACATATGCTGAGAAACTACACACCTTCACAATGAATGAAGTGCCATGTATGTCATGAGGCATTAATGCTATCTCTGTTCAAAGGGGTTCAAAATCAAAATACTTAAAAAAAAATGCTTTTTGATGATGACTGAATAACTAGAAATATTGGCGTTTGATAAACGTATATTTTCATGTCAAAAGGTCATCATTTACCCCTTGAGACTTGATAATAGATAAATCTTTAGTATCCAGAGGCTATAGTGTGTAAAAAGCATTAGTTATTGAGTGAACAAGATTTATCACATTTGATAGTTTGAAACAAAAACAAAATGTCTATCAAAGAAGAATTGTTTAAAAGAATCATCCCTATCCATCATCAAGTTGTTTTTACAAAAACTTGTTTACTTTCAACACACTTGATTTCATTCTAAAAGATTTTTTATTTATTTGGATTTGAAGAATATGGTAGTTTGTAGTTGATTGTTGGATGTATTATATCCCTCAAATTATCATTTTATTGGCTCAAGTCACTGAATGATCATATCCGGTTGGATGTAGTGTAAAACTTGAATTGTGTTGAATTTATGAAATATATGACAAATGAATTTTTAAGCCTTTTAAAAATCCTTGAAATGTTAATTCCAGCCATTGTTTATCATTTTAAAGATGTCCCAAAGCTCACCAATTTTTCCCATTCTCATATCTTAACTTTTCATCAGGCCAGGTCGACACTACCTCCATCTAGTGTCGACACACTCCAGCCCAAGTCGACACTAACTTCTTCTACTGTCGACACATACCCCTCCCAGAGTGATTCAAGGCGTGGGCGCCGTTTAAGGGTATTCGTGTTCCTGCGGGACATTACACCTTCGAAACCCTTTTTCTATGCAAGGTCGACCCCATGGCCGCCTTCCACCTTTGAATACAGCAACCATTCCACCTTCTTCCCTCCTCCAACCCATCCTTGTCTTCTTCCATTCATTCCTTCCTCTCCATCCTCTGCTCTTCCACTCTCTCTTGCCTCCATGGCACCCAAGCAAGCCCCTCGCCGTGGAGCAAGGTCCAGGGCCATAGCTCTGCCCATTCCGGCGGAAGAAGCACCACCTACTGAAAGGAGAAGCAAGAGGCGTCATGACCCTGCAGAGCAGCCAGGGCCTTCCTCTGCATCTCCCTCTTTTATCAAGAGAGGTAGGACATCCTATGTTTGAGGTAGGGGGTCCGCAAACCCTAGACGTCGGATTTTGGTCTCCTCTCCTGACGCTTCTGAGGAATCGTCCTCTTCATCTTTTGAGGCCACCCCTTCCAAGTCGGTTAGTGAAGGGAAGATGATTTTGAAACCTAGGGCAGTTGATTTGGCGGATACTCAGTTAGCAGCTGCATTTCTAGAAATTCGCAGTTTCTTCTCATTTCAGACTTGGTTACCTTTTATCTCTGAATTTCAGATCATTTATCCTTGTCTTGTTCAAGAATTCTACATGAATTTGGAATGCACTGATGACGGTTACACATCTGAGGTCAAAGGTCTTGTGATTGATATGCTCACAGCATTAGCAGCCATCCTATTCAAAATTCCAGATGAAGGAGTCGATTACCACAATTTTGAGTTTGATCTTCATGAAGCTTACACTATCTTGACTGGATTGCAAGCTGATGAGTCTGATCCCAGGCAGACACATGTCACCAAGTTCAACACAAACACCTTTCCACCTGTGTTGAGACTTATCCATCACATTCTCACCACTATCATCACACCTCAAGGTGGTGGCAGGGATAGACTCACGGATATTCAACGGTTTGTCATTTATTGCATGAAAAAGAACATCAAGGTCAATCTCCATGTCATAATGTACCAAATCATTTCTGAGACAACCAAGAAAGATCTACATAGATCTCTTCCTTATGTAGCTCACTTGACTCCAGTCTTTAAGCATTTCGGTGTGTCTCTAGTTAATGAGAAATCACAGTCGATTCCCAAATCCAACGTATATTGCTTCAAGCATGTTCAAAAGTTTATGGGATTCAGGCTTGAGGGTGACCAAGTGAGGAGAGGGCCAGTAGTTGTTGAGGACCCAGTTCCTGAGGCTTCAGAGGCAGTGATACCACCTCCTGAGGACCAGCCTCTAGCTAATGAGGACTAGCCTCAAGCTCATGAGGACCAGCCTCACATTCCAGAGGAACAACCTCTAGCTCCTGAGGATCAGCCTCACATTGAACCTGAACTTCAACTACTCCAGGATGCCCCTCTCACTCCTCCATTTCACAATTCTTCACCCACTCATCTTGCCAAGGATACTCCTACCTTCACTCCCCAACCTCAAGCTCAAACCTCCTATGCTTTTGGTAGACCTTCTGTACCACTAGAATTATACTATTTTCTAAATGAAAAATTTGATGCCTTCAACTCTTCCATTCAGAAAATGACAGAGAGTTTTGAATTGAAGGTCCAGAGGTTGGAGAATAAAATGTCTGCAAAATTCATTGAGCAAAAAGCAGCTTCAGACCATGCAGTACAAAGGTTTAATAGGTTGATTGGAACCCTGGCAGATGCTTCTATTGAGCTGAATGAACATCAAGATAAGTTGGAAAGGGTTCTTCAGGGAATTTTGGTAAATTCCCAGGCTGATGTGTTCAACACCAAGGAAACACTGACCTAGATTTCCAAGACAAGATTATCATTTGCTCATTTGGTTGATGACTTGGAAACCATGAAAAATCTGTCAGCTCACATTGACAGTGAAATGACTGACCTCAAGAAGGAGCTGAAGAACATCAACAAGTATGGACTTGGAAGTTCATCTTCTAGTGCACAACCCTCTTCAGTTGACTTGTCATCCCTTCAGTATACCTTGTCTGATAATAGTCAACGGCTAGAAGAGATTGTCCACACTAGACTATCGACCATGCAGAAGCAACTTCATATCAATCTTCATGCTATGGATTCTAGACTCAAGTCCATAGAAGCCATTCTCAGTCCAATTCCTCCTCCTCCTCCTGCCTAATGTATCTTATTTTGATGATGTCAAAGGGGGAGAAAGTTAGAAAGAAAGAAAGTTTCTTTTGGAATGATGTTTTTCTATTTGGATGATTGTAAGGCTTTTCTGAAATGTCTCCTTTTGAAAGATTGTAATGCACATATCTTTTTGAATGAAATGACTTTTGTTGGATGAAATGAAAAGAAACATCTTTTTCTTGAATGTGATTGAATTTTGAATGAGTGTCATGAATGAATGGATGCTTGTCAAGCTGCTTGACCTTCTGTGAAAATAGTTCATCACTAGTAACATTGTGTCTCTAAAGTGTGCAAATTTCAAATGTTACTAAAATATTCTCAACGGTCCTTGACATGTGTGAATAAAAAGGAAATGAAACATATATAAGTGTCTACCAATGCTTTTCAAATTGAGTGATTGAATAAATAAAAGCTTAAAATCACATTTCATTGAAACTTTGAATTTTCATATGAACTTAATATTGCCATCATCAAAAAGGGGGAGATTGTTGGGTTGAGTGTGAATACAATTCATTTCCCCTCATATTTTGATGATGACAAGGTGTGATTTTAATGCAAAATAATTGGAACATGTTAGATGCACCACATATGTCATGACCACATTTAAAAAGCATGTTTCCAAACATATTTATCATCTATATTCATGATAAATCAATGGACTAATGATTTATATGTTTATTTCTCAGGGACACACAATTTCTTCAAGGGTAGTGTCGACACACCCCATACTAGTGTCGACACAATGCTCCAAGTCCTAAGCCAAAAGATGAAGAAATGGTCAAGTAGTGTCGACACAAGACCAAGTCAGGTCGACACTTGACCCAGTTCCCAGTGAGCCCTGTCAACAGGCCTAGACAGTGTGTCGACACTAAACCAGATGGTGTCGACACTAGAGACCTCTCCCAGAAGGCATGTTTTACAGTTCTCTCCTGTGTGTTGACACGAGATGAAGTGGTGTCGACACTAGAGACCTCTCCTAGGGAAGTAGTCTGCTAGTCTGGGACAGTGTGTCGACACCAGATTAAGTCAGGTCGACACACTCCAGAAAGTTTGTGACTTAAAGTTTCTCCTGGACACGTGGCACACTAGGGATTTGGTGGATCGGCCTTGGATCATGTGCCCACGACCCCCAAGGGTATTTTTGGGTATCTTGGACTATAAATAGTCCCCTATTGTCCATCCAACCAACAAGAGAGCAGAAGAGAGCCTCCAAGAGTTCTCCAGAACCTGTTTGGCGGCAAGGCTGTTCTCCTCCCTGTTCGTGCATCCTCTTGTGCCTCTTCCTTCCAATTCCATCATATCCAAGCACAAGAAGGGAGATCTGATCCAAGATGGAGCAGTAGGATCAACTTCCAAGGTGCAGATCAAGTAGAAGCCGACTTCTGTGAAGAATTCGAGGAAGATCCTGAAGATCAAATTATAGAGCATCGCCGAGGAACTTCAAGAGATCAAGCCTCTTCAAAATTTGACATCTACAAGGGAGTCTTCTGAAGATCAAGGACTTTTCAATCCAATTTTCATTTCACCTTGAGTCTTCTTGGTTGTTCTAGAGATTGTGCAGTGTCTATTGCATCAATTCTCTTGAATGAACCTTTTGAGATCAGATCTTAGCTAGAGGATCTGGATCTTGTGTTGTTGTCTAGAAAGTGTTTGTGAGTCATTGTAATCAGTGGTTTGTGAGTCTGTGTGCTCAGGGTTGAGTCGTCGTACTCAATTTTGGTTGAGCAATTGTGCTCAATTGTCTAGAGTAGTCTTGCTGTAGGTTTTGTGTTGAGTTGTAGAACTCTTTGTGGTGGAGTTGTGAGGCTCTAGTGTGTGTGTATCCAAGTTGATAGTGGATCCTCATTGTGTGAGGGGTGGATGTAGGAATCACATGGTGTGATTTCCAAACCACCTAAAAATCTCTGTGCAGTGGTCTGATTGTGGTTTGAAATTACCTTGCGTTAGATGCATGCATAGGATCTTTTGAATTCACATCTAATTAACTTGTTCACACACTCCTATTGCACAACTCACTTAATTTCTCTTCAGATCTGTGAAATTCGTTTTCAAATTGTCTCTGATTCAAAGAGTTTTTCAAAATTGAGTAAGCTTCCGCAATAGTTGGCCTAGATCTATTCAACCCCCCCTTCTAGATCTTGTCCACATCATTTCTCGATCCTACAGTCCATTGGTCCAATTTCCATAATGGGTCATCAATACCTAATGTTTGAGGTCTCTCCGACATGTTTGTTTAATTTATGGGCTTGTGATCTTTCTGTGTTAACAGTTTTCTGACTTAGTTTCCAAATTTGGATAATTAGTCACATTGTGACATACGCTTGGCCAATCAAATTTTTTCGTTGCACGAATTTCTTCGTGGATCACTTAGAAATAATGTCTGGGGTTGATTTATAATTTTTACGAAATTTTTAGATGTGTTGTAACACCCCATATAAGAATATGTTAGATGGACAAAATCAGCAAACTATCAACAACTCAGACTAGTCATTTTCAGAGCTCAAGATTGAAAAAAAATTATGAAGTTAAGCGTGCTCACTTGGGAGTAGTCTCAGGATGAGTGACCTTCCTGGGAAGTCTACCAACTAGCACGGTTGTTGGGCTAGTTTGTTGGTTGGATCGTCACAAATGGTATCAGAGCCTTACCTAGCCGGAAGTGTAGGAACTAAATGCCACACAAGGCAAACTGTTACGCTTTGGGAGCCACCTCTTGAGGCCATAATGGCGGTGTAAGGCCCTTGAATTTTATCCTCTTATGGATGTGTTTGATTGTGTGAAGAACTTATGTTTGTGTGTGTGGATATATATATATATACTATTTGACGTATTGTTGTAAATATATGTATATATTTTATTGTGCTTATTATTTATTTACATTACATAAATAGTATTATTTTAATGTATTCATTGTATATTTCATGTACATGCAATATATAAATATACGTTTCTACAGTTTTTAAGTTCTGGCCAAACGACCTGTTGGCGTCAATATGAGTTGACGTTAATACGGAGTCAGCGGCCACATCGATGGATGCCAACTCCAGAATGGTGGCCAGTGATGTTGACGTTAGCATCCCAGATCTGTTGCGTCTTCAGATCCAGAAATTCCTCTGGAAATATTGCTTCTGTTTTGGTAACCGACCTCCAACGGTCAGGAAACCTTACCTAAGCGCGTCTCTGACCCTTGACCTTATAAAAACACCCATCTCTGACTACATCTGACCCTTTTGCTCTCTTGAGAAAAAAACCATAGTTCTCTTGTGCGAAAAAAAAAACTGAACTTTGGACCCTTTGATCCGGCGATTGGTGGCTCCTTTCAGCGATCTTCTGCGATTGGAGGGGAGTCTAAGCATTAGGGAAGGCTCCTTAGACATTGGGTGGCTGTCTGCATCAACACAAAACCTGGATTTGGAGGACTTTGGAGGCTCTTTGGTCAGGCCGAGGAGAGCTTCTATGACACAATCCTCCATTTGTAGATTTTTTCTAAAGGCAAGTAACCCATACCGATCATCCATACATGCGTCTAGTAGGTCTCAAGAATTTTATAGATTTTAAATCGAGTCCTGGAACACCCTTTCTATCGAATTTTTGGAGTTCAGTCTGTGTTTTGCACAGACAAGAACTTAACGGCAACCTTTGATGCCGTTAAGATCCGAAGTTGGCGACGGGCTTTGTTTCCGTTAACCAGATAGGCGACCATCCCCTTGCCGCTGAGTTCTTCAGGCGGGGACAGTTTGTCTGTCTAGCCTTAATAATCTATTTTCTGGATTTCTACGCATGAGGATATATTTTAAAAATTATATGTTATGTAATACCTCTAGTGGATCATGTTGAACAATTTTTTTGAATTTTTCGTTGAATGTCTTATTTATTAAAATCCCTGAACCATCTGTCAGACAAGTTTAATTCTTGTAAAAATACTGTTGATATGGATCCGTGTTGAATTTGGATACTGTGAAATTTCTGTAATATGTGCACCAGTATTAGGCCATGATATGAAAATTGGGCAAATTTTTGATGTTTGTGTAAATAGTTATATTTTCTGAACTGTAAAACGGTGAGCATGCAATATCAGTTTAAATTCGCAAATAAATTGTATGGAACTAGTTAAATTCCTAGAAATTTCATGTGAAGTCATGACTATCAGATGCATGTTGTAGGATGGGCCTGTAGCACTGTGAACAATACCAGTTTGATTGTTGACCAATTTTATAATATAACTGTTATAATTTTATAATTAGTTTGTAGTTTTGAAAAATATGAAATTTGGCATGCATGATGTTTAACCTATAATCAGTCCGTGGTAAAAATTTCATGTGAATTGGACTACAGTAGGTACTGATTTGTTTATTACATGATGAAATGACCAATTAAAGCATGTTTAGTATAATTAGTGATAAATTAGATAATTACAACATGATTAGAATAAATTTGTAACTCTTTAACATTGTAAACAGTAGTACCATGTTAGGAAATATGAACCATGTACATGTATGTGAATATGAAATTAGTGTGTTCAAAGGGTATGCAAATAGTGTGTGTTTAAAAATGGAAATTTTGTAAATGTGCCATGGGTGACACTGCTACCTTAGAGGGTTGAGGAACTGTACCGTAGTAAAGTCCCTGCGGGAAGGTTCATATGAGTATGAGATCTCATGGGCATTAGGATAAAATCCTGGAGGTGGACAAGTACCACTGGTTAGGTTGGAGTGTGCTTCGCAGTAACTAAGATCTATCACTGTATTGCCTAGGTGATAGGTATGTGTGTGAATTAGATAAGTGTGTGTCCTTCTAGAGGTGGTTTGGACTATACGTCACGGCATGTAATGAGAATAATGTGATTCATATATATATGTTAAATGTGCATGTGTAAAATGTGTAAATGATCATGTGGAAATGTGAACAAATGTGATAATATATGAAATTGTGAACCAATTTATAAATGTTTTTTATCCATGATAAAACAGCAAGCTATCCATGTTTATAAATGTGTTATGAATGTGAGAATGTACATAGAATCCATGCTAGGAATATCTCTTCCGTTGTGTATAAACTCCGTGCTTTATTTGCTATTGTATAATGACATGAATGTAAGGAATTATGTCTTGAGTCAGCATGTTAAAGAATATGTAGAAAGCATGTGATAGGTTTACTTTATTGTGAAATAAACATAACTATGTAACATGTGTTATAAGTTGTAGAAATATCATGTTTAGGCTTTCTTTTAAAGGTTGTCCAATCCATGTTATGCGTATTAGTTATTTTGTTTAAAAGGGTAAAGATGTCTATGCGATGTATGCAAGTTTAATGTGAATGGAATTACTTGCTGAGTCTTTTAGACTCACTTTTGCTTCGCCGTACAGGTGCGGGTGTCTCTACTTCCTTAGAGGAGATAGTTAGAAGTGACTCCGAGCGTGAGGAGTAGCAGCTTCGTGGAGATTGCCTTATTTTTTTCCTTTTTTTTCATAGTATGTAACTGAGAGCATTATATAATTCAGTTGTGGACAATGTATTTGATTTAAATTTTAGTTATGAGAACTTTAGTTCTTTCTTGTACTATATAGACTGTGGATAAATGTGGATGATGGAATAATAAATTTACATTTAGTTCTTTTATTCCGCTGTTATGTGTTCATAATTTTGTACGTCTCAGCCTATTGAATGTGTTGGGCAAATGTCCCATTGTAGCGACGCTCTCTATATCGACGTGGGTTGGTATAACCGTACCGGTATAAGGAGGGTCGTTACATGTGTTCATGCACATACGGTAATGGTACGTATGTTTCTATTATTTTATTTTAAAGAAATTTATTATTTTGAATTTTTTTTAATACTAATTTTTTCCCGGGTTGCTACACGGCCCATGCCGAGGACCCAATTTTTACAGTCACCGCCCACAGATCCGGAGACCTGGAATGACTATAATATGAATCTAACAGGATATGTAACGGAAGTAAATGTCAACTGCAAAACTAGAAGCGCACACGCGGAAACAGAAAGAAGAGCGAGACCGCTGTGTACCGCTATGAGTACAGTCCCAACACACACACACTAGTACAAGTAAAGGCAAGGGATAACAAGTCCCTTAGGGGCATACCCCGAGGGTGACGTACACTGATAAGGGAAACCACTGCTAGCTACGAGGACCTCCACTACCGCCCCGTCCCATCTGCCCGGCGCGTGCCCTGCTGCTGTTGAGAAGTCTCACCTAGGAAAGAAAGGGATGAGCTTCACAATAGAAGCTTAGTAGGGACTACTAATCTCCTACTGGCTCTAACAGGCAGAAGAATACATATATCAATTAAATAACAACAGTTATATCTTCTACCTACGAAAGAACGTGCAGAAGCAAAGCTACTAATTAGAAATGGTACGAAAGTAATACACGGTCGGAAACTCCGTACGACCGCTCGTCGTGACCACCACACGGCAAGTAAACACAGACAGGGAAGGACCCCTCATGGACAAGGAACACTAGCTACGGAAAACACTACCATTAGTCAACTAGTCAGGGACGTCCACCGACGTCGTATGCTCGACCCAGGTCCAAACCTCCACCTATCATGCGAGTGAGGCAGGACACGAAGTAACACAATAGTAACTGCCATAGTCTTGCCAGACTACGGTCCCACGCCTGGCCTCTCCAAGTGGTTCCGGGGCCACAAGGAGCGAGGCATTGAGAAAAAGACTAGCTGGACTGCTGCGGGAAGAACTCTTCAAAACGACCTTAGCATCCCAGACCAACTACGAGAGCTCTACAAATGACTCAACGCCGCTGTCCTAACCACCATTTTCCCCTCTGCTCCAGAGTCCACCTACTCGGCTGCCAACTCGAGCACTCTCGTTGCTCGGAGTGCTCCCTCAACAGGCTCTCGAGGACGAGGGTCCTAGGCATCGATAACAACCTCTCTTCGGTTCAATCCCTCAAGTGCTGAGCACTGGGCGACGACTAGTGTAGGACTGTACTAGGGAACTAGCACAGGTGCCACGGGTATAGTAAAAGCGGAAACCGCGAAGACTCCATAAAACACGGGACTTTGCAAGACCATAACCTATGTCACGGCTGTAGTCACGACGCATAGGGTCGTCATGACCTTGTTGCGATGCCCTACCCTATCACGACAATGTCGTGGCGGCCCTAGCCGAAACGATCACTTCGCGACGCCCAAGAACGTCGCGATCATGTCGCGACCGGACAGGCCGTCGCGACAAGATCGCGACCTCTATAGTGGTCACGTCTTCAGCCGAGGGGGGTTCTGGAGCAATCCTCCTGGGAACCACCCCAAAAACATGATACACACATTTCCACAAGGGGGATGCGAGCATGTGCAACATGTATGAAAGCTATAAATCACTAAAGCACCATTAAACCCCCACAAACATAGATTCACGAGAATCTACGGTCGATGGAAACCTCACTTAAGCACGAGCATAATCCTCACACACCTATAACCCCAAACCGTGAGGAAACACCATCTCTAGAGAGAGGGGAGAATGCTTAGGGTGAGAGGATCAAGGGTCCCTACCTCCACATGAAGAGCCGACCTGTTGGGGCCTTCACGTAGGAATGACCACCTCCTCCTCGCTCCAAGCACCACGACCACGTCCCCTGCACAAACGAGACACCACCACCTCAGCATGAGCACCACGAGCAAGAAGAACGGGCAAGAAACCACAACGGAGCTTGAGAGGGGGAGGAGAGGGAAGACGGAGAAGAGAGAGGGCGACAGGGGGAGAATGGGGTGCGCCTTCAATTTCAAACCGACGGCCACCAAGACGCGACGGGTCGGCCCAGCGTGACAACAACCATGTCGCGATGCCCCTAGGCATCGCGACCATGTCACGGCGGCCACCCTCAACGCGACCCCAAAAGTAGTCAAACCTCGAAGACCAGGAAAAGCAAACGCGACGGCTGGCCAGGTCACGTCAACATTGTATGCTCCTGCCACCCGACACGACCATTCTGAAAGACAGGACAATGGTCACGTCTGTCAGAAAAGTAGTTGTGATGCCATCAGACGCCGCGACAAGGGCGCGACAGCCACCCCCATCGCGACAAGAACGTGACGGCCGAGTGTGCCGTGTCACCAAGCTCGTCGCGGCAGGCCACTCTGGCGCGACCATGTCGTGACCAGAGCGCCCGTCGCGACCCTGAGGATGGGGCCAAAGGGCCCAAGGTGGCCGGGTCTTACATCCCACCTACCTTAAGACATTTCATCCTCGAAATGAAAACAACTCAGTCTCAACCCGGAAAGCCATACAGGGAAGGATGACATACCAATCAATGAAATAAATAGGGGAACTGCTCTCGCATCACATCCTCATGCTCCCAGGTGGCCTCGCCACCCACGCGGTTCTCCCAGACGACCTTCACTTGTGGAATCTACCTCCTGCGCAACTGCTGCACTCTGCGGTCGACAACTCTGACATGGTACTCTGGCACTGATAAGTCTGACGCTACCTCAAGCTGCGAGTAGTCCAACACGTGCAAAGGATCTGGGACGTACCTCCTGAGCTACAAAACGTGGAAGACGCTGTGCACACCTGCCAGCTCTGCCAGAAGACTCAACCTGTAAGCTACGTTGCCGACCCTCTCTGTGATAGGGAAATGCCCAATGTACCTGGGACTGAGCTTTCCCTTCTTTCCAAATCTCATAACACCCTTGGTCGGCGAGACCCGCAAGAACACAAGGTCACCCACATTGAAGTGTAATGGCCTCTTGCGGACGTCTGCGTAGCTCTTCTGTCTGCTCTGTGCTGTCTGAAGCCTCTGCCTGACAAGTCTGACTGTGTCTGCACACTGCTGCACTATCTCTAGTCCCAAAAGTCGCCTCTCTCTGACCTCGAACCAGTGAAGTAGTGTCCTGCATGGGCGACCATACAAAGCCTCGTATGGTGCCATTCTGATGCTCGAGTGATAACTGTTGTTGTAGGCGAACTCTACCATCGGAAGGTGCGACTCCCAGGTGCCACTCCAGTCCAAACAGCACGCTCTCAGCATATCCTCTAGTGTCTGAATTGTCCGTTCTAACTGCCCATCCAACTGTGGATGATATGTTGTGCTCAGCCTCAACTCTGTGCCAAGAGCCATCGGCAAACTGTGCCAGAATCCAGAAGTAAACCTCGGATCTCTATCGGAGACGATCGAAATTGGGGTTCCGTGCAACGGAACAACTCTGTCCACGCATAGCCTGGCTAACCTATCCACTGACCACGACATTCTAACAGGAAGAAAATGTGATGCCTTGGTCAAACGATCCACGATCACCTAGATACCATCGTGCCTCTACGGTGTACGGGGCATCCCAACTACAAAGTCCATGGTGATATCATCCGAGTTCCACTCAGGAATTGGCAACGGCTGTAGCTCACCACCAGGATGCTGATGCTTAGCCTTCACCTGCTGACAGGTAAGGCACCGAGCGACAAACTCCGCTACGCCCCTCTTCATCTCTGTCCACCAGAAGAACCTCGTCAAGCAATGGTACATCTTGGTGGAACCAGGATCAACAACTTACCTCGATCTGTGAGCCTCTGACAAAAGCACCTAGCGCGCATCCTCGGGAACATATAGCCTACCTCTGAACCTGACCTCGCTATCCTCGTCCAACTCAACATCTGGGATCTACAAAATGTCTGCCAACTCTGAGTCAGCCTGCTGTGCCTGCAACACCTGCTTGTACACTGACGGATGGACTAACAAGATGGTCATCACTGCTCAGTCTCTACACCTCGACGGGTAGAACACTCCCTGGGACAACTCCTCAAACAACCTCCACTCCCTGACCATCATCGAACTCGAGCGAACGCACTTGCTCAAAGCATCGGGCACGACGTTGGCTCTTCCTAGGTAATAGGAGAGGGTAAGGTCGTCGTCCTTCAAATACTCCATCCATCTGTGCTGCCTTGAGTTCAAATCCCTCTGAGTGAAAATGTACTGCAAACTCTGATGGTCGGTGAAGATCTCGAACGCCTCTCTGTACAGATAGTGCATCCACAACTTCAAAGTGAACACCACTGTTGCCAACTCTAAGTCGTGGATAGGGTAGTTCTCCTCATGCTTCTTGAGCTACTGAGAAGCATAGGCAATGACCCCACCATGCAACATCAGCACGACACCCAAACCTGATCTTAACACGTCGGTGTAGACCACAAAACCTCCACTGCCCGACGGCAAGACCAACACTGGCGCTGAAGTCAGCCTTGACTTCAGCTCCTGGAAACTCCGCTCATAGTCCTCTGACCAAACAAACCTGACGTCTAGCCTCATCAACTTGGTCAACGGCTCTGCAATCCGGGCAAAATCCTAGATAAATCTCCTATAGTAACCTGCCAGACCCAAGAAGCTGCGAACCACTGACACTGATGTGTGCTGCTCCCACGACAACACTACCTCCACCTTGGTAGGGTCCACTGCCACACCAGAACCTAAGATCATGTGCTCGAGAAAATGCACCTCCCTCATCCAAAATTCGCACTTGTCGAAGTTGGCATACAGTCGGTGACTCCGCAAGGTCTCTAGCACGATCCTCAGATGCTCCTTGTGCTCCTCCTCAGAAGCCGAGTAGACTAAGATGTCATCAACAAAGAGGACCGCAAACCGATGTAGGTACTCGCTGAACACCCTATGCATCAAATCCATGAATGTTGCAGGTGCGTTCGTCAGCCCAAACGGCATCACGACGAACTCAAAGTGACCGTACCTTGAATGGAAAGCTGTCAAGCCAACATCTGACTCTCTGATCCTCATTTGATAGTAATCGAATCTTAAGTCAATCTTTGAGATCACCATGGCTGACTGCAACTGGTCGAACAAATCATCGATCCTCAGGAACGGATACATGTTCTTCACTGTAACCTGGTTCAGTTGTCGATAATCAATACACAAATGCAGACTACCATCCTTCATCCTCACAAACAGAACAGGTGCTCCCCACGGCGAACAGCTCGAACGAATGAAGCCTAGCTCAAGCAACTCCTGCAGCTGGCACCTCAACTCACGCAACTCCGTCGGAGCCATCCGGTAAGGTGCCTTGGACAAAGGCATCGTTCTGGGCAAGAGCTCGATGGAGAACTCTACCTCCCGCTCTGGTGGAAACCTAGGTAGATCCTCTGAGAAGACATCAGAGAACTTACAAACAACAGGCACGTCAAAAACCTACGATCCGCTAGGTTTCAAGGAACAAACAGAAGCAAGGTAGGCCACACAGCCATCACGGATCAAACGATGAGCTCTACAGAAGGAAATAAAGGGTCGACGGGTAGACCGGATACCTCGATAGTAGAGAACGGGTGCTCTAGGTATCTCAAACTAAACAGTCTTCCACTGATAATCAACCCTCGCTAAGTGAGCCTTCAACCAGTTCATGCCCAGGATGACGTCAAAGTCACGAAGTTGCAACGCGTACAACCTGGCCGGCAATTGGTGTCCATCAACCTCAACACAGACGCCCTCCAGGTAACCGAAAGAAGGCATATAATCACCGGACGGGAGATCGACCATCATGTCACACTGCCTCTTAGGTGTGTGATGAACCAGAGACTCGTAAAACTCCTCATAAGCAAAACTAGATAGATGAAGCTAGGAATTCTGAGCGAGGTTGCGGGGCATTTAAGCACCTGGCTGGCCAATGGAGAGGTAAGTAATCCTCCTTTCTACTTCTGTTTGAACTAAAAATGGCCCAAACCTCTTTTTACAGTATCCATGGATGTGCAGGAGGTGCCTGCCTTCCCGAGCCAAGGTCAAGTACGGGACTTATCTTGGCTAGTGAACTTGATGAATGCCATCACTCTGGACATGAGAAGCTTCATCGGGATGTGGAACCTGAGTTTTATGGTGGTGTTGGCGAAGAACATGAAGGATATGTCGTGGGGCTTTGACGCTCTGGGAGCGCTTGTGGAGCGGTGGCACCCGCACACACACTCATTCGTATTCCAGGGGTTTGCAGCGAGCGTGTTGCTGGAGTAGGTGGAGTGGTTCTTGGGATGGAGGCGGTGTGTGGGGTACGACGTGACGACCCCTCTTCTCCCGTGGGAAGAGATCCTCACAGACATCGTACAGGACAAGAAGGAGGTGTTGAGAATGACGAACGAGTATGGGATCTTCCTAGACCTGCTGGCCAGGTGGTTGATCCAGCATGCGAAGGACATTGGCGGAGAGAGAGCGACCCGAGGACTGACACTCTAGCTGGATGGAGTGTTCCTATTCCCCACCAGTGGCGACTTCCTCCTCTACGAGCATGTGGGAATCCTGACTCTGTTGTGGCGCGGGGAGTCACTTGCCCTTGCAGTGCTGGCACACCTCTACAGCTCGCTCACCACGATGAGCCTAGGCCGACGCACATGCGGGAGCTTGTTCCTACTTCAGGTATGGATGGAGGCTCATTTAAAATTTGATTTTGCTGAGAAGCAACCTACCTCCTCCAGAATTTTCCTTCGGAGCTCGGTGCATTGTAGCAGGGCATGGTATGAGCCAGAGGATGAAATTAAGTGCATGACAGCTCACCTGAAGAGCAGAGATGCCTGGCGAGACTACCTGGGGTACTTCCCTGTGGAGGACTTCATAGTCAGGCCACTGTTTATGAGGGCAATTGAATTTAGAGTTCGCACCAGGGAGGATAGAGACTTGTGGTTGATTGGGGCAGATTGGATGGTGGTGTACTAGCCACATCAGTGCCATTGTCAGCTTGGAATTCCACGGGTCATCCCAACTTCATCCAATTGCACCGACATGATCATCCCGGAGAGAAATGAGAAGTTGATGAAGAAGGAAAAGAAGACTTGGGATAGGCACACAGTGGGCAAGAAGGTGGGACAGGCTGTGCAAGAGAGTTGGGAGGACATATGGAAATATGAAGAGTTCATTGACACTATTCGCCCTTTTTCTTGTGATTTTTACATGGCCTGTTGGGCAAAGTGATTTAACGTAGATTAGAATGAATAAATAATGAGTTGTATTGAGTTCAATTATGCTGAATTCCTTGAATTGAATGGAATTGAGCAATGGAGTGTTGAATGGGCTTTCAAATGTGCTGGTATGAATGTTTTGTGAGGACTGAGTGCACAACAGTTAGCGTCCACATCGATGGATGCCAAGAAATGGTAGACGGCCAAAGGGGTGCCGCTAACCGTTAGACGAAATATAGACGTCCAAATCAATGGCCGCCTAATTCCAAATTGACGTCCACATATAGGACGTTGACCGGATTTCGAGGTCTGACAGGGGTACCTCGGGGCTAGACATCGACAGCCACCATGTGGCCGTCAAGAGAAATAAACGGCGATGATGGTGATGTCAAATGATATGTGGATGACAGGCCTATTGTCGTCAATTTCAAAAACTCAACTTTTGTCAACCGACGCGTCGCCGACGCCTTCTCACATCCCAAACCGCCGGGAGAACTCCTCTTCTTCCCTTTCTTCCTTTACCCATCTCTTCATCTATCTTCTCTTTCTAATCCGTCAAACCCTCTCAAATTCCTTTTTCTCTTTCTGTATTTCGATTGCTTTGGACTATGCGACATGGTGAGGGGGAAGAGGCGAACACTGCGAACCCACCACCAATCGGAGGAGGAAGAGGAGGTGACGGGGGAGGAGAACATGGCGGAGGAGGAGGAGGAAACCTCGATGGCCGGCGCCGATGGTGATAGCATGCCAGAGGGGGAGGAAATCGCCGGAGACGACGGAGGGGGGGAGGAGATGGAGGTGGAAGCGGCCGGGAGGCATCAACACCGGCCAATGTTATGTAAACAGATCCAAAACAACCCCCCCTCGTTGTGGATGACTAATTGTAGGAAATGGAAAAGAGGAAAAAACAAAGGAGGTGCCGTCGGTTTCAACAGGAACTTGACGACAACATCAATAGCCGTCAAGATCCTGATGACGTCAACTACGTTGCCACCAATAATAACTTGACGGCAAGGTGTAAGACGTTAACCCATGATCTAAACGGAAAACATGTTGATGCCGATTTTGTTTTTCAAACGGCATGGCCCTTGACGCTAATAACATTTAAACGGAAATCATTGCTGACGCTGATTTTCTGTGTTTTCTGTGTAGGGAAAGGGCAGGATGAGGAGTATGGTGACTTGGGATTTGTGTTGGGCCTGGTACCGGGCACTACCGGAGGCCCAGCAGACCCGGATTACGCGGATGGGGTTTGGAGACCTCCTATCGGTGCGCCCATTCCACGTGGACGTGCCGTACTTAGAGGCGCTCCGGGAGCGATGGGAGGAGGATTGCAAGGCATTCATCATGCCTTGGGGGCACATGATACCCACATTGGAGGATGTGGCATATCTTACTCGACGGTCGGTTCAGGGAGAGCGGGTAGTGGGGCTGGAGAGGAGGGACTACTACGACGGCGTAGTAGAGTTGTTGGGGCCAGAGTTTGTGGCCGGGAGGAGGAGACCGATCCTAAGCATCCTACTCGGATCGTTGTCAGAGGCGGTAGGGTTGAGAGGGGGGAGGAGAGGACCCCTAGAGACTTTGGATGAGTTCTACACTGGGGTGCGGAGGTCGCTCCAGTTGGGAGACTAGAGCGAGGAGAGGTTCGTGTGGATCTTCGTATCCTACCTCTTCGGACGACTCTTGTTCACGACGTATTCATCTCAGATGAACTGCAAGTTTGTGTTGCTACTGCGAGACCTGGAGCAGGCAGGACGGTACGCTTGGGGCACCGCGATGCTAGGGCACCTTTTCTCTCTTCTCCCCAGTAGCTCGCGGCGTTCTTCACCCCCTTTCTGCAGGTATGCAAATTTTCTTTCATGCTCGCCATTGAATTAAATTGAAATAAACTACCTGACAGACATTGCTTTTGTTCTTGCAGATCTGGGAATTTACCCGCTTCCCCATGGGATGCGGGGTGCTAACGGAGGGGAGCCAGGCCATGGTACCCCTCATGGCTAGGTGGGAGGTGGTGCCGGATCCGAGAGTGATGGACCGGTGCGTGGAGGACGTGCGGGCTGCCGTAGACCACTACCCCCACGAGCAGGTACAAAACTCTCAACTAGCATCCTTTCTTTCTTGCCTTGAATTTTCAGTTCATATGATGTGACTGACTAGTATTTTCTTCTTTTGCAGGTGGTGTGGACCCCTTACCGGGGAGAGGCGGACGCATCTCACCCAGCAGTGGCAGCAGGCCGCCCACTATTTGACTGCCGCCATCTCTTGCTATGCTTGGGGGCGTACGATCCCCTATACCTGGAGCTGGTGGTGCGGACCTTGGGTTGGCACCAGCCGACCCTGGAGGTGCCTTCCCTAGGTAGAGAGGGACACTCCCTTTGACGCTTCTTCGCCGAGGACCGGGACTGGGGCGAGGAGCACGGGATCACAGTCGCCTACTGGCGAGAAGGAGGGGAGCAGGTACTACAGCACACGGGCCTGCAGGACAGCACGACGTACCTGGCTGACCACCAGGTATGCTATGCTGGGCAACTCCGGCTTGACCGGTGAGTGAACTTCTAACCTTTAGCCTTGTTATTTCAATTATTGATCCTAACTTTGAAGTTTGGATGACAGGTGCCGGAGACGGAGGCGGTGTGCCTCATGGAGGGGTGGTTGGCGGAGCAGGCCGTCGAGATGGAGAGGCTCCGCGCGGAGATACAGACACTGATAAACCACTATTCAGTCTTGGTTTGATTTGATTTGATTTCTTACCAAGGTGTGGGAATGCAGAAAGGTGAGCTACTACGGGCCCATGCGGGTCGAGATGCTGGGTCGAGGTCATCCGCACAGCCATCCGGTGGGGACCTGGCGGTCCGACTGCAGGAGGCCCTGATAGGGCACAGGGGAGAGTCCGGGAGCTCGAGGCGAGCAACCAGGAGTTGTGGGCCAGAGTCACGGAGGTGGAGGTAAAATGTTGAGCCTTTCCCTTTCTGCACATTATATGTTTGATCTTACTTGATTGACTCAATCACGTGCAGCGGCAAGGAGCAGGGGCGACCCTCCAAGCGTAGATGGAGAGTCTACGGCTTGACTTGATGAGGACGGAGGGTCGCTTGCTCGAGGTGAGAGACAGACAGAGCCAGGCCGAGGCCGAACGGGCGCGGGCGATTGAGGAGCGGGCGTGGGTTGTCGCGGATTTAGAGATCTTGAATGACCGGGTGCTGAAGAAGCACTGAGAGCAGCAGCAACAGGCCCAGTGGGAGGCATCAGGCTAGAGCGGGTCGGTCTTCGGGTCTCTTGATGACATTGTGTCATTAGGAGACCCATCCGTAGGACGAGGTGGGGGACAGCGACCGGAGGCCTCGGTGGCATTGAGACCTCCTCTCCTAGACCGACGTCGGGAGAGGGAGGAGGAGGAGGTGAGCAGCTCTCGCCAGCAGCGGCAAAGTGAGGGAGAGAGGAGAGAGGAGTGAGGAGCGAGGCTCCAGATGTACCACCAGGGGTATGCCCTGTCAAGATATGTACAATCTTGATTCCTTTAGTGGATTTTGTGGATTTCATCATTTTGTGTGCTTGAATGGTTTGCAAATGTGCCTTGTTCCTGCATCCACAACACTTAAAGGAAAAAGTTAGTGTAGATCTGTCTTTAGCCCCTTGCCTAAAAGATGTACCTTTCTTGAGATCTAGTCAAGGGGCTAATGTCTAATTAAATATAGAAACATAAAATGGAATAAATGAAGGGAAATATGCACATGCATTTTTTTTATCTTTTCGATTTTTTTTAATTAGGAAAATAAGAGAAATAAGAGAAAAAATATGTACATGGTGGGATATATATACATTGAGAGATTCTTTTTGTTCTTTTTCTCATTTTTCATTTTTTTTGGATTTTTGGACTCTAACACACATATTCATCACATGTCAAAGCATAGGGTCCGTATGATCTACTTAACCACGAAGGTCATGAATAAGGAGGATCGTGCATGAAATCCTTGACGTTGGAAACTGCCCCTAGCGTTCTTGATATTTTCCACTACGGAAGGTCTTATGAGGTCAAATTGCCCTTAGAGGGAGAAATTGGAAGAAATAAATAGAAGGTTATGTGAGGATTTGGTTCAAACCACTTTTTGTTTCCAAACCGACATCTCACAGTAGAAGACTTGGTCAACAATTATTTTCAGGGGTAACTTCATTTAATTTCATTTCTGGGGGGGGGTACGTACTATTTGCTACCTCCTAGATTTGGTCAGCCTTTTTCTGGGTACGTACTTTTTGTTTCCCTTTTTCGACCTTCTTGGCTTTTCTTTGCCCCCTTTTGGCTTTATTTGTTATTTTACCTTTTGGCATTTCGTTGATTGCCCCTTTTGTGGTGACCTTGTCTCTTAAGTGAGAGTGGGTGGTCCCCTACTCATGGCTTGCCCCTTTTCCAGACTTGACTGAGTGGGAAGAGAATAGGGTTATATTGACCAGATTAGACCGTCCAAGCGTACTTGTGATTTTCCAGCTAAGGACAACTTTTCAACATCGTGTAGTGTGTGAAGACACCCTATCTTACTAATGACCGAGTGGAGAAGTAGAGTCTTAAACCCACACCATTGACAAGTGATCAATGACAGACCTGACTTACTAACGGACTAAGAGTAGAACTTCTTGAGGTAGATTGCATTCCAATGGATGTGATAACTCAACTCCCTCGGAGTCCACTAACCTATAAGCGTTCCCCGAGTATGCCTCTTTGACAACGAATGGACCTTCCCAATTTTCTTGCGATTTGCTCCTGGGACCTGGTGCCTTTATGATTTTACGCTTTAGGACCATTTCACCCACATCAAAATTTGTCTCAACCACTCTTTTAGCATAAAAACGTGCAATTCTTTGGCGATAGACATGAGCATGGTCAGCCGCTATCATCCACCTTTCGTCTAAGAGTTCAAGTTGTGCTAACAAAGCTTCCCGACGATGACCAGGGTCAAGATCGGAATCCAATTGAACTCTCAATGAAGGAACAAAGATCTCATATGGGAGTATCGCATCTGATCCGTATGTCAAAGCATAGGGGGTTTGCCCCGTAGGAGTTCGGACCGAGGTGCGGCAGGCCCAAAGAGCTTCAACTAAGCGGTCTGGCCAGTCAGCATTGTTATGAGATTTGCAAGTTTTCTTTATGATTTTAATGAGAGTTTTTTTAGTAGCTTCCGCTAGTCCGTTACCTTGTGGATAATATGGGGATGAATGATGCAAATTGATACCATATTTACCACACATGTCGCGGAGTTCCAGTGAAGTGAATTGAGGTCCATTGTTAGTGACGATGTCCCGAGGCACGCCGAACCTTGCAAGAATGTTGCGCTTGATGAACTTGACCACTGTTGAAGCTTTGACATCTATGAATGCTTCTGCTTCAGCCCACTTCGTGAAATACTCCGTGGTGGTCAGAATGAAGGACTTTTTACAGATTTCTCTGGTTTTGTCTACAAGAGGACCGACCACGTCGAATGCCCACATGGCGAAAGGCCATGGAGCGATGAGAGGGTGAAGAGAAGAGGAAGGAGCATGGATTTTGTCACCCTGTAATTGGCATTTAGCACAATGACGGACAAAGTGACGACAATCTTCTTCCATGGTAGGCCAGTAATAGTGTCTTAGCAATTTCTGAGCAATTGCTCTACCATTGACATGGCCACCACATTCACTGGAGTGAGCGGCTTCAACAACACATTGAGATTCAATTTCATCAAGGCAACGAAGATAGACCCCACTGAGAGATTTCTTGTAAAGAACACCACCTATGATCTTGTAACATTCCGAGACGCAGCGAATAGCCTGTCTATCGGAAGAGGTGGCATAATCTGGGAAGGATCCATCTTTGAGATAGTTCTCGATGTCAAAGTACCAAGGATAACCATCTTCGAGGTCAATTTCGGGCTCTTTTGAGAGTGCATGGACCCGAAAGGGAGGGAGACTTGAGTTGAGAAAACCAAGGATCAACAAGAGAAGGGACTTTTAACCTTTGAACATAGATGGTTTCAGAAGATCTCCCTAACGGAATAGGGATGGAAGAAGCTAAGGAGGCGAGTAAATCTGCTAGAATGTTTTGAGCCCTAAGAGTGTGGACTAGGGTGAGCTTCCTGAAATGTGGGACTACCTTTCCTACCAATTCTTGGTATGGTTTCAACTTGGGATTCCGAGTCTGGTACTTACTAAGAGACTGCCGGAGTATCAACTGCGAATCACAAATAATCCTTAACTCCTTAACTCCTAGCAATAAAGCCATTTTCAGCCAAACTAAGAGTGCCTCATACTCGGCCATATTGTTTATGGCACGGAAGGTTAATTGGTAGGTGTGCGGAATGACTACCCCTTCCGGTGAGAGGAGGACTGTGTAACGTCGCGCATTTTTTGGATCCTTGTGGATCTTGTGTTCAGCGCTTGTGAGGCCAATATGACCTGTGTTCGGTGTGCGCGTACATTTTTGGGTCTTACTGGGCCGATAGTTTAGGCCTACAGCACCCCAGGGTTCTTTGTCTGTGATCGCGACAGCAGGGGATGTCGCGTTCTGAATGCGACACTCTTGCCATCGCGTACTTGTTGCCGCTTTGTGGCACTGATCGTCTACATGTGCGTCATGGGTTGGGTGCTGGGTGACCTGCAGACATCAGCTGTTGGGAAGGCGACGCCTAGTTCCGTAGCAATTAGGTAGCGACGCGACGATGCGTCGCGATTTCAACCGTCGAGGGTTTTTAAATAACCCTGGCCAGGCAGAACTGCAACGGGTTCTGCTCGGCCAGGGGGAGAGGTTGTGCGGATTTCCTGGTGGATTTTGGCATGGAAGCTCGCGGGTTGGCATGTTCTCGCCGTGAGAAGTTCGCGTGAGGTGGAAGGAACACCGAGGGATCACCGTACTGCGCGTTCTTCCTGGAGGTAGGGTGACTCCTCCTATTTTCCGGGCTGAGGATTGTGTAGGAGAATGGTTTGATTAGTTATTCGCTTTTCTAACAATAGATACCATGTCTAGGGATTCACAAATGCATGAAAATTTAGAATTAAGGGTGGTTTGCATATCATAGAATGGTAATCTGTGGAGAGGATCCCAGATTAGGTTTCCTGCCTGTGAAGGCGACGGAACCCCCTGTCGCGATCTGACCGCGACAGGTTGACCTGTCGTGTTCAGGTGGGGACCACGACATGTTGATCCGTCTCGTTCATATGATGAATGCGCCACATCGGGCTGTCGCATTCTGAAGGCGCCACAAGCCCATGTCGCGACCACAACCGAGTGGTCTGAATATGAATGACTTATGTGACGTGATTATCCGATTATTATTATTCGGTGTATTTGGTAATACCGTGTGGTGCATTGGCACCTGTAGCTCTCTGGGAGCACATGTTTACGAAGCTAGCGTGTTGGTTACGTAGCTAGCTAGTGGGTTGCGTCTTGGCGTGATATGCACACAAGGCGCATTGTGTTCACATGCTGTGAATAGTCAGTATTTGCGAATGTCGTAAGATTTCACGTAGTTTTGTGTGCGTGGTAGGTAGTACGATGCCTACCATGGTTACCTCTCCAGTTGGGTGCCCCAGGTTCTCTGTGAGCTAGGCTTTTAGTTCAGGGCTTGTCCTAATACTTGTGTTGTATCGTCGAGGTCTGTGTCGTCTGTCCTGGACACCCTCACTCCTTTGTTTGAGTTGTTTGTCCGGCTGAGGGAAAGACGACAGTGGGATAGTGACTCTTGAGTTTGTTTTTAGTCACTTGTAGCGTGCTCTTAGTTGGGGGTACAGACACCAGTAGTCGACACTGGTCCCCAGCTAGTCCTTTCCAGTGCCTCACTCTAGGGTGCTCCGCCCATAGACCCTAGAGGTGTCAGGCATGGGCCTGTGGTTGTGTGTCCGCAGGAGTGGTGTTTAGTTGGTCTCTACAGTTGTTTGACTTTTCCACGTGGAGCGGCAGCTGGACCCTTCCTCCGTGGCTGCGAGACTGAGAGGCAGACATGTGTTTGTTTTCTCGAGTCAGTTATTGGTGTCGCGAACCAGTCTACGTGACTCGAGTGTGGCGGACTCTACTTTAGCTCGTACACGTAATTGAGTTTTGTCGTTTATTTAATTACTTTGTTTAATATAGTCGGCAAATGGTAAGTATGTTTATTACTTTAATATTTTGCGTGGTTGTGCTATAAATTGCTAGTATAGTTTACTGCTTCCGTACTTGTGCATGGTTTGCTCGAGTTGGGGGAGTTCCCTACTGAGCCAGTGACTAGTGAGGGTCACCCCTACTCCCCACAGGCAAAGGTGAAAAGGATGTTTCGTTACCGTCTTCCAGTTCAGGGCCGCGTCATAGCGGTGTTGGGCCTGCGCCTCCAGCAGTGTAGCTTTCGTAGTAGTGTAGTATCTTTCTTCAGTTGTACTAGTTTACCTCGGGGTATGCCCCAGGCTACTGTACTTTCTTGTACTTTTGTTGAAATTTGGCTATGTAAATCTTGTACATTATATATGAAATGGTGAATCATATATGAGATCAAGTGTGTTCCTTTCTGTTTTCACGGACTCGTGTGTGGTATCCCTTGCGAGGCTATGGCCCGTTCGCGGGAAGCGGACCTGGACTAAGTTCGTTATTGGTTTAATGGGCTTGAACGAGGCGTTCCTTCACAGTTGGTATCAGAGCGAGGTCCATGTAAATATAAAGGAACTGGAAAATTATATAGCCTTATTTCTATATTTGTACATTGCTGGTAGTTGACTCTAGTTTTGTAATGACTGGTTTTGTTCATAATTGATATGTTATTTATGTAGGATGTTGAGATGGCTGATAGAAGAGATTGGGTTGGTGGAGGAGAGGACCCTAATGCGACGGTTCTCGCCAATCAGACCCGCTAACCTGATAGCAAGCCTGATTCAAGTCCGCCTCCCACGAACGGGCCGAAGCCTCGCAAGGGATATCAAATCATGAGTCCGTTGAAATATAGAGGAAACAACTCAAACATTCATAAGATCTGTCAATCCCACAAATATTTACATGAATTATACATAGCCATAGCACAACTGTAGCCAAACTACAACAGAACCTGGGGCATACCCCGAGGTGCACAACAGTAAAGTAGAATTACATTGCTGGTGGTGCAGACCCTCCACTGGACGATGGACGCGAAATCTCTGGATCTCCCTCACCTGGTAGGAGGTAGGGGTGAGCCTCACGTGTCACTGGCTCAGTAGGCAAACTCCCTAGAAACTGAGCAAACCAACACAAGTAGCAATGCAGGAAGTGCTACACTAACAATTTATAATAATATCAAGCAGGATATAAAACAGTAAGTATAACTTACCACTTGCCACTTAACAGAAACAATGTAATTAAATAAACGGCAACACCAAACAGGTGTATGAGCTACTGTAGAGAAAATGCCACACTCGAGCCACGTCAACTGGTTCGCGACACCAGTTACTGATCCGGAAATACCACACAAGACCACTTCTCAGTCTCGCAGCCACAGACGAAAGGTCCAGCTACCGCTCCACTAAACAAGTACAAGAACTGTGGAGTCCAACTAAACCACCACAACCTGCAGGTCACACACCACGCAGGTCCATGCCTAACACCCTTAGGGACTCTGGCCTGAGCTCCCTAAGGTGAGGCACTAGAAAACAGGACTAGCTAGGGTCCAATACGTCTACTGGTGTCCGTCTCCCCCAACTATGAGCGCACTACAAGCGACAACACAACCAACTCTCTAGTCGCTGTCCCACTGCCGTCTTTCCCTCAGCCGGACATACTACTCAATACAAGAGTGAGGGTGTCTAGGAACACGACAAGACCTCGTCGGTACCCAGTACCGGGACAAGCCCCGAGCACTCACGTGCCTGGCTCACACAAAACCTAGGGCTCCTAACTGAAGAGGTATCCACGGAAGGCGTCAAACTACACACCACATACACAGAAACCACGTGCGCAACGCTCAAGCCATGTGAAACCTACTCGTAAACCGCGTGAACAACAAGTAAACCACACACCACGTGCTCCCGAGCGTAGAGTGTTCCAATGCACCTCTTTCTATCACCATATAACATAAATTGTGCTGAACAGATAATCCAACACAAACATTTACGCTCGATAGACTACATTCGGCTGTTGTCATGGCGGCACGATAGACCGCCTTCAGAACCCGACCGCTCGCGGTGTCGCGACCTGATCGCGGCTCTCAGAGCGACTGCGATAGCAGGTGCGAACCCTGTCCAGAACCCTTCAATCTGATCACCCCAAACTCTTTATAACCAATAGTTTACAGTCCGTTTTCATGCTTTAATGTGATCCTAAACATGCCATCTATTGTTTAGAAAGCATTAAATGCATTATCCACATCACACGAACAATTCATGGATCAAACGGTAGGAAATCTCCCTACCTTCGCGAATAATACGAATAATGAAGGCCGTACAAGGTTCCTTCCACTCCAAGCAACGTCCTCGCGGTGGAAACTCGTCGAACCGAGCTCTAGCTAGCCGAATCACCCAAAATCCCACAGAAAAACCCTCTGACCGAACAGAGCTTTCATCTGCTCTGTTCTACTAGGGTTACTTAAAAACACAACGCAGGTAAGAACGCGACATTCTACACGACCGCGATCTAATCGCGACGCTCAAGACTGTCGCCTTAATCCGCTGACGACACCCGATCACTTAGAATGGCGGTTTTATAAACGCGACGCTACAGACTGTCGCGATCATATCGCGACACGCCGCACTGTCGCGATCCCATCGCGACCCTCAAATCGACCCGTTAGCAACCGAGAAACAGATAATGCTTTGGGCAAAACTTCAAAACCTACGGAAATCACCTGTTACACACATGTCATCGACCATACACGGGCCTCCACGTCCACACAAGAATGATCCGAACGGTCTGAACGTTACATTACTATCACCTAAAAAGAAATTTCGTCCTCGAAATTAAAATCAAAAGCCAACTATCAAAATTTCAATTTAACTAACATGATACCATCACCTTAAAAGAATAAAACTTACTCAAAGAAGTATGGATATGTCTTTCTAATTTCTTATGCTAATTCCCAAGTATCTTCACTACCTTGTCTATCCTCCCATTTGACCTTTACTAACTCAATTTTCTTATTCCTGAGTTTTTGAGTTCTGTGGCCTGAAATTTGCACTGGATACTCCGACATTGTCATATCCGGCTTCAAATCATCTCTTTGATAGCTGACAACTTGGGATGGGTACTTGATATATTTCCTTAACATTGAAACATGAAAAACATCATGCGCATCCGTGAAATCTGCTGGCAAATCTAATCTATAAGCTGTTTCACCCAATCTTTCCTTGATTTGAAATGGTCCAACATATCTCGGGCTCAATTTACCTTTCTTATTGAATCTTAATACACCTTTAGTAGGAGATACTTTTAAAAATACATAATCACCTACTTCAAATTGTAATGGTCTGCGTCTATCATCTGCATAACTTTTCTGGTGACTCTGAGCTGTTTTCAATTTCTCTTGGATGAATCTCACTGTTTCTGCACATTGACGAACTAATTATGGGCCCAAAACTTGTCTTTCACCTACTTCATGCCAATTTAACGGTGATCTGCACGGTCTACCATACAATGCTTCATAAGGTGCCATTTCAATACTTGAATGATAACTGTTATTATATGCAAACTCAATCAGACCCAAATGACGCTCCCAAATGCCTCCCCACACAAGACAGCAAGCTCTCAACATATCTTCAATAGTCTGAATTGTTCTCTCCGTCTGCCCATCTGTTTGTGGATGATAAGCTGAACTATACCTTAGCTCTGTGCCGACAACTCTTTGTAAACTCCTCTAAAAATCTGAAGTAAATCGAGGATCTCGATCTGAAACTATAGTAATTGGTATTCCATGCAAAGGTACAATCCTTTCCAAATACAACTTAGCTAATCTATCAACTGACCAAGTCATACTAACTGGTAGTAATCTGCAAACCTTGGTCAATCTATCCACAAAAACCCATATTGCATTATGACCTGATGAACTGGGCAAACCAACTATGAAATCCATTGCTATATCATCCCACTTCCATTGCGGAATGGGTAATGGTTGTAACAATCATTCTGGTTTCTGATGCTCTGCTTTTATTTGCTGACATACTGCACATCTGGTTATGAATTCTGCAATTTCTCTTTTCATATGCGGCCACCAAAAATGCTTTTTCATATCTTGATACATTTTAGTGCTACCTGGATGGATAGTGTACCTTGATCTGTGGGCTTCCTCTAAAACTTTCTGTCTAATTTCTGCATCTTCTGGGACATACAATCTTCCTTTCAATCTAGCCACATTATCACGCCCCAAATTCACTTCATCCATTCTAAGAATGTCTGCTAAATTAGCATCAACTCTTTGTGCCTCTACTATCTGCCAATAAAGAGAAGACTCTACTGCATTAGTCGCTAGTATTGCTCTGCGCTGACTGCTTGGCACATATAAAGAATTCTCTGCCACATTCTCATAAAGTTTCCATTCTCTGATCATAAGTTGATTCATAACCATTTTTCTGCTCAATGCATCTGCCACCAGATTTGCTCTACCTGGATGATATGCCAAATTGAAATCATAATCCTTTAAATATTCCATCCATCTGCGCTGCCTTAGATTCAAATCTTTTTGAGAGAAAATATATTTCAAACTCTTATGATCAGTGAAAATTTCAAATCTTTCACCATACAAATAATGCCGCCAAATTTTCAATGCAAAGACAACCACTGCCAGCTCTAAATCATGAGTTGGGTAGTTCTCTTCATGCTTCTTCAATTGCCTGGAGGCATAAGCAATCACTTTACTATGCTGCATCAATACTGCACCCAAACCTCTCTTGGATGCATCTGCATATAGAACAAATCCACCACTTTCCGATGGAATCTCTAAAACTGGTGCTGATGTAAACCTTTTCTTCAACTCTGCAAAACTGCGTCTACATTCCGAAGACCACACAAAAGGAACACTTTTCCTTGTTAACCTCGTCATTGGTGCCGCTATCTTGGAAAAGTCTTGGATAAATCTTCTGTAATAACCTGCCAAACCCAGAAAACTCCTAATCTCAAACACTGTCCTCGGCTCTTCCCATTTCATTACTGCCTCAACTTTAGCTGGATCTACTGCAATACCTTCACCTGATATCACATGACCCAAGAACTGAATCTCCTTCAACCAGATTTCACATTTATTTGAACATAGCAAATAACTGATGATCTCTCAATATCTGCAAAGTAATCCGAAAATGATCTGCATGCTCTTTTTCTGATGCTGAATAGACTAATATATCATCAATAAAAACCACTATGAACTGATCCAAGTACTGATGAATATTCTATTCATTAAATTCATAAATGCTGCAGGTGCATTTGTCAATCTGAAAGGCATCACAACAAATTCATAATGCCCATACCTGGTCCGAAAAGCTGATTTCTCAATATCCTCTTCTCTGATCCGTAATTGATGATATCCTGATCTCAAATCTATCTTGGAAAACACTTTAGCTGATTGCAGTTGATCAAACAAATCATCAATCCTAGGAAGTGGATACTTATTCTTAATTGTAACTTTATTCAGCTGCCTGTAGTCTATACACATTCTTAGACTACCATCTTTCTTTCTAACAAATAACACTGGCGCCCCCCAAGGTGATTGACTAGGCCTGATAAAACCTTTTTCCAACAATTCCTGCAATTGCTTCTTCAATTCCTTCAATTCTGCTAGAGCCATTCTATATGGTGCTTTAGAAATAGGTAAACTGTCTGGTTGCAATTCCACTGTAAAATCCACTTCTCTATGCGGAGCTAAACCTGGCAACTCATCTAGGAACACATTTGCAAATTCTCTAACCACTGGCACTGAATCTACAGACTTATCAGATTCAATTAGACTAACAGAGGCAAGATACGCTACACATCTCGCATTAATTAACTTTCTAGCTCTAAATGCAGAAATAATGAATTTGGGAGTGTAAAAAGGCATACCTTGAAATTCAAACACTTCGCCACCAGGTTTGCAAAATCTGACTCTCTTCTTTCTACAATCAACCAATGCCCCGTAGGCCTCTAACCAATCCATTCCCAAAATCACATCATATTCTTTCAATGTTAAAGCATATAATGTTGCAGGCATTTGATTTCCATAAATCACTATTGGAACATCTTCTAAAAAGCAAGAAGTCAACAAATACCCTCCTGAGGGAATTTCCACTACCAACTCACAAAATTTCTCTTCTAAAGGATGTACCATGCTATCTAGAAAATCTTCGAAAATAAATGAATGAGAAGCACCCGGATCAATTAATACTTTAGCAGTGAAATCAAAGAAAGGTAGAATACCTTCAACAAGATTAGATGCTTCCGCTTGAGCTCTAGTAATAGTCATTACTCGACCCCGTCCTCCTCTTTGATATGGTGAACCTCTACTCTGCTCTGCTGACCGCTGAAAAGGTTGTTGTTGCTGCGGTTGAACACCTCTACCATAAGTCTGCTCTCGAGGATATGGGCAATTCCTTGCTAAATGTCCTGGCTGACCACAATTATAACATCGGAAAGATGGAGGTACCAATGGCTGCTCTGCCGAACTCTGCTGGAATTCTTCCGGAATAGGTGGCCTATAACCACGACCCTGCTAAAAACCTCCCTGCGGAAAACCCTACTGCCTGCCTCTACCTCGGCCTCCTTGGAAGAATTTCTTAATCTGCTTACCCCATTTTCCTATTCCAGATGATGAAGAAGCTCCGGAAGGTGCTTTTCCCTTACTACTTCCTCCTGACGGTTGTGGATACCGAAAGCTACCTGAACCTAATCCACCTATCTGAGACTGCCCTTCCCTGGCCCGAACAGTCCTCTCAAGTACTACTGCTCGCTGAGCTGCCTCTTCCACTATTCTACACATCAATGGAATCACTGCATCTTGCAATTCCGGCCTCAGAGCTCGAATAAAGTATTCCACCATCATTGTGTTATCTATCACAACATATGGGGCATACCTTCTCAAAGCTATAAATCTCATCTGATATTCAAGCACTGAAAGATTCCCATGCTGGAATGTTCTAAATTGCTCTCTCTTCATTTATTGAATTTGCATTGGAAAGAAGGAATCATTGAAAACTGGCAAGAATTCCGACCATAGGATAGTATCCTCCACCCTGCCTGTAAAGACTGTCTGCATCTTCAGCCGCCACCATTCTTGCGCAAACCCTCGTAACTGATATGCCGCAAGTAATACTCTATCTTCCTAGGGACACCTCATTATTGCAAAAACCCTCTCAATCTCATGTATCCAATGTTCCGCTGTATCCGGGTTGGGGCCTCTCGAGTATGTAGGGGGTTGCAATCTCAAAAACTGCTCCACAAGCACCGTAGTCTCCTCTCTATTAACTGGTCTCACTGGAACTGCCGGTTGTACAGGTACTACAGGAGGTACCTCTACTCCGGGTGGAAATGGAACTGGAGCTACTGGTACTGCCTCCTCTGGTAATGGTGGTACTACTGCCACTGGTTGTACCGGTGGTTGCTGATCCAATCTCACTCAAATTTCTGTCAAACTCTCCCAAATCCTCTCCATCATCCTCTGGGTAGAATCCCCTCCTGATCCTTCTCTATCACCTCCCACATCTCTCCTCTCGGCAATTACTAAACCTACACAAATATTATTCCAACAACACAATACATAAGAAATCAATACAAAATCAGGGTTACTACCAGCAATTGGTTACAGTAAAGACATGGCTATGTATTTCCAATTCCTTTATACTCTTACGGACTTGCTCTGATACCAACTATGACGGTTCTCGCCAATCAGACCCGCTTACCTAATAGCAAGCCTGATTCGAGTCCGCCTCCCGCGAACGGGCCGAAGCCTCACAAGGGATATCAAATCACGAGTCCATAGAAATATAGAGGAAACAACTCAAACATTCATAAGATCGGTCAATCCCACAAATTTTTACATGAATTATACATAGCCATAGCACAACTGTAGCCAAACTACAACAGAACCTGGGGCATACCCCGAGGTGCACAACAGTAAAGTAGAATTACACTACTGGTGGTGCAGACCCTCCACTGGACGATGGACGCGAAATCTCTGGATCTCCCTCACCTGGTAGGAGGTAGGGGTGAGCCTCACGTGTCACTGGCTCAGTAGGCAAACTCCCTAGAAACCGAGCAAACCAACACAAGTAGCAAAGCAGGAAGTGCTACATTAACAATTTATAATAATATCAAGCAGGATATAAAACAGTAAGTATAACTTACCACTTGCCGCTTAACAGGAACAACGTAATTAAATAAACGGCAACACCAAACAGGTGTACGAGCAACTGTAGAGAGAACACCACACTCGAGCCACGTCAACTGGTTCGCGACACCAGTTACTGACCCGGACATACCACACTGGACCACATCTCAGTCTCGCAGCCACGGACGAAAGGTCCAGCTGCCGCTCCACTAAACAAGTACAAGAACTGTGGAGTCCAACTAAACCACCACAACCTGCAGGTCACACAACACGCAGGTCCATGCCTAACACCCTTAGGGACTCTGGCCTGAGCTCCCTAAGGTGAGGCACTATAAAACAGGACTATCTAGGGTCCAGTACGTCTACTGGTGTCTGTCTCCCCCAACTACAAGCGCGCTACAAGCGACAACACAACCAACTCTCTAGTCGCTGTCCCACTGCCGTCTTTCCCTCAGCCGGACGTACTACTCAATACAAGAGTGAGGGTGTCCAGGAAGACGACAAGACCTCGCCGGTACCCAGTACCGGGACAAGCCCCGAGCACTCACGTGCCTGGCTCACACAAAACCTGGGGCTCCCAACTGAAGAGGTATCCACGGAAGGCGTCAAACTACACACCACGTACACAGAAACAACGTGCGCAACGTTGAAGCCATGTGAAACCTTCTCGTAAACCGCGTGAACAACAAGTAAACCACACACCACACGCTTCCCGAGCATAGAGAGTGCCAATGCACCTCTTTCTATCACCATATAACATAAATTGTGCTGAACAAATAATCCTACACAAACATTTACGCTCGAAAGACAACATTCGGCTGTTGTCATGGCGGCACGATAGACCGCCTTCAGAACGCGACAGCTCGCGGTGTCGCCACCTGATCGCGGCTCTCAGAGCAACCGCGATAGCAGGTGTGAACCCTGTCCAGAACGCTTCAATCTGAGCACCCCAAACTCTTTATAACCAATAGTTTACAGTCTGTTTTCATGCTTTAATGTGATCCTAAACATGCCATCTATTGTTTAGAAAGCATTAAATGCATTATCCACATCACACGAAGAATTCATGGATCAAACGATAGGAAATCTCCCTACCTTCGCGAAGAATACGAAGAATGAAGCCCGTACGAGGTTCCTTCCACTCCAAGCAACGTCCTCGCGGTGGAAACTCGTCGATCTGAGCTCTAGCAAGCCGAATCACCCAAAATCCCACAGGAAAATACTCTGGCCGAACAGAGCTTTCATCTGCTCTGTTCTGCTAGGGTTACTTAAAAACACAACGCAGGTATGAACGCGACATTCTACACGACCGCCATCTAATCGCGACGCTCAAGACTATCGCCTTAATCCGCTGACGACACCCGATCACTTAGAATGACAGTTTTATAAACGCGACGCTATAGACTGTCGCGATCATATCGCGACATGCCGCACTGTCGCGATCCCATCGCGACCCTCAAATCGACCGCGTTAGCAACCGAGAAATAGAGAATGCTTTGGGCAAAACATCAAAACCTGTGGAAATCACCTGTTACACACATGTCATCGACCATACACGGGCCTCCACGTCCACACAAGAACGATCCGAATGGTCAGAACGTTACACCTAAGGAGTCCACTCAGTGTATGATTTAGAGGATTTGGGAAAACCTCACCGATATTAGAATGAGGATGGATCGGCAGGCACCAATACCTCCAGTAGCAGTACCAACAGTTGTTGGAGTACCCGTGGCCCCAGTTGCACCACCGCCAAGGGTGGAGGTACCGTATGTGGCACCTGTACCACCACCACCAGGAATGGTAGTAGAAGAGCCAGTCATGCAAATTGAAAAGTTTCTGAGGTTGCAGCTGCCCACTTATATAGGAGGGCCGAATCCAGATACGGCGGAGTACTGGATTCATGAGGTTGATAGGGTCTTTACGACCATGAGGTGTCCAGCAGTGGACAAAGGTGTGCTAGCATCATACTAGTTGAGAGGCTTTGCGCAGCAGTGGTGGCGTCTGAAGATGCAGACCACCTTTGCAGGCAGGACAGAGGAGGTTATTACCTGGCCGAAATTTCTCGAGGCATTTAATGACACATTCATTCCACTTCAAGTGCAGCAGGTGAAGAGAGAGCAATTCCGGACACTTCAACAAGGTAATAGCTCAGTTTTAGAATATCAGATGCGATTTATGACACTTAGCCGATATGCATCTTATGTAGTATCAGATAATGCTATGATGGTTGAATATTTTATTCGGTGTTTGAGAGAAGAGTTGTAGGATGCAGTGATACCATTAATGTGTAGAACAGTTGAGGAAGCAGCCCAGAGAGCAGCTACACTTGAGAGGTATATTCGGGCTCATCAGGCAAGCAGGTCAGGTTCGGGTAGTTTTCGGCTACCCTAACAGACAGCATGAGTCTGTAAGGGAAAGGCTCCAGCAGGACCTTCTTCTTCATGTTTTGGTAAATGGGGTCATAAATTAAAGCAAGTATTTAAGGGAAAAGGAAGAGGAGGTCGTCAGCAGTTTTAGCAAGGGCGTGGCTATAAACCAGAGGTAGAAGAATCGCAGTAAAGTACTGCCAGGCAGCCCACTACCACCAGGTTATAGGTGTTATAATTGTAATTAGTCAGGGCATTTGATTTGCAATTCCCCCTATCCGAGAGAATATGCGTATGGTGGAGGTGTTCAGCAGCAGCAGCAGTCCCAGCAGCCTTTAGCAGGTCGTGGTCGAGGTGCACCGTAGTAGCTTGGTAGAGGCCGGGTTATGGATATCACACGTGCCCAGGCAGAGGCATCGAACATGATAGAAGGTACAATACCTATTTATGATTTTTCTGCCAGAGTTTTATTTGATTCAGGTGCTTCTCATTCTTTCATTTCCGAAGAATTTTTGGATTGTATGGCTCATCCTCTAGAAGAAAAGTCATGTGAATTAGTAGTGGAGGTTCCCTCGGGTGAGTTTATGCTCACCTCGTGTTACATAGATGAAGCTCTTGTTGTAGTTCAAGGGAATCAGATGTCGGGCTGGTTGTATGCTCTTCAGTTGTCTGATTATGATATCATCTTGGGTATGGATTGGTTAGAAGCTTATGGAGCTATTCTAGATTACAGAAAGAAAAGAATCAAGTTTTGTCACCCGAATGGTGCAGTGTTTGAATATAAAGGTATGCCCTCTTGTACTTCTAAGTTTATAATTTCTTCAATTAAAGATAGAAAATTAGTTAATGAGGGATGTGTAGCTTATTTAGCTTCTGTGAGTCTGGTTGAGGCTGGTAAGTCAGTAGAAGCAGTTCCCGTGGTTAGGGAATTTGCAGATGTTTTTCCAGATGATTTTCCGGATTTAGCTCCACAAAGGGAGGTGGACTTCACTATTGAGTTGTTGCCAGACACCATGCCGATCTCTAAAGCTCCATACCGGATGGCGCCAACAGAACTTAAATAATTAAAAAAGCAATTGGAAGAATTGCTAGAGAAAGGGTTTATTAGGCCGAGTCACAACCCATGGGGGGCGCCGGTGTTGTTTTTAAGAAAGAAAGATGGAAGTTTTAGAATGTGTATTGATTACAGGAAATTGAATGAGGTGACCATAAAGAATAAGTACCCGTTACCTAGAATTGATGATATGTTTGATCAGTTGGAATTAGCTAAGGTATTTTCTAAAATTGATTTATGGTCAGGGTACCGCCAGTTGAGAATTAGAGAGGGTGATATTGATAAAACAACATTTAGAACTCGATATGGTCACTATGAGTTTGCGGTTATGCCATTTGGGCTAACTAATGCTCCTGCAGCTTTTATGGATCTGATGAACATGATTTTTCATCCGTATTTGGACCAGTTCATTGTGGTCTTTATAGATGATATTCTAATTTACTCAGCATCTAAAGAGGAATATGCAGCGCATTTGAGATTTGCCTCGCAGTTATTAAGAGATAATCAGTTGTTTGCCAAATTCAATAAGTGTGAATTTTGGCTAAAAGAGATTTAGTTCTTGGGCCATGTCATATCAGCTGAGAGAGTGGCAGTTGACCCAAGTAAAGTGGAGGCAGTGATGAAATGGGAGGTGCCTAAGAAAATTACTGAAATTAGAAGTTTTTTGGGGTTAGCAGGATATTATAGGCGTTTCATTCAAGATTTTTCTAAGATTGCGGCACCCATGACGAGACTAACTAGAAAGGGTGTGCCATTTGTATGGTCTGGTGAATGTCAAAGAAGTTTCATGGAATTAAGGAAGAGGCTTACAACGGCACTGGTGTTGACATTACCGACAAGTAATGGTGGTTTTGATGTATATACAGATGCATCTAGAAGAGGACTTGGCGCAGTGCTAATGCATCATAGCAAGGTAATAGCTTATGCGTCCAGGCAATTGAAACCAGTAGAAGAGAATTACCCCACTCATGATTTAGAGCTAGTAGCAGTTGTGTTTGCCTTAAAGATGTGGAGGCATTATCTATATGGCGAGAGATTTGAAATTTTTACAGATCACATGTGATACCCCGAAATATTTTTTATTCTTTCATATTGTGCATGTGTCTTTACTTGTTGTGTGTATAGCATGTGTATTCAATTGTGCATATTACTATTTTTATACTTTTCATGAACATATACATGCATATATATATATATAATATTTTTACGTGAGAATAGATAATTAGCTAAATTGATGTATAATGTGTATACCAAAATCTTAGGCTCATAATACTTAAAGTAATATTATGCATGTTATAATTATCTATTTCTTGCATAATATATATAACTATGTTGTATACGTGTGTATAATTATACATACGTCAATTCAAGTGGGTGCATGTAAGAATTTGTGATTGTGGTATAAATTATTCTTAGTTAGCTTATTCTATATTACATCTTACAGATATTATGTATGTAAAATCTTGAAGTGCATATTGAACTATCTATTCCATGGATGTTGTGTATAAATATATGAAGTACATGTGTATACATGTATTTTATCTTATGCATGTGATAACTAGCTATGTTAAGCATGTTAAATTAATTATGATGTGTAGGGTACTTAAATAATAATGTGCAAGTAGTATTTAGCTAATGAGGAGTACATTTCAGTCATAGGTTCATGCATGTATTATGCAATCATGTAGTGTGTAAGTATATATTCATGTATGCGTGTTATTGATGCATATTATTCTTAATGATGATTAGTGTAAGTTGTACTTAATTAAATATTGTGTAATGCATGTACTTTATGTAGTAAGAATATATGCAATTATTTTTACACATACTAGATTGTTTTGGTACATTTATACATTTAATTTTAGGATTGGCGGAGTTTTGGCTGCACTGTGCTATTGGCAGCCAGGACCTAGACGCCAAAGCACTGTTGGCATCCACCCCCTGGAGGCCAACCCAAAGTGGGCGGCCACCCCCTTGACGTCAACCTGTCAGTTAACTACAACCAATGTTGATGTCAATATCCTCCTACGTAACGGTTCCAGAATTGTTAATGCTCGCATTTTGGCTGGTTCCAGATTTGGAAACCCATCCTAACTCATAGGAAACCTACCCTAAGGCGTACCCCAACCTCCAAGCCTATAAAATAACCATCCTAGGTTGGGGAAAAAGCTTTTTAAATTTAGTGAAACCCTAGCTCCGAGATGGTGAAAAGTTGAACTTCAGAAGGCCGGATCCGTCGACTGGAGGTGTTCCCCGAGGAGCTACAACATCTGGAGGACAACCAATACATCCAAGAAGAGCTCCCAACTCCGAGGAGCCATCTACATCGATAGGAGAAGAAGATCTAAGGAGTTTCTGAGCACCTTTTTGGTAGAGCCGAGAAGGGCTTCATCGACATATTCTGATCTTTGTAGATTTTTTTATGAGGCAAGTAAACCTAGATCTTGATCCTATACATGTCCCCCTAAGTCTTAGTATTTTTACGGATTTTTCCTCGAGTCTTGGAACCCCAAATTCATCCTCGTATGAAAAGTTGTCTATATGTGCTGCTGGGACTAGGTTGATGGCAACATAGGATGCAGTCATGTTCTTTAGAAGAAGTAAACGGCAACATCCCTTGACGTCTACTTCTTCAGGACTTGAAAATGTGCTTTTTGATTCTTTTCACGTTGTTTGAATGATTTCTGAACATAGTTACATACTGAAATTTGTATTGGTGATTGTATACAGTCATTAGGTCATATTATAAGGTTGCCTAATTTTTCTGAGAACCGTGTTAATTATGAAAATTCAATAATTGTATCACGAGCACCATATAAGCATGTTTAAATTGTGCATAAATGGAATTGCTGTAAATTAGGGTTGCATAAATTTTACATGACAGTAGGATTACTAATATCTGATTTCTGAACTGTTAGAACATAACCATGTTCACTTGTACCTTGTCTAATGATATTTTAATGAATTGTCTGAAATATGGATTTAATTATAGAAATTGTATTTACTGTCTGAAAAATCTGGAAAATTACATGTGTGATAGATTTACTGTTAATGACCTGTGATAAAAATTTAGAACTAAGATGTTAACAGCAAGTATAATTGTTAGTTAAACCATGGAATTTGTACATATTAGATAGGTTGATCTAATCTTGTGTAATTCGGTAAATGTACAGCATGTTTAGGACTGTAATGTAAGTTATTTTATTTTTAAAAATAGTAGTATCATGATTAGGCTAACTGAGACATGTGCAATTGATAATTAAGATGTGTAAAGTGATTAAGTATTATATGTAAAATATGTGAATAGTGTGTAAAATGTGATAAAGTGAAAGTATAATGATTGGGCCAAGAATGACACTGCTACCCTAGAGGCATCGAGAGCTGTGATGATCAGTCTGTCCCCATGTAATTTTAATTGATTACATATTATTTTGGTGATTAACAAAACTAAACTAGTTTTTATCAATAATATCTAATGAATATTTCATAAGTCCTAAAGTACAGGAAAAATACCAAGGTCAAACAAGCCAATAAAGGTATGCATTACTTCTCTGAAGCTTTAATCTTTTCAACATGATATTTCTCTAAGTCCATATCGATTTCTATTGAAATTCATAACGATTTCCTTATAAGATTGAAAAGTCATGTTGCTTCAAAGAAGTCGATGCCGCAACGATTTCGTAAGTTACCGTAACGATTTCTTTAGAACTCGCAACGACTTGCTCGCCGTAACGATTTCGTAAGTTACCATAACGATTTCTTTAGAACTCGCAACGATTTGCTCGCCGTAACAATTTCTTTAGAACTTGCAACGACTTGTTCACCGTAACGATTTCGTAAGTTACCGTAACGATTTGCTTTGCACAAAGATTTCTTTAAGTGCTCATAACGATTTGCTTTGCACAAAGATTTCTTTAAGCGCTCACAACGATTTGCGTTGCGCAACGATTTCTTTAGAGCTCATAACGACTTGATAAGTGTTCATAACGATTTCCCTGTTGAACACATACACTTGCTTTAACGATTTGCTCTCTATAATGACTTGTTAGTATTCATAACGATTTCATAAGTCATATAGACAACGACTTTATAGTTTATATCAACTTGATTTTTATCTTATCTCTTGAAGCGTTGACTAGTCAAAGTCACGCATATATCTATCTATCACTCCTGCATTTATGAGTTCTGAACGTATCTCGGCATGCATGCAGACAATATCGTCCATTATTGTGCTTACTCTATATACATCTTTTAAAACAAGCTATTTGGGATTGCTATTCTAGTGAATACTCACATCAACGTATACTGACAACAAGAGACAGTTTGAGTTGTCTACTGTTCTAGCATTTAATGTGTGCAGGGTCCTGAAGAATTTCTATCATACAATGTTGGACCTATAGACGTCAGAAGACCCTATCTCTTTGCTTGTTCAAATGGATAAAAGATAGTTGAAGCTTCCAAATGTCAAACAGTCTAACGTCTATCAATCCAAGAGACAACAGATACTTCAACGGCTGTATTTCAAATAAGGAGATATAAACTCAAAGACAGAAGTGAAAAAACAACAACCAACGTAGTAGAGAACAAGCATCTTGTGTTCAAACGTTCAAATTCTTCTGCAAGAAGTCCAGAGCCAAGAATCATATTCCTCATCACCTTTAGCTCTTCGCTCTCTGTGCTGTAATAGACTTTCTAAGAGAGCTCGTGTAGTTCTGAGAGTGTGCCTTGTTTTAGATCCTTGCTCTCAGTGCTAGTGGCTTCAGATCTTGGCTACTTAAAGCTTGATCTAGGGGCTTGATCTCATTCCATTCTCTTTGTGTTGTTTCCCTTCGGTTGTCATGGAAGAACCGGTGGCATCCAGGGTGCTATTCCCTTCGGTTGTGAAGTAAGACCTGGTGGTATCCAGGGTGCTGTTCCCTTCAGTTGTGAAGGAAGACCTGGTGGGGTATCTAGGGTGTTGTTATTCCCTTCGGGTGTGAAGGACGACCAGCCGAACTGGGTGCTGTAGTGTCCTTAGAGGGACTGTACCCTAGTTAGTAGAAACTTGAGTGGTTGCTCAGGGACTGGACGTAGGACTCCTAAGGAAAGGAGGTCCGAACAAGGATAATCCTTTGTGTCGTGTGATTGCTTTCATTGTGTGTTTGATATTTCAACTATCAGTCACTAACCTCCTTGGAGGAACGTTTGTGTGAATGTTTTTAGTTACAGGAATCTTCTAGATTATTTTTAAAAAGACCCAATTACCCCCCCTCTAGGCTCGTCAACTGGGCAACAAGTGGTATCAGAGCAAGTCTCTTCGACAAAGAAAAAGGATCCAACAATCTGAAGAGTAAAGATCCATGGCAGCCCAAGGTAACTTTGAAGGTCAATCTGTCAACCGACCCCCTTTCTTCGATGGTGAAGATCATCCTTACTGGAATACCATAATGGAATACTTTCTACAAGGCCACGACTGTCAAATTTGGTCCATAGTAGAAGAAGGTGATCTGGTAGTCACAAATGAGAAAGCTCAATAGACAGATGATGATAGAAAGAAGGTCTCCTTGAATTGCAAAGCAAAGAGCATCTTATGCTGTGCTCTAAGTAAGAAGGAGTTCAACAAAGTTTTAGCCTGCAAATCCTCAATGGAAATGTGGGAAAAGCTCAGGATCACATATGAAGGCACAGACAATGTAATGGAAATAAGAATCGACATTCTTGTCACTCAGTATGAGAGATTTCAGATGCAATCAGGTGAATCCATAATTCAAATGTTCAGTCGGTTCACTGACATCACAAATGGACTAGTTGGTCTGGGGAAAACTTATGAGATTGGAGACATGGTGAGGAAAATACTTAGATCCTTACCGTCCTCATGGACCCCAAAGGTCACAGCAATAGAAGAAGCTAATGACCTGAAGAGAATGTACGTAGAAAAGCTCATTGGGTCCCTCATGGCCAATGAGATCAACATGGAAAGGCTAGGAGAGTCCTCTAGCAGAAAGAAGCACTCCAACGCCTTAAAAGCTGAAGAAGATTCACCAGAAGCAAGTTCAACTGAGAGTGAAAGTGATGTGGATGTTGGCCCTTTTGGTATGGCAGCAAGGTAGCCTAGAGGGGGGGGGGGTGAATAGGTTTTTCTGCAATCTGAAATAGAAACTTAAACAAAGAAATTAACACTTGAAGGTTTGGTTAGTTTAGTGATAAGGAGTAGCAGTGCGGAAGCAAAAGAACAATCACACAAAGGACACAGGAGATTTATCCTGGTTCGGCCCTTCCCACATGGAAGTCCTACGTCTAGTCCCCAAGCAAACTCTTGTGATTTCACTAACCGAAGGTACAGTCCCCCTCACGGACATTACAACAGCCTGGATACCCCACCAAGTCTTCTTCTCTTTCCCGGGCAAGAAGGCAGCCCACTTCTTTTCTAGGCTAAGAAGCAAACCTACTTCTTTTATAGGTTCAGAAGTAAACCTCCTAGAACAAACCCCAGTGCGGTTCTGCTAGACTTAAACCCCCAGCTAGGTTACACACTGTATACAGTCCTACAGTTGGACTCAGATCTCTCTTAGAAAGATCATACTGAGAAGCTTTACATGATTAACACTTGTGTAAAGCTCACAGTCCCAGACTCTCCCCAGATATACAATGAGCTCGGAGAGAAAATAGAAGCGAGAAAAGAAAGCAATAGTGCTTGAATGCTTGAACGCTTGAGATGCTTGAAAGCTTGAGTGCTTCTGCTGGGCTCAGGCTCTTTCTCTCTTTCTTTGAGTGTATGTGTCGTTGTGGTTCTTCTCACAGTTGTACACTCCATCAAAGATATTCAGGAAAGGCTCTATCTTTTTCTTCAGCCATGCTTCATCTTTTATATGAGCAGTCATTGAACAGATCCGTTGAAGAGATAGCTGTTTGAGTTTTGGATCCGTTGGAGTTCTGAACGTTGCTTATCTTCTCTTCATTTGTCTTGATCAGACCTTGATGGTCTTCGAGGTCTGTGAGCATGGAAGAAAGTGTTAGCATAAAAGACTGTTTTATGATAAACTGTGCATACCCCTGTGTTTCTGCTAACATGCTGAAAATAGTAGTTCATATCTATTTGACAAGACACTGAAATATGCGTGCAGCTTTTTCTGTCAGAAGATATTTTGACTTTACATTTAGGCCCCAAGCATATTTGAAATGTAAAAGGCAATCTGTGTTTGAACAGAATCCATGAAGAAATCGTTATGAGCATGACCTATAAAATCGTTGTTCATTTATAAGTAAATCGTTGCAAGATTATGAACAAGACGATGTGAAAGACAAGTCGTTATGATCATTGAAGAAATCGTTATGAACATGACTTATGAAATCGTTATGGGAACGACTTCTTAACAAATCGTTATGAAGGCAAGTTGATGCGTTCACTTAAGAAATCATTACGGTCTAAAGAAATCGTTATGAGCATGACTTATGAAATCGTTATGTGAAGAGTCTTGCTCATTTGTAAACAATCGTTGTGAGAGCAAATCGTTGTCTCACTTAAGATGTCGATGTGACATTTATGAAATCGTTATGCAAGGAAATCGATATGAGGGAAAATCGTTGTGGCTATAAAGGAATCGTTCTGAGATCGATTTCTTAACAAATCATTATGGCCACTTAGCAAAGTCGTTGTAGCGCTTCTAAAAAAAATTAATTAAAACAAAATTGTTGTAGCGTTATTAATTTTGGCACTTAAACTGAAATCGATGTATAATGATTAAACATCGATTTTATCATTATAGTGCGCCATATTGCATCAATATGAGACTCATCATTTTGCTATGAGATTGATGCGACACAGATGAAACAAAAATATTTATGAGACTCATCATCGTTAAACGGATTGATGCAACACAGATGAAGCAAAAATATTTATGAGTACCTATATTTTTATCATCTAAATGCTCATATATTTGTTATCACCAAAAGACCAAGATCACAGATAACCATAGAGTGGTTCAACAATCTCCCATTTTTGGTGATGACAAAATTTATGCGAATTTTCTAAATGATAAAAAAATTTAAGCAGAAAAATTCATAGAGCATACTTACTCTCCCCCTTTTTGTCAATAATCCAAAAAGGTCTTACCATAGAGGGGTTCAAACTTTTCTCCCCCTTACTCTTGACTCCCCCTTAATAAGAGCTCCCTCTTAATGAGAGGCTCTAGCACTGCCTTGAGCACCCTTTGTTCTTGATGCTCTAAGGCTTCCCTGCAAACAACTCATTCAGATGTAGGTACCCAAAACTTTTTGGGTCCTTGATGGTTAGAAGCATGAAAGTATCCTTTCAGAATCCAAATTAAGTGCTTGGTTGTGCAGGTGTTTACTGTGTGTTCTAGTTTATTGCAATGAGAACAATGAAAATACTGTGTTTTACAGTTCTTAGTGCTTTTATGACACTTTCCAGAATCCTTTTCACTTGATGAGTTTTGCTTTTGGAAGCCCGTTCTTGAGGAGTGATGGATTCTTTTACAAATTAGGTGATGGATACTGTTCAGCAGATTTGACTTGTTTTCCCTTTTCTGAGGATTTGTATCCAATACCTTGCTAATTTTTCCAGATTTTGATCCTTTTAAGCATAGGGCTAAGGATGGAGATGCATTAGTTAGTTTACTAACTAATTCTTTTAAATATACGTTTTCTTCAGTTAGAGTTTTTAATTTTTCTACTAACTCTAACTTCTCATCCTCCTTTCTTTTTAAACTTTCATTTGAAGAGAGTTATTATCCTTGTATTCTTTTAACTGCTCTTTAACTGTTCCAATTCTGACTTAAGATCAGAATTAGTGTTTTCTAAACAGGTAAGGTTGCTCTTGAGATTTTTTAGTTCTTTACCACAACCTTATGCTTATTATAGTTCATTTACGACTTTTTCTTAGTCTTCTGATTCTGACCTGAATTGTGCATAAATTAATGAGGGTTCAGAGAGTACCTCATCTAGTCCCACCATGAGGGCTACATTTACCTACTCATTTTCTGATCCTGAGCTTGATGAGCTTGATGATTCTGAGTTTGAGGCCTCATCATTTTCCCAAGCAGCTGCCATGGCTTTTCTCTTAAATTTTTATGCTGCTTCTTGTGCTTTACGGTTTGACCAGTCTTTTTGAGCCTTGGACAATCTGGTCTTAGATGTCCAGGTTTCCTGCATTCATAGCACACTCGTTCTTTTTCTATTCTTTCTTCTTTTTGATCCTTCTCGATCCGTTTTTTCTTTTTCTTATGCAAAAGCTTCTGGTGCTTGGACAATACTTCATCAACATTGTTGTCTTCAGAATCTGCATATTGAGAACTAGAAGAAGAAGAAGTGGAAGGAGCAGCTGCAACTTTAAGAGCATTAGTACATTTTTTCTTTAATGAGCTTTCAAATAGTCGCTCCATATTAATTTCATGTGCCATGAGGGAACCTATTAAGTTGTCAATAGAAAGTTTGGTTAAGTCATGAGCTTCTCATAGGTGACCTTAGGGGTCCATGAAATAGTTAAGGACCTAAGTATCTTTCTAACAGTTTCCTCATCAGAAAGATTTTTACCAAGAGAGCTTAGACCAACTACTATACTTGAAAATCTATTATACATTTGAGTGAAATTTCGTTTGGAAGCATTTTAAATTGCTCATATTGTGAGGGAAGAATATCTATCCTAGTTTGTTTACTTTATCTGTTCCTTCATAAGTATCTGCAGTTTATCCCATATTCTTTAGCTGATTTACATGCAGATACTCTACTAAGTTCTCTTTTGGATAAAGCACAACATAAGTAGTTCTTAGCTTTAAAGTTTAAGATAATTTATTTTTATCTACTGCTGTAATGGCAGTAGTGCCTGGAATAGGAACAATAACATAATCACCTACCTCGATTACCTGCCACAGATCAAAGTCTGTGCCTCGAATGAAACATTCCATTCTCATCTTCCAATATTGGTAGTCCTCTCCATCAAAGAATGGAGGTCTGGTGACTGATTGACCTTCAGCATATCCTTGAGCTGCCATGGATCTTTACTCTAAGATCGTTGGATCTTCTTTGAATGATCAGAGACCGCTTTGATACCACTGTTGGCCCTTTTGGTATGGCAGCAAGGTAGCCTAGAGGGGGGGGGGGGGGGGTGAATAGGTTTTTCTGCAATCTGAAATAGAAACTTAAACACAGAAATTAACACTTGAAGGTTTGGGTAGTTTAGTGATAAGGAGTAGCAGTGCGGAAGCAAAAGAACAATCACCAAAGGACACAGGAGATTTATCCTGGTTTGGCCCTTCCCACAAGGAAGTCCTACGTCCAATCCCCAAGCAAACTCTTGGGATTTCACTAACCGAAGGTACAATCCCCCTCACGGACCTACAACCCACCCTGGATACCCCACCAGGTCTTCTTCTCTTTCCCGGGCAAGAAGGCAGCCCACTTCTTTTCTAGGCTAAGAAGCAAACCTGCTTCTTTATAGGTTCAGAAGTAAACCTCTTGGAACAAACCCCAGTGCGTTTCTGCTAGACTTAAAACCCCAGCTAGGTTACAATGTAAACAGTCCTACAGTTGGACTCAGATCTTTCTTAGAAAGATCAGACTGAGAAGCTTTACAAGATTAACACTTGTGTAAAACTCACAGTCCCAGACTCTCCCAGATATACAATGAGCTCGGAGAGAAAACAGAAGCGAGAAAAGAAAGCAATAGTGCTTGAATGCTTGAACGCTTGAGATGCTTGAAAGCTGAGTGCTTCTGCTGGGCTCAGGCTCTTTCTCTCTTTCTTTGAGTGTATGTGTTATTGATGTTCTTCTCACAGTTGTACATTCCTTCCAAGATATTCAGGAAAGGCTCTATCTTTTTCTTCAGCCATGCTTCATCTTTTATATGAGCAGTCTTTGAACAGATCCGTTGAAGAGATAGTCGTTTGAGTTTTGGATCCGTTGGAGTTCTGACCATTGCTTATCTTCTCTTCATTTGTCTTGATCAGACCTTGATGGTCTTCGAGGTCTATGAGCATCGAAGAAAGTGTTAGCATAAAAGAGTGTTTTATGATAAACTGTGCATACCCCTGTGTTTCTGCTAACATGCTGAAAATAGTAGTTCATATTTATTTGACAAGACTCTGAAATATGCGTGCAGCTTTTTCTGTCAGAAGATATTTTCACTTTACATTTAGGCCCCAAGCGTATTTGAAATGTAAAAGGCAATCTGTGTTTGAACAAAATCCATGAAGAAATCGTTATGAGCATGACTTATAAAATCGTTGTTCATTTATAAGCAAATCGTTGCAAGATTATGAACAAGACGACGTGAAAGACAAGTCGTTATGATCAGAAGAAATCGTTATGAACATGACTTATGAAATCGTTATGGGAACGACTTCTTAAAAAATCGTTATGAAGGCAAGTCGATGCGTTCACTTAAGAAAACGTTACGGTCTAAAGAAATCGTTATGAGCATGACTTATGAAATCGTTATGTGAAGAGTCGTTGCTCATTTGTAAACAAATCGTTGTGAGAGCAAATCATTGTCTCACTTAAGAAGTCGATGTGATCATTTATGAAATCGTTATGCAAGGAAATCGATATGAGGGCAAATCGTTGTGGCTATAAAAGGAATCGTTCTGAGATCGATTTCTTAACAAATCATTATGGCCACTTAGCGAAGTCGTTGTAGCGCTTCTAAAAAAAAATAATAAAACAAAATGTTGTAGCGCTTATTAATTTTGGCACTTAAACTGAAATCGATGTATAATGATAAACATCGATTTTATCATTATAGTGCACCATATGCATCAATATGAGACTCATCATTTTGCTATGAGATTAATGCGACACAAATGAATCAAAAATATTTATGAGACTCATCATCTGTTAAAGGGATTGATGCAACACAGATGAAGCAAAAATATTTATGAGTACCTATATTTTATTATCATCTAAATGCGTCATATATTTTGTTATCACCAAAATACCAAGATCACAGATAACCATAGAGTGGTTCAACAGTGGACAGCGAGAATGAGGAAGCAATGCTATCTAGAAGATTGCAGCGGATTTTGGCTAAGAAGAAGAAGTTCCAATCTGGTAGAAGGCACTTCAAAAGGAATAAGGACTTCAAGAAGCCAGATGGAAAAGAGATGAAGAAAGGAGAACCCATCTACTATGAATGTAAGAAGCCAGGACACATCAAAGCTGAGTGTCCAAAATTCAAGAAGCCGGAGTTCAGGAAGAAAGACAGCTCCAAGAAGTTCAGAAAGTACAAAAAGAAGGCGATGGCAGCAGCATGGGAAAACAGTAGCGACTCAGACAGTGAGTCAAGCTCCTGCAGCGATGAAGAAGAAGCCAACTTGGCCTTTATGGCTAATACTGAAGAAAAGGTAACCTCTGACTCTTCTTTTGATTCGTGCAATGATTCTGATTCAGACAATTTAGAGTAAGCATTCAAAGAATTGTATAATAAATATAAAGAAGTAACTAAACTGTTAAAAGCAAGTAAGAAAAACAGTGCTTGTCTAGAAAACACTAACTCAGATCTGAAAACAGAAATTGAGGAATTAGATAAACAAATAACTGAACTTAAAAGAAGAAATGAATTACTATGTGAGGATCTAAAAGCTAAGAATGAACAAAAATAATTAACTTGAAAAACAGGAAAATGTAGATGAACTAAGAACTGAAATCAAGACTCTAACAGAAGAAAACATAATTTATCTAGCACGTTAGAAAAATTCACAAATGGTAAAAACTCCCTCATATTAAAAGGTGCTAGAAGATCAGGTAAGAAGAAAATGGATTAGGATCTACACCCCCAGATAATGAAGAAAAAACCATAGTTTATCCTAAAACATATCCAACACCAAAATTGTACCTGAAAAGATATAGCATATAAAGCTGATTTCAAATATATAGAAAAGGTAACCAAATTATCATGTTGTAGTTACTGCAACAAGTTAGGACATATCATAACGACATGCCCAACAATACATAAGAAATGGATAATAAAAAGTAAAAACAATGACACTAACAAATCAGGACCCAAAAGAATTCGGGTACCTAAAGCTTGATGATTTTATTTCAGGTTAACCCTCGAGCATCCAAATGGTACTTGGATAGTGGGTGCTCAAGGCACATGTCAGGAAACCAGAATTTAATTACTCATCTCCAAGCTGAAGAAGGAACAGTTACTTATGGACATAATGGGAAAGGAACAGTAATTGGCAATGGCTCTGTGAATAGTAAAGGAAGAACAGTTATAGAAGATGTGTTGCTTGTCAAAGGGTTGAAGCATAATCTCATTAGCATCAGTCAGCTGTGTGACAGAGGCCATCAGATCAAGTTTCAAGAGTCAAAGTGCAGCATACTGAAGGATGGAGCAGTCATCTTTGAAGCTAGTAGAGAAAAGAATTTGTATGTGCTCTATCTTGAGGAACTTAAGGAACAAAACGTCTGTCTGGCAGCAAATAAGGATAAATCTACTAAATTATGGCACAGACGACTAGGTCATTGCAGTATAGATGGCATGAGAAAATTGCTGAAGAAGAATCTTGTGGAAGTCTACCTAAGGTCAGTGCAAAAATGGATGGTGTCTGTAGACCTTGTGCTAAGGGAAAGCACACCAAGAGCTCCTTCAAGTCAAAGACGGTGGTGCCCACCTCAAAACCTTAGAGCCTTCATATGGATCTATTTGGGCCAATGAGGACTACCAGTCTTGGAGGAAAGAACTTTGGATTTGTCATAGTGATGACTGCTCAAGATTCACATGGGTATCATTCCTAGAGCATAAAGATGACACTTTCGAAAACTTTGTTAGTTTCAGCAAGAAACTCCATAAAGATCAGAAGTTCAGCAGTTGTGTCTATCCGATCAGACATGTGGTGAATTTCATAATGAAAAGTTTGCTAGATTCTGTGATGATCAGGGAATTGAGCATAATTCTCAACACCAAGAACACCACAGCAAAATGGTATCGCTGAGAGAAAGAATAGAACCCTAGTGGATATGGCAAGAACTATACTCTCATAATATGATCTGCCAAGATACTTCTGGGCTGAAGCAGTCAACACAGCAAGCTACATTATCAACAGAGTTATGATCAGGCCAATCCTGAAGAAGATTGCATATGAACTGTTCAAAAGAAAGAAGCCAAAAATCAGTCATTTCAGAACCTTTGGTTGTCCCTGCTTCATCCACAACAATGGAAAAAGGGACATTGGTAAGTTGGATGCCAAATCTGATGAAGGCATCTTCATGGGGTACACCTCTAAACCCAAAGGTTATAGAGTATTTAATAAACACACTTTATTAATTGAACAGTCTGTACACATTATCTTTGATGAAACTAACCCTTCCTTGAGAAAGGAAGAAGATAGTGATAATGATGATGCAGATAAGCTGTCCAAGAAACTAAAGAATACATCAATTGAGGACAAGGATGATCCACCTCTGGAAGACTTGGAACAAGAAGAAATTACTCATGAAAATCTTCCAAAGGAGTGGAGACACAAGAAAGATCACCCACTTGAGAATATTATTGGTGATCCATCCGTAGGGGTAAGAATAAGAGGTAATGTTATTCCTTGTGATTACCTAGCTTTTGTTTCTCAAATAGAGCCTAGGACAGTCAATGAAGCTCTTACTGATGAATCTGGATAATAGTCATGCAAGATAAACTAAATCAATTCAAGAGAAACCAAGTATGGTCACTTGTTCCTAGACCATCAGACCGTCCAATCATTGGCACCAAATGGGTGTTCAGAAATAAACTGAATGAAACTGGTGTTATCTTAAGAAACAAGGCCAGATTGGTAGCTCAAGGCTATTCTCAAGAGGAAGGCATAGATTTCGATGAAACCTATGTACCTGTAGCTAGACTTGAGGCTATTAGAATATTACTTGCATATGCATCAGCTTTGAATTTAACATTATTTCAAATGGATGTTAAATCTGCATTTTTAAAAGGTTTTATAAAAGAGGAAGTTTATGTGGAACAACCCCTCAGGTTTTAATGATACAAAATTTCCTAACCATGTTTTCAAACTTCACAATGCATTATATGGTTTAAAGCAAGCACCGAGAGCCTGGTATGAAAGGCTTAGTTCTTTTCTTTTAAACCATGGTTTCAGTAGAGGTCAAGTAGGTAGTACTCTTTTCATAAAGTCAAAGGTCAAACACATTCTACTAGTTCAAATTTATGTAGATGATATTATTTTTGGTTCTACTGATGAATCCCTTTGCAAGTACTTTGAAAAGTTGATGCAGGGGGAATTTGAAATGAGCATGATGGGAGAACTCAATTACTTCCTTGGATTACAAATCAAACAAGGGAAGGAAGGAACTCACATCTGTCAAGCCAAGTACACAAAAGAATTCCTGAAGAAGTTTAGATTCGAAAATACCAAGCCACTGTCAACACCAATGAGCACATCAACAAGGATGAACAACGACAAAGATGGTAAGAAAGTAGATTAAAAGATCTACAGAGGTATGATAGGTTCACTGCTCTATTTGACAGCTAGTAGACCTGATATCTTATTTAGTGTATGCATGTGTGCTAAGTATCAAGCAGATCCTAGAGAATCACATTTAATTTCTATAAAAAGAATATTCAGATATTTAGCTAGAACCCATGACTTAGGTCTGTGGTATCCAAAATCTTGTGAAATCAATTTAGTAGGATACTCTGATGCTGACTATGCTGGATGCAAAGTAGATAGAAAAAGCACCAGTGGTGGTTGTCAAATTCTTGCAGGATGTTTGATATCCTGGTCTTCAAAGAAACAAAATTTAGTGGCACTGTCTACAGCTGAAGCTGAGTAAGTAGCTGCTGGAAGTTGTTGTACACAACTCTTATGGATAAAGCAACAACTTGAAGATTTTGGATTAAATATCAAATCGATCCCACTGTTGGGTGACAACACTAGTGCCATTAATCTTACCAAGAATCCAGTTCAACATTCAAGGACCAAGCATATTGAGGTTAGATATCATTTTATTCGTGATCATGTAGCAAATGGTAATATTGAAATATCATTTATTGATACAAATGGTCAGTTAACAAACATTTTCACAAAAAGCCTTACCCGAGGAGAGATTCACATCTCTTAGAAGGGAATTAGGTATGTGCAATTTGTGAAAAAGGTTTTGTTTAAAACTGGCACATTAAATTTCAGAATTAAGTAATTTTTTTCCTCTATGGTTTAAGTAAAAGAAATTCAAATTATCCTTTGTAACCGCTCTCTCATTGAAGTCGGTTTGAATAATCAAACTCTTTTGCCTTCTTCTACGGCCTTTTGGAGCCTCACTTTCCCCAGTGCATTTATTTATTCATAAAATCAATGATAGAACGATTCGTATCTCATCGTCTACCTTTTCCCCCTTTCGTCTGGTTGCTTGAGCCGATGCCCTAGCAATTTTGACATTGACTCTCTGCTAAGTTTGAAGCTTCTCTCATCTTCCCACAAAATTTCTTGAGGGCTTTCACTCCTCCTTCCTTCCCAACCCTCCAGAAAACCTCCACACTTGATTCCATGGACGCATCCTCCGTTTCCGGGAGTTTGGGTGGCAACAGCGCCGAGTTCCTTACTCCTAAGCAGCAGGAGAGGTTCACGTTTTTGAAGACTAAAGTTTGAGGGAACAAGGCAGTAGACGTTGCTGATCTTGAAAAAAATGGTATGCGCAGTGTTATTGAAGCGTTGAACAGAATGCAATGGATGGGAGTAGCAACTTTCTCTGAGGTAAGTTATCCAGACCTCGTGAAGGCCTTCTATGTATGCTTGAAGACTCAAGAAGATGGGTCCCTGGTCTCATATGTCAAGGGAACCCAGATTAAGATAGATAGTGAGCTATTGCATGAGTTGTTTGGAGTAACAACATCCGGGCACAGTGGGGTTCACTCCGTGAACGCCCAGGTCAAGGGTTTTGGCATTGTAGGGCCAAGATACAGATTAAGAGATGGTAAATTGGACATCAAGCAGCTGAATGCGTTCAACCGCCTCCTTCACTTCATAGTGTGTCAGATTTTGGTTCCAAGAAGCGCCACTTTTTCCACCTGTACCAAGGCAGACTCAGACATGATGTTCTGGGCCATACAGAATAAGGAAATCAACATGGCCGCAGTGATGATGGAAAGAATGACCTTTGGCAGAGATCAGATTTGAGACACAAAAAGTAAGCTCAATGTTTCCTTGCCGTATGCTCATCTGCTCACCAAAGTTTTCAAGCACTCTAGTATTGATCTGGCAGGAGCAGTTGTTGAGAAAATGGGCCAATCAATTAGGTCCAGAAATCTCAGGAAAAGTGGTTTTTCAGTTATAAATGGTATTTGGTCTAAGACCACAGTGTCTGAGGGAGAGGCCATCATAGGTGATATTCCTGATGTTCAGGAAGAAGCAGCAGAACCAGCAGCAGAGCAGCTAGCAGCAGCCCAAGCAACAATAGAACAGAGAATAGAGATTGAGCCAGCAGTACCTTCTCTTCCAACAGAATTAGCAGAAGTAGCAGTGGAGGATGTAGGGTCACCCCTTCTCCAAATAGTTTCATAATCTCCAGAAGGTCCTGTAGAAGAAGCAGTGGTAGGTGCAGCAGATAATCTGCCCACCTCCATTATTGCCTCCATTCTCAGAGATGTAGTAGATTAAGTTCTCACCTCTCTAGTCACCTCAGAGACTGGTGGATTTGCAGAAGAAATTGTGGCATCAGGTCACATTGAGGAATCAGTGGTACCAACAGTTCAAGAGGAGCAGTCTAGTGCTCCATCAAGTGTTATTTTGGAAGATGCTCCCATTCAGGGGGAGCAAGAATTCATGGAATAAGATGCTCCTGCTCAGGGGGAGAAATCCAAGGAAGGTCAAGATGAAGAAGCAGCTCACCATGATGAGCCAATGGGTGATGTACCAATTGATAAAGACCTACCTCGTGATCAGAATGATGTCAGAGAAGGGGAGACAGCCAGCTCCTCTGATTCAGATGATGATCAGCCTCCTCCAGTTTCAGAGGCTAGGCGAAAAGGGAAGAAGTAGAATCCAGAGTCCCATTGTTAGTAGACACTCCTTTTGAAAGGCAAATGAAGCAGAAAATTGTGATTAATTTGAAGCCTGTGATTGAGAGGCTTGATGCTCAAGGCACAATTATGTGCTCTCTCCAATCAGATGTTAATTCAATCTTCATGAGCCAAGCATCATCTACAAGGGAAATTTCCAACATAAGAAATGCCATGAAGTGGTTTAACCAAAAAATGGGCACCATGAAAAATTGGCTGGGAGACATTCTCAAGGTGGTTGGAGCTCAAATTCCTCCTCCTCCACCTCCTGTAGCCCAGGTTCAGGAGTCAGGGCCTTCAAGTCCATCAGTTCAAGAGGGAGGGCCAACAGGGCCAGAAGCAGCAGCAGCACCAGCAGAGGCAGCAGTAAATGTGGAAAGGCCATCAGGGCCAGCTGACCAGTTTGAAGGTCCTCCAGGGCCATATGAGCAAGTGTCAGGGCCATCAGGGCCATTGTAGAGTGAACCTGTGCAGGCAGAGGCTGAAGAAGAGTCCTTTGCACCCAAGCCTCCAGCTCCCTCTTCTCCCTCTCGCACACCTATTCCTCCAACTCCACCCTCTGCTCCTACAGCTCCTCCTGCTCCACAAACATTCAAGAAGCCTCAATCCAGACCAATTTCCTCTCCCACTCCATTTCCTCCTCATCTCCTGCCTCCTCTACTACAATTCCTTCTCCTTCTCCTATCCTTGAGGCCCCTCCAGCATCCTCAGCTGGAGCCTCCTCCTCCTCCTCTGGTCCCTCCCTTGGACCAGTTGATAACCTCTCAACTACTTCACATTCTTTTCTTCATCCTACTCCTCCACCCTCTTTCATCACTATCATACCTGAAAGAGCCCAACTTAACTCCCCCTTTAAGGAAAAGATAAAGGATGAGTTTGAGGAAGGGATCCTCAGTTCTGTGTTGAAGGTTGGAGAACATGTCCATAGGACAGACTCTTCCAATCCTGCCCCCAAAAATAGGAAACTTACTTCTACCTCCTCCATTTCCTCTGAAACTCAATACCCACCTTTGTGGTTTTCTCTCACAGTGGACAACAAACATAAACCACTGTACAGAGAATATCTCTCAAAGGTTGTTCTTGCAACTATCATTAACCTTCCCTTTCTTGATCTCACAGATCATTTGCACACCATTCTACCCTACACTTCTCTTACAAAATCAGAAAAATCCAGAATTTTCTCTCTTGCCCACTCCAAATCAGAAGACCAATGGCGAAAGGTCACAAGGATCTCTTCAAGAAATTTATTCTTGCCAAATCTGCTAGATTCCCTCCAAGGGACCACTCCCTGACCTTATCAGAATGGTTCAGGTTGTATCATAGAGAACTTTGGGCTCCCTTCATTCAAAAGGAAATCAAAATGATCAGACATTTCATGCTATTCAACAATTACAGATATGTCCATAGACTTCCAGAGGTTCAGCTTAGCCAATTCAGAAAAGCCATTTCAGCTATGACTCCGGATATCTCTCAAACTTCAGATGTTCAGGTAGATTTTGCTACCCTCCAAGTGCCTGAAGAGATAGCCCTTCCTCAAATCCATTTTCTAGTTATGGAATCCTCTGTAGGATCCATCATCTTTGATCGTTTTGCCAGAGTAATGGGCAGAATTAGAGTACAAAAAGGCTGCCTGGTTGCTTTTCCTAGATTCCTATTTAGGGAATATCACCAGGCGCATGTGAGTGCTGAAGTTCTAGCCTCCATTCTGTCTGAATGTGAAAGGCTGACATCCTCAGAATGGTCCAAGTTCTACCCTTTGTCAGCTCAGCAGTTGTTTGCACTCAATGAAGCTCAGGCCAAGGAAGGCAATCCAGCTATATCTCCAGCTACTTTCTTGGATATGAATTCTATACATCTTGTTAATGACCCTTTCAAAGTCTGGGAGGAAAGATACAAGGTATATGTAGCTCTTCATAAAGCTCTCAGAGATAATCACTATCCTGTGTCCATGGATCAGTTTCTTACCTGTGCCAGCATTGGGACTCGTCGTTTCCTAAAGATGACTATGGATAAGGAGGCTTATGCTGATCTTCTCTACAAACACCTAGGTCTTCATCTCAAAAGGTTGGCTTCCTCCATGGGACCAACCTACTCTGTATCTTTTGGAGTCTTTAAAACTCTTTTTGAAGAGCAGGAAAAACAGGCATGGGAAACCATCTCCCATTTTGCCTCTCTTTTGTCTCCTGCCTTCTATTTACCTGTACCTCCGCAAAGTTAATAAAATCTCTTTGTGTACTCCTATTTTCTTTCTCTCTTTTTCTTTGTCTCAGGTTGTCTTTTTGCTCAATGATAAAAAGGGGGAGAAAAATAGCATGTCTGAAATACATTCCAATATTTCTTTTAAGGAAGCAAATTATCATGTCATATCTTCAGACTGATTTCAGATATTTTTTTATCCATACTTATTGATCAGTTTTGTCATCACCAAAAAGGGGGAGATTGATGATCAGTCTGTCCCCATGTAATTTTAATTGATTACATATGTATTTTGGTGATTAACAAAACTAAACTAGTTTTTATCAATAATATCTAATGAATATTTCATAAGTCCTAAAGTATAGGAAAAATACCAAGGTCAAACAAGCCAATAAAGGTATGCATTACTTCTCTGAAGCTTTAATCTTTTCAACATGATATTTCTCTAAGTCCATATCGATTTTTGTTGAAATTCATAACGATTTCCTTATAAGACTGAAAAGTCATGTTGTTTCAAACAAGTCGATGCCGCAACGATTTCATAAGTTACCGTAACGATTTCTTTAGAACTCGCAACGACTTGCTCACCGTAATGATTTCGTAAGTTACCGTAACGATTTCTTTAGAACTCGCAACGACTTGCTCGTCGTAATGATTTCGTAAGTTACCGTAACGATTTCTTTAGAACTCGCAACAATTTGCTCGCCGTAACGATTTCTTTAGAACTCGCAATGACTTGCTCGCCGTAACGATTTCGTAAGTTACCGTAACGATTTGCTTTGCACAAAGATTTCATTAAGCGCTCATAACGATTTGCTTTGGACAAATATTTCTTTAAGCGCTCACAACGATTTGCTTTGCGCAACGATTTCTTTAGAGCTCATAACGACTTGATAAATGTTCATAATGATTTCCCTGTTGAACACATACACTTGCTTTAACGATTTGCTCTCAATAATGACTTGTTAGTATTCATAACGATTTCATAAGTCATATAGACAACACTTTATAGTTTATATCAACTTGATTTTTATCTTATCTCTTGAAGCATTGACTAGTCAAAGTCACGCATATATCTATCGATCACTCCTGCATTTATGAGTTCTGAACGTATCTCTGCATGCATGCAGACAATATCGTCCATTATTGTGCTTACTCTGTATACATCTTTTAAAACAAGCTATTTGGGATTGCTATTCTAGTGAATACTCACATCAACGTATACTGACAACAAGAGACAGTTTGAGTTGTCTACTGTTCTAGCATTTAATGTGTGCAGGGTCCTGAAGACTTTCTATCATACAACGTTGGACCTATAGACGTCAGAAGACCCTATCTCTTTGCGTGCTCAAATGGATAAAAGATAGTTGAAGCTTCCAAATGTCAAACAGTCCAACGTCTATCAATCCAAGAGACAACGGATACTTCAACGGCTGTATTTCAAATAAGGAGATATAAACTCAAAGACAGAAGTGAAAAAACAACAACCAACGTAGTAGAGAACAAGCATCTTGTGTTCAAACGTTCAAATTCTTCTGCAAGAAGTCCAGAGCCAAGAATCTCATTCCTCATCACCTTTAGCTCTTCGCTCTCTGTGCTGTAATAGACTTTCTAAGAGAGCTCGTGTAGTTCTGAGAGTGTGACTTGTTTTAGATCCTTGCTCTCAGTGCTAGTGGCTTCAGATCTTGGCTACTTAAAGCTTGATCTAGGGGCTTGATCTCATTCCATTCTCTTTGTGATGTTTCCCTTCGGTTGTGAAGGAAGACCTGGTGGCATCCAGGGTAATGTTCCCTTCGGTTGTGAAGGAAGACCTGGTGGTATCCAGGGTGTTGTTCCCTTCAGTTGTGAAGACCTGGTGGGGTATCCAGGGTGTTGTTATTACCTTCGGGTGTGAAGGAAGATCAGCCGAGCTGGGTGCTGTAGTGTCCTTAGGGGGACTGTACCCTAGTTAGTAGAAACCTAAGTGGTTGCTCAGGGACTGGACGTAGGACTCCTAAGGAAAGGAGGTCCGAACCAGGATAATCCTATGTGTCGTATGATTGCTTTCATTGTGTGTTTGATATTTCAACTAACAGTCACTAACCTCCTTCGAAGATCATTTGTGTGAATTTTTTTAGTTACAAGTATCTTCTAGATTATTTTTAAAAAGACCCATTCACCCCCCCTCTGGGCTTGTCAACTGGGCAACAAGCTGTACATAGAAAAGTCCCTATGGAAAGCTCTATATTGTAAAAGTTTGTCCTAAAGGCATTAAGAAAAACCTGGAGGTGGGCAAGTACCACTAGATAGGGTGGAGAGGGCTTCTCCCGGTCTGCGCAGTTTCCAAGATTCACCACTTTATTGCCTAGGTGGTGGGTATGTGATATGAGTTGTGTTATGAGTTATGTGTTATGCGATGAGTATGAGTATGAGATATTGTTTTGTGTCCTCTAATAGGTAGTTAGGACTATGTGTCATGGCATTTTAAGTTATTGGAATATGTGTAAAGTGTAAGATAATATGTGAATATGGCATGTGATGAATGCAAATATGTGATAAGTAAAAATAAAAGAGTAGATGATATGAAGATTTTGTGAGGAGATATGTAAGGGAAAAATTAAGGTTAATGAGAATGTGATTTCATGTGAAACTAATATGATAGTGCATATGTTCATACTATCATGTATTAATATTTAAATTACAATGTCATGTCATGTATTCATTAATCTTCTTGTAATAATGTATGTGAGTATATATATATGTGTAAACATGCGAATTATGTGACACAAAAAGATGGAAATGTGAATTTGCTAAAGGAATGTGATAAAGTGTAAATATATCTAATTCTATGTAATTGAGTTTATTACATGTCAAAACAGCAAGTAAAATATAGTTATGTATGTGTTAAGCATATTGAAGAATGTTTAGATTCCATGCTAGATGTGATGAGTACTTAGTATAGAGTTCCATGTTTAAATTGTTTAATATGGCCAATCAACTTGACTATGATCTAGACTTTACAATTCATGCTATAAAATATGAAACCATGCATATGAAATTTATTTACATTAAACCAGCAGGCAAGATGTGAAATTTAATATGAAAAGTGCATGTGAAAAATGAATAGTCATCATGTTAGGTTGTTCTTTTCTCTATGACTAATTATCTATTCTAATTGTAGAAATAAATCAGGAAATGAATTAATCTGTGAATGAATGATTCATGTTACATGTTAGGTGTAGAGAATATGTACAAGCGTATAATATTAGTATCCATGATTTAGAATAAACATGTGATGGAACAAAGCATGTCTAAGTGATTTAGGAATGTGTTGATAGTTAAAAGTATGTTCCATGTATATTCTGGTAGTTTAAATAATCGTATGTATTCTTTAGTGTTTAAAAGATTTATGTGAATGTGATATGTTTAAGATTAAGTCTTTGTTTTACTTGCTGAGTCTTTGGACTCACCCTTGCTTCGGCGTACAGGTGAGACATGAGTTACTATTTTGAAGGAAGGCATAGCGAAGGTTGATCTCTTGGAGGAGTAGCTTTTGAGGAGAAAAATTCCAGTTGTACTTTTCTTTTCATAGCTTGAATAAAAATATTGTATGGACAATATTTGGACAATGTAGTTCTTTCATTTTGTAATAATGTGGACATTGTCGTTTTATTTCGCTACTTAAACTGTGGAATGTGTTATGGTGATGGATTAAAGTTGAATTATTTATTTTATTCCGCTGTACTTTTCAACCTATCGGCTAGTGTTGAGTTTTATCCCACTGTAATGACGCTCTTTATACTAATGGGGATTGGTATAATCGTACCGGTATGAGGAGGGTCGTTACATCACAAAAGTTTAAACTATATCTTTTCCCAGAAAGACTTGAATCTCCGTCAGTGTAGATGGGTGGAGTATTTAAAAGATTATGATTTTAGTTTGTCTTACCATCCGGGTAAGGCCAATGTGGTGTTGGATCTCTGATTTTGATGATAGCCAAATGTGATTCATTAATACTTTGAAACCATGCTTATCATGCTTACATTTTTATCTCACAATGATTCCTTCAGTTTCCTTCTCATTTACAGCTCAAAAGTAATCAGTTGTGTCGACACAACCTAGTTGTGTGTCGACACTAGTGCACTGTCCCAGCACAAAGACCCAGTGGTGTCGACACAACTCAACTGTGTGTCGACACTAGTGCATTGTCCCAGAACAAGTAATCTGTAATTACCCAGTGGTGTTGACACAACCTAGTTGTGTGTCGACACTAGTTCTAGATTCTAGGGGACAGTTTTGTGATAACTGGGACAGGGTGTCGACACATAGGTAAGGTGTGTCGACATAGTCTGTCTAATTTTTTCTTCTTCTTTTTGATGTGATTAACAGGGACACGTGGAAGCTTTTGGGAAAGGCCTTTTTGGGCGGGAACTTCTATGCCCATATATCCCAAGATATTTTGTGGACCCATGGGCTATAAATACCCCTTATCCACTTGGCCTTAAGAAGAAGTCGAGCCATATACTTCTGTTCTTCCAGACTCCAAAGAATTCCGATCCATTTCTGAAGAAGGCTTCAACCTGGCGAATTGCTCCCAGATCTGAAGGAACCAAAGGTCTGCATACCTTGGATGATCCAATTGGAGGAGAATTTCGATCCATCTGAGTCTTCTTCCTGGAGCTGAAGCAGAGAAGTTGATCCCCATTCTTGAAGCAGAAACAGGGATCTTCGAACCAGTCCTCTTCAATTTGGAATTCAATTGCTCCGACTGGTTTCTCATTTCAATCTCATTCTACATTGTGTGTTTTTGTGAAAGTGGTGCAATCCTTGTGTCCAATTTCACGTGTGTGTGATTGAATATGAGATTTCAGTATCTCAGAGTGTGTGTGGTTCTTTGTGACTTTTCTGAATTGGCAAGATAAGCCACAATTGTGTGTGTGTGTGGATGGTGGATGTAGGATACACTGTTGTGTAATCCGAACCACCCTAAATCTTTGTGTCATTGTGGTTTGCTTATCTCTTGCGCTAGATGCTTGATAGGTTCGTCTAAATCTTATCATCTAGCTTGCCTAATTTGTTCAGAATTTCCATTAACACTCAGATTTCACAATCAATTAAGTTTCTTGAAGTTTCACATTAAGTGATTTTTAAAATTTGTAGAAATCTATGATGACCAAACTGTCCCCATAATAAATATTTCCATTTATTTATATATTAATTTTGATGATTAACAAAATAACACTAATGGATTTCTTGAGCCTTGAGAACAGGAAATAAAAGAAAAATGAAAGTTCAAGACAATCTGGTAAGTCTCATCACTTCTATCCAAGTCTTTGTATCGACTTCTTTGATAAGCAGAACGATTTCCTCTTTGACCGAAAAACTCAAAACAAATCGATATCGTAACGATTTCTTTAGAAACTCGCAACGACTCTCTAGCCGTAACGATTTCTTTAGACCTCGTAACGATTTCTTTAGAACTCGCAACGACTCTCTAGCCGTAACGATTTCTTTAGACCTCGTAACGATTTCTTTAGAAACTCGCAACGACTCTCTAGCCGTAACGATTTCTTTAGACCTCGTAACGATTTCTTTAGAACTCGCAACGACTCTCTAGCCGTAACGATTTCTTTAGACCTCGTAACGATTTCTTTAGAACTCGCAACGACTCTCTAGCCGTAACGATTTCTTTAGACCTCGTAACGATTTCTTTAGAACTCGCAACGACTCTCTAGCCGTAACGATTTCTTTAGACCTCGTAACGATTTCTTTAGAACTCGCAACGACTCTCTAGCCGTAACGATTTCTTTAGACTTCATAACGATTTCTTTAGAGTTCATAACGATTTCTTCACTGATCATAACGCCTTGCTTTGTATAATGATTTCGTGTAACGATTTCCTTACAACTTGATAATCATAACGATTTCGTGTAACGATTTCCTTACAGCTTGATAATCATAACGATTTCGTGTAACGATTTCCTTACAGCTTGATAATCATAACGATTTCGTGTAACGATTTCCTTACAACTTGATAATCATAACGATTTCTTCAGACTTCATAACGATTTCTTTAGAGTTCATAACGATTTCTTCACTGATCATAACGCCTTGCTTTGTATAATGATTTCGTGTAACGATTTCCTTACAACTTGATAATCATAACGATTTCGTGTAACGATTTCCTTACAGCTTGATAATCATAACGATTTCGTGTAACGATTTCCTTACAGCTCAATAGTCATAACGATTTCTTGTAACGATTTCTTCAGAACTCGCAACGACCTGCTTGTTGTAACGACTTCATAAGTTATCACAACGATTTCCTTACAGTTCATAACGACTTGCTATAATTCATAACGATTTCATAAGTCAGCAAGATTCTTTTTATCGAATTTCTTGATGCATCAGTATAATGCCTTTTAACAGCGTTGAAAAGTCAAAGTCATATCTTGTCCGTTGACTGCTATGCATTTAATGCTCTCTGATCGTATCTCCCATGCATGCAGACAATATCTTCCATTTCTATGCTACTCTGTCTACGTACTTTTTTTTTTGACAGAAAGGAGCTTTGCTATATACTGCAATATCTGTTCCATCTCAACTAACAATAGACAGCAGTCTTAGCTGTCTTCTATTTATTGATGATATGCTTACAGATATCTGACAAGACTCATCTGGACAACATTGGACACAAGATACAAAGTTCTATGACATCTTCTTGGCGTGTACACAAGGATAAAAGACTATCGTTCAGAAGCTTCCTTTGTGACCAGTCTAACGTACACAAGGATAAGAGACAACGGACACTTCAACGTTCGAATTTGAATCAGCAGTTTAAATAGAAGACTCAAGACGGAAAACAAGAGATAGTTAGAAACAACGTTTGATTTCTGAAGCAGAAAGAAATCCATCTCTTAGAGACCTCAGAAGATTGAAACAAGAGCGAAGCTTCCACTGCAACCTTGTTCTCAGCTCTTAGCTCTCTGTGATCAAAGATAGTTTTTATTTGTGAGAGCTTGTGTAGTCCTTGGAGAGAAAAACCTTGTTCAATTTCTTTCTCTCTCGGGGGCTTAAGAGCTTCAGTGTGTAGCTGGTCAAGCTAGAGTCTGAAGCCTGTTTCCACACCCTTTTCTTATTAGATTGTGTTCCCTTCTGGACGAAGGAAGACCTGGTGGTATCCAGGGTGGTTGTTGTTCCCTTCTGGACGAAGGAAGACCTGGTGGTATCCAGGGTGGTTGTTGTTCCCTTCAGGCTGAAGGAAGACCAGTTGAGGCTGGGTGTAAGGATCCTTAAGGGGGATTGTACCCTTGGTAGTAAAATCCTGAGGTATTGCTCAGGGACTGGACGTAGGTCTCCTGTGGAGAGGAGTTCCGAACCAGGATAAAAATCCTTGTGTCTTGTGGATGTGATTTGTGTGATTGTTGTCTTGTTTGCTCTAACTCTAACCTTGTTATTAAGTTGTGTAATCCTTTCAGTAAACAGGTTTTAATCAGAGATCGAAGTTTTAATAACCCATTCACCCCCCCTCTGGGCTAGCTAGCTGGGCAACAAGTGGTATCAGAGCGCGTCTCTTCGACAAAGAAGAAGATCCAACGATCTGAAGAGCAAAGATCAATGGCAGCCCAAAGTAACTTCGAAGGTCAGTCAGTCAACAGGCCTCCCTTGTTCAATGGAGAAGATTACACATACTGGAAGACTAGAATGGAATATTTTCTACAAGGTCAGGATTACACAATCTGGTCCATTGTAGAAGAAGGTGATCTTTTGGTCACAAACGCTAAGGCTCAGTGGACAGATGATGATAGGAAAAGAATATCCTTAAACTGCAAAGCCAAGAGCGTATTATGCTGTGCCCTAAGCAAGAAAGAGTTCAATAGAGTCTCAGCCTGCAAGTCCGCAATGGAGATGTGGGAAAAGCTCAAAATTACCTATGAAGGGACAGACAAGGTAAAGGAGACAAGAATTGATATTCTAGTAGCTCAATATGAAAGATTTCAGATGCAGACAGGTGAATCAATAACTCAAATGTTCAGCAGATTCACTGACATCACAAATGGATTAGCCGGTTTGGGAAAGGTCTATAATGCACCAGATATGGTTAGAAAAGTCCTCAGATCTTTACCATCTTCTTGGACTCCGAAGGTAACAGCCATTGAAGAAGCCAATGATTTAAAATTAATGTCATTAGAAAAGCTAATAGGATCTCTCATGGCTCACGAGATAAACATGGAGAGATTAGGAGAATCCTCCAGCAGAAGGAAACAATCAAATGCTCTCAAAGCAAGTGAAGATAATTCGGAAGAATCTTTGGATAATAGTGAGAGTAGTAAAGACAGTGATGATGAAGAAGCGATGCTGTCTCGAAGGCTTCAAAGGATTCTAGCAAAGAAAAAGAAGTATCAGTCAGGAAGAAAATTTTTTAAGAAAAACAAAGACTTCAGAAAACCAGAAGTAAAGGATCAAAAGAAAGGAGAAGTGATCTGTTATGAATGCAAAAAGCCTGGACACATCAAGGCAGATTGTCCCATGATCAAAAGAGTGATCACAAGAAGAAGGACAACTTTAGAAGAATTAAGAAGTACAGAAAGAAAGCAATGGCAGCTGCTTGGGAGAACAGCAGTGACTCAGACAGTGAGTCAAGCTCGAGCAGTGAAGGTGAAGAAGCCAACTTGGCTCTCATGGCCAACACCGAAGACAAGGTAACCTCTGACTCTTCTTTTGATTCATGCAATGATTCAGATTCTGACAATTTGGAAAATGCTTTCAATGAACTTTATGAAAAATACAAAGAAGTATGCAAATTACTTAAAACTAGTAAGAAAAATATAATCTGTCTAGAAAATACAAATTCAGACCTAAGAACAGAAAATGAAGAACTTGAAAAACAAATTACTGAACATAAAAGAAGAAATGAATTATTATGTGAAGATTTAAAAGAGAAAAATAAGAAAATAAATCTTCTAGAAAAACAAGAAGACTTAGGTGAATTTAAAATAGAAATAGAAAGACTAAATAAAGAAAATGATAATCTATCAAGTACACTAGAGAAATTCACCAATGGTAAAAACTCTTTAATATTAAAAGGTGCTAGGAGATCGGGTAAAAAGAAAAATGGATTAGGATATACACCCCCAGACAATGAAGAAACCATAATATACCCTAAAACATATCCAACACCAAAATTTGTACCCGAACAAGATATAGCATACAAAGCTGATTTCAAATATATAGAAAAAGTGACTAAGTTATCCTGCTGCAGTCACTGCAACAAGTTAGGACATATTAAAATTACATGCCCAACAAGACATAAAAAATGGATATTAAAAGGTAAAGTTGATGATACTAACCAATCAGGACCCAAAAGAATTTGGGTACCTAAAGCTTGATGTTCTCATTTCAGAATATTTGGATGTCCTTGCTTCATCCATAACAATGGAAAAAGGGACATTGGTAAGTTGGATGCCAAATCAGATGAAGGCATCTTCATGGGGTACTCTTCTAAACCCAAAGGTTATAGAGTTTTCAATAAACGTTCCTTATTGATTGAACAATCAGTACATGTTATTTTTGATGAATCTAACCCTTCCTTGAAAAAGGAAGAAATTAGTGACATTGATGATGCAGATGACTTGTCCGAAAAATTAAAGAATACTTCAATTAAGGACAAAGAGGATCCAACTCTGGAAGAACTGCAGCAAACAGAAATCCAACATGAAGATCTTCCAAAGGAATGGAGATATCAGAAAGATCACCCTCCTGAAAACATCATTGGTGATCCATCTGTAGGGGTAAGAACTAGAGGTAATGTAATTCCATGCGACTATTTAGCATTTGTTTCTCAAGTAGAGCCTAAGACAGTCAATGAAGCTTTATCTGATGAATCTTGGATATTAGCCATGCAAGATGAACTAAATCAGTTCAAGAGAAACCAAGTATGGTCACTTGTTCCTAGACCATCCAATCATTCAGTTATTGGCACCAAGTGGGTGTTCAGAAATAAACTGGATGAGTCTGGAATAATCTTAAGGAACAAAGCCAGATTGGTGGCTCAAGGCTACTCCCAAGAGGAAGGCATAGATTTCGATGAAACTTATGCACCTGTAGCTAGACTTGAGGCCATTAGGATTTTACTTGCTTATGCATCTGCACTTGATTTAAAACTTTTTCAAATGGATGTCAAATCAGCCTTTTTAAATGGTTTCATCAAGGAGGAAGTTTATGTTGAACAACCTCCAGGTTTTGACGACACTGAATTTCCAAATCATGTATTTAAACTACATAAGGCTTTATATGGTTTAAAGCAAGCTCCTAGAGCCTGGTATAAAAGGCTCAGTACTTTCTTATTAAATCATGGTTTCACTAGAGGTAAAGTAGATAGTACATTATTTATAAAATCTAAGGTTAAACATATACTTCTTGTACAAATCTATGTAGATGATATTATTTTTGGATCTACTGATGAATCTCTTTGCAAGTACTTTGAAAAGCTTATGCAGGGAGAATTCGAAATGAGCTTGATGGGGGAGTTAAGCTACTTCCTTGGTTTGCAAATCAAGCAAGGGAAGGATGGCACTCATATCTGTCAAGCAAAGTACACCAAAGAGCTGTTGAAGAAATTTGGATTTGAAGATGCAAAGCCATTATCAACTCCAATGAGCACATCAACCAGAATGGACAGTGATCAAAAAGGTAAAAGGGTAGATCAAAAGAATTATCGAGGTATGATAGGATCATTACTTTACTTAACTGCCAGTAGACCAGACATTTTGTTCAGTGTATGCATGTGTGCTAGATATCAGGCAGACCCTAGAGAGTCTCACTTAATTTCTGTAAAAAGAATATTTAGATATTTAGCTAGAACTCATGACTTAGGTCTCTGGTATCCTAGATCTTGTGAGATAAATCTAATAGGATATTCAGATGCTGATTATGCTGGTTGCAAAGTAGATAGAAAGAGCACCAGTGGATGTTGTCAGTTTCTTGCAGGATGCCTAATATCATGGACATCCAAGAAACAAAATTCAGTAGCTCTATCAACAGCTGAGGCGGAATATGTTGCTGCTGGAAGTTGCTGTACACAACTTCTTTGGATAAAGCAACAACTTGAAGATTTCGGCATTCACATCAAATCAATTCCTCTATTGTGTGATAATACAAGTGCCATCAACCTCACCAAAAATCCAGTTCAACACTCAAGGACGAAGCACATTGAGGTAAGATATCATTTTATTCAGACCATGTAGCTAGTGGTAATTTAGAAATTTCGTTTATAGATACAAATGGTCAATTGGCAGATATCTTCACAAAAGCCCTACCTGAAGAGAGATTTACATCTCTTAGAAGGGAACTAGGGATGTGCAATTTGTGAAAGAATTTCTGTGATTTTATTGACATATAATTTTTCAGATTAAATGAAAGTTCTCTCTCCGTTAAAGTTAAGCAAAACTCAGTTATCTATATGCTTTGACCGCTTCTGTGTGGAAAGTTGTTTGACTTGTCAAATCTTTTTGTCGCTTTCTATCTTTACCGCCTTTGGCGCTCCTCCGTTCAATAAAGTAATATTATTTTACTCAAATCGCTCTGGGATCGACTCGTCTTCTACCTTTACCCTTTTTATTCTCTATCTGTTCACCCAAAGCCGATGCCCTAACGATTTTGGGATCGACTCTCTGCAACTTTCGAAGCCTTCTTCTCTTCCCGCGAAGAATTCCTTCGAGAACTTCCGTCCCTTCCATCATCCTCCCTTCCAGAATCTTTTCTTCTCTGCACCCATGGCCGCTCCGTTGATCTCCGGAAGTGTTGGGGGCTACAGTGCTGAGTATTTATCCCCAAGGGAGCAAGAAAGATTTACGTTTGTGAAGACGAAGATTTGCGGAAATAAGGCAGTGGATGTTCAGAATCTTGAGAAGAATGGCATGGCCAGGCTAGTTGATACTCTAAGAAGATTGCAGTGGATGGATGTGGTCACCTTCAGTGAGGTAAGCTACCCGGACTTGGTAAAAGCCTTCTACATTTGTCTGAAGTCAGAAGCAGATGGGTCCCTTGTTTCCTCTGTCAAGGGCATCCAAATCAGAATAACCCATGAGCTTTTGCGTGATTTGTTTGGAGTGAAGACCTCTGGATTTAGTGGCATTCACTCTGTGAATGATGAAGTCAAAGGTCTCGGGATTATCGGTCCAGGATTTAAGTTGAAGGATGGGAAGCTTGATATTAATCAGATGTCGGCATTCAATAGATTGCTTCACTTTATAGTCTGCCAAATCTTAGTACCTCGTAGTGCTACTTTTTCTTCATGTACTAGGGCAGATTCGGACATAATGTTCTGGGCAATCCAGAACAAAGAAATAAACCTGGCCGCAGTGATGATTGAGCGAATGATGTTTGCACATGCTCAGTTATGGGAAACAAAGAGCAAGTTGAATGTTTCCCTTCCGTATGCTCATCTACTGACCAAGATTTTCAAGCACTTTGGAGTAGATTTGTCAGGTGCGGTAGCTGAAAAGATGGGCCAGTCTATAAGGTCCAGAAACCTGAAGAAAAGTGGTTTTTCAGTGCAAGAAGGAGTTTGGTCAAAATCCTCTGTGGCTGAAGGAGAAGCAGTTATTGCAGATATTCCAGAAGCAGCAGCAAGTCAAGCAGAGCAAGAACCAGTAGAGTCAGCTGTGGGATGCCAATCCGAAGCTCAATTGGAAGAGGGTGCAGCTGGTGTGGCAGATTCCTTGCCCACCACCTTAGTCGCCTCTTTTTTAAGAGAGGTATTGGATTCCATTCCCTCCATCTCAGTCTCTTCTAAGGCAGGTGGACCTGATGAAGAAGTTATGGCAGCAGGCCATACTGAAGTTCTGTCTGAATCAGTTGCAGATGTTGAGGTACAAGCAGGTACTCAACAAGATGTGGTCATGGAAGAAGCTCCTAGCCAAGGGGAGCAAAGTAGAGTTGATCATGAAGTATCTGAATCCGTGGCAGAAGGCCACTTGGAGAAAGTTGTCTTGGAAGAGGCTCCTGCTCAGGGGGAGCAAGAAAGTATTGAAGTCCCTGCTCCCATTCAGGGGGAGCAAGCTGAGTTTGAGAAGCCTGTGAATGAAGATTTTCCTGAAAATGTTTCACCTACTCAGAAAATCCCAGCTCCCGCCAAGGTTGATGTTAGTGAAGGCCCAAGTGCAAGCAATTTAAATGTAGAGGAGCCTGTCTCTCAGCAAGGTAAGCAGAAAAGAGTTGTTCACAGGAGGTCAAGGAAGGGCCATAGAAAAGTAAAGTTGAAGCATGTTATGGCCTTGTTAAAAGCCCAAGGAGAGATCTTGGCATCAGTTCAGTCTAGCATACAAGGAATTGTTTCAAATCAAGTTTCAACCTCCTCAGACGTATCCTCAATAAGAAATGCAATGAGGTATTTCAATAAAGAGATGTCTGATATGAAGAATTTGCTGGCTAATCTTTCAAGGTCTAGTGGTGTCCCTCCTGCACCCACTCAGAGCAGTCCAGCTGAAGTTCCTAGGCCACCAGGGCCTCCAGCAGAAGTCTCTCGGCCAACAGGGCCACCAGTTCAAGGGTCAGGGCCATCAGGGCCATCAGTCGTGAGGTCACCCGGACCAGTGGCAGCCTCAGGGTCTTCAGGACCCTCTCCAGCAGTCAGAGAGAGTCAGGCCAAAGGGAAAGAGCCAGTGTCAGTCTCCAAGGCCCCTGATACTTCATCTCTTGCCACTCCAACCCTCTCCACACCTTCATCTCCTTCTACTGCACCTCCTGCTCCACCAACCATAAAACATCCCATGCCTCGCACCCAACCTTCCTCATCTCTACTTCATCTCAACCCTCCTTCTCTCCTACTCCAGCTCACATCTCAGCTCCATCCTCATTAACTCCTAAACCTTCCCTATTAAAATTCAAACATCTCCTCTTCAACCAACCTCTTCCTTTAATCCTAAACATTTTTTCTATCCTCCTACTCCTCCTAATTCTGTTATCTTTCCTCCAGATAAACCTCTGCCTCTTGGTGTCTTTGACACCAATGTTCCAGACAATTTTGAAAGGAACACCCTCCTCACCATTCTTTCCACAGCCTCTCACATTCACAGGACTGACCCTCCCAGTCCTGCCTTGAAAAAGAGAAAAACCTCCTCATCTCTAAGCACTCCTTCTGTTCCTCTATACCCTCCTTTATGGTACTCTCTTACCCTTGATCCTAAGAGAAGACCTATCTACAAAGAATACCTCCAGAAATGCATTCTTTCTACCATTTATGGTATTCCTTTTCTCAACCTATCCGAACACCTGGACATTGTTCTTCCTTTTACTCAGATATCTCAAGCTTTCAAATCCAAAATCCTTGAGGGCACTGAGTTCAAGACTGAAGATCAGTGGGCAGCTATCAAAGAAAATAAGGCTTAGTATGCAAAATACCTGACTGCAAGGGCCGAATCCCTCACTCACAGAGCTCACCCACTCACCTTCTCTGAGTGGTTTATCATCCAGCACAAGAACTCTTGGGGATCCTTCATTTTGAAGGAAATTCGCATTGCCAGAGCCTTTCAGCTGTACAGTGACTTCTGTTACTTGAACAAAATTCCAGAAGTTCAGTTTTGCCAGTTCCATTCGCAGATTACTGTGCTGAAATCAGAAACCCCTCTCAACCTTCCTCTTAAAGTAGACTTTGTCTCTTTCAAGGTTGATTTTCCAGTTCTTCTGCCGAAGCTGCACTCTTTAGTGTTTGATTCAGATGCTGGGTCTCATGCTCTAGATATGTTTGCAAGACAGATGGGCAGGATGTCAGCCAAGCAGGGCAGATCTCCTTCCTTTTTGCGGTTCATCTTCAGAGAATACCACTCTGGCCGCATGTCTTCTCAGACCTTAGCTCCACTCATTTCTGAGTGTGAAAGACTCACCTCATCAGAATGGAAGCTTCTCTATCAGGCCTCTTATCAGCAATTGGAAGCCATCAATCAAGATCTTGTTAGTCAGAGGAAGCCTGCTCTTTCTGCAGAAGCTTTTATGGATCTAAACTCCATCGCACCCATACCAGAGATCTATGCTGTATGGGCATCTAGATATTCTGCTTTCTATGCCTTAAAGCAGGATCTGTTAAATCAAAAGATCCACTATCCCATTTCCTTGGACAGATTTCTCCATAGGGCCAGTTTTGGCAAGAGTACTTACTACAGATTCATTTTGGACAAAACTCAGTATGGAGAATTCTTAGAGCAGCAAAGGCAACTCTACATTCAGAGGAACATCCCTTCCATGGGACCCTCCTTCTCAGTTGCCTATGGCGTTTTTCTGTAAATTTTTGAGGACCTTGAGATCAAGGCATGGGCTGTTATCTCACAGCATGCCTCCTTATTATCTCCTCTGTATTATCTTTCTCCATCTTAATATAAATCTTTCTCTCTTCTTTGTCTCACAGCTTATCTTTTTGCTTAATGACAAAATGGGGGAGACAACTAACGTAAATCTGAAAAACATATTTATTTTTTGTATGATGTTTAGTATATTTTGTCATCATCAAAAAGGGGGAGATTGATGACCAAACTGTCCCCATAATAAATATTTCCATTTATTTATATATTAATTTTGATGATTAACAAAATAACACTAATGGATTTCTTGAGCCTTGAGAACAGGAAATAAAAGAAAAATGAAAGTTCAAGACAATCTGGTAAGTCTCATCACTTCTATCCAAGTCTTTGTATCGACTTCTTTGATAAGCAGAACGATTTCCTCTTTGACCGGAAAACTCAAAACAAATCGATATCGTAACGATTTCTTTAGAAACTCGCAACGACTCTCTAGCCGTAACGATTTCTTTAGACCTCGTAACGATTTCTTTAGAACTCGCAACGACTCTCTAGCCGTAACGATTTCTTTAGACCTCGTAACGATTTCTTTAGAACTCGCAACGACTCTCTAGCCGTAACGATTTCTTTAGACCTCGTAACGATTTCTTTAGAACTCGCAACGACTCTCTAGCCGTAACGATTTCTTTAGACCTCGTAACGATTTCTTTAGAACTCGCAACGACTCTCTAGCCGTAACGATTTCTTTAGACCTCGTAACGATTTCTTTAGAACTCGCAACGACTCTCTAGCCGTAACGATTTCTTTAGACTTCATAACGATTTCTTTAGAGTTCATAACGATTTCTTCACTGATCATAACGCCTTGCTTTGTATAATGATTTCGTGTAACGATTTCCTTACAGCTTGATAATCATAACGATTTCGTGTAACGATTTCCTTACAGCTTGATAATCATAACGATTTCGTGTAACGATTTCCTTACAGCTTGATAATCATAATGATTTCGTGTAACGATTTCTTACAACTTGATAATCATAACGATTTCTTCAGACTTCATAACGATTTCTTTAGAGTTCATAACGATTCTTCACTGATCATAACGCCTTGCTTTGTATAATGATTTCGTGTAACGATTTCCTTACAACTTGATAATCATAACGATTTCGTGTAACGATTCCTTACAGCTTGATAATCATAACGATTTCGTGTAACGATTCCTTACAGCTCAATAGTCATAACGATTTCTTGTAACGATTTCTTCAGAACTCGCAACGACCTGCTTGTTGTAACGACTTCATAAGTTATCACAACGATTTCCTTACAGTTCATAACGACTTGCTATAATTCATAACGATTTCATAAGTCAGCAAGATTCTTTTTATCGAATTTCTTGATGCATCAGTATAATGCCTTTTAACAGCGTTGAAAAGTCAAAGTCATATCTTGTCCGTTGACTGCTATGCATTTAATGCTCTCTGATCGTATCTCCCATGCATGCAGACAATATCTTCCATTTCTATGCTACTCTGTCTACGTACTTTTTTTTTTGACAGAAAGGAGCTTTGCTATATACTGCAATATCTGTTCCATCTCAACTAACAATAGACAGCAGTCTTAGCTGTCTTCTATTTATTGATGATATGCTTACAGATATCTGACAAGACTCATCTGGACAACATTGGACACAAGATACAAAGTTCTATGACATCTTCTTGGCGTGTACACAAGGATAAAAGACTGTCGTTCAGAAGCTTCCTTTGTGACCAGTCTAACGTACACAAGGATAAGAGACAACGGACACTTCAACGTTCGAATTTGAATCAGCAGTTTAAATAGAAGACTCAAGACGGAAAACAAGAGATAGTTAGAAACAACGTTTGATTTCTGAAGCAGAAAGAAATCCATCTCTTAGAGACCTCAGAAGATTGAAACAAGAGCGAAGCTTCCACTCCAACCTTGTTCTCAGCTCTTAGCTCTCTGTGATCAAAGATAGTTTTTATTTGTGAGAGCTTGTGTAGTCCTTGGAGAGAAAAACCTTGTTAAATTTCTTTCTCTCTCGGGGGCTTAAGAGCTTCAGTGTGTAGCTGGTCAAGCTAGAGTCTGAAGCCTGTTTCCACACCTTTTCTTATTAGATTGTGTTCCCTTCTGGACGAAGGAAGACCTGGTGGTATCCAGGGTGGTTGTTGTTCCCTTCTGGACGAAGGAAGACCTGGTGGTATCCAGGGTGGTTGTTGTTCCCTTCAGGCTGAAGAAAGACCAGTTGAGGCTGGGTGTAAGGATCCTTAAGGGGGATTGTACCCTTGGTAGTAAAATCCTGAGGTATTGCTCAGGGACTGGACGTAGGTCTCCTGTGGAGAGGAGTTCCGAACCAGGATAAAAATCCTTGTGTCTTGTGGATGTGATTTGTGTGATTGTTGTCTTGTTTGCTCTAACTCTAACCTTGTTATTAAGTTGTGTAATCCTTTCAGTAAACAGGTTTTAATCAGAGATCGAAGTTTTAATAACCCATTCACCCCCCCTCTGGGCTAGCTAGCTGGGCAACAATCTATTCAACCCCCCTTTCTAGATTTCTGATAGCAGTGTTTTCCGCAACATTTCATTTGGTATAAGAGAGGGTTCTCATTACATTTTAAGTGTTTGATCTAACGATCAAGAGTTTATTGCTATAAAGAATGTTAGGGGATTTATTGCTGAAGGTCATTCAATCTCTAGACCTCCTTTTTTCGATGGATCTGACTATGCCTATTGGAAAAATAGGATGCAAGTATTCCTTAGAGCACAGAATTATGAGCTCTGGAAGATTGTTGACAAGGGACCAGATGAACTTCCTGAGGATGAAAGCTTATGGACCAAGGACCAGATTAACAAGTCCACACTCTGCTGGAGTGCCATGAATACGATGCAATGTGCCATCCATCCTAAGGAGTATTCCAGAGTATCCTCATGTAAGACTGCCAAGGAGATGTGGGATAAACTCCAACTTATTTATGAGGGAATTTCTGAGGTAAGGGAGATCAAGACAAGTATTCTAGTCTCAGAATATGAAATGTTTAGAATGAAGTGTGATGAAACTATTTCTGAGATGTTTGCAAGATTCATGCTTTTAGTAAATGGTCTTAGAGGTCTAGGAAAGGAATATTCAAATAGTGACCTTGTTAGGAAAGTCCTTAGATCACTTCCACCAGCTTGGCATACAAAGGCTACTGTAATTGAGGACTCCAAAAATCTGTCAACCATGTAATTAGATGAGTTAATAGGTTCTCTAATGACATATGAAATCAACATGAAAAGAAATGCATCTTTGAACACATCTAAGAAACCTATTGCTCTAAAAGCTTCATCTAGCTTAAAAATTGTTGCTGATCAATCTGATGAAAATGATAATTCTTCTGATGAAGAACTAGCCTTATTGACAAGGCATTTCAAAAAGTTTTTGAGAAAGAAAGGAAAAGGTAAGCTCAAGCCCTTCATCAGAAAGGATGTTTCAAGGAAAAAAGATTTCAATAAGAAATTGGAAACTACTAAAATGACTGACATTGTTTGTTATAATTGCAGGAAACCAGGACACATGAGAGGAGAGTGTCCTGATTTAAAGAAGAAGCTGAAAAATCAGATATTCAAGAAGACAAGAGCAATGCTAGCTACATGGAGTGATGAGGATGAAGAAGACCAAGAAGAGGTAGTTCAGATGAGAAAGAGGTGACATGTCTTATGGCAAGGCATGAAGAAGATACTGAGGTAAGTCCTTCCTTTGAGGATTTTACAACTGATGATTGGGAAGAAACTTATGTTGTGTTATTTGAAAAATTGTGTGAATTAAAACATGAAAATAAGGCATTGAAAAGAAAAATGAACAGCATGGTGCAAACTCCTGAAGAATCTGAGCAATTACAATTGTTGACTGATGAAATCAATAATCTAAAAAGGAGAAAGAATGTATGGATAAACAAATTGATGAAATCAATGAGAGATGTCAATCAATTGAAAAATAAAAACAGATTTTGATGAATGAAAATGAAAAACTCATAAATGAAAGAGAGGTGATACAAAACGAACTAAAACTATTAAAGAAGAACTGGTGACAAGAAAGAGACCTTGTTAAAACTTGTCAAAGGCAAGCAAACCCTAGATGATATCTTAGGAATTCAAAAGAACAACATCAAACATGGTCTAGGTTATCAGCCTGAAAACAAAGAAAAAATTGGACAAACCTTGATAACTTCATTTGTTCAAGGTAGTACCTCTTATAGCAACTTTGAAGAGAACATCAAAGAAAGACCACAAACAAATCTAAAATCCAAAAACAAAACCCAAGTAAGACAAGAAAGAGTTCAAGGCAAAAATCAACAAAAATGGAAATCAAATGATAGATCAGATTTGTGTCCAAAGAACAACAAAAGTTTCTCAGTTGGATATAATTTTCATACCAAGAGGAATAATAATTTCACACCACAAAGAGTCATGATGTGCACAATATGCAAGAAATCTGGCCATACTGATGAAAAATGCAGATCAAGAATAAATTTGAAGAAAATAAAACAAATCTAGATTCCAAAACATCTTGTTGTTGAGATGAAACAACTGATGGGACCCAAAGCAATTTGGGTACCAAAATTGTTTTTCTAAATCGATTTTGCAGGAATGTCTTACAGCCCACAAGAAGGATAAGTGGTACCTTGATAGTGGCTGTTCAAGACATATGACTGGAGGTAAAGGAAAATTTTCTACATTGACTGAAATAGATGGTGGACAAGTAATTTTTGGAGGTAAGAACACAGGTAAAATCATTGGACCAGGAAAAATTGGTAAGACTCCTTCAAGCTCCATTGAGAATGTTTTACTTGTTGAAGGCCTTGATCATAATCTCTTGAGCATAAGTCAACTATGTGACAAAGGCCTTAAGGTAATTTTCAATTCTGAATCATGTGAAATTGTTGAAAAAGATAATGGAAAAATAAAATTTCTTGGCCAAAGAATAATAATGTTTACTTGGTTGATTTGGATAGTCATCAACATGAAAATTTGTGTCTTGTTGCCAATCAGCATGATCTATTTCAACTGTGGCATAGAAGGTTAGGTCATGCTAGTGAAAATGTTCTGAATAAGTTGTTAAGAAATTCTCTTGTGAATGGTTTGCCAAAAATGAAGAAAAAGAAAAATGCAATGATATGTGCTTCATGTGCCCAAGGCAAACAAACCAGGAAATCTTTCAAATCAATTGCACCCTTAATCACATCCAAACCCTTTGAATTGTTGCATATGGACTTATTTGGTCCAACTAGGACACTCAGTCTTAGTGGACATAGATTTGGATTTGTGATTGTGGATGACTTTTCTAGATTCACATGGGTGTACTTTCTATCTCACAAGAGTGACACTTTAGAAAACTTCAAAGAATTTGTTGATAAAATTGAAAATGCAAAAATAAATAAAATCCATTCTATCCTTACTGATCATGGTGGAGAATTTGATAATAATTCAATTTTTTATTTTTTTAGGAATAAAGAATTGAGCATAAGTTTGCTTCTCCAAGGACTCCTGAACAGAACGGAATAGTAGAAAGGAAGAATAGGACTCTAGTTGAAATGGCAAAAACCTTGTTGATTGAAAGTAAGCTTCCAAGAAAATTCTGGGCAGAAGCTGTCAATACATCATGCTATATCCTCAACAGGGTAATGGTGAGACCAGTCCTTAAGAAAACTTCCTATGAACTTTGAAAGGTAAGAAACCTCACATTGCATATTTTAGAGTCTTTGGATGTAATGTTTTCATTCACAATAATGACAAATATGATCTTGATAAATTTGAAAAGAAAGTGAAGTAGGCATCTTTCTTGGATATTCTAAAAATTCAAGGTCATATAGAGTGTTTAACAATGAATCAAAAATTGTAGAGGAAACTCCTCATGTCATTTTTGATGATAATATTGAAAAATCTACTAATCTTACCTTGTTCAGGAATCAAGAAGAAGATGCTGACATTCTTATGAGAGAAAAAGATCAAATTGTGGAAAATGAAGAAGCTGTTGAACCTGAAAGTGTGTCGACACCACTGGACACTGAGTTGACACCACAGCAGGTAAGCACAGCAACAAGAGGTAACTTCAAATACTCTAAAGACCATCCACTTGAGAATGTTGTTGGAAATGTTCATGACAGAGTTCATACAAGATCTCATTTTAGAAATATCATTGAACAAGATCATATGACTTTTATTTCTCAAATAGAACCCAAAAACATTGAAGAAGCACTAAAAGATGATTCTTGGATAGAAGCCATGCATGATGAACTGAACCAATTCAAAAGAAATAAAGTCTGGAGTCTAGTTCCTAAAAATCCTGAAAACTCAATAATTGGAACTAGATGGGTGTTTAGGAATAAATTGAATGAGGAAGGAAAAGTTGTCAGAAATAAAGCAAGACTGGTTGCTAAAGGATATAACCAAGAATTTGGAATTGATTTTGAGGAATCCTTTGCACCAGTAGCTAGATTAGAAGCAGTGAGAATTCTCTTGGCATATGCATGTTCCAAAAACTTCAAATTGTTTCAAATGGATGTGAAAACTGCCTTTTTAAATGGTTATATTAAAGAAGTTTTTGTTGCTCAACCTCCTGGATTTGAAGATCTTGATAAACCTAACCATGTTTACAAATTGCATAAAGCTCTTTATGGTTTAAAACAGGCTCTGAGAGCATGGTATGATAGATTGAGCAATTTTCTGGTTAGTAAGAATTACTCCAGAGGTAAGGTGGATCAAAATCTTTTCACAAGATCAATTGATAATCATATCATTGTAGTTCAAGTGTATGTAGATGATATCATTTTTTGATCCACTAACCCTTCACTGTGTGAAAACTTTTCTAATCTAATGCATAGTGAATTTGAAATGAGCCTAATGGGAGAATTACAATTCTTTCTTGGCTTGCAGGTCAAACAACATCAGGATGGATTCTTTATTAATCAAGCCAAATATGTCAAAGAGTTGCTCAAGAAATATCACTTTCAACAAGCTAAACCAGCAACTACTCCCATGAGTACAAGCATCAAATTGGAAAAAGATGAAAAAGGTAAGCTGGTTGATGCAAAGCAATACAAAGATATGATTGGATCTCTTTTGTATCTTACTACAAGTAGACCAAATATTCAATTCAGTGTGTGTCTTTGTGATAGATTGCAGTCTAGTCTAAAAGAGAGTCATTTGCTTGAAGTTAAGAGGATTTTTAGATATCTCTGTGGAACTTGTGATTTGGGTCTATGGTTTCCAATTGGATGTCATGCTAATTTAATTTCATATTCTGATGCTGATTATGCTGGGTGTAAACTTGACAGGAAGAGTACTAGTGGATATTGTCAATTCTTAGGAAATTGCATGATAACATGGGCATCCAAGAAGCAACACTCAGTTGCACTATCTACTGCAGAAGCAGAATATGTTGCTGCAGGAAGTTGTGCAACTCAAGTGTTGTGGATTAAAAGTCAATTGCTCTACTACAACATTGATATTGGATGTTCATCTATCATGTGTGACAATACTAGTGAAATCAATCTTTCAAAAAATCCAATTCAACACTCTAGAACAAAGCATATTGAAATTAGGCATCATTTTCTAAGAGATGAAGTTGCAAATAAAAACATTGAATTATAATTCATCCCTACTGAAAAACAAATTGCAGATATTTTCACAAAACCTTTGGTTGAAGATAAATTCATTTCCTTAAGAAGAGAACTTGGAATATGCAACTTGGAATAAAAATAAAAATTTGATAAGAACTCTGTGGTTCGTTATGCTAACATTATGAGGTATATCAAATGGTGATTAGTGGAAGAACAAGTTATGCTTGTTTGAAAGCTATCATTATGTGTGAGGAAAATCCTCCGCCTAGTACCCATGATCTAAAATGTGTAAGAATCATTATGTTCGTTCTTTTGTATTGTGATTGATCATGTTTGTGTTCTTGATGAATTTGTCTGCCAAAATCTGAATGTTGAATGGCTCATTAATTCACATATTAAGGGGGAGCTTACTGCTTGAGAAACAAAGAAAAATGTCTAAAAAAAAATAAAAAAATTTGAATTCAGAATCATAACTGTTTATGATGACAATTAGATGAGATCAATAACTAAGGGGGAGCTAAAGAATTCAGTACCATTCTTCTATCATTAAACCAGAGTTAATTCAGTGTCCTGATGAATATCTTTACATGAAATGTTCATTCAGTCTTCTGAAGAACATAAGGGATGATTTCTTAAATGCTATAACATGTTCTTTCTGTTAATACTCCTTTTTACTTTGAATTCCTCAAGTAATTTGATTTCTTTCATGGATTTTTGCTCAATCATGTATTGATTTTAAACACTTACTTCAAGATTGATGAAAGGGTAAAGCTGTGTCAAAATCTCAATGTTCATTAAAAAAAAGGGGTTACAGAGCAATGGCATAACACTGAGAAACTACACACCTTCACAAACAGTGAAGTGCCATGTATGTCATGAAGTGCTGTGTTATCTCTGTTCTAAGGGGTAAATTAAAAAAAATTTAAATTTCAATGTTAACTGAGTAACTGGAAATATTGGCGTCTGATAAACATATATTTCCATGTAAAAAGGTTTTCATTCACCCCTTAAGGCAGGATAATTAGTAAATCTCTAGTAACTAGGGATTCTGGTGTGTAAACAACATGTTTACTTGAGTGAAAAAGATTTACTATATTTGACTGCTCATTACTTCAAAGTGACAAATAAAAAAAAAAATCAAAGAAAATGAACAGCTTAACCCTGCATTGATTCTTATAAAAGTGTTCAATCTCTGTATGTGTTGTCTAAATCCTAAAGCAATCAGCTCACTTCTGGTTAAGAAAAGTGGAAAAGGTTGACACTGACTGTATAGAATAGTTTATATCTTAAGCAATCACTCTAATTCCTCAGAATTTCTTGGTGATTAATTTCTTGTCAGATATCTTTCAGCCCACTAATTACTAAATGGGATAATGTTGAAAAAGGATATGATTTCTTTATCATATTAAAAATCCCTGAATAATTGATTTCAGATTTGACTCATCATACCCTACCACTTCTGCTTGATATCTTTTGGATGATGTCAAAGGGGGAGAAGGATTCATGTTGATTACTTTTTAGGCTTTTTAGGCATGCATCTCTGGGAAATACATTTCTTGCATTGCTGAATGTTTGTATGACTAATTTGTCACAAGTGAATGATATGGTTGTTTGCCAAGAAATGAAAATGTTTGGATGATGTTAATGGAAAATTGTGGATGTACTTATCATGTCTATGACTTGCTTTGAAATTGGTCATATCTGTGAAAAAGTTAAAGTCACTTAATGAATCATAGTTGCCATCATCAAAAAGGGGGAGATTGTTGGATCTCTGATTTTGATGATAGCCAAATGTGATTCATTAATACTTTGAAACCATGCTTATCATGCTTACATTTTTATCTCACAATGTTTCCTTCAGTTTCCTTCACATTTACAGCTCAAAAGTACTCAGTGGTGTCGACACAACCTGCTTGTGTGTCGACACTAGTGCACTGTCCCAGCACAAAGACATCAGCAATTACCCAGTGGTGTCGACACAACTCAACTGTGTGTCGACACTAGTGCATTGTCCCAGAACAAGTAATCTGTAATTACCCAATGGTGTCGACACAACCTAGTTGTGTGTCGACACTAGTTCAAGATTCCAGGGGACAGTTTTGTGATAACTGGGACAGGGTGTCGACACATAGTTAAGGTGTGTCGACATAGTCTGTCTAATTTTTTCTTCTTCTTTTTTATGTGATTAACAGGGACACGTGGATATTTTCTGGACCCATGGGCTATAAATACCCCTTATCCACTTGGCATTAAGAAGAAGTCGAGCCATATACTTCTGTTCTTCCAGACTCCAGAGAATTTCGATCCATTTCGTAAGAAGGCTTCAACCTGGTGAATTGCTCCCAGATCTGAAGGAACCAAAGGTCTGCATACCTTGGACGATCCAATTGGAGGAGAATTTCGATCCACCTGAGTCTTCTTCCTGGAGCTAAAGCAGAGAAGCTGATCCCCATTCTTGAAGCAGAAACAGGGATCTTCGAACCAGTCCTCTTCAATTTGGAATTCAATTGCTCCGACTAGTTTCTCATTTCAATCTCATTCTACATTGTGTGTTTTTGTGAAAGTGGTGCAATCCTTGTGCCCAATTTCACGTGTGTGTGATTGAATCTGAGATTTCGTATCTCAGAGTGTGTGTGGTTCTTTGTGACTTTTCTGAACTGGAAAGATAAGCCACAATTTGTGTGTGTGTGGATGGTGGATGTAGGATACACTGTTGTGTAATCCGAACCACCCTAAATCTTTGTGTCATTGTGGTTTGCTTATCTCTTGAGCTAGATGCTTGATAGTTTCGTCTAAATCTTATCATCTAGCTTGCCTAATTTGTTCATAATTTCCATTAACACTCAGATTCCACAATCAATTAAGTTTCTCGAAGTTTCACTTTAAGTGATTTTTAAAATTTGTAGAAATCTATTCAACCCCCCCTTCTAAATTTCTGATAGTAGTGTTTTCCGCAACATTTCATGTGGTGGCTGATGCCCTAAGTAGAAAAACATATTTAAGTCAAATGATGATCAAGGAATGGAAGTTGTATGAGGAGACAGTGGAGAACTCCTTGTATGTGCCAAGCAGTCAACGACGGGCAATATTAGCTAGTAGTGTTGTGGAGCCATCACTGTATTGGTAAATTGTTTAGGCTCAAAGAGCGGATGTAAATTTAGCTAAAATCGTTAAAATGGAAGGAGTTGCTATTGATGATAGCTGTGTGATTAGGCTCAAAGGTAGGTTGTTTGTACCGGCAGAAAGAGAAGTAAAACAGAGAGTATTAGAAGAAGCCCATAAATGTCGGTACACTATTCACCCCGGTAGTACCAAGATGTACCAGATATGAAAAAGCATTTTTGGTGGCCTCATATGAAAAAGAAAATAGCCGAATTTATTTCAAGATGTGCAGTTTGTCAACAAATCAAGGCAGAGCATCAGAAGTCTGGAGGTTTATTGCAACCATTACCCATTCCGCAATGGAAATGGGATGATATTGCTATGGACTTTGTAGTAGGTTTGCCAAAGTCAGCAACATGACATAATGGAATATGGGTATTTGTTGATAGGCTAACCAAGGTATGCAGGTTAGTAGCAGTAAGTATGTCCTGGTCAGTGGACATATTAGCAAAAATTTATGTTGATAGAATTATTCCACTGCATGGTATCCTGAAGTCTATTGTTTCTGACAGGGATCCTAGATTTACTTCCTATTTTTGGAGGAGCTTGCAGAGAGTAGTTGGCACCAAGCTGAGATATAGCTCAGCTTACCACCCCCAAACGGTTGGTCAAACAAAGAGGACTATTCAAACAATTGAAGATATGTTGCGAGCATATTGTTTAGTTTGGGGTGGTAGTTGGGAGCAACATCTGGGTATGGTTGAATTTGCTTATAATAATAGATATCATACCAGTCTTGGAATGGCACCATATGAAGCGTTATATGGAATGCCATGTAGAACACCGTTGAATTCGCATGAGGTGGGAGAAAGGCAAATGGTAGGCCCTGAATTGATACAGCAGACCACTGAAATGGTAAAGTTTATCAAAGAAAAGTTGCAGACAGCTCAGAGCAGACAGAAAAGTTATGCTGATAATCGAAGGAGACCACTTCAATTTGAAGTTGGAGACTTTTTCTTTTTAAGAGTTTCTCCTACTAAAGAAATTGTGCAGTTTGGTAAGAAAGGAAAGTTGAGTCCAAGGTATGTGGGACCCTTTCAAGTATTAGAGAAAGTTGGAGAGACACCCTATAGACTTGATTTGCCAGCTGATTTTGCAGATGTTCATGATATTTTCCATGTCTCCATGTTAAGAAAATGTATTGAAGACCCAACTCAAATAATCAGTTATCAAGGTGGAGATTTGAGACCAGATATGTCTATGCCAGAATATCCAGTGCAAATTACAGGTCATAAGACAAGGAAGTTAAGAAACAAAGAAATTGAGTTAGTTAAGATCAGATGGGAAAATAGACTGGGAGGTGAGGATACCTGGGAGCTAGCTGAGGAAATGGCTAAGGGGTATCCTTACTTGTTTGAGTAAAGTTTTAAATCTTTTTAGATGATAGTGTTTGTAATTATGTTGTAAAGTTGAATGTATTTGGAATACGTTATGGATTTCGAGGTCGAAATTTCTTTTTAGATGATAGTAATGTAACGTCACGCATTTTTTGAATCGTTGTGGATCTTGTGTTCAGCGCTTGTGAGGCCAATGTGACTTGTGTTCGGTGTGCGCGTGCGTTTTTTGGGCGCTAGCTGAACCTTTTGTCCCTGGCTGCGAGACTGAGAGGCAGACCTGTGTTTGTTTGTCCGAGTCAGTTACTGGTGTCGCGAACCAGTCTACGTGACTCGAGTGTGGCGGACTCTACTTTAGCTCGTACACGTAATTGAGTTTTTCCGTTTATTTAATTACTTTGTTTAATATAGTCGGCAAATGGTAAGTATGTTTATTACTTTAATATTCTGCGTGGTTGTGCTATAAATTGCTAGTATAGTTTACTACTTCCGTACTTATGTATGGTTTGCTCGAGTTGGGGGAGTTCCCTACTGAGCTAGTGACTAGTGAGGCTCACCCCTATTCCCCACAGACGAAGGTGAAGAGGAAGTTTCGTTACCGTCTTCCAGTTCAGGGCCGCGTCGTAGCGGTGTTGGGCCAGCGCCTTCAGCAGTGTAGCTTTCATAGTAGTGTAGTATCTTTCTTCAGTTGTACTAGTTTACCTCGGGGTATGCCCCAAGCTCCTGTACTTTCTTGTCCTTTGTTGAAATTTGGCTATGTAAATCTTGTACATTATATATGAAATGGTGAGTCATATATGAGATCAAGTGTGTTCCTTTCTGTTTTCACGGACTCGTGTGTGGTATCCCTTGCGAGGCTACGACCCGTTCGCGGGAGGCAGACTCGGACCAAGTTTGTTATTGGTTTGATGGACTTGAACGAGGCATTCTGTCACAGACTGCCCCTATTCCACACCCTTTGCAGTTGAGGGCTCCGTCGAAGTAAAGTATCCATGAAGGTTCACCATCGATAATGGCTCCTAACTCTTCATCCGGAAAGCTTTCATCAACAGGAGAGTATGAAGGTAAGGGGTGGTGGGCCAAATGCTCAGCAATAGCATGCCCCTTGATTGACTTTTGGTTGACATAGGTGATATCAAATTGATTGAGGAAGCTTTTCCACCTCATCAACCGCTCAGTCAGGACGAGCTTCTCAAGCAAGTACCGAATTGGGTACATACGCGCTAGAAGTTTCACCTCATGAGCTAGGAAATAGTGTTTCAACTTCTGGGCAACCCAGACGATGGCCGCACATGTTCTTTCCATGGCAGTGTACTTCTTTTCAGCTTCATTGAACAACTTGGATAGGTAGTACACAGCTCTCTCCTTCTTCTTGTCGTCATATTGGGCCAAGACTGCTCTAGTTGAATCTTTAGTGGTTGACACATAGAGCAGTAATGGCCGACCCGGGACCGGAGGAGCGAGAACAGGGGGATTGAATAAATAACTCTTCAACTCTTCAAAGGCCTTTTGACTTTTATCATTCCAATCAAATATAGTCTCTCCTCTAAGCATCTCATAGAAGGGCTTGCAACGAATTGAATGCTGGGAGATGAACTCCTAATGAACTGTAGTCTGCCAATCAGCCCTCTAACTTCTATGATGTTCCTAGGAGGAGGCATGTCGATTATTGCTTTGGCCTTATTGGGATCAATCTCAATTCCCCTCTTGCTAACAATGAACCCTAGCAACTTCCCCGAGGAGAGTCCAAAGACACATTTCTTGGGGTTCATTTTAACCTTATGTTCCTTAGACCATTGGAGAACATCCCGGAGGACCTCAGCATGGCCATGTCGAGTTCTAGATTTAACCAAGACATCGTCCACATAGACCTCCATGTGCACATGCATCATGTCATGAAAAATTGCCATCATAGCCCTTTGATAAGTTGCTCCCGCATTCTTTAATCCGAAGGGCATGACAACATAACAGTAGGTCCCCCAAGGCGTTGTGAAAGAAGTTTTCTCCTGGTCTTTCTCCGCCAGATGGATTTGGTTATACCCAGAGAAACCATCCATGAATGACAACTTCTCAAAGCCGGCAGTATTGTCCACTAGGACATCTATATGTGGAAGAGGGAAATCGTCCTTTGGGCAAGCACAATTAAGGTCACGGAAATCTATGCAGATCCTAACCTTACCATCCTTCTTCATTACAGGGACGATATTAGCTACCCATTGTGGATAAAGCACAACCCTAATGAATTTAGCTTTGTGTAATTTGTCAATCTCCTCTTTGATCTTGAGTGCAAGCTTGGGATGTAGCCTCCTCAGCTTTTGTTTGACGGCCTTTGCATCGGCTTTAGGACCAACCTGTGTTCGACCAAAGAGGTGTCAAGTCCCCGCATGTCCTCATAGGACCAAGCAAAACCGTCGGAGAATTCTTTAAGGATAGCTACAAGGGCTTCTTCTTCTTCAACACTCAAGTTAGCACTAACCGAGACTACCTTCGGGGATTCTTCAGTGCCAAGATTGACCTCTTTGGCAGGTTCGTTCGCAGCCATGGTTGGCTCGTCCAACCTCTTTGTGCCATCCACATAGGAGCTCATAGTGTCACACCCCGATATTTAGCAGTGGAATAAATACCGATTGACGTGAACGATACAAATAGGCGTATCACAATTGAATAGCGCAGAGTTACAATTGAATATAATAACACATTTGAGGCTATAATATGATCACTAAAAGTATACTTTATTTCATTCCATTCAACTAGTTACAACCTTACATAATAAGAACCAACCAACAGGGTTGATTATGCAAATGAAAATTCGTCACTAATACATAGTCTATTCAAATATCTATTCCTAATACTTCATCTTCTCAACGTCAGGTGCTCATCACTCTTGCCCTGCCCCATCCGACTCCTCTGGTTCCTCATCACTACCTGAAAAGGGCAGGATGATAGGGTGAGCGAACTAGCTCAGTAGGATTTACATCTCAATAATGTGCGGGCACTAATATACATGATTAACATTTTAAGTAGGCAGATATGCACATGAATATGATGACAATGCATGTTTTCTAACAAGTTGAATAGAGGAATAGAACGGATGACATATCAAATCAAATATCGAATTGCATATGCAATGGACAGATATTTCAAGAGTAGAATCATATCAAAAGAGATTGGCCATATTTGTACAGATATCATGTATTCATATGGTCAGATGTATGTTATCAAATCTTATCACATCATATCAAATAAAACTTATCATATCAAACAAAGGCACATTCTCGCAAATCTTGCCTATCATATCAGTGCCATGCCAAGCACCATAAGTCCATACTCCTGCGGTTAATAAGTACGTTGGGGCGCTCTTCCCCAAGACCAAACAGGGCCCCTATTGCATAGGCATTGGTCAAATGGACCTAAGTCCCATATTGTGCCGAACAAACATATTCATATTATGGCCACGGAGTTTCAAGGACAAGCTCATAGTAAGAAAGACATGATCATTCATAGAGTCAAGGTATGACAAAAACTCAAGAGAACAAACGGACAGTATAACGACGTCTCTTATGTTTCATAATTCGTTAATGTCTTGACATGAGGATGACTAATGACGGATCGCACACACAACATATGCTCTCTATCTCCAGGGTACTTCATGGTACAACCAGCTCGGCCTCTATGTGGGAATCCATAGAGAGCGGGGACTTACGGAGGTCTTAGGAAAAGATCGCTAGTCTTTCCGATTAGGAATGACTGGCAGAGAGCTCTCAATTCCCCAAGAAGGGTGTGCCTAATCGTGCAAATGTGTAAGTGACGAGTCACGAATCATTCCTAACATGTATGCAATTGATAAATAAATAATGGAACATCGGAAAGCATATAACTATTGAAACTCACATGCAAATCGTGATATAAACTCCACTAATAGGTCATACTAATATGTATTCATCCCGACATTCATATCATATTCTTATCGTATCACTTGACAATAAGTAAGATCACAAGATAATCCAATGAACATAAGATCAATCATAATTATACATTTGGATCATATTCATATCATTACCGTTTTCAATGGGTTGATTGCTTTTAGGTCCATGCATACTATATAACGTCATGCACATGCTAGTAGACATCATATAACGATCAGACCCAAGACATGCAATTCACACACTGAATATCATGTTAAATAGACCTCGGGTATATACGGTAAGATTTACAAGAAAACACGTGGTTTTTATGTTAAAATCCTGAGATCGCGACCGTCACTTGTAAAGGTAGGGACGGGTCGAATCAGAACAAGACAGTGCCTTGTAAGGATTGCGACAGGCTTGTCACATCAGGCAGGCAAATCGTGACGGGTACATATGACAAAGGCGACAGGGCTATCAGACCCGGGGTTAGGTCGCGACGGACCCCAATGAGGGTCGCGACTGTCTGGTCAGAAGATCATGACAATAGAACTATCGCGATCAGATCGCGACAGAGCAGTCTGTCGCGATGGACCTTGTGAACGCGGCCTATCGGGCCGTCGCATTCACAGGGTCTACGCCTGAGCCTGGCAGAGTTCTGATCTGTCTTGGATTGCGGTTCAGAACTGCCTTATATTGACACATGGTGCTTCAAAATAGAGAACAAATTGTACAGTGCATGGAAAATAGCGAAACTAGTTTTAAAATAATCTAGACATGCCAAGGTCCTTCCAGTAAATCGGAATTAGAAAAATAATGAGGGTTTGATAGGCTTTGATCAGGTCAAACTCAAACGTGGAAGACAAGTGAAATCTGCAGACGTAGCTTCATGCAGAAACCCTCCTACCACACTTATAACTATCTAACCAATGACATTTAGACAAAACATTCAACACAAAACATGACGAGAACAACTAGTATAAGAACTTTGATGTTAGGGGTTTGATCTAATTCAGACTTGAATCTCTAGAAATATATGAAGGACATAAAGGTCATGTGTAACCCGAAAACACATCTCATACAGAGATTTACTTACCATGCTTGTAACACTCTAACTAGTGACATTTAGACAAAATGTTAAACATGAAAGATTATCAGGACTACAAGTAGAATAACTTTGATTCAAGGAGTTTAGTCTAATTCAGTATCAAATCACGTGCATAATAAGAAGAACAGGAAAAGCCCTAACTGTGCACGACTTAGGGAAAACGACTAATACTCTATGTATACTCCATGAAAATTGGGAAACATAAGTGCAAATGAACATAGACTCGAAGCTCAACAAGATGGTATAGGTTTTCTTTAATCATGGCCCGAGAACACCTACCTTTATGAAGATCTAAGACCATTCGACGTTCTGGACGTAGCAGAGGATGAAGGGGGATGAAGCTCCGGTTCCCAGCCTTTCTCCTCCTCCTGTGAAGCCCTAACCCGCCTCCAAACGACCCCAAATCGTTGCCAAACCTTCCCCGAGAGTTTAGTGACGAGTTCTTATAGATTTAGGGTGTATTTACATGTCCTAATGGGACTAGGAAAGGGGGCTGCGAATTCTGCTTTCTACTTTCCAAAATCTAGGATTTTCTCACCCAAAGGAGGTAGCTACACCATGGGAAGGTGTCATACGGGGTTGGCCACGATTTGGGTTGCCATGCATGGCCATTACCACTAATGTTAACCATAATTTGCCCTCCCTAATCACTGCATAACTACATACACGAATTTCTCAGTATTTTCTTGTCCCTATTTTATCCTTGGCCAAAGGTGCTCTATTGGCCCAATATTGTTAATGGGTATTAATACATGATGTTGAAGCCTCTCCAACATGTTTACTTAATCTATGGTCAGGTTATTTTCCGCGTTAACAATTTTCCGACTTAGTTTCTAAATCGGGTAATTTGTCACGTGTGACGTACACTTGGCCAATAATATTTTTTTTGTTGCATGAATTTCTTCGTGGAACACTTCGGGACGATTATTGGGGTTGATCTATAATTTTTACGGAATTTCCGATGTGTTTTCTCTCGTACGATAATGGTACGTATGTTTTATCATTCTGATAATTACAGAATTTATTTATTCTCCTTTTTTCTAAAATTTTAAATCACTAAATTTCTGGGGTGTTACACACTGGGTTTCGTCTTCTGACCCAAGATCTCCCGGCTCACCCTTCTCATCGAAATCTAGCAGATAGACTCCTAAACCATCGTCTACAGAGTCACCTTCTTCAAAATCATACTCTACAAGGGCAGGCACCTCAAGAAATTCTGGGACTTGACTTAACTTAACACATTTCTCAGCCAAGGCCATGACATAACGGGCAGGAACTTGCCTACCATTTGCTTTGCAAACACATGGATGAGAGGAACTAGACTCTTCTAAACTTAGACCTGACTCTAGACTAGACTCTAAACCCGACTCTAAACTAGAATCTTGACCACTATGTATAGGACCGCTATGTACGAATCTATGTACAGGGGAAGTGCCCTCAGAGGGGTGAGAAAGGGAGTTTGGGCTGGAAAGCGTCGGCCCCTGGCCGAGCGGAAGAGACTCTAGAGAGGAAGGGTGCTCGACGGAGACCTCACATTCCCACCTTTTAAAATTGGCCTTTTTTTTTTTTTGGGAGTCAAGGCTCAAAACCTTGAGTTGTTTACTCAATGATACACCGTTTGGCCAGGTGAGGAGTGGAGGAAAGATGGAGGGAGAAAGAAGGGAGGAAGAAGTGGATGGAGGAGGAGAGTGTGGTGCCGGGCACATCTCAGTGGCGGGAAATTGTGAAGGAGATGGAGGGGATGAAGGTGATGAGGAGGGAGAAGAAGGAGAGTCAGAACCAAAGAGTGAAAGAAGGCCGAAGTCTTTGCAGACTTCTTCGATTTCAGTAACTTCCTCTTCTTCCTCGCTCTCGGAGTCAGAGAACTCCTCTACCACAGGTTCTAGAGTTCGCAGTTGGAGGGGCCCCTGAATGAAATGCTCCTTCAGGGTCCAAGTGAGAGGTTGATAGGGGATGAAAGGATCCGGATGAATGGGGTCCGGATGAAAACCTAAACCAGCCCTATCTAGCAATCATCTCTTCTTCATACTACGGATAGGACCCTACTTGTTCCTACCCAATCCTCGGCCATGTATGTCGCCGATCTTGGCCATCACTTCCCAACCTTTCCCTTGGGGACATGGGATATGCTCAAACCCTTCATTTGACTGGGGAGGTTGGTTTAGATGAAAGGGTAAGGGGAAGTCAAAGATGGACATGATTGGCTTTTTTCCCTTGTCTGGAATGAACAAATGTGGCATCTGCTCTAAGGTGATAGAGTTGAGAGTTTCCATGGTAGGAATACTCTTGATTTTGATAACCCGCCCATTGAATAGGAATTTGAAACATTGGTGGGCGGTAGAAGGGACCCCTAGAGTTTATTCTAGCCAAGGACGACCAAGGATGGCCTTGTAAGCCAGGTCGACATCTAAAACTAGATACTCAGAGGACATAGTGATGGGTCCTATCTCAAGATGAAGAGCTATCTTACCTTTGGCAACCCTTTTGGAATTGTCATAGGCAGCAATAGTGGAGCAGATTTTCTCCAGATTGTCCTATCCCAAACCCAATTGCTTGAGGGTCTTCATCGGACACACGTTGATGGATGCCCCAATGTCAATGAGGGTGGAGTCTACCGAAACCCCGTTGAGGTTAATGGTAAGATAGAGAGGAAGTGAACGACACTCGGGGGCAGCAAGATCTTTGTCCAAGAAGGAGATTGATGGTCTGTGGGTAAGGGAGAGGATAGCATTACTGACCCCACTGGGAGGAAGGTCATTGTTGACCATGATTTTCTGGAGGAATTGGAGGAGGGTGGACTGATGAGACGACGATCTCCGAATCAATTCCAAAATAGACACCCTTGCAGAAGTCTTATCCAAGTGTTGTAGAATGTCATATTCGGTGCCGGTAGGTGGTGGTGGTCCACTATCCTCCTCATCTTGAGATGGCCGTGGGAGAGGAGGAACAATCCGGTTCCTAAGTGTGACATGAACATCTTTTTGAGACTTAGGAGAATGAGCTGGAGAGGTCTGGTTCTGGGGGTTGACGACTCATAGATAGGGGAAATAGGAATGGTAGTGTAGGCCTCCTGACGTATGGGTCGGATAAGAACTAAAGGCCGCTCTTCTAAAATGGCATCTATGGTGGTGGAGGGCTCTTCAGACTCTATGGAGGGACACAGGTACCACTCCTCCAAAAACTTCTACCCCCATTGTGCTTTCTCCTCACCCGGGGTTCTGAATGTGTCATGTTATGGACATTTTCCCGGGACTTAGATGAGGAGGGATTGTTGCTTGGTAGTTGGGGAGAAGGTTTTGGACAATTCCCAGATCCTTCTTGGCGCATCTAGACTTGGCTATGGATACCTTAACGTCCTCCCAGTTAATCCTACCCTGATCGTTCATGTCATACGCCCAGTCACGGAAGGTGAAGCAGTTGTGGAGTTTGTGACCATGGGCCCTATGATAAGGACAATATCTTGAGGTGTCCACCCTTGGATTGACACTTTCCCTTTGTGGGGGGAGCCGGATAGCGTCACAGGACATGAGGGTGAAGAATACGTCCTCGAGGGTCTCTGGGAGAGGAGGGTAGTGAGACCTTTTAGGACCGGGCCGAGTGTAGCCAGAAGGAGGAGGAACATCAGAATATAGCTTGGAGGGGTGTGACGGAAATTGATGAGGATTGGAAGGAGGGTTGGGAGGAGGATTGGAGGAGTTGTTGGGAGGCCTCAATGGCTGACTCCAAGCACTAACGGACTCGTTGACAGTCACCCCCTCTGTGGTAGGTGCAGCGGGGGCCTTACGTCCTTGGGCTTCCCTTCGAAGAAATGTGGGAGAGAGGAGTCCTTGATTTGATTCTGAACCACCCTAGCTCGATTATAAAGATGTGCAAAGGAGGGGAACTCACTTAGCATCAAAATGGATTTGAGCTGAGAAGTGGTGTTGTTGACAATCGTAATGATGGCTTGAGACTCCGGGATGGTGACATCGGCTCTCGAAGCCATGGATCTCCAACGGTTGGCAAAAGTAACAAAGTCTTCATCCGGCCTCATCTTCTCAACCACCAAGTTGGAAAGTGTAGGGACTTGAGTGGCCATGTAGCAGAAATGATAGATGAAGCGTTCGGAGACTATGTCGAAATTAATAAGATCTGATGCGGGTAAGGAGGTGAACCACCTCAAAGCTTACCCCTCTAACGATTGTTGGAGGAGGTTAACTAATAGGACCTGATCGTACAGCCACCGATGGGAATCCATGGTAAAGCTAGCAAGGTGGTATTGAGGGTCGGAGGTCCCGTCATACTTGCGGTATTTCGGGGCCTTAAAAACCGGGGGAAAGTAGGCATTGGGAAGCTTGCAGTAGTTTGAAGGGAATGAGAGCTTAGAAAGAGACAGAGATTCAGTCAAGAGTTTCCTATAGAACCTCCATTCCGACCGAGAAATGGATTCGGATTGAGCAGGGGGTGTGGGCTGAACATTGGGTGGATAGGAGAAAGGGATTTGACAGAAGCAAGTAAAGGAGTGGGAGGATTCGGAGTGGAAATTGACGGGGGAAGGGAACCTCGTGAAGGAGTGACCGGCCTAGGAGGGGCCTAGATGAAGAAGCATGGAAAGGAGAAGGGGATGGAGGAAAAGGAGAGGTCGCTGCCTAGAATGCTTTGAAAGCATAGAAATGATTAGTGTCAACCATACCAACAAACTCATCATTATGTTGTCATCATACTCGAATGCCGGATTGTTAGTCATGGTGGAGTTCAACCAAGAGTCCATTAGATGGTTAGTTGATCAATTACATTGTTATTGGAAGAAAAGTGGATTTCTATCAAACAATGTTATCAAACAACGTCCCAAAATTTTAGAAGTTGAGGTCGTATGTTAACTTGACTTGACAAGGCCAGTTCTCTCAAAACTTACTCAAACCCGGGTGAATAGGCGAACTAAACAGGGAGGGAACAGGTCCTCCTGCCCCGTACCGTGAGGGAATCCATGGAATTTAGGGACTTATAGAGTTCCCCTTGGAATCAACCCGATTTACTTGAGAGGGAATCCCCGAGTAAAAGGTTGTAAAACAAGGAGGGGGAAACCTAAAATATGTGGGGAGGCTAGAATAGATGAGAAAAGGACCCACCTCATGACACAGAACCATTAGGGATCAATCAGAAAGCAAATAGAAAAGAAAAATCAAACAAAATAGGCCAAAAACATGCTTCTGGGAAATAAACAGCAACCATATGGTCGTTCAGTTCATCAGAAATTAGTTGACGGCATGATCGACTGACGCTAAATCACAATTAACGACAACCTAGATGGACGTTTACAAAAAATAAATGGCAGGAACGTTGGACGCTTAGCTGGGTCAACGGCAAGATCGCTTGCCGTTTAACTGGATGCAGACTGAGACCGCAACAGCAATGCTTGTCCCACCGTCCCGTGCTCCCGTCGGACTGTGGAATCCTCTGGTGGTTCACGAACGTCGCTGCTCCCTTATAGGCGATGGAGGGTTGTTGATTGACTCCGTTGACTCCCCGTTTGACTGAGTTGACTGGAGAGAAAACAAAGAAAACAATAAGAGAAAGGGAGATGTTGTGATCGCCATGGCCTTACCTGTGCACAAGGGGATGATGTGACCACGTTGAAGACGCTTCCTCACGTAGCGGACGGAGATGGGGCTTCAACATCTCCTTCTTTGGCCGGCCAAAGAAAGAGAGCTCCACGGTCTCGTACAAGTATCTCTGCCATAGAAACAAGACTCTATTAGACACTAAGAAGTGCAGTGAATGCTCAAAAACGAAAAGAAGAGGCCCAAAAGGAGAGTCCCATACCGGTTACGGGCATGAGAAGAGGGGTGGCCAAGTGTTATGACCACCCTTCTTCCCTACGTGTTTGGTTGGGAAACCCCTTTATAGGTATGTAGGAAGGTGCCCTACGTGCCTAGGGTGTGTAAGAGTGTATGTGTAACATGCAAAACTAAAGAGAAAAGGAAGGGAAAGAGAGAAAGAGGAGGGGGTGATCCTCGTTGCTGACTCCCTGGTGGGCTCCTCCAGCTCGGGATGAAGCCTCCTAAATGTCCCAGATGATGAGAAGGAGAGAAAGAGGAAGGATCAAAGGATGGGTACACTTTTCTCTCTCTTCTTTCAAGGCAATAGCATTTGGACGTCCAGCCTCTCCCCCCTTCACTTAGAAGGCCAAGGGGAGGGGGGGGGGTTAAATACACAGTAGGGTCGAAGTTCAGAAGCTTTGGATGCTCATGTGTGAAGAAACACACTTGTACAAGTGGTAATCCATGTATTAAAGATCCAACCAATGAGGAGAGGCCAAGTAGGATTTTTACTGGGTCAATGGGGTGCCAAGGTGGCCCATATACCCATTGGGAACGGCTATATGCATTGCATGGCCGAGAAAATGGCGCTAGTGGGCAGAAATCTCGGGCAGTTGCGCAGACCAGGTAAACCTAGGTTGACGTCCACCGATCCCGCCTCCAACCCCATGCAGGCGTCCACATACCTGACCATCAACAATAGTCGACGTGCAGAGACCTTGCCGCCAACAGGGAGTCAGCGGCAGTCGATGCTTCCATCTACATGGAAACCGAGGCAAGTCAACAAACGGTCAAACAAGCCTTATTAGGCCATGAACTATGCGGAGATGGGCCAAATCTCGCGTCTACACCTGCTGCTGCTGGGGCTGCCAGGTCTCTCTCTCCAAGGCAGTGGCCTTAGCCACGGCCTCTCCTAAGGTAGTACGCATGTGAGCCGTCACACCCCACCTCAAGTCTAGCCTCAGTCCTACGATGAACCTCTCCGCACAAGCCTGCTCACTGCCTGCTACATGAGGAACATGCCTCAACAACCGGACGACTCTCTACTGGTACAGAGTAAATGTGAGATCGCCCTACACCAACTCATGGAACATGTCTTGTCTCTTACGTCGAGCGTAGTCGGGGAAGTACTCGCCGTGAAAGACATCCAAAAACCGCTGCCAAGTGATCTGATCCAAACGCTGCCCCTGAAAGTGACTCTGCCGCTGAACTCTCCACCACTCATGGGCTGCTCCCTTGAGCTGATACACCGCCAGTCTGACCTGGTCCTCCTCCGCGCAATCCATAGTCTCGATCGTGCACTCCATCTCGTGCATCCAGCTCTCTGCCTTGTCTGGATCATACTCACCGAAGAGCATCGGTGGTCGGAGACGCAAGAACCTCTCCAATAGGGCGGTGCTGTCCTCCGTGACTCCCGTCCTCCTCCGACCGTCCCAGGTGCTCTCGGAACCTGATGCCTGCTGAACCGCTGGCTGCTCCACCTCTAGATCTGCCTACTGCTTTGGTACCACTGGGGGAGGTACCGAAGGCTGACCTCCTGCTGCTGCCTGCCCAGGCTGCCATTCTCTCTGGTACAAGTTTCTGAAGAACTGCTTTGCCAAGGGAAACTAGTCTGTGTACTACTATGGCTGAGGCTGGTACTCATGCTGCTGCTTCCCACCTGCCGCTACTGCTACCGCTGCTCCTTGACATTGTGCCACTGACTCCTCTGCTGACACCTCATCCTAGACCTACCCCTGCACGGGCATATCCGACTCATCATGCTGCTTAATCAGCTCTTTGGCCTGCCTACGCTTGCACAGAGCCATATGCTGCACGACACACAACCAACAAGGTTAACGATACTAACTTGGGCGGCTAGTAGTCCACTTGTACTACTGTTGGGACTTTCCGTTGCAGTTTAAATCCTTTACAAGTCCTGTCAGACTCTCGCTCTAATACCAACTGTAATGACCCCAAGAACCTGACCCTCAGCCCATGTCGAGGACCCATTTTTACGGTCGCCGCCCACGGATCCAGAGACCTGGAAGGGCTATAATATAAATCTAACATGATATGTAACGGAAGTAAATGTCAAGTGTAAAACTAGAAGCGCACACGCGGAAACAGAAAGAAGAGCAAGACCGCTGTGTACCGCTTTGAGTACAGTCCCAACACACACACACACACTATTACAAGTAGAGGCAGGGGATAACAAGTCCCTTAGGGGCATACCCCAAGGGTGACGTACACTGAGAAGGGAAACCACTGCTAGCTACGGGGACCTCCACTACCACCCCGTCTCATCTGCCCGTTGCACGCCCTGCCGCTGCTGAGAAGTCTCACCTGGGGAAAAAAGGGATGAGCTTTACAACAAAAGCTCAATAGGGACTACCAATCTCCTACTGGCTCTAATAGACAGAAGAGTACATATATCAATTAAATAACAACAGTTATATCTTGTACCTATGAAAGAACGTGCGGAATTAAAGCTACTAACTAGCAACGGTACAGAAGTAATACACCGTCGGAAACTCCGTATGACCGCTCGTCGTGACCACCACATGACTAGTAAACACAGACAGCGAAGGAACTCGCCTGGACAAGGAACACTAGCTACGAAAAACGCTACCACTAGTCAACCGGTCAGGTGCGCCCACCGACATCTTATCCTCGACCCAGGTCCAAACCTCCACGTCTCGTCAGAGTGAGGCAGGACACGAGTTAACACAACAGTAACCGTTGTAGTCTGGCAAGACTACGGTCCCACGCCTAGCCTCTCCAAGTGGTTATGGGGCCACATGGAGAGAGGCAGTGAGAAAAAGGACTAGCTGGACTGCGCCAGGAAGAACTCCACAAAATGACCTCGGCATCCCAGACCAACTACAAGAGCTCTAAAACGGACTCAATGCCGCTGTCCTAACCACCGTTTTCCCCTCTGCTCTAGAGTCCGCCTACTCGGCTGCAAACTCGAGCACGCTCATAGCCCAGAGTACTCCCTCAACAGGCTCCCGAGGACGGGGGTCCCAGGCATCGATAACAACCTCTCTATGGGACAAGCCCTCAAGTGCCGAGCACTGGGCGACGACTAGTGTAGGACCGTACTAGGGAACTAGCACAGGTGCCACAGGCACAGTAAAAGCGGAAACAATAAACACTCCATAAAGCACATGACTTCATAAGACCATAACCTGTCTCTCGACTGTAATTGCGACGCATCGGGCTGTTGCGACCTTGTTGCGACGCCCTACCCTATCACGACAATGTCGCAGCGGCCCTAGTAGACGCGATCACGTCGTGATGCCCAACAGCGTCGTGATCATGTCGCGACCGGCCAGGCCGTCGCGACAAGATCACGACCTCTATAGTGGTCGCGTCTTCAGCCGAGGGGCGTTTCAGAGCAATCCTCCCGAGAACCACCCCAAAAACACTATACACACATTTCCACAAGTGGGAGGGGAGCATGTGCAACGTGTATGAAAGTAGTAAATCACTCAAGCACCCTTAAACCCCACAAACATGGATTCACGAGAATCTACGCTCGATGGAAACCTCACTCAGGCACAAGCATGATCCTCACACTCCCACAACCCCAAACCACGAGGAAACACCATCTATAGAGGGACGGGAGCATGTTTAGGGTGAGAGGATCAAGGGTCCCTACCTCCACAAGATGAGCCGACCCGTTGAGGCCTTCACGTAGGAATGACCACCTCCTCCTCGCTCTAAGCACCACGACCACATCCCCTGCACAAACGGGACGCCACCACCTCAACACGAGCACCACGAGCAAGAAGAACAGGCGAGAAACCGCAAGGGAGCTCGAGAGGGGGAGGAGAGGGAAGATAGAGAAGAGAGAGGGCGAGAGGGGGAGAATGGGGTGCACCTTCAGTTTTAAACTGATGGTCCCTAAGATGCGACGGGTCGGCCCTGTGCGACAACAACCATGTCGCAGCGGCCACCCCCGACACGAGCACAAAAGCAGTTAAACCTCGAAGACCAGGAAAAGCAAACGCGATGGCTGGCCAGGTCGCGTCAACGCTGTATGCTCCTGCCACCTGAAACGACCAAACTAACAGATAGGACAGCTGTCACGTCTGTCAGAAAAGCAGTCGCGACACTATCAGACGCCGCGACAAGGGCGCGACGGCCACCCCCATCGGGACAAGATTGCGACGGCCGGGTGCGGCGCGTCACCAAGCTCGTCGTGGCATGTAACGCCCCTCTTAGACCCAGTACAGTTATTCCAACTCACATTGGATCTAATATGAAGGGTTGCGGAATTCCCAATATGGTAATCTAGAAGGGGGGTTGAATAGATTACTGTCTCTTAAAAACTATTATCACGTTCTTTTTCTTAAAGCACAGATTATTAAGACAGTATCAAGATCTAAACTATGTGTAGATGATGTAGAAACCTATCTAGCGTGTGAATATGCAACGTGTCTATCAAACATCTATCGTAGAAACGATCAAACCGCGAGACACGTAGATTTACGTGGTTCGGAGTACACAACAGTGTATCCTACATCCACGGCACACACACACACACAGAGTAAACTGCTTATGAGCGAGTTCGGTGACTACAACTCACACACACACGTGTTTTCTGATGTGCACCCATGATCAGAACAACACACACACGTGATCTCAAGCACAAGAGACGCTTGAATCACACAAACACACACACGGTTGATGAGAATTATGAAACAGGAAGAGTTCAGAGTGTAAGAGTAAATCCTGATGTGGAACTCTTCTGAGAACGCCTGGATGGAGTTCAAACTTCGACTTGACTACTTTGGATTGATGGAGAAGGTTGAATCCACGACGATCTATCTTCAGTACTGCAGGATCAACAGATCTTTCGGTCTCTGCACTGCAGACTTGAAGCAGAGCAGCAGCAACTCCTTTCTCTTGGACTTGGCTTTAGGGTTTTTGGTTGTGGCTGCTTCTGTACGAGATTCTCTTCAAAAGGATGCTTATATAGTTGTGTTTTCATGTGGAGAGTCGTGGGACTTGAAAACACAATCTTGGATATGAAGGAAGGTTTCCGTATTTGAAGATCCTCTGCGTCTGTCGACAGGTGCTGAGTGTCTGTCGACAGATTGCAACAGATTTGCAATAGACAGACTTCAGGTTGCTCTGGCCTGTGGCATCTGTCGACAGGCGACACCTATCTGTCGACAGGCAGAGTCAGTTTTGCCAAAACACAGAACTCTGGCATTTCTGTCTGTGACATCTGTCGACAGGTCTCTGAGCATCTGTCGACAGGTGCTCTCAGTACTTTTCTGTCTGATCACAACTGTGGCATCTGTCGACATATGCCTTTGGGTCTGTCGACAGGTACATGTATACACTGTGATTGTGATCATTTTCTCATGATTTGAGAAGGCTTGGTTATATGCATTTGTACCTACATGATAAAACATGTATAGTTAGGTATAATGAAGACATAGATAACCAAATATTGTATCATGTTAATTGACATGTATGAAACCTCAATTCAACTCATTCATCATTAAAAACATTGTTTGACTTTCATTTATCACTTAGAGTGTGAATTCACTTAGTTTCCAGAATATGAACCCAACATTCTCCCCCTTTTTGATGATGACAAAATTATTCAATTAATGCTCATGAACTTGAGGTTTCTTCTCCCCCTTTTGACAACATCAAAAGTAAAGACAACAATCTCATATGTAGATTTGCACAGAACATGTGATTTCATTCATAGGAAAGTGAAGCATTAACATGACAAAAGTGTGACTGAAGTAACATGAAGTGAAAATACATAATGAAAATGAAATAACAAAAGACAGAAACAACATTGCTCAGACTAAAATGAAAATACAGGACATGACCCACTCCTATAGATCTAGTATATCTAAGCAGCATCATCTTCAGGAGCTTGAGGACGGGCATGACGCTCAGTTGCAAGTTTATCAATGCGTGTGTCCAAGATATCCATTCTTTCATTCAGCCTCTCAAAGCCATGCATCATGTGGACTTGTAGCTGGGCTATCAAATCCCTAATGGAGGGCTGAACAGCTACACCAACACCAGCATCTCCCGGAGCATCTAGTGGCTCTGACTAGGAGTCTTCATCACCTTCTTCAGCATCTTCTTCATCATCACCTTGATCGTCATCCCCAATGAAGTCTTCATCCTCGGCAGCAGCAGGTGCCTTGCCCTTGAGTTCCCGGGTGACGACTCCATTCACTAGCTTGTATCCCATGCGTGAGGCGGCGGTGATATCAAAACTGTTGCGGGAATTAAGTGAGACACACTCACTGTCTGGAATGGGAATGCCAATAAACTTCAAAAGAGAAGTAATTTGGCAAGCAAAGGGCATGGATCTCCTGGGTTGGTAGAAGCACTTGGTGATCAAGTGAAGCATCAGGAGAGGAAGATTTATTGGTTCACAATTAAGGAAGAAGGTAAACAGTGATTTGTGAACATTTGTGACTAGTTCACGACTGCCATGCTTTGGCGCAATGCATGTGGTGAAGATTTGGTGAATCATGCGGTTGAGTGGAGGGAAGGTGTTGGCATTGAGCTTAGCAATCTCCTTTGTTGTATCATAAGGTTGAAGAGTAAGAAGGGGATAGTAGACAGAGGCGTCTGGATTATGAGCAAGAATATCCGCCCCGGTGTTCGGAATCTGGAGGGCAGTGCTAAAAAGGTTAGCAGTGAGTTTAAAGGGAGTGCCCTTCACAGAGGTGTAGAACCCTTGATCGGAGGAAGATAGGTTGTTGAAGAACTCAGTTACGGCAGTGGGAGAGTATGCCGTATGAGCGTAGAGAAAGACTGTCCAACCCTGGGTATCGAACAGGGGTTGGAGGTTGGGAAAGAGATCGGCCAAGGAGTGGAAATCCACAAAACGTGGAGGAACGAACTTTGTGAATGTACCGTGAACCCGTTTGAGATTGAGACGGGGAGGTACGACCAACTCTGGAAGGCGATCATCCCGGTGTTTGGTCCGACGTTCATCGTGAGCCCTGGATCCTTCGCCGGGCGAGGAGGAGGCGGGACGACGACGTGAGGCCAACTTCTTTGCCTTGGGTGCCATGGAAAGGAGGAGGCACGGATGGAGGAAGGGGAAGAAGTGCTGGAGACAGTGGGAAGAAGAAGGGAGATGGAGGTAGGGTTTCCCGTCCAGAAAGGGGAGAGGATGTATGTGGGAGAGGGAAGGGATGGCTGGGGTGGTGTTGGATGTGGAAAGGGCCGGAGATGCCTATATAAAGGAGGAGGGGGAAGTTTAAAAGGCAATGGCCCACCAAATCTGCCCCAAACGGCGTGTCCGTTGAGCTTCCAAACAGGACAGCCGGCGTCTGTCGACAGACAGATTTGTATCTGTCGACAGATATTGCAGAATATGACCTTGTTGGATTTTTGTGTGGAATTTGAAGTGGAACTCTTGAGCAGTGGTTTTTAACTGATTACCTAAGGTGAATAGATGAAGAATACATATATAAGAACCTATCATATACATGTAGATGTAAAGCCACTTCAACTATCTTAATGGTTCAAACATAATACTGAATTAGCCTGAAGTTGAAGCATGAAGAAAACACTTACGGATATCCAAAAAGAAACACTTTTACTCTTCTTTTTATTAATTAGAGTATAGGACAACACAATCCTCAGTGTGGAGGTGCAAATGATCAAGGAGGGAAATATCTAAATGCCAAGACATTCAAAAACATCAATTACTCATGGGAATTATCACTCAGTGGAGGCTTCACACTATTGCATTATTGTCTTTATTTGCCATTCATTTATGCAATGGGAAAAAGTGGTAATTAAGATAACTTCTCGCCTTTGAACATGAGGGTAGACATTATTCGTGCCCGTACCCCCAGTTACTCAGTGAAAGTGTCCATTATACCGTTGTACAGAGTTGACGAATTAGCCTTTTGACGCGAGGGCAAACATTTGTGATGCCCACTCCCCGGTTACTTAGCAAGACTCATCATTGCTCTGCATTTTTCCAAATTTGTAGTTTTAATTAATGGAATGAAATTGTTTAGAAATAGGTAGCTTTTCTCCAAGTATTGTGTTAATAACCCAAGATCAATATAGTGATTGATTATCTATCAATTGTAAACATTAAGCTCAATGATCATAATACCTTTAAAAAAGAATCATGTTGCCTACATGTAAATAATGAAGAAGAGTTAGGTGTTAAGTTTTTGAAAATGGTGAAATGTTTCCAGAATGATGGAACCTAGACTTAACTTGAGTATTATGTAAAAATCACAAAATTGTTGAAAATTGCTTTAATATCTTATGCACATGATGTGATCAGATATGTAATTAACATCATATAAACACCTTAGACATTTTAAAGAAACCAGCTCAAAGAGGTTTGGATTGAATAGGCTTGGAATGCCAGGTAGAAATGTGTCTGTCGACAGCTAAGTGGAGCTTGTCGACAGGTACACTCAGACAGAGAAATGGGTGTTCAGCTAGTTGTGAGTACTGTGATCTCTGTCGACAAGCCAGGGTGTGTCTGTCGACAGCTACACACAGACAGAGTGTTGGCTGTTCGGGGAGGACAAAATCTGTCGACAGATGCATGGTCGACTGTCGACAGATGCACACAGAGTTCAGAACCTGTGGTCTGTGGATGCCTATCTGTCGACAGGAAGGGAATGAGCTGTCGACAGATCCTTGTTGAAAGCCAGTTTCGAGAAAGAAGGGAATATGAAAAGATCATCCCATGTGAAGGAGTTAATGAACAGCAAGAAGAAATGATTTCCTTCACAATAGCACCCAACTTTTGAACTAGCTCCCCCATAATGTGTGCTCATGAAAAGACACAAAGTTTGATCAATGCAAGCCAATTCAAGCAAGATATGCACACAAGTATTCAGCAGATCATTCATGGAATTGAGACTGTTTTTGGTATTTCCAATTTATGAATTTTTTTTTTTTTTAAATGTGGAGTAATTTGGCTAATGAAATGAGACTTACCCCTTTATCCAACATGAATGTCCCTTCATGGGCTCCAACTACGGGTACTTGGCGGAGAAAATTTTCTCACGCATAATGAAGGTTTCCAAACAAGCCGAACTTGTTTTTCCACAAATCACCATTTGATATACCCCATAGTTGTTGCTTACAAGGAACATCCATCAAGGACTTGGGATATGTGTCACTGAATTTTACATAAGCCTAATTCTCTTCTAAGAGATGTGAACCTATCCTCTGCCAATGGTTTTGTAAAGATATCAGCTAGTTGTTGTTCTGTTGGTATGAAGCTAATTTCCAATTTTCTATTTGCTACCTCATCTCTCAAGAAGTGATGACGAATTTCTATGTTTTGTCCTAGAGTGTTGAATGGGATTTTTGGATAGATTGATTGCACTAGTGTTGTCACATAGGATTGGTGTGCATCCAAGGTCAATGTCGTAGTCACACAACTGACTTTTTATCCACAACACTTGTGTTGCACAACTCCCTGCAGCAACATATTCTGCCTCTGCAGTGGAGAGTGCAACCGAATGTTGCTTCTTGGATGCCCACGAAACCATGCAACCACCAAGCATCTGGCAATAGCCACTAGTGCTCTTCCTGTCAATTTTACATCCAGCATAGTCAGCATCAGAATATGAGATTAAGTTAAAGCTACTCCCTGCCGGATACCAAAGACCCATGTCATGTGTGCCTGAGAGATACCTGAATATTCTCTTAACTGCAATTTGGTGGCTTTCCTTTGGACTAGATTGATATCTAGCACAGAGGCAAACACTGAATTGTATGTCAGGTCTACTTGCAGTAAGATAGAGGAGTGAGCCAATCATACCTCGGAAATGTTTAGCATCTACCGGTTTACCTTTCTCATCACTTTCTAGCTTAATGCTTGTGCTCATCGGTGTTGAGGCAGGTTTTGCAGTTTCAAACTGAAATCTCTTGAGAAGCTCTTTGACATATTTTTCTTGGTTTATGAAGAAGCCATCTTCCATTTGCTTGACCTGCAGACCAAGAAAAAATTGAAGCTCCCCCATTAAACTCATCTCAAATTCACTGTGCATATGATGTGAGAATTCTTCACACAGTGATGGGTTAGTAGAGCCAAAGATTATGTCGTCCACATACACTTGAACAACAATGATGTGTGTGCGAACTTTCTTTGTAAAGAGGTTTGGTCTACTTTACCTCGTGAGTAGTTTTTGCTTACCAGAAATTGGCTTAGCCTGTCGTACCAAGCTCGGGGTGCCTGTTTCAAACCATAGAGAGCCTTGTGCAATTTGTATACATGGTTTGGTTTGTCATGAAGTTCAAAGCCAGGTGGTTGAGAGACATAAACTTCCTCTTTGATGTAGCCATTTAAGAAAGCAGTTTTAACATCCATTTGATATAGTTTGAACTTGTTTGAGCATGCATAAGCTAACAAGATTCTGACTGCTTCTAGTCTAGCTACAGGTGCAAAAGATTCTTCAAAATCCACACCAAATTCCTGATTATAACCCTTTGCAACCAGTCTAGCCTTGTTTCTCACCACCTTTCCCTCTTCATTTAGTTTATTCCTAAAGACCCATCTTGTTCCAATTACAGAAATTTCGGGGGTTCTAGGAACTAAACTCCAGACATTGTTTCTTTGAAATTGACCTAGCTCTCATGCATAGCATCAATCCATGAATTTTCGTTTAAGGCTTCTTCAACATTTTTAGGCTCCACTTGAGAGACAAAGGCTAAATGATCCTGTTCAACTATTTGATGAACTTGAGACCTAGTTTGAACTGAATCATTTATGTTACCTATGACATTCTCAAGTGGATGTGCTTTAGAGTACCTCACATTTGTGATTGTTGAAGGACCGGGTTGATCTTGCACTTCAGAAGTCTGTTCTGGAGGAGGGGTGGCTGGAGGACTTCCATGTTGTGGTTCATCCTCGTGTTGTGGATCTTGTGCAGGTACTTCATCTTCATTTCTGAACAGAAGTCCGTCATCTTCATCATTGTACCTGCGTAGATAGCCATTGATTATTGTTGGAACTGACTTAGAGAGTGTGTTTGGTTTTCTTTGCAGTTCTTCATGTGTTGTATCTTCAGTGTCATCTTGAAACCTGTAAGGATTAGGACTATTAGATTTGGTTTGAGATTCATCAAATACAACATGTGGAGTTTCTTCCACTTTTCTGGTTTTAAGATTAAACACTCTATAAGCTCTAGAGTGTTCTGAGTATCCAAGAAAAATACCTTTGTCGCTTTTGGCTTCAAATTTGTCCAGATCAATTTTATCATTGTTATGTATGAACACCTTTGAACCAAAAACTCTGAAGTATCCAAGGGATGGTTTCTTACCTTTCAGAAGCTCATAGGGAGTTTTCTTGAATACCGGTCTTACCATGGCTCGATTGAGAATGTAGCATGACGTGTTTACTGCTTCTGCCCAAAAGGTTCTGGAAAGTTGATTTTCGATCAGAAGCGTACGAGCCATCTCCACCAAGGTTCTATTTTTCCTCTCCACAACCCCGTTTTGTTCTGGAGTTCTTGGGGAGGAGAACAAGTGTTCTATTCCTTGGTTCCTGCAGAAATCAGTGAAGGAGTGGTTGTCAAATTCTCCCCCGTGATCAGTGCGGATGGAGCATATCTTGTGGACATTCCATGCTCAATTTTATTGAAGAATTCTTCAAAAACATTAAGTGCATCATTCTTATGAGCCAGAAATTTCACCCAAGTGAACCTAGAAAAGTCATCTACAATGACAAAACCATACCGTTTGCCAGTGAGACTCAATGTTCTAGTAGGTCCAAATAGGTCCATGTGCAACAGTTCATATGCTTTGGAAGTACTTACCGGTGCTTTCGATTTGAAGGATTTTCGGGTCTGTTTTCCCTGTGCACATGCATCACAGAAATTTTCATTTTTGTTGAATGGAATTTCAGGAAGTCCACTTACAAGTTTGAGCCTCATTATCTTGTGCAAAACATTGTAACTCGCATGTCCAAGCCTACGATGCCACAATGTAAGCTCATCCTGTTTATTTGCTACAAGACATAAATCATTATTTTCTGGATCATCTAAATCAACCATGTAGATGTTATTCATTCTTTTTCCAGAAAATTTGAGACTTCCTGTTTCCTTATCAAGGATTTGACATGAATCTGATTCAAAAACAATTTTATGGCCCTTATCACACAATTGACTTATGCTAAGCAAATTGTGATGAAGACCATCAACTAATAGTACATTATCTATTGAGTTGGAGGCAAACTTACCAACCTTACCTGAGCCGATGATCTGGCCTTTGTTGTTACCTCCAAAGACAACGTGACCTCCGTCTTTTTCCACGAGCAAACTGAATTTTTCTTTATCGCCCGTCATATGCCTCGAGCAGCCACTATCCAGGTACCATTTGTTTTGATTGTGAGCTGCTAGGCATTCCTGCACATGTGGATCAGACAAGAGGTTTTGGTACCCAAATTACTTTGGGTGCCGTTTTATCATTCATGCCAAACAGTAAATGCTTTGGAATCCAGATTTGTTTAAGTTTCTGTTTTAGTGGATTGTTCCAGCATTGTTTTTCATTGTGCCCAATCTTTTTACAGATCTTACATGATGATGGCTTATGAACAACAGTGGATTTTGGATTCTTAGTTGCATGCATAGGCATCTTACCCTTTTGTTGCCTAGTGAACTTAGCCTTAGGAACTTGCTGTTTTGCCTTGGGACATCCCTGTTTGGGGTTTGTAGCAAACTCCTTAAGCTTAGTTGGAACAAATTTGGTAGCCTTAGGTTCCTGGTTTTTGCCCTTGGTTTGATTTTTCCTTTTCCTTGAGGGATTTTGATTGCTAGAACTTGGGATAGGATCAGTGAAATCAGTCAGCAGATTTTTTCCTGTTTCCTTTGGCTTGGGATTTTGAAACCCAATCCCATGTCTAGCAACAAACACATTGGATCCTAAGATTGCATCTAAATTCTGTTTGCTTTGACAAAACTAGATAGATCTTTGTTTTGTCTTTCAATTCCTTTTCAGCTTTTTCCAATTTCTCTTTTAGATCAGTATGCTCATTGTTTAGAGTTTCAAGGAAGTTCATTAGATCATCTTTCTCTTTTTGAACTTCTTGAAGCTTAATTTTATGCTATCCATCTCTTCACTGTGTGTTTGTTCATCTATTTTCATCATGTCAATTACCTTATTCAGAGATTCAATTTCATCATTATTATCAGTTTCATGAACAAGGAAATTAACTTTCTTCTTGAGTGCTTTATTTTCTGATTTCAATTGACAGAATTTTTCAAAAAGGACAGTGTAAGCTTCTTCCCATTCGTAGTAGAAAATGATTCAAAGGAAGAATTTACCTCAGAGGAGTCATCACTCCTTGCCATAAGACAGTGAATCTCTTCATCTCCTGAGGTAGCTTGACTTTTTCGTCATCGTCTTCATCACTCCATGTAGCCAGCATTGCTTTGGCTTTCTTGAAGACGAACTTGTCCTTTTTCAGTTTCTTCTTGAGCTCGGGGCACTCTCCTCTCATGTGTCCCTGCTTCTTGCACTCATAGCACACAACATCAGATTTTTTATTGGACGTGTCAAACCTGTTGGTGCCTTTTTGGAAAGGTTTGGAGTTTCCTGAACCTCTTCTCTTGAATTTTAGGAACTTCTTGAACTGTCTAGTGAGCATGGCCATTTCGTCATTCTCACTATCAGTAGAGGTTTCAGACTCAGAACCTTCCTGTTGGGCACTCTTTTGGAATCTGAAGATACTTGTTGGAAGCCTTCAAGGCAATTGACTTCCTTGGATTCTCTTCAGTTTCTTTTCTTTTTACATTTAGTTCATAAGTCATGAGAGATCCAATCAATTCATCCACTTTCATTGTTGAAAGATTCTTGGAATCCTCGATGACAGTGACTTTGGTGTTCCAAGAGGATGGAAGAGACCGAAGTATCTTCCTCACCAAATCACTTTCTGAGTATTCCTTCTTAAGACCTTTCAATCCATTTATAAGTACCATGAATCTAGCAAACATGTCAGAAATTGTCTCATCACGGTTCATCTTAAACATTTCATATTCTGAGACTAACATGCTTACCTTGGATTCTCTCACCTCAGACGTACCTTCATATATCAACTCGAGCTTGTCCCACATCTCCTTAGCTGAGGTGCATGTGGAGACTCTCGAGTACTCCTTTGGGTGGACCGCGCACTGCATCATGTTGAGGGCGCTCCAGTTGAGTGTCCCTTTTGCAATCTGGTCCTTGGTCCATGTATCTTCGTCTTGAGGCAATCCATATGGTCCTGTTCTGACTATCTTCCACAATTCATAGTTTTGTGCTCGTAGAAACACCTGCATGCGGTTTTTCCAATATGGATAGTCAGTGCCATCAAAGAAGGGTGGCCTGGTCACAGAGTGTCCCTCGGCCATATACCCCTTGGTAGATTCCATTTGACCGTGAATCTCCTGATCGTAAGATCAAATAGATAAAGCAATAAATCGGAGAAACCACGGCTCTGATACCAATTGAAGGGTTGCGGAATTCCCAATATGGTAATCTAGAAGGGGGGTTGAATAGATTACTGTCTCTTAAAAACTATTATCACGTTCTTTTTCTTAAAGCACAGATTATCAAGACAGTATCAAGATCTAAACTATGTGTAGATGATGTAGAAACCTATCTAGCGTGTGAATATGCAACGTGTCTATCAAACATCTATCGTAGAAACGATCAAACCACGAGACACGCAGATTTACGTGGTTCGGAGTACACAACAGTGTATCCTACGTCCACGGCACACACACACACACAGAGTAAACTGCTTATGAGCGAGTTCGGTGACTACAACTCACACACACACGTGTTTTCTGATGTGCACCCACGATCAGAACAACACACACACGTGATCTCAAGCACAAGAGACGCTTGAATCACACAAACACACACACGGTTGATGAGAATTATGAAACAGGAAGAGTTCAGAGTGTAGGAGTAAATCCTGATGTGGAACTCTTCTGAGAACGCCTGGATGGAGTTCAAACTTCGACTTGACTGCTTTGGATTGATGGAGAAGGTTGAATCCACGACGATCTATCTTCAGTACTGCAGGATCAACAGATCTTTCGGTCTCTGCACTGCAGACTTGAAGCAGAGCAGCAGCAACTCTTTTCTCTTGGACTTGGCTTTAGGGTTTTTGGTTGTGGCTGCTTCTGTACGAGATTCTCTTCAAAAGGATGCTTATATAGTTGTGTTTTCATGTGGAGAGTCGTGGGACTTGAAAACACAATCTTGGATATGAAGGAAGGTTTCCGTATTTGAAGATCCTCTGCGTCTGTCGACAGGTGCTGAGTGTCTGTCGACAGATTGCAACAGATTTGCAATAGACAGACTTCAGGTTGCTCTGGCCTGTGGCATCTGTCGACAGGCGACACCTATCTGTCGACAGGCAGAGTCAGTTTTGCCAAAACACAGAACTCTGGCATTTCTGTCTGTGACATCTGTCGACAGGTCTCTGAGCATCTGTCGACAGGTGCTCTCAGTACTTTTCTGTCTGATCACAACTGTGGCATCTGTCGACATATGCCTTTGGGTCTGTCGACAGGTACATGTATACACTGTGATTGTGATCATTTTCTCATGATTTGAGAAGGCTTGGTTATATGCATTTGTACCTACATGATAAAACATGTATAGTTAGGTATAATGAAGACATAGATAACCAAATATTGTATCATGTTAATTGACATGTATGAAACCTCAATTCAACTCATTCATCATTAAAAACATTGTTTGACTTTCATTTATCACTTAAAGTGTGAATTCACTTAGTTTCCAGAATATGAACCCAACAGGTATCAGTGGAATATATCAACATTAGATGGTGCAGATTGAGACATACATAAATGACAATTCAATTCCAATAATATGCAACGGAATATGGAACAAATACTTGTAATCACATCATACTCAAACGTTAAGTCTTAACATAAAAGAAAGATAACAATAGTCCAAATTATTACATTCCATAATCTCGAATGCATAAATAAGTACAACTTTTCCTCACATACAATATCACTCTAGATCTCTCAAGTAATCACTACACCTCCACGTCCTCACGCTCCGAGTCAGTGTGCACTAACTCATGAGAATCCTCTGTCTCTCCTGAAATGTTAAGCAAGTATGAGTCTACAACACCTAACAAGTCACATGAAAGATAGTTCGTGATATTACATATATAATAGATTTAAAACATGGTAACATATGTCATTCACATCATTGATATCATATAACTCTTCCTACTAACATGGTTCTAAGTCATTTTGCATTCAATCTTTACATAGCATAGTTGTGAAAACGAAACATTTCATATATCATGTAGCCTATGTCTTTTATTATAACATTAAAATTAAACATGTTTCTATAGCATAGCATGTAATCGATTTCATGGACATAAGTTCAATGTCATGTAGGATGTAACATTTTCAAGAAAAGCTTTATCCAACCTTATGCAATCACTACGCCAAATTGGACTTTTAGCAGCCATTTTACTAGCAGCCAATTTATATTTGCTACTAATTAACAGCATTATAAAAAAATTTGCTACTAATAAGCCCACTCAAGAGTTAAAGTAACTATTACATTTAATAGTAATATTATTAGCTGCTAATTGACAACAATTTTTAGACATTAGCTACCAAATATCAAAATTGGGTGACTAATACCTTTAGTAGCATATTTTTTAGTTGTAAATTCTTTTTGGAATGACAAATTTGGGGGGAAGTGAAATATATTCAAATCTTCACTCCCGCACTAACTTTTCCAGAAACCTCCTTGTTGAATACGCCAGCGCCCCACCCCTGCGTGCGGCGCTCTCCACCCCGCAGTCTGCCTCCGTGACCCCCGCCCCCTCGCGCCGCGCCTCTACCCTGTCGCGTCCCCCCTGCATCACGTCCTCGCCAGCCACGCCCGCCCAGGCCTCGCCAGCACTGTGTCAGCCAGCCGATGCCCCCGTGAGCGCCCCTGGCTGCCCAGTCTCCGTGAAACCCTACCCTCACTGGCCATCGTGAAAGCGCCCACGCCCCAGGCCGCCCTGCGCTCGGCACCGTCGCCCACGCCTGCACCTGCCGTCGCACCGCGCCAGCGCCAGCGCCATCACCTGTGCTCACCCCACCACGCTCTGCCAGCACCAAAGCTGCCTGCCTCTGCGCCGACTGGCCCCGCGACCCAGCACCACGGTGCCTCTTCCGTGACCGCATGTGAATGGCAGTGACCAGCCGGCCAGCGCCCTTGCATTGGGCTCCCCTTGATGCCATCATACATCCCTGTTTAATTCTACCTAGCTAAACTCTGCACATTATTCCAAAAGCATCTATATATTTGCTTGGTGAATTTTAAACTCTGCAATCTCTATGAATTGCAAAAGCATCTATATATTTGCTTGGTGAAGCCCTTAGCAGAGGGTTAAAGAATGTGCAGGTTTCTGCGCCCCTTATCCCTTTTGCTGGTCCGAGGCATTGCTCGGCTATCTCTCATCTGCTGTTTGCCGATGACACCTTAGTCTTTTGCAACGGTCGGAAATCTAATATCTTGAAGTTGCTAAGCTTTCTTCGGAACTATGAGCAGTCTTCTGGCCAGAAGATTAATGTGGCTAAGAGCAGTTTCCTCCTATCTCAAAAGGCTCCTCTTTCTGTGTCCAAGAGATTCTCTTCCTTAACAGGTTTCCACCAGCAGAAGGAGTGTTTGCGTTATCTTGGAGTCCCTATAAGATGTGGTAGAACAAAGTTGCTGATTATAAGTACCTTATTGACAAGGTAAATGCTAAATTGAATTCTTGGAAATCTAAATTCCTCTCTCAGGCTGGCAGGGTTACTCTCATTAACTCTGTCCTCTGCGCTATTCCTATCTACACTGCGGCTGCCACCTCCATTCCTAAGTCTGTGGTCAATTACATTGAGAAAGCTTGTGCTAACTTTCTTTGGAACGGGGCTGATGGGTCTCGCCGAAGACACTGGATCTCTTGGGACACTATTCATCGGCCTATTTCTGAAGGTGGGCTTCATATTAGAAGTCTTTGGCATTTCCAACTTGCTCTTGCTACTAAACTTCTCTGGAATATTTACCATGATTCTTCCATGTGGGCTAAATATGCTAGAAGCAGATTTAATCTTCTCAGTGGGGTGCCCTCTCCTAATTCTCTTCCCCATGGCATGTCTAGAGCGGCTTTCACTATTGCCCGGGAAACTATTTTCAAGAACTCTAGATGGATCATTGGGGATGGTAGAAAAGTGGACTTCCTGAACCACGTGTGGCTTGGGCAAGGCCCCCTCTCTGATTTATTATCTACCCCCTACAGCGGCCCTCCCCTTACCGTTCGAGAGGTCATCCGGGATGTTAACCATCCTGCGCGCCTTCTGGTCACCTGTCATGGTCTCCTTCAGAACGTCAAGCTTCTACCCCAAGAGGACTGCTGCGTTTGGACTGCCTCCTCCAATGGTGTTTTCACTACTTCATCGGCTTACAACATTCTCTCTCAGCATGGGGTGAAAAGACATGTCTTACAGCGTCTCTGGCATCAGACTTTCTACAGGCGTGCTTCCTTCTTCTGCTGGAAATTATTATACCGTGCCATCCCTGTTGACTCTCGTGTTTCTGATCAGGGGTTTCCCCTTACTTCCCGCTGCTCGTGCTGCGCCTCCCCATCGTCTGAAGATCTTAACCACTTGTTCATTGACAGTGATTTGGCGCGCAGCTTGTGGGGGTGGATCGCTCCCATCCTGGTCCTTAATGTGGCTACCTATGATAACATCACAACCCGGCTCTGGACTTTACTGCGTCAGTGCAATACTTCTTCGCCGTCTGGCTTTGTTTCCCTTTATGCTGCTATTCTGATTCTCTGGGAAATCTGGCGCGCCCGTTGTTCCATGAGGTTTGAGGGCAAGCGCCGAAGTGTTAGTCGCATTACTCACCATATTCATTACTTGGTTAGCTCGTCTCTTGACCAACAAGAGTTTACTAGCTTTCGCACTGATCCTCATCTCAAGGCTCTCCAATACTTTGGCTTGTTCCCTTCGTTTAAGTATGCTTCTATCAAGATCTTCAGATGGAAACCTCCTGACTATGGATTAGTTCTTCATGTTGATGGTGCCAGCAAAGGCAACCTGGGGTTATGTGGAGGTGGTGGGTGCATCAGGGACTGCTCCTGTAATTTTCTCTTTGCTTTTGCTCATTCCTATGGAATTGGTGGTAGCTTGATGGCGGAGGTGCGTGCTCTGCATGACGGTCTTCAGCTGGCCTTCGAGTTTGGTTTCGTGCTGACTACGATTTGTTCTGATTCTCAAATTCTTGTTAACTCTTTGAGGTCGGGGAAGCCTCCTTCCTGGGATTGTATGCGCTGGTGGCGGGCTGCTTGTTCCCTGTTTAAAGCTGCTAATTCTCGTGCATTCCATGTTTATCGCCAGCTTAATCAGGTGGCTGATGCTCTGGCCAATGTGGGTTGTCTTAGTGGAACAAACCAAGTTTTCTTTTCCTCCTCCTCCTTGCCTCGTGTTTGTAAGGGTCCGCTCACTTTGGACCGGGCTGGATTACCTTGTATCAGGTTTTGTTAGCTGGGGAATGCCCCTGTGCCACTGTACCTTTATCCTTTTATATGCTTAGGCCCAGGTTGCCCTCACCAGTGGAGTGAGAACATTCTCCCCTTCTGGGGGGGGGTGCACTCTCCTGGTTTGAGGCCCTGAGGACCTCTTTTTTTTAAAAAAAAAATAAATAAAAAAAATTCTTGGATTGCAGATTGTGAGATTTATTATTTTTTAGATGTTCATGTCGTGCCTCCCCCACAGCGGGAGATTTGGATCATCTTCTAGCGAGGAGTGAGATAGCAACCTCACTTTCGTCTATTTTTAATGCAATTTTTATAAACATAGCTACTAGGAATAAAGACATTATAATTGCCTAGCTGAGAAATATGATTCAGGACTCTAAGCTCATCAATCCCTTTCATTTTATTTTTCTTTAATCCTCCATGCTTATTTTTTTTGGAAGTATGGAAATCTAGATGTATTATCAGGTTTGATAACATGTAATTTAGTGCGCTCCCGCTATATTGTTTTTAAGAGTCTTTGCTTAAATTTTTAAAAAAAAAACATGACAGTTTCCATTGTTGAGCAGATCAATGAAAGTATTTGTTTGTTGTTTAGATGATAGTTCATTTTCATCATGAAGAGAAATTGATCATCAACATGTTTTCATTCATTTTACTTGCTTGAGTTTCTGATTGTTTTGTAGTCTTGTATTTTAGAACAATATTTTTGCTTTTGGTGGTCTAACTGGAGAAGTCCTTATATGGGATATTGAAGTAGCACTTCTGGTGAACAAATTAGTTGATACACTGGGGGATGAAAATTCAAATGGAACTACTAGTTCAGGAAATATTGGGCTTCCTATCACAAGTCTACGATCAATTAATTCCAGCAGCAATATTTCAACTCATGCTATCTAATGCATAGATTGTCCTATTGTTGTAAAAGGTCATAAGGAATTTGCCTATGCTTTGGTGTTGAATGGTAGTGGAACACTAGTATTTGGTGAATTGAGAAGGTGCGTTCTAAGTTTCCTTTGTCTCTTAGTTGGTGATGTTGTCACTCTAGGTTTTGGCCATTGTGTCAACTTCTAGCATGTTTTACTATATTGTCATATTAATCTATGTATTTAGGCTTAGGTTTATTCCCTTTTGTTTTATGGTTCTTCCTGTACCATATGTTTTGTGTACTATATAATATCCTCATGTTTCTAAAACTTTATATACTTTGTCTTGATTGATTTTTTTTGTTATCTTTATGTACAACATAAACAAAGAGATGATGTAGGAAATACTTTGTCTTGACTGATCAGCAAAAAATAATTGAAAATATCAGGTAAAAATTTTAATTTCTACCATCTTGCATGCAAATTTGTTTAATGATGTATAGAATAAACTTCTTTGCTTTGTTTTTTTTTTTAATCAGTCATATGAGGGTAATACATTGTTTTCCATTCATTCATCTGCTTCAAGTCATGAAGTACGACGTCTTAATGTGAGAATTATGACTATTTTTATGCATATTACTTGATAGAATTCTCTTTTTTTAATAACATTTAATTTTATCCAACTAATGAATTAAGTCAGAACTCCCATCCAATACTCTCGTAATTTTTTTTCAAAAAGGACAACACAATTACATAGTGAAGTACATATTTTACATGCCACTATTGTTATGGAACCATATTTTAAAGTTCTTATTGAATGAATTATCTTGTTATCTACAGGTGCAATGAGGATTAAAGATAAGGGGAAGAAATGATGACAATTTGAATGTTCAGGTAAATACAACTCTTAATGTTATTGTTTGTTAGTATATCATGATCAAAAGTTCTTTTTCTTCTTTTTTTTTTGGCAAGAAAAAGCCATGGTTTACTTAAAGAGTTTCAAAAAGTTTTTTGTCAATGTGACTCTTGCTAGTATTAAAAGTAAAGATCCTTTAAAGAAGGTTGGAGGTTGACTTAGGATGTGAATACTGGGAAGTGGCTATAAATGTTGTTCTTGTTTATAATGAATCTCTTCTAAGGCCATATGAATAATTCAAGACAATTTGAGATGCAATTGGGGCAACTATTGCTTGGCTTTTTACTCTTATATGTCTATTCAATTGTACATATTTCAATATTAATAATGTTATCAATTCTATGCTAAATATGTCTTTTCTCTTGCAGGTCATTGAGGCAAAAGAATGATCTACATGAAGGCAGCTTGAAATGGAACATTTTGTCATCTTTTTTTTCTTTTCTCCTTTGGACATTTTATGATGACCATGTCAGAACCACCTACATTTTGGATGTTCATTGAGACAATGTTTGGAAAACATATTTTACTCTTTTGCATTCATCATTTCTAAAAATGTGTGATGTCTTATAAAAATGGATATATATGATGCCTTTTTTGTGGAAATGGAATAGATATGTACGATGTTTTGTGGTGTGTTTTTGCCAATGAATTATATCTGTTGTGGAAAGATTTATCGAATACACAGAAGAATGTACATTTTCATATATTTGTATACATGTAGTGTTATATAATCAACTACAGTGATAATTTTTAATGTCACTATTATAAACTTTTAATAGCAAATATATGTGTTAGTATATGTTATTATTTACACTTTTAGTAGCAATTATGTTTGTTGTTAAAATATCTATTACTAGCCAAATATGCCCTTTCAATAGCTATCTAAATTGCACATATCTAATCTTCAAAAGCAATAAGAAATGCTGCTAATGAGAATAGTGACAAATATGTTCTAATTTTAAAAGAATAAATAATAGCTATTATATTAGCTTCTAATGGTATATAACGGAAGCAATTATATTTGCTATAACAAATAAAAATAATAGCCAAAAGATTAGCTACCAATACTAAACATATTTAGCGGCAATTTTAAATGCTTCTATTGCTAGTTATTGCAGCCATTTAAATGGTTATCAAAAGGTTTTGCGACACTTAGACAACAAATAGACTACAATTGTGCATATTTATAACAGCATTTATAAGTGTCATTAAAGATTCCTTTTAGCAGCCATGATTGTGAATGGCTGCTATTTACTTTTAGCGACAGGACTTATAACAGCCAACTTGTAGATGGTTGTTAAAGAGTTTTAGTAGCAATTATTTTAGCTATAGCAGCATATAAAATCACTACTAAAAATCACATTTGTTGTAGTGAATATGCAATTAGTTAACATGTAGCATGTAATCATTTATACATGTGGCAATTATTACATATAACAAGTGACATATAATTCATGTAGCATGTAAAAAAATTGACATGTAGATCATGTAGCATGTAACATGTAGACATTTTTTGTGTAGACATTTATCATTTAATTGCCAAAACATAGCCCACACTATTATAGAGATCAGTAGTCATATAGTCATTCACTTATCACCTAGGCAAAGCAGTGATGAAGTCATGGTATTTGCGCAAAACCGAGGAAAGCTCTTCCCACCTTAACCAGTAGAACTTGTCTACCTCGAGGATTTCAATCCGTTGCCCACGGATTCAGTAGGTCATTTTCATGTAGGTGAACCATTACCATAGGGGCATTCCATGGTGTAGTTCCTTGTAGGAAATCTCTATCATAGCAATGTCTTTATTGGCCATTTCATTTCAATATATGCACTAACCTGAATAAAATTATCACTCTACATTTTCATGCATTTCTATCATGCTTCTTCATGCATTAAACATAATATCATGCAAATTCAGATTTTTCTCAGTTTCTGAAATCAACCACATTGTTTAACAGAAACCTATCGTGGTACTATTCATATCATATCCACTCATGTAACACCCCGGAAATTTAGTAATTGGAAAATTAGAAATAAATTGAAAACGATAAATTCAATATTAGTAAAATAGCAAAAGCATACATGCCATTATCGTACATACAAAAACCCATTAGAAAATTTCATAAAAACTATAGTTCAACTCTAAATAATACTCCCTAATGACCCATGAAGAAATTCGTGCAAAGGAAAATCGTATAGTCTAGGTTTAAGACGTTTTGCGACTGAGTATCGTAATCAGGGAATAAGTCGGGATGTCATTATCACTCATACTTAGATGAGTTAGAAAATTAAATAAAAATCATAGATGGACTTCAAATAATACACTATAATGATCCATAAAGAAATTTGGGTCAATAAAATCCATTTTGGGTATATTGAAGAGTTAGTGTGACTTATTATGGTAATTAGGAAATAAGCTGAACAACCCATTATCAGGTGTATAAATGAGATCATAAACTAAATGAGAAATTTATGGTGGACTCCAAACAATATGTGGGGATAGTCCACAAAAGAAATCAGATCAATGGACAACTCATGACCCTTGACCAAATTCAAGTATGAAAATAGTAAATAAATAACTTCCGTATTATCAGAATGATAGAACTTACGTACCACTACCGTATATGAGAAAACACATCGACAAATTCCGTAAAAATTATAAATCAACCCCAAATATTATCCTTATGTGTTCCATGAAGAAATTCGTGCAACGAAAAATCTGATTCGCCAAGTGTGCGTCACACGAGACTAACTACTCAAATTAGGAAACCAAGTCGTAAAATTGTTAATGCGGAAAAATAACCTGACCATAAATCAAATAAACATGTTGGAGAGACTTCCAACATCATGTATAATGACCCATTAATAAGATTTGGCCAATGGAGCACCTTTGGCCGAAGGATAAAAATTGGAACAAGAAAATAGACAGAAATTCGTGTATGTAATTATGCAATAATTAGGGAGGGCAATTTAGGGTTAAAATTAGGGTAATTAGTCATGCAAGGTAAGTCAAAACCGGACCCAACCCTAAGAGGTGGTTTCCTAAACTATTGCCACTCTAATTGGGTGAGAGAATTCCAAAACATGGATTCGCAGCCCCTTTCCTAGTCCCATTAGGACATGTAAATACAGCCTAAATCTATAAGAACTCGTCACTAAACTCTTGGGGAAGGTTTGGCAACGAGTTGAGGTCGTTTGTAGGTGGGCTAGGGCTTCATAAGAGGAGGAGAAAGGCTGGGAATCAGAGCTTCATCCCCTCCATCCTCTGTTGTGTCTAGAACGACGACATCTCTTAGTTCTTCATAAAGGTAGGTGTTCTCGGGCCAAGATTAAATAAAACCAATACTATCTTGTAGAGCTTCGAGTCTAGGTTCATTTGCACTTGATTTGCCTAATTTTCATGGAGTATCCATTGAGTATTAGTCGTTTTCCCTAAGTCACGCACAATTAGGGCTTTTAATGTTTTTCTTATTAAGCACATGATTCGAGACCGAATTAGACTAAACACCCATCATGAAGGTTATGCTACTAGTAGTCCTCGTCATGTTTTGTGTTGAACACTTTGTCTAAAAGTCATTAGATAGAGATTTATAAGCACGGAAAGAGAGCCGCTGCATGATACTATGTTTTTAGGTTGCACTTGTCATCTACGTTCATCATGTTTTTCACCAGATTTGAGACCAAATTAGGTCAAACCCCCAACACCAAAGTTCGTCTACTAGTTGTCCTGGTAATCTTTCATGTTAGACAATTTGTCTAAATATCATTAGATAGATAGACATAAGCATGATAAGATGAGCGGTTGGTTTTCCTATTTTCTTGGGTTAAGCTAGGAATCGTGTCTGGTCCAGGCGACGCGAATCTAGCGCCTGGTATCGCGTCGGCCTGGTCCGTCGCGATCCAGTAAAAGACATCCATGAGGTGCGACGTGATTCTCGCGCTGACCGGTCAACGGTCGTGTGAGACTTTGCGCCGCGTGGGAGTCTGTGCCCGGTCTGAACCGCAGCGCGATCCCCGGACGCGTTTCATGTAGTTTTCCAGCCCAACATATTATTCAATGATTACTCATTAACGCGTCGGGATGACCCGATGCAATTCACTTTTAAAGACGGCCAAATAGGCCTACGCGATTCAGTTTTCTGCACCGTTTGACCTGTTTACCTGTATACTGTTTTGGAAAAACATCCACTGTGTTGGACGCTATTCACAGATCGACCCGAGACTGTACTTTTTGGCCAGTCAGTTAGCTTGTTAGTCTTTTTAGTCTATCAGCATGTGCATGGTGTTATATAGTATGCACTGTTCTAAAAGCAATCAACCCATTGAAAAATGGTAATGATATGAATATGAATCTAATTTGTAACATATGATTTATGCACATTGATTATTGCCTTGTGATCTAGCTTGATGCAAAATTGACATGATAAACATATGATATGAATATATGGATGAACACATGTTAGCGTAGACGTGTTTAGTTAAAGTGTTTCATCATGGTTTGTATATGAGTTTCCTTAAGTTATATGCTTTCCGATGTTTCAATTATTTGTTCATATTGCATACATGTTAGGAATGATCCGTGACACATCACTTGCACTTTTGCACGAACAGGCACACCTTTCTTGAGGAATTGGGAGCTCTCTACCGGTCATTCCGAATCGGCAAGACTAGCGATCCTTTCCTTAAGACCTTTGTATGTCTTCGTTCTCTATGGATTTCCACATAGAGGCCGAGCTGGTTGTACCATGAAGTACCTTGGACATAGAGAGCACATGTTCCATGTACGATCTGACATTAGTCATCCTCATGTCAAGACATTAATGAATTATGAAACATAAGATACGTCGTTATACTGCCCATTTGATCTCTTGAGCTTTTATCATACCATGACTCTATGATTGATCATGTCTTTATTACTATGAGCATGTCATTGAATCTCTGTGGCCATAATATGAATATGTTTGTTTGCATAGTACGGGACTTCGGTCCATTTGACTAATGTCTGTGCAATAGGGGCCCTATCTGGTCCTGGGGAAGAGTGCCCCAATGTACTTCTAAACTGCGTGAGTATGGACTTGTGGTTCTTGGCATTGCACTGATACGATATGCAAGATTTGTGTGAATGTGCCTTTGTTTGATATGATATGATACATTTGATTTGATATGATATTTCTGATCACGTGAATATGTGATATCCATGTGAATATGGCCAATTCATTTTGATATGCTTCTACTCTTGAATTACCTGTCCATTGTATATGCAACTCGATATTTGATTTGATATGACATTCGTTCTATTCCTCTATTCAACTTGTTAGAAAAGCATGCATTAGCATTATCATGTTCATGTGGATATCTGCCTATTTAAAATGTTAATCATGTATATTAGTGCCCGGACAATATTGAGATGTAAATCCCACTGAGCTAGTTCGCTCACCCTATCATCCTGTCCGCTTAAGGTAGTGATGAGAAACCAGAGGAGTCAGATAGGGCAGGGCAAGAGTGATGAGCACCCGACATTGACAAGATGAAGTATTAGGAATAGATATTTGAGTAGTCTATGTATTAGTGAAACATTTTCATTTGAATAAGGGACCCTTTAGTTGGTTCTTCTTATGTAAGGTTGTAACTAGTGAAATGAAATGGAATAAAGCATACTTTTGGTGGCAATATTATGGTCTCAAATGGGTTATTGCATTTAAATTATGACTCTGCGCTATTCAAATGTGATACGTCTATTTGTATCGTTCATGTCATCCGGTATTTATTCCGCTATTAAATATCAGGGCGTGACAGTTGGTATGAGAGCCTGGGCTTTCCTTATGTCCTAGGCAATCAGGAATGATAGGATAAGTGTCATTAGAACCCTCAGCTTGTGTGAAGAACTCTATACCTACCTGGTGAGATTGGGTAGAAACATGGGCTAAGTCCAAAATCTTATTTAGTGACTAAATATTGTAAGATTGCAAGGTATTTAGAAGAAGTAAAGAAGACTGACCGTATGATAATTTATTTTTGAAGAAACATCAATAAACAGCAATGAAGGATATACCTACACCATCTATGGATGGACAGAGATCGGTCCAAAGATTACCTAAAGCATTACGACAAGCTGCTCAACTGTTAGAGGATGCCCTAATAATGGCTAAGGGAGATACAAATGGAAAGGAATGGTCTATGGATGACAAAGGATTTGGCGATACTAATAAGAAAGAATAAATTACAACCACAGGAAACTCCAAACCTACAGCCAGAGAGAAACGGCCCAACAACAGTAACAGATCGCACAAGAGCAAGAAGAGCATGAATAAACTAGTTCCCGCTATTGTAGAAAGATGCCAGCATTGCAACAAAATAAATAATCAGTTTGAGGAGTGTTGGAAATTTCAGGACAAATGTTTCCGTTGTGGCAGCCAAAACCACAAGGTTAAGGATTGCCCTAATGAGAAATCAAGCTCAGGGAATAAATGGACGAACAAACTAAGGAAGGAGGTATGAGAGAGGTATTCTTTCTAACTCACTTTTAATTGACCCTGAAGTTACATCATCAATCAATCATTATATTATGAGCAATTCACAAATAGATTCTTCGTAAGGATAGTTTATAAACACATGATAATTTGGGGACCAAATTCTTTTAAGTGGGGGAGGATGTAACACCCTGAAAATTCAGTAATTGGAAAATTAGAAATAAATTGAAAACGATAAATTTAATATTAGTGAAATAGCAAAAACATACGTGCCATTATCGTACATACAAAAACCATTAGAAAAGTTTATAAAAACCATAGTTCAACTCTAAATAATACTCCCAAATGACCCATGAAGAAATTCGTGCAAAGGAAAATTGGATCGTCCAAGTTTAAGGTGTTTTGCCACTGAGTATCATAATCAGGGAATAAGTCAGGAAATCATTATCACACATACTTAGATGAGTCAGAAAATTAAATAAAAATCATAGATCGACTTCAAATAATATCCTATAATGATCCATAAAGAAATTTGGGTCAATAAAAGTGATTTTGGGTATATTGAAGAGTTAGTGTGACTTATTATCATAATTAGGAAATAAGTTAGACAACCCATTATCAGGTGTATAAAATGAGATCATAAACTAAATGAGATATTTATGGTGGACTCCAAACAATATGTGGGGATAGTCCATAAAGGAAATCAGATCAATGGACAACTTATGACCCATGAACAAATTCAAGTATAAAAATAGTTAATAAATAACTTATGTATTATCACAATGATAGAACTTACGTACCACTATCGTACGTGAGAATACACATCGGAAAATTCCATAAAAATTATAAATCAACCCCAAATATTATCCTTAAGTGTTCCAGAAAGAAATTTGTGCAACAAAAAATCCGATTGGCCAAGTATGTGTCACACAGGACTAACTACCCAAATTAGGAAACCAAGTCGTAAAATTGATAATGTGGAAAAATAACGCACCATAAATTAAATATACATGTTGGAGAGACTTCCAACATCATGTATTAGTGACCCATTAACAAGATTGGGCGAATGGAGCACATTTGGCCCAAGGATAAAAATTGGAACAAGAAAATACCCAGAAATTCGAGTATGTAATTATGCAATAATTAGGGAGGGCTATTTAGGGTTAAAAGTAGGGTAATTAGTCATGCAAGGTAAGCCAAAACCGGACCCAACCCTAAGAGGTGGTTTCCTAAACTATTGCCACTCTAATTGAGTGAGAGAATTCCAAAACATGGAAGGGCCAAGCAGATTTTCGCAGCCCCATTCCTCATCCCATTAGGACATGTAAATACAGCCTAAATCTATAAGAACTCGTCACTAAACTCTTGGGGAATGTTTGGCAATGAGTTGGGGTCGTTTGGAGGCGGGCTAGGGCTTCAGAGGAGGAGGAGAAAGGCTGGGAACCGGAGCTTCATCATGTTCCTCTGCTACGTCCAAAACGACGACATCTCTTAGATCTTCATAAAGGTAGGTGTTCTCGGACCAAGATTAAAGAAAACCAATACTATCTTGTAGAGCATCGAGTCTAGGTTCATTTGCACTTGATTTGCCTAATTTTCACGCAGTATACATTGAGTATTAGTCGTTTTTCCTAAGTCACGCACAGTTAGGGCTTTTAACGTTCTTCTTATTATGCACATGATTTGAGACCGAATTAGACTAAACCCCCATCATGAAAGTTATGCTACAAGTAGTCCTCGTCATGTTTTGGGTTGAATACTTTGCCTAAAAGTCATTAGTTAGAGAGTTATAAGCATGGAAAAAGAGCCGCTGCATGATACTGCCTTTTTGGGTTGCACTTGTCTTCTATGTTCATCATATTTTTCACCAGATTCGAGAACGAATTAGGTCAAACCCCCATCACCAAAGTTCGTCTACTAGTTGTCTTGGTAATCTTTCATGTTGGATATTTTGTCTTAATATCATTAGATAGATAGATATAAGCATGGTAAGAGGAGCAGTTGGTTTTCCTGCATTTTTGGGTTAAGCTAGGAATCGCGTCTGGTCCAGGCGACGTGATTCCACCGCCTGGTATCATGTCGGCCAGGTCCGACGCGATCCAGTAAAAGGCATCCACGAGGTGCGACGCGATTCTCGCGCTGAAGGGTCAACGGCCGCGTGAGACTCTGCGCCGCGTGGGAGTCTGTGCCCGGTCTCAACCGCGGCGCGATCCCCGAACGCGTTTCATGCCGTCTTCCCGTCCAGTGTATTACTTAATGATTATTCATTAACGTGTTGGGATGACCCGACGTGATTCAATTTTCTGCACCGTTTGACCTGTATACTGTTTTGGAAAAACGTCCACTGTGTTGGACGCTATTCACAGACCGACGTGAGACTGTACTTTTTGGCCAGTCAGTTAGCTTGTTAGTCTTTTTAGTCTATCAGCATGTGCATGGTCTTATATAGTATGCATGGACCTAAAAGCAATCAACCCATTGAAAAATGGTAATGATATGAATATGATTCTAATTTGTAACATATGATTTATGCACATTGATTATTACCTTGTGATCTAGCTTGATGCAAATTTGACATGATAAACATATGATATGAATGTATGGATGAACACATGTTAGCATAGACGTGTTTAGTTAAAGTGTTTCATCATGGTTTGTATATGAGTTTCCTTAGGTTATATGCTTTCCGATGTTTCAATTATTTGTTCATATTGAATACAAGTTAGGAAAGATCTGTGACACGTCACTTACACATTTGAACGAATAGGCACACCATTCTTGAGGAATTGGGAGCTCTCTGCTGGTCATTCCGAATCGGCAAGACTAGCGATCTTTTACTTAAGACCTTCGTAAGTCTCCGTTCTCTATGGATTCCCACATAGAGGCCGAGTAGGTTGTACTATGAAGTACCCTAGAGATAGAGAGCACATGTTTCGCGTATGATCTGACATTAGTCATCCTCATGTCAAGACATTAATGAATTATGAAACATAAGATACGTCGTTATACTGCCCATTTGATCTCTTGAGCTTTTATCATACCTTGACTCTATGATTGATCATGTCTCTATTACTATGAGCTTGTCATTGGAACTCTGTGGCCATAATATGAATATGTTTGTTCGGCACAATACGGGACCTCGGTCCATTTGACTAATGCCTGTCCAATAGGGGATATGTCTGGTCCTAGGGAAGAGCGCCCCAACGTACTTATAAACTGCGGGAGTATAGACTTGTGGTGCTTGGCATGACACTGATACGATATACAAGATTTGTGTGAATCTGCCTTCGTTTGATATGATATGATACGTTTGATTTGATATGATATGTCTGATCACATGAATATGTGATATCTATGTGAATATGGCCAATTCAATTTGATATGCTTCTACTCTTGAATTACCTGTCCATTGTATATGCAACTCTATATTTGATTTGATATGATGTTCGTTCTATTCCGCTATTCAACTTTTTAGAAAAGCGTGCATTAGCATTATCATGTTCATGTGCATATATGCCTATTTAAAATGTTAATCATATATATTAGTGCCCGCACAATATTGAGATGTAAATCCTACTGAACTAGTTCGCTCACCCTATCATCCTGCCCTCTTCAGGTAGTGATGAGGAACCAGAGGAGTCAGATGCGGCAAAGCAAGAGTGATTAGCACCCGACATTTAGAAGATTAAGTATTAGGGATTGATATTTGAGTAGTCTGTGTATTAGTGAAACATTTTCATTTGAATAAGGGACCCTTTAGTTGGTTCTTCTTATGGAAGGTTGTAACTAGTGAATTGAAATGGAATAAAGCATACTTTTGGTGGCAATATTATGGTCTCAAAAGGGTTATTGCGTTTAAATTATGGCTCTGTGGTATTCAACTGTGATACATCTATTTGTATCATTCACGTCTTCCGGTATTTATTCCGCTGCAAAATATCGGGGCGTGACAGTTGGTATCAGAACCTAGGCTTTCCTTATGTCCTAGGCAATCAGGAATGATAAGATAAGTGTCATTAGAACCCTCAGCTTGTGTCAAGAACTCTATGCCTACCTGGTGAGATTGGGTAGAAACATGGGCTAAGTCCAAAATCTTATTTAGTGACTAAATATTGTAAGATTATAAGGTATGAACAAGAAATAAAGAAGACTGACCGTATAATAATTTATTCTTGAAGAAACTTCAATAAACAACAATGGAGGATATTCCTACACCATCTATGGATGGACAAAGATCGGTCCAAAGATTAGCTAAAGCACTACGACAAGCTACTCAACTGTTAGTGGATGTCCTAATAATTGCTAAGGGAGATACAAATGGAAAGGAAAGGTCTATGGATGACAAAGGAGTTGGCGAAACTAATAAGAAAGAACAAATTACAACCACAGGAAACTCCAAACCTATAGCCAGAGAGAAACAGCCCAACAACAGTAATAGATCTCACAAGAGAAAGAAGTGCAAGAAGAAACTAGTTCCCGCTCTTGTACAAAGATGCCAGCATTGCAACAAAATAAATCTTCAGTTCGAGGAGTGCTGCAAATTTCAGGACAAATGTTTCCATTGTGGTAGCCAAGACCACAAGGTTAAGGATTGCCCTAATGAGAAATCAAGCTCAGGGAATAAATGGACGAACAAACTATGGAAGGAGGTATGAGAGAGGTATTCTTTCTAACTCGCTTTTAATTGATACTGAAGTTACATCATCAATCAATCATTATATTATGAGCAATTGACAAATATATTGTCGGTAAGGACAGATTATAAACACATGTTAATTTGAGGACCAAATTCTTTTAAGTAGGGGAGGATGTAACACCCGGGAATTCAGTAATTGGAAAATTAGAAATAAATTAAAAATGATAAATTCAATATTAGTGAAATAGCAAAAACATACGTGCCCCTATGGTACATACAAAACCCCATAAGAAAATTTCATAAAAACCATAGTCCAACTCAAAATTATACTCCCAAATGACCCATGAAGATATTCGTGCAAAGGAAAATCGGATGGTCCAAGTTTAAGGTGTTTTGCGACTGAGTATCATAATTAGGGAATAAGTCGGGAAATCATTATCACACATACTTAGATGAGTCAGAAAATTAAATAAAAATCATAGATGGACTTCAAATAATATCCTATAATGATCCATAAAGAAATTTGGGTCAATAAAAGTCATTTTGGGTATATTGAAGAGTTAGTGTCACTTATTATCGTAATTAGGAAATAAGTTAGACAACCCATTATCAGATGTATAAAATGAGATCATAAACTAAATGAGAAATTTACGGTGAACTCCAAACAATATGTGGGGATAGTCCATAAAGGAAATCAGATCAATGGAAAACTTAGACCCATGCACAAATTCAAGTATAAAAATAGTAAATAAATAACTTATGTATTATCAGAATTATAGAACATACGTACCACTATCGTACGTGAGAATACACATCGGAAAATACTGTAAAAATTATAAATCAACCCCAAATATTATCCTTAAGTGTTAAACGAAGAAATTTGTCAACGAAAAACCCGATTGGCCAAGTGTGCGTCACACGGGACTAACTACCCAAATTATGAAACCAAGTCGGAAAATTGTTAACGCGGAAAAAGAACCTAACCATAAATTAAATAAACAAGTTGGAGAGACTTCCAACATCATGTATTAATGTCCCAATAACAAGATTGGGCCAATGGAGCACATTTGGCCCAAGGATAAAAATTGGAACAAGAAAATACCCAGAAATTTGAGTATGTAATTATGCAATAATTAGGGAGGGCAATTTAGGGTTAAAATTAGGGTAATTAATCATGCAAGGTAAGCCAAAACTGGACCCAACCCTAAGAGGTGGTTTCCTAAACCTTTGCCACTCTAATTGGGTGAGAGAATTCCAAAACATGGAACGACCAAGTAGATTTTTGCAGCCCCTTTCCTAGTCCCATTAGGACATGTAAATACAGCCTAAATCTATAAGAACTCATCACTAAACTCTTAGAGAAGGTTTGGAAACACGTTGGGGTCGTTTGGAGGAGGGCTAGGGCTTCAGAGGAGAAGGAGAAAGGCTGGGAATCGGAGCTTTATCCCCTTCATCCTCTGCTACATCCAGAACGACGACATCTTAGATCTTCATAAAGGTAGGTGTTATCGGGCCAAGAATAAAGAAAATCAATACTATCTTGTAGACCTTCGAGTTTAGGTTCATTTGCACTTGATTTGCCTAATTTTCAAGGAGTATACATTGAGTATTAGTCGTTCCCTAAGTCGCGCACAGTTAGGGCTTTTTACATTCTTCTTCTTATGCAAATGATTTGATACCGAATTAGACTAAACCCCCATCATGAAAGTTATGCTACTAATAGTCCTCGTCATGTTTGGTGTTGAACACTTTGTCTAAAAGTCATTAGTTAGAGAGTTATAAGCATGGAAAGAGAGCCACTGCATGATACTACGTTTTCGGGTTGCACCTGTCTTCTACATTCTACGTGTTTTTCATGTTGTTAAAGTTCTTCTACTAGTAGTCTTGGTCATCTTTCATGTTGGACATTTTGTCTAAATATCACTATATAGTGAGATATAAGCATGGTAGGAGCAGGGGTTGGTTTTCCTGCGTTTTCGGGTTAAGCTAGGAATCACGTCTGGTCCAGGCGACGCGATTCCAGCGCCTGGCATCGCGTCGGCCTGGTCCAACGTCATCTAGTAAAAGGTGTCCACGAGGTGCGACACGATTCTCGTGCTGACCGGTCAACGGCCGTGTGAGAATTCACGCTGCGTGGGAGTCTGTGTGCAACGACCCACTTCCACCCGATACGGTTATACCAACCCACGTCGGATGAGAGCAAGCCGCTACAGGGGAGAATACCCCAACAAGTAACCAGTGAGCTGAGATATACACAAATATAATTCGATAATGCAACGGAATTTAAATAAATCTTATTCCATCAACTTTTAAATCCACATACCACAGTCTGTATAGTTCAACAAGAGATAACATAAGTGCAATATTTTCCAAATACATAGCCGACTCCAAGTACATTTTATCAAAATTCAATTTCTAATTGTAGCATTACATACTATGAAAGATAAATTACAAGTCTTCAATCACTTGATCCAACTCCACTTCAAATCTTGCTAGCTCCTCCGCTGCTAATTTCCTGAAATGTTTAGCAAGAGTGAGTCTACACAATAGACTCAGCAAGTAACTTAAGATTCAATACATACATGTTTTTTATCAATTAACACAATAAAATTTCAACAGTTAAATCATATATGATCATGCTATAACATAAACAATTTCATTAAACAATTATCTAAACAAATGTAAAACTAAAATCTAAACAAGATCACTAACATCATGGTGTCATTAACATAAGTAAAATACACACTCACACGTTTTAATACTTTATCCAAGTCATTGTAAAGTTGCACAACTAAACCAGGAAAACATATACAAGATAGGTAGCATTCCTAGCATGACTTCTAACCCACTTTACATGCAATCGTAACACCTTACTTCACATATAGCTTGCTGATTTTTATGCAAATTTTATCACATTCATATTACCTTTGCATAGGGATCACTTTTAACTACACAACATAATACTAAACACATGTCCATCCAATAATTCAAACTTCATGAATATGAAAGCATATACTTACATTTTGGGTACTAATAGTAATATCACTTTTAGTATTTGACAATTTGTACATCAACACATACACACACACATTCATACACATCAATAAACAAAATGTCAATTAACACTATGGTCATTTACACTTATACTAATTTCTCATTTCATACAACCATATGATTAACCTTGGCTTTCACATACACTCACTTTTGGTTTTATCACACAATACTTACACACATTTCCCATTATTTCCTCTTTCACATTCACACACTTCTTATCATTTCACTTTTGCACATAACATGTGCCACATTTACACATACCTTGTGCTATGAACACATATCACTTTTCACATCACACTTATGCTTATTTTCACATAATGCCAAGACACAGCCCAAACCACCACGTAGACGATCACATAACACACACATTCACATTCACATACTTAATCACCGGCATAGTGATAAGTCTTAGTTCCTGCAGAAACCGGGGAAAGCCCTTCCCACCATTACCAGTGGAACTTGTCCACCTCCAGGATTTCACAAGACCCTTCGCCAGGGTATAACACTTTATCAAGACCCTTCTATAGGGTATCATATATCACATTGAGCTTTCCCGTAGGGGCATTACTATGGTACAGCTCCAAGCACCTAGGGTGGCAGTGTCTTATGGGCATATTTGTTTATCTTGTCACATTAACCATTTTACACACCTATACCACTTGTTCTCTCACATCCCATGCACACACTCATACATAATTCACACACACATAAGTCCTCATTTACTGATTTTAACCTCACTGTTGCAACTGCCAAATAATCATAATATAGATTTAATCATACTGAAATCTACTGAATCACATCAAGTCACAATTAACATGCTCACATAGTCATTTTTCTCATTAAAAATCCATAACAATACTCACTGTCATCAAAATAACATGAGATTTTAACCACAGACAAATTTCAGGTTTATAATCGCACATGCAATTTTTCAGATTTTTCTGAATCATATTACATTTACAAAAATTAAAACATTCAATTTCATAATTCAATTTAACATGGAACATAACAAAAACATCAGAATTAATAGTTCACAACCTTGATCCTAACATACTCATCATCACAGAAATTTTCCCCTGATTTATTGCACAACACACAATTTACTGGAAACTTTACAAATCCTACGCATGTCTTCTATTTCCAAAACAGAAATTTCAGTAAATCCCACAGTCATGGAAAAATTCTCAAATTTTCGGGGTATGGACTGATACATATACACATGGTATAGAAAAATCTAGGGCATTTAATTCCTCAGGAATCATGTAGACAGTAGGTGAACATGCATAATCCATTTTTCCCACATGTATTTCAATAATTTAACAATCCATGCCATTCACCAAAAAGCACAGAAAATATCACATGCATCCCATGGTGTATTTTACATAACATATATGATTACATTATATCCTCATTCGAAAACACTTCGGAAATTAATCATATATAAGGGAGAACAGTTCATTGTTCTGCCCTGAAGAGCTTAACGGCATAGTCTGGACGCTAATAGCACTTTAACGGCAATATCGTTGGCCGCCAAGCTAAGATCTCGACGGCAATGGCTATTGCCGTCAAGTTCAGGTCTGTGCAAAACACAGACCTGAGCTCCCAACACAAGGAGAAAGGGGGGATCCAGGACGCGAGGAAAAATCCAGAAAAATGCTGGGACCTAGGGCACATGTATAGGATTGAGATCTATAGGTTACTTGCCTCTCAAATAAATCTACAAGATCGGATTAACCTGATGAAGCCCCTCTCGGCCTTGCCAAAAAGGTGTTCAGAAACTCCTTCGATCCTCTTCTCCTGTCGATGTAGATGGCACCTCAGAGCTGGGATATCTTCTTGGATGTATTGGCCGTCCTCCAGACGTTGTAGCTCCTTGGTTTGCACCTCCAGTCGACGGATCAGAGGCCACCAACCTCAGGTCTTATCTTGTTCTCCATAGCTAGGGTTTTCCTTCTCTCCTCTTTGCAAAGAGCCAAAGAGAGCTCTTGGGGTTGCAAGGAGGGTTGGTTTATAGGAGAGAGACCTCTAATCCCACGCAGGGGTGGATGTGAGGCTTTCACAGCTGTTGGGGACAGCTCCCCAATGGCTGGGGTTGCTTGTCCCCGGAATTCCGGGTCTGCTGCGCATGCAGGTCAGAGAAGTAAACGTCCACCTATGTGGACGGCTACTTAAGTCTTGGCGTCCATCGCTATGGACGCCTAAATATAATGGGCGTCCACCCATGTTGACGCCAATTGGCCCTCCTGCCAGAACTTAAAATCATGCAGAAATCATGTTCAACATATACATATATACATACAATGTATGTAACATAGTATACACACTATCACACCATGCATTCAAACCATATTTACCATATAATTATTCACATGCATACATAAGCACAACTAGCTAATACGTACGTAGATATCTACCTATGCGTACATGATGTTTTACATAAGCATGACTCAACATGCGGCAAAATAAAGTGACAAGAATTGTGATGGTTTCAGAAATCATTAGGAGGCAATATGAATTAAGTTAGCTAGGAATAATCTATTCAATAAGATAGTTCTTGCTTGCACTCCATACGTACATGCAATGTACGAAGTACAATGTACACATTAACTACACCATGCAATTGGGCAACGTTTACAACTAAACATACACATGCATACATAGGTATACCAAGGTGTTATGTATGTAGAATTAGGTATACAATTATCACACGCATAAGATAACCTACATACGTACATACACATATGCACTTCATATATTCGCACATAATATCCATGAAATGGGTAATATAAGGTATACTTCAATATTTAGATAGTACCTGCATAGTATTTAAATAGATACTTTATACACAAAATTGGCCAATTACTTATATTCACGATAATAATATACATCCCCGCATATACACATGCGAAATTTATATCTATAATATGCACCATTTTCATGCACGCCATTTATGCAAGAACAAGTAACATCATGTACATAAAATATAAGCGGGAAAAAGAAAATTCGGGGCCTTACACTGTGCCCGGTCTGAACTGCGGCGGGATCCCCGAACGCGTTTCATGCCGTTTTCTGGCGCAGCGTACTATTTAATGATTATTCATTAATCCGTCGGGTTGACCCGACGTGATTCACTTTTAAAGGTGGCCTAATAGGCCGACGCGATTCAGTTTTCTGCACCGTTTGACCTGTTTACCTGTACACTATTTTGGAAAAACATCCACTGTGTTGGACGCTATTCACAGATCGACACGAGACTGTACTTTTTGGCCAGTCAGTTAGCTTGTTAGTGTTTTTAGTCTATCAGCATGTGCATGGTGTTATATAGTATGCATGGACCTAAAAGCAATCAACACATTGAAAAATGGTAATGATATGAATATGATTCTAATTTGTAACATATGATTTATGCACATTGATTATTACCTTGTGATCTAGATTGATGTAAATTTGACATGATAAGCATATGATATGAATGTATGGATGAACACATGTTAGCGTAGACGTGTTTAGTTAATGTGTTTCATCATGGTTTGTATATGAGTTTCCTTAAGTTATATGTTTTCCGATGTTTCAATTATTTGTTCATATTGCATACATGTTAGGAAAGATCCGTGACACGCCACTTACATATTTGCACGAATAGGCACACCTTTCGTGAGGAATTGGGAGCTCTCTGCCGGTCATTCCGAATCGGCAGGACTAGCGATCTTTTCCTTAAGATCTTCGTAAGTCTCCGTTCTCTTTGGATTCCCACATAGAGACCGAGCTGGTTGTACCATGAAGTACCCTGGAGATAGAGAGCACATGTTCTCCGTATGATTTGACATTAGTCATCCTCATGTCAAGAAATTAATGAATTATGAAACATAAGATACGTCGTTATACTGCCCATTTGATCTCATGAGCTTTTGTCATACCTTGACTCTATGATTGATCATGTCTCTATTACTATAAGGTTGTCATTCAAACTTCGTGGCCATAATATGAATATGTTTGTTTGGCACAGTCCGGGACTTCGGTCCATTTGACTAATGCCTGTGCAATAGGGGCTCTGTATGGTCCTGGGGAAGAGCGCCCCAACGTACTTATTAACTGCGGGAGTATGGACTTGTGGTGCTTGGCATGGCACTGATATGATATGCAATATTTGTGTGAATGTGCATTCGTTTGATATGATATGTTAAGTTTGATTTGATATGATATGTCTGATCACGTGAATATTTGATATCCGTGTGAATATGTCCAATTCATTTTGATATGATTCTACTCTTGAATTACCTGTCCATTGTATATGCAACTCGATATTTGATTTGATATGACATCCATTCTATTTCGTTATTCAACTTGTTAGAAAAGCATGCGTTAGCATTATCATGTTCATGTGCATATCTGCCTATTTAAAATGTTAATCGTGTATATTAGTGCCGGCACAATACTGAGATGTAAATCCTACTGAGCTAGTTCGCTCACCCTATCATCCTGTCCTTTCTAGGTAGTGATGAGGAACCAGAGGAGTCAGATGGAGCAGGGCAAGAGTGATGAGCACCCGACATTGAGAAGATGAAGTATTAGGAATAGATATTTGAGTAGTCTATGTATTAGTGAAACATTTTCATTTAAGTAAGGGACCCTTTAGTTGGTTCTTCTTATGTAAGGTTGTAACTAGTGAATTGAAATGGAATAAAGCATACTTTTGGTGACAATATTATGGTCTCAAAAGGGTTATTGCATTTAAATTATGACTTTGCGCTATTCAACTGTGATACATATATTTGTATCGTTCACGTCTTCCGATATTTATTCTGCTGCTAAATATCGGGGCGTGACAACTCATGTACATATTCTCATGTTTATCTTAAAATTCTATATGTAATTTACCAATCAAAAATTAGTATCAGCATGCACAAAAGTATAAAAAACTCAAAATTTTGATAGTAAATCAGAATCAAATTATATCACGCACATGCAACATTTCATAATTTTCTGAACCTTATAACCATTTTTTATAATTAAAATCCATCAGTTCAAGCTAACTAACATGGTACAACAGTGAGGCAAAATCATGTAATTCTATACAAGAACTGAATACAACTGGTATGCAGTATCATCTCATAATATTACAGTCTCAAAGTTTAACATTTCAACATGGATCATGTTTGCAATCATTTTACTTTTCTTTTATCAATTCCATTAACATTACAATAATAACTATTCATATCTACATGGGGCCTATACACCATTACAATGACCTGTCTATAGTATAACAATGATAAAACACACAAAATGTCACCTGGCCGAAACCTCATACAATCATGGATCACATATAAGCAATTAAAATCAAATTTCTGAATTTTACGTTACTGATAAACTTAACGACAACATATGTGGCGTTTACCTAAATTAGACGTCCACATATTATGTCGTTAAGCATCAGTAGACGGCGGCACATAACACCGTTAACATATAGTAGATGCCGGAAAACACATGTCGTTTACATGATATAGACGGCAATCGATAGTGTCATTTACAAAAACTCAACGGCAAGGGATTTGTACGTCAAGTTCATATGCCCATAAAACATAGAAAACTCTACATAAAATGACATGACTTCTACCCTTTCCCGTAGGTTATTTTCAGGGTTTAAAAATTTGTAAAATTGTTAAATCTAAAGGCTAATCTATCCTAAACCGAACCCCTATGTAACTTGCCTCTATCCCTCCTTGTGGAGTGACGAATCAAGACCCGAAGAAGACCGCCTTGGCAGTAAGGCAGTTCTCCTCTCCGGCTTCAATCACTCCAAATCCGCCTCCATCGTAGCTCTCCCGCTTGGAGAAGCTTCAGATCTCAATAATGAATGTTCCACCTTGGTCCAGAAACCTTCAGATCGCACGCACGAGCTCTGCTCCTCACTTCTCTCGGCCCTCTTTTCTCCCTTCTAAACTAGTGCGAAATTCCTCTCAGATGCCAAAACCTACTCTTAAAAAGGATCCCCACGCCTAGCCAAGACTTAATCCTAGCCCTAGGATCAGAAACACACAATTTTGCCCATTTAATGCTTTTGGAAACAACCAATTTCACTTCCCCGGAACGGTAACATCAAAAACATGCAAGTCAGGTTAACATGATGTAAACGTCCATCGATTGTGTCGTCTACATTCTTGCCCGAAAAATAAAAAATTTCAGAAAATAATAAACGACACAATATGTTGTCGTTAACAAGAAATAAATAGCAGACGATCATGCTGCTAAGAGATGTCAACGCCAGTAGATGTTGACGCAAAGTTCAACATAGAACATCACACAATTACATGCAGAAATAAACATACAATTGCATAATAAATTTTAAGAAAAATTCTAGGGCACTACATCCTCTCCCCCTTAAACTAATCTTTGTCCTCGAGGATTGAGTTAGAATACTCACCAAACAAGGACGGATAAAGCTTCTTCATCCTTTCTTCAAGTTCCCACGTTGCTTCCTCACGCGATAAATTCCTCCATGAGACTTTGACAAAGGGAATAGAATTCGATCTTAATTCTTGCACTTTTCGATCCAGAATCTCCACAGGTTGCTCCACATATGACAAATCTGGTTGAAACTGTACTGGCTCATAACTAATCACATGAGCCGGATCTCTAACATATCTCCTCAACATGGATACATGGAAAACTGGGTGCACTGTTGCCAAAGATGGTAGCAAAGCTAGCTGGTATGCCACATTCCCCATCTTCTTCAATATCTCAAAGGGACCAATAAATCTCGGGTTCAGCTTGCCTCTCTTTTTGAATCTCACTACACCCCTGGTTGGTGATACCTTGAGAAAAATATGGTCTCCTACATCAAAAGCCAAGTCTTTCCTCCTCGTATCCACATAATTCTTTTGGCGATCTTGAGCTGCCTTTAATCTCTGCACAATTAACAGGATCTTTGTTGATGTTTCCTGTACCACTTCTTGTCCAACCAGATGCCGATCTCCTGCTTCTTCCCAACACAACAGGGATCTACAAGGTCTCCCGTACAAAGCCCTAAAAGGTGCCATACCTATGCTCGAATGGAAACTATTATTATATGCAAATTCCACAAGAGCTAGGTGGCGTTCCCAATCTCCTCTCTAGTCCAGAACACAAGCCCAAAGCATATCCTCCAACGTCTGAATAGTCCTCTCGGACTGTCCATCTGTTTGTGGATGAAATGCCAAACTCAACTGCAACTGACTGCCAAAAGCTTGCTGCAAGCTCAACCAAAATCTAGATGTAAACCTCCGATCACTATCTGAGATAATCGACTTCCGAATTCCATGCAGCTTCACAATGCCATCAATGTACAATCTGGCCAAGCTCTCAATGGACTGCTTCTTTTTCATAGCAAGAAAATGAGCACTCTTTGAGAATCTATCCATAATCACCCAAATGGAATCATTCCCTCTATCCGATCTAGGCAATCCAGACACAAAATCCATAGTCACTTGCTCTCACTTCCACCGAAGAATGTCCAACTTCTGCATCAAACCTGAAGGTCGCTGACATTCTGCCTTCACCTGTTGACAAATCAAACACTTCACCACAACATCAGCAATATCCCGCTTCATGCCAGACCACCAGAATGAATGCTTCTGATCCTTATACATCTTCCCACTGCCTGGGTAAATAGAGAACTGCGATCTATGCGCTTCCTCCAAAATCTCCTTCCTCAGATCTGCATCATTAGGGACACACACCCTATGATTCAAACGAATCACATCATCTTCATCTCTAATAATGCCAACCTTTCCATCAAAATCCTACAATAAAGAGTCATGTTTTTGCAAAGCAATAACCCGATCATGAACAGAAGATCTAAGTGTCAACTGAGCCATGAACATACTTTACAACTGCGGCTCCAAAACAACCAAAGATCCTTAAGCATCTTACAACATCTTCCAGTCTTGTCGCATCATTTGCCTTTTCCTACTCAACGCATCCGCCACAACATTGGCTTTCCCTAGGTGGTAAGAAAGCTCAAAATCATAATGCTTTAGGAATTCTATCCACCTCCGCTGCCTGAAATTCAACTCCTTTTTGGAGAACAAATTTTTGAAACTCTTGTGGTCTGAGAAGAGCTCAAATCTGACTCCATACAGGTAGTGCCTCCAAATCTTTAAAACAAAGACCACCGCCGCTAGTTCCAAATCATGAGTTGGGTAATTGTGCTCATGCTCCTTGAGTTGCCTAGAAGCATATGCCACAACTCTACCTCCTTGAATAAGAACATAGCCGAGCCCAATCATCGAAGCATCTATGTAGTTAGAGAAATAATCCACACCATTGGGCAATACAAGCACTGGCACTGAGGTCAAACGAGTCTTCAACTCATGGAAACTCCTTTCACAAGCCTCTGAACATTCAAACTTCACTTCCTTCCTTGTCAGCCTTGTGAAAGTAGCCGTAATATAAGAGAAACCCTTAATGAATCTTCTATAATAGCCAACCAAGCCAAGAAAACTCCTGATGTCAGCAGATGATGTCGGTGTCTCCCAGTCAAGGACAACCTCTACCTTAGCTGGATCCACAGATACACCTTCTCCACAAATAACATGCCCCAAGAAATGGACCTCCTTCATCCAGAAGTTGCACTTACTGAATTTAGCATACAACTTGTGCTCCCTCAAGATTTCCAGCACAATCCTCAAATATTCTCGATGAGTCTCTTCATCAGGAGAGTAAATCAGCACATCATCAATGAAAACTAGTACAAAAGAATCCAGATACTGCCGAAATACCCTATTCATCAAGTCCATAAAAACTGCTGGAGCATTTGTCAAACCAAAAAGCAAGACTAAGAATTCATAATGACCATATCACATCCTAAAAGCCGTCTTAGCAGAATCCTCCAGCATAATTTGGAGTTGATGATAGCCAGAACAAATATCGATCTTAGAAAACATTGAAGCTCCACGCATCTGGTCAAACAAATCATCAATACGAGGTAAAGGGTACTTCTTCTTGATAGTCACGTGGTTAAGATTGAGGTAATCAATACACAGCCTCATCGACTCGTCCTTCTTCTTCACAAAGAGTACAGGTGCTCCCCATGGTGAAACACTCCATCGGATAAAACCCTTATCAATCAATTCTTGCAGTTGCTTCCGCAATTCCGTCAATTCTGCTGGTGACATACGATAAAGAGCAATAGAAATAGGTGTTATGCCAGGTGTCAACTCAATGCCAAACTCAATCTCCCTTGCAGGGAGCAAATCAGACAAATCCTCAGAAAAGACATCGCTGAAATCTCGGACAATGTCAATATCCTCCATAGACAAGACTTTCTTCAAATCCTCAGATACAACCACACTAGCAAGAAAACCATCACAACCCTTGCTCAACATCTGGGCTACCTTCAGAGCAAAAATCACAAACATACCCGACATGTTCTTGGGTAAAGGATGAAAAAAGTCCTTCTTACTAGGAATCTAGAAAATAATAATTTTCCTCCTGCAATCCATAAGAGTATAGTGCTCCTTGAGCCAGTCTAAGCTCAATATAGCATCATAATCCTTCATCTTCAGCAAATAGAAACTACCAGGTAAAACCCACTCCTCAATGCTCACATGAAGAGAAGAAAAACACTGCCCAGTCATTATAGTCCCGGCTGGAGTATGCATAGACAAGAGAACCTCCAACTCTTCTGGAACCAGACCATTTTCCTTCATCAAAACCTTCACAAACCTCTTAGAAATAAAGCTATGCGTAGCACCAGTATCGAACAAAACACGAGCATGCATTCCCATAATCAAAACCGTACCTTCTATGACGTGCTCTGCCAACTCTGCCTCGTCTCTCGCCAAAGCGAACACTCGAGCCTGAGCCCTCGGTCCCCCTGCTGCTCTTGGTGCCGGTCTAGCTACTACTGGTGCTGCCGCTGCTGCAGTCTGCTGCGCCATCTTCGGATAATCTCTGATCTTGTGGTTCTTGTCACCACACCTTAAGCACCTCCCAGAAGTCACCCAACAGACCTCTCATCCATGACGCTTCCCACACTGAATACATAAGGGCTTTACTGCAACTTTATCTCCTCCTGGTGTCGGTGCTGCCACTCGCTGGTACAACTGCTCTCTACTGAGCAACAGGGGCCTTCTTTCTGTCTTGCCGCTAGAATGCTGATCCTGGCCTCTTCAAAGAAGCCCTCTTCTCATCTAAGTACACCTCCATCTCTGCCTCCTGCATGCAAGCCGCTGACAGAGACTCCTCCATGGATTGATGCCTTAAAGCCACCAGTCTAGTCCTCAGGGGCGGCTTCAACCCCATAATGAACTTCTTTACTTTACTCTATTCATCTGCCACAATGTGGGGCGCATACTTGGATAGCTCCGCAAAACTAGTCTCGTACTCAAGTACACTCAATGACCCCTGGGTCAATGTCAGAAAATCTAGCTACATGCAGTCCTGCACATGCTCCGGAATGTACTTCGCCCTGAACAGACAGACGAACTCAGCCCAAGCAACCTCCATAGCTCCATCTCCAAACTGTGTGCGTAGCACTGATGGCCACCACACATCGGCACGCTCGTACAAAGATGGTAATTACCTCTAAGGGTGCACCACAAATAACAAACGTAAACCATTCTTTACCTGCAGCATATATGTAGCTAAAGTCACCCTCTCCTCTTCTGCGCATTGGATGGCATGAAAGATCTTCTCCGTCTCCCGAAGCCAACTCTCTGCCAAGATGGGATCACTCTCCCCCTTAAAGAAAGGTGGGGTCATCCTCCTGAACCTCTCCATTATAGAAACTTCTCCAAAGCCTACCTCATGAGCAAGTGCCTGCGCCTACATCCAAGTCAAGCTCTTAGATGAAATCTTCCATTTTACACCTTGAATAACACTTCTTATCTACCAACCTAAACCTGTACTTGCGCCTGCCATGCCACTGTTGTCTGAGCCTGAGTTTGCATCGCATGCACCAATCCTTGCATTAATGCTCCATAATCCACAGGTGGTGGTGGGGGTGGCAAAGGTATGCCTGTCTAGTCCTACGCCCGCTGAGCTGGAGCCTGAGAACCTCTTGCTGACTCATCACCCCGGGTCGGACCAGCTCCTCTACATCCACGAGTCGCCATAGTCTGCAAAGCAAGCATCAATTATAATAACCTATTATTCTACATAAATCATGGACTAATTCTTTATGCAGACTTAAAATATGAACACAATGTTGATATTTCATTTATGTACATGCTCAACCTAGAACTCTCTGATACCAATCTCTATAACGCCTGTCTTAGACCCAGTACAGTTATTCCAACTCACATTGGATTTAATAGAGGTATTACAGTTGAAAATATCCAACATTAGATGGTACAGATTGAGACATACATAAATGACAATTCAATTCCAATAATATGCAACAGAATATGGAACCAAATACTTGTAATGAACATCATACTCAAATGTTAAGTCTAAACATAAAACAAAGATAACAATAGTCCAAATTTATTACATTCCATAATCTTAAATGCATAAAATAAGAAGTACAACTTTTCCTCACATACAATATCACTCTAGATCTCTCAAGCAATAACTACACCTCCACGTCCTCACACTCCGAGTCAGTGTGTACTAACTCCTGAAAATCCTCTGTCTCTCCTGAAATGTTAAGCAAGTATGAGTCTACAGGACCCAACAAGTCACATGAAAGACAGTTCAAGATATTACGTATATAATAGATTTAAAACATGGTAACATATATCATTCACATCACTGATATCATATGACTCTTCCTACTAACATGGTTCTACGTCATTTGGCATTCAATCTTTACATAGAATAGTTGTGAAAATGAAACATTTCATGTATCATGTAGCCTATGTCCATTATTATAACATTAAAATTAAACATGTTTCTATAGCATAGCATGTAATCGATTTCATGGACATAAGTTCAATGTCCTGTAGCATGTAACATTTTCAAGAAAAGCTTTATCCTACCTTATGCAATATGCAATTAGTTAACATGTAGCAAGTAGTCATTTATACATGTGGCAATTATTACATATAACAATTGACATATAATTCATGTAGCATGTAAAACAATTGATATGTAGATCATGTAGTATGTAACATGTAGACATTTTTCTTGTAGACATTTATCATTGAGTTGCCAAGACATAGCCCACACTATTATAAAGATTAGTAGTCTTATAGTCATTCACTTATCACCTAAGGAAAGCAGTGATGAAGTCATGGTATTTGCGTAAAACCGGGGAAAGCCCTTCCCACCTTAAGCAGTAGAACTTGTCTACCTCCAGGATTTCAATCCGTTGCCCACGGATTCAGTAGGTCATTTTCATGTAGGTGAACCATTACCATAGCATTCCATGGTGTAGTTCCTTGTAGGAAATCTCTATCATAGCAATGTCTTTATTGGCCATTTCATTTCAATATATGCACTAACCTGTCTGAAATTATCATTCTACATTTTCATGCATTTCTATCATGCTTCTTCATGCATTAAACATAATATCATGCAAATTCAGATTTTCTCAGTTTCTGAAATCAACCACACTGTTTAACAGAAACCTATCGTGGTACTAATCATATCATATCCACTCATGTACATATTATCATGTTTATCTTAAATTTCTATATTTAATTTACCAATAAAAATTTCATAACAGTATGCACAGAAGCCTAAAAATCCCAAAATTTTGATTGTAAATCAGAATCAGATTATATCACGCACATGCAAAATTTCATAATTTTCTGAACCATATAACCATTTTTCATAATTAAATCCATCAGTTCAAGCTAACTAACATGGTACAACAGTGAGGCAAAATCATGTAATTCTATACTGGAACTGAATACAACAGGTATGCAGTATCATCTCACAATATTATAGTCTCAAAATTAAACATTTCAACATGAATCATGTTTGCAATCATTTTACTTTTCTTTTATCATTTCCATTAACATCACAATAATAACTATTCATATGTACATACGGCCTATACACCATTCCAATGACTTGTCCATAGTATAACAGTGATAAAACACACAAAACATCACCTAGTCGAAACCTCATACAATCATGGATCACATATAAGCAATTAAAATCAAATTTCTGAATTTTACTTTACTGATAAACTTAACGGCAACATATGTGGTGTTTACCTAAATTAGACGTCCACATATTATGTCATTAAGCATCAGTAGACGGTGGCACATAGCGCCATTAAGATATAGTAGATGCCAGAAAACACATATCGTTTACATGATATAGACGGCAATCAATAGTGTCGTTTAAAAAAACTCAACGGCAAGGGACTTGGACGTCAAGTTCATATGCCCAGAAAGGACAGAAAACTCTACATAAAATGACATGACTTCTACCCTTTCCCGTAGGTTATTTTCATGGTTTAAAAAACTACAAAAATGTTAAATCTAAAGGATAATCTATCCTACACCGAACCCCCATGTAACATGCCTCTATCCCTCCTTCTGGAGTAACGAATCAAGACTCGAAGAAGCCTGCCTTGGCAGTAAGGCAGTTCTCCTCTCCATCTTCAATCGCTCCAAATCCGCCTCCAATGCAGCTCTCTCGCTTGGAGAAGCTTTAGATCTCGATGATGAATGTTCCACCTTGGTCTAGAAACCTTCAGATCGCATGCAAGAACTCTGCTCCTCCCTTCTCCCTTCTCAACTAGTGTGAAATTCCTCTCAGATGCCAAAACCGAGTCTTAAAAAGGATCCACGCGCCTAGCCAAGACCTAATCCTAGCCCTAGGATCAGAAACACACAATTTTGCCCATTTAGTGCTTTTGGAAACGACTGATTTCACTTCCCCGGAACGATAACATCAAAAATAGGCAAGTCAGGTTAACGTCAACCTAAGATGCCATCAGCCATGATGTAAACGTCCATCGATTGTGTTTTCTACATTCTTGTCCAAAAAATTAAAATTTTCAGAAAATAATAAATGACACAATATGTTGTCGTTAACAAGGAATAAACGGCAGACGATCATGCCACTAAGAGATGTCAACGCCAAGTTCAACACAGAACAACACACAATTACATGCAGAAATAAACATACAATTGCAATATAAATTTCAAGAAAAATTCTAGGGCACTACATGGCAGGCTACAATGGCGCGACCATGTCATGACCAGAGCGCTTGTTGCCACCTTGAGGATGGGGCCAAAGGGCCCAAGGGGGCTAGGTCTTACACCAAGATTTTCAAGCACTATGGCATTGACTTGAAGGGAGAGGTGATGGAGAAGATGGGCCAGCCTATTCATTTTAGAAATTTGAAGAAGAGTGGTTTCTCTCTTGTGAGAAATGTTTGGACCAAGACCTCTATGGCAGAAGGAGAGGCAATCATTGGAGGAGCTCCTGAAATTCCAATTGTCCAAGAGGAAGAAGCAGAAGTCAGGGTTGAAGAACCTGTTGCAGTTGCAAGAAGGATATTAGAAATAGCTCCTGAGCATATTGAACCTGTTGGGCAATCATCCATAGTTGAAACCCCATCAACGGTCATTGCATCCATTATTGAAGAATCTTTGGCGACTGTTGCTCATATTGAGGGGGAGTAGGAAGAGACTCATGAAGAAATCATCCCAAATATTCTTGCTGAAGATGTTTGTTTAGAAGAAGTGTTTCCAAAAGTTGTGGCACCAGGCCACACAGTAGATGTTCAAATGAAACATGCTCTAGCTTAGGGGGAGCCAAAAATTCAAAGGGAGCCTTCTGCTAGTGCTCCTGCAGATCCATTCCATGAAGGAATTGTGGAAGATGTTTCAGATGATATTGTGGAGCCCTCTATCAGCTCCGGTGCAAAGAGAAAGGGTGTTGCCTCAAGAATTCCCCTACTCACCAGGAAGGCACACCACAGATCAAAGAAGAAGAGAATTCATGTGCACATGAAGCCTGCCATCAATAGATTAAATGCACATGGGGAGATTATGTGCTCACTTCAATCTGAAGTTCAATCTATTTTTCTGAGTCAGAGCACTGAAGCCAAGGAGATTGGTGAAATGTTCTGAAAAAAAACTGCTACTAGAAATCTAGAAGGGGGGGTTGAATATATTTCTCTAAATTTTTAAAACCACTTGAACAAAAACTTAAGGAAACTCAATTGAGTGTGAAATCTGAGTGTTAATGACAATTCTAAACAAATTAGACAAGTTAGATGATGAAATTTTAACGAACCTATCAAGCATCTATCACAAGAGATAAGCAAACCACAATGACACAAAGATTTAGGGTGGTTCGGATTACACAACAGTGTATCCTACATCCACCATCCACATACACACACAATTGTGGCTTATCTTGCCAGTTCAGAAAAGTCATGAAGGAACACACACACACTCTGAGATACAATAATCTCAGATTCAATCACACGCACGTGATATTGGGCACAATGATTGCACCACTTTCACAAAAGCACAAAGTATAGAGTGAAATTGAAATGAGGAAGCAGTCGGACCAATTGAATTCCAAATTGAAGAGGACTGGTTCGAAGATCCCTATTTCTGCTTTAGGAATAGGGATCAGTTGTTCTGCTTCAACTCCAGGAAGAAGACTCGGATGGATCGAAATTCTCCCTCAATTGGATCATCTAAGGTGTACAAAGCTCTTGTTCCTTCAGATCTGGGAGCGATTCGCCAGGTTGGAGCCTTCCTAAAAAATTGGCTGGAATTCTCTAGAGTCTTTTTAAGAACAGAAGTGTGGCTCGATCACTCATTAAAGCCAAGTGGATAAGGGGTATTTATAGCCCCATGGGTCCACAAAATATCTTGGGATCTGTGGGCATAAAAGTTCCCGCCCAAAAAGCCTTTCCCAAAAGCTTCCATGTGTCCCTGTTAATTAGATCAAAAAGAGAGAGAAAAAATAGACTGACTGTGTCGACACACCTTACCTATGTGTCGACACCCTGCCCCAGTCATCACAAAACGATCTTCTGGATTGGGAACTAGTGTCGACACACAATTGAACTATGTCGACACACAGGTTCATGGTAGAACACCAGATTTTCTGACAGGCTACTGGTGTCGACACCACAAGTGAACTGTGTCGACACAATGGAGCACTTATGACTTTTGTTCTTTTGAGCTGTACATGAGAAAACATTGTGAGATATAAATGTAAGCATGTTAAGCATGACTTTAATGCATTAATGAATCATATTTGGATATCATCAAAATAAGAGATCCAACAATCTCCCCCTTTTTGATGATGACAACTATGATTCATTAATTTGGTTTACTTTTCTCACAAATATGACTTCAAAAATATCCATTCACATTTTCAAAGCATATCACAAATGTAACAATGACATCCACAATTTTTATCAGTAGCATCTAAACATTTTCATCTCTTTGCAAACAAACATGTCAATCATTTGTTATTGCCAAAGAAGAAATCAGTCACACAAGCATCCAACAACAAAAAAAAATGTGCTAGCATTCACATCACACAGAATTATATTACCCCCCAAAAGTTTGGAAATTTAACATAGCATTTCTCAAAAAAATTTCAACAAGTAAATCATGAATCCTTCTCCCTCTTTGACATCATCAAAACAAAAGATATCAACCAGAAGGGGGTGGAGGAGGAGGAGGAAGAACAGTTTGTGGTTCAAAAGGAATTTCAGGATTGTCAACTTCAATTTGTGGCTGGTCCACTGGATCACCTTGGGGTCTTGCATCTTCTGGAGGAACTTGTTCTTGAATATGGTCAACAGGAGGCTCTGGATCTACAACCTGACCTCTTAGAACCTGATCTCCCTCAATTCGAAATCTCACGAATTTCTGTACATGATGTAAGCAGTAAATGTTACTTTGAGGAATTTTCTGAACCTTCTCATTTTCAAAAGAAACTCCAAAGTGTTTAAAAATTGATGTGAGGTGAGCAGCATATGGCAAGGATCTGTGTAAATCTTTTATGTTTGTTTCAAAAAAAATTTATCTAAGTCATAATCAAGTTCAAATTGATCTTCACATTTTTCTTCATGCTATACACCACAAATCTCTGAATGTCTGTCAATCGATTTCTGCCACCACCCTGTGGTGAGATGATGGTGGTTAGAATGTGATGAACCAGCCTCAGAATTGGAGGAAAAGAACAAGTGGTAGGGTCAACCTGAGGGTTAGGGTATATAAAAAGGAGGTTTGCTCTATCAAGACAGGAGTTAAGATAAACCCTCGGTCCAAATAACTTAAACATGATCTGCCTGTCAAGCCCAAGTGTGTCGACACACAGGGTGAGTGTGTCGACCTGATAGGGTCATTGTGTCGACACACATGGAGAATGTGTCAACCTCACAGATAGAAGAATTTGCAGTTTTGAGAGAGATGAAGGAGAAGGGATATATTTAATATGATGAATCATATCTAAAATCAATTATTCAGGGATTTTTAATATGTTAAAGAAATCAATTCTATTTTTTTTTTCTCAACATCATCCCATTATTATTTAGTGGGTTGAAAGATATCTGACATGAAATTGATCACCAAGAAATTCTAAAGGAATTGAATGATTGCTTAAGTAATATAAACGATTCTATACGGTCAATTTCAACCTTTTACGCTTTTCTTAACCAAAAGTAATGTGATTGCTTTAGGATTAAGACAATTCATATGGAGATTGAGCACTTTTAGAAGATTTGATTCAAGTTTAAGCTGTTCATTTTCTTTTACTGTATTTTCTTTCACTTTTAAGTAATGAGCAGTCAAATATAGTAAATCTTTTTCACTCAAGTAAACATATTTTTTACACACCAGAATCCCTAGTTACTAATGATTTACTAATTATCCAGCCTCAAGGGGTGAATGAAAACCTTTTTACATGGAAATATACGTTTATCAGATGCCAATATTTCCAGTTACTCAGTTAACATTCGTTATTTTTGTCTTTATTTTACCCCTTAGAGCAGAGATAACACAGCACCTCATGACATACATGGCACTTCACTGTTTGTGAAGGTGTGCAGTTTCTCAGTGTTATGCCATTGCTCTGTAAAACATTTTCTTTAAAATGAACATTGAGATTTTTGACATAGCTTTACCTTTCATCAGTCTTGAAGGAAGTGTTTAAAATCAATACATAATTGAGCATGAATCCATGAAAGGAATCAAATTACTTTAGGAATTCAATGTAAAAGAGAGTGTTGACAGAAATAACATGTTATACCATTTAAGAAATCATCCCTTATGTTCTTCAAAAGAAGGAATGAACATTTCATGTATTAGATATTCATCAACACACTAAATTAACTTTGGTTTAATGAGAGAAAAATGGTAATGAAGTCTTTAGCTCCCCCTGAGTTATTGATCTCATCTATTTGTCATCACAAGTAAGGAAATCCTTCTTCAGTGAAAGAATGAGTAAGATGATCAAGTCAATTTGATGAAATTGAAATTGAAGAGATAATGATCACAAGAATGAGCATGAATTTGAAAGAATTCAGTGCGAGATATGTTCACCACACAGATGTTTTCAACAACTCAATCAGACTTCAGCATTATCTTGATCAACTCCAGCAACTTGTTCTCAAAAGGACTTCATAAACAGTTCTGGTTATAAATTCAATTCTCAGACCCTACCTTTGTTTCTCAAGCAACAAGCTCCCCCTCAATATGTGCATTAATGAGCCATTCAACATTCAACTCAATGACATCTAATTGACATTCAATGTCAGAAAGTAATCATACAGGAATAGTCAACCTTCAACATTCAACTTTTGGCAGTCAAATTGATCAAGTAAACATACATGATCAATTATGTTTCAAGCACATGAATGACAATCACAACAAAAAAGTTTTTTTTTTCTTTAAAAAAAAAAGAACTAAATGATTCTTACACATTTTAAATCATGGGTACTTGGTGGAGGATTTTCCTCAACACATAATGATAGCTTTCAAACAAGCATAACTTGTTCTTCCACTAATCACCTTTTGATATACCTCATAATCTTAGCATAACGAATCACAAAGTTCTCAATTTTTTTATTTTTTATTATTCCATGTTGCATATTCCATGTTCTCTTCTTAAGGAAGTGAATCTATCTTCAGCCAAAGGTTTTGTGAAAATATTTGCCATTTGTTTTTCAGTAGGGATGAACTCTAATTCAATGCTTTTATTTGCAACTTCATCTCTGAGAAAATGATGTTTGATTTCAATGTGTTTTGTTCTAGAGTGTTGAATTGGGTTTTTGGAAAGGTTGATTGCACTAGTATTGTCACACATGATAGATGAACATCCGATATCAATGTTGTAGTCAAGCAATTGACTTTTAATCCACAACACTTGAGTTGCAAACTTCCTGCAGCAACATATTCTGCTTCTGCAGTAGATAGTGCAATTGAGTGTTGCTTTTTGGATGTCCATGTTATCATGCGATTTCCTAAGAATTGACAATATCCACTAGTACTCTTCCTGTCAAGTTTACACCCAGCATAATCAACATCAGAATATGAAATTATATTAGCAGGACATCCAACTGGATACTATAAACCCAAATCACAAGTTCCACAGAGATATCTAAAAAACCTCTTAACTGCAAGCAAGTGACTCTCTTTTGGACTAGACTGAAATCTAGCACAAAGACATACACTAAATTAAATATCTGGTCTACTTTCAGTAAGATATAAAAGAGATCCAATCATACCTCTGTATTGCTTTGCATCAACCAGTTTACCTTTTTCATCTTTTTCCAATTTGATGCTAGTACTCATGGGAGTAGTTGCTGGTTTGGCTTGTTCAAAGTGAAATTTCTTGAGCATCTCTTTGACATATTTGGCTTGATTAATAAAAAATCCATCCTCATGTTGTTTGACTTGCAAACCAAGAAAGAATTGTAATTCTCCCATTAGGCTCATTTCAAATTTACTGTGCATTAGATTAGAAAATTCTTCACACAGTGAAGGGTTAGTGGATCCAAAAATGATATCATCTACATACACTTGAACTACAATGATATGATTGTGGATTGATCTTGTGAAAAGAGTTTGATCCACCTTACCTCTGGAGTAATTCTTACTAACCAGAAAATTGCTCAATCTATCATACCATGCTCTCAGAGCTTGTTTCAAATCATAAAGAGCTTTATGTAATTTGTAAACATGGTTAGATTTATCAAGATCTTCAAATCCAGGGGGGTGAGCAATAAAAACTTCTTCTTTAATATAACCATTCAAAAAGGCAGTTTTCACATCCATTTGAAACAATTTGAAGTTTTTGGAACATGCATATGCCAAGAGAATTCTCACTGCTTCTAATGTAGCTACTGGTGCAAAGGATTCCTCAAAGTCAACACCAAATTCTTGATTATATCCTTTAGCAACCAGTCTTGCTTTATTTGTGACAACTTTTCCTTCTTCATTCAATTTATTCCTAAACACCCATCTTATTCCAATTGTTGAGTTTTAAGGATTTTTAGGAACTAGACTCCAAATATTATTTCTTTTGAATCGATTCAATTCATCATGCATGGCTTCTATCCAAGAATCATCTTTTAGTGCTTCTTCAATATTTTTGGGTTCTATTTGAGAAATAAAAACTATATGATCTTGTTCAATGACATTTCTAAAATGAGATCTTGTATGGACTCTGTCTTGAACATTTCCAACAACATTCTCAAGTGGATGGTCTTTAGAGTATTTGAAATTACCTCTTGTTGCTGTGCTTACCTGCTAAAATTTTTGGTCATTTTCAGGTTTTAGGTTCAGCAGCTTCTTCACTTTCCACAGTTTGATCTTTTTCTCTCATAAGAATGTTAGCATCTTCTTCTTGATTCCTGCACAAATCAAGGTCAGTAGATTTTTCAATATTCTCATCAAATATGACATGAGGAGTTTCCTCTACACTGTTTGATTCATTGGTAAACACTCTATATGACCTTGAATTTTCAGAGTATCCAAGAAAGATGCCTACATCACTTTTCTTTTCAAATTTATCAAGATCATGTTTGCCATTATAGTGAATGAAAACTTTACATCCAAAGACTCTAAAATATGCAATGTGAGGTTTCATACCTTTGAGAAGTTCATAGGAAATTTTCTTAAGGACTGGTCTTACCATTACCTTGTTGAGGACATAGCATGAGGTGTTGACAGCTTCTGCCCAGAATTTTATTGGAAGCTCACTTTCAATCAACAAGGTTCTTGCCATTTCAACTAGAGTCCTATTCTTCCTTTCTACAATTCCATTTTGTTCAAGAGTCCTTGGAGAAGCAATCTTATGCTCAATTCGTTTATTCCTGCAAAAATAAAAAAATAAATTATTGTCAAATTCTCCACCATGATCAGTAAGGATAGAATGGATTTTATTTATTTTTGCATTTTCAATTTTATCAAAAAATTATTGGAAGTTTTCTAAAGTGTCACTCTTGTGAGATAGAAAATACACCCATGTGAATCTAGAAAAATCATTCACAATCACAAATCCAAATCTATGTCCACTAAGACTGAGTGTCCTAGTTCGACCAAATAAATCCATATATGCAACAATTCAAAGGGTTTGGAGGTGAGTAATGGTGCAACAGATTTGAAAGATTTCCTGGTTTGTTTGCCTTGGGCACATGAAGCACATATAATTGTATTTTTCTTTTTCTTCATTTTTGGCAAACCATTCACAAGAGAATTTCTTAACAACTTATTCAGAACATTTTCACTAGCATGACCTAACCTTCTATGCCACAGTTGAAATAGATCATGCTGACTGGCAACAAGACACAAATTTTCATGTTGATGATCATTTAAATCAACCAAGTAAACATTATTTATTCTTTGGCCAAGAAATTTTATTTTTCCATAATCTTTTTCAACAATTTCACATGATTTAGAATCGAAAATTACCTTAAGGCCTTTGTCACATAGTTGACTTATGTTCAAGAGATTATGATCAAGACCTTCAACAAGTAAAACATTCTCAATGGAGCTTGAAGGAGTCTTACCAATTTTTCCTGTTCCAGTGATTTGACCTTTGTTCTTACCTCAAAAAATCACTTGTCCACCATCTTTTTCAATCAATGTAGAAAATTTTGCTTTATCTCCAGTCATATGTCTTGAACAACCACTATCAAGGTACCACTTATTCTTCTTGTGGGCTGTAAGACATTCCTGCAAAATAGATTTAGAAAGTCAATTTTGGTACGCAAATTGCTTTGGGTCCCATCAGTTGTTTCATCTCAACAACAAGATGTTTTGGAATCCAGATTTGTTTTATTTTCTTGGAATTTGTTCTTGATCTGCATTTTTCATCAGTATGACCAGATTTCTTGCATATTGTGCACATCATGACTCTTTGTGGTGTAAAAACATTATTCCTTTTGGTATGGAAATTATATCTAACTGTGAAATTTTTGTTGTTCTTTGGATACAAATCTGGTCTATCATTTGATTTCCATTTTTGTTGATTTTTTCTTTGAACTTTTTCATGTCTCACTTGGGTTTTGTTTTTGGATTTTAGATTTGTTTGTGGTTTTTCTTTGATGTTCTCTTGAAAGTTGCTATAAGAGGTACTACCTTGAGCAAATGAAGTTATAAAGGTTTGTCCAATTTTTTCTTTCCTTTCAGGCTGAAAACCTAAACCATGTTTGATGGTGTTCTTTCGAATTCCTAAGATAGCATCTAGGTTTTGTCTGCCTTTGACAAGCTTTGACAAGGTCTCTTTCTTGTCATCCAGTTCTTTTTTATTAGTTTTTAGTTCCTCTTGTATCACTTCTTTTTCATTTATGAGTTTTTCATTTTCATTCGTCAAGATCTATTTTTCTTTTTCAATTGATTGACATCTCTCCTTGATTTCATCAATTTGTTCATCCAAACATTCTCTCTCCTTTATTAGATTATTGATTTCATCAGTCAACAATTTAAATTGCTCAGATTCTTGAGGACTTTGCACCATGCTGTTCATTTTTTTTTCAATGTCTTATTTTCAGATTTTAATTCACACATTTTTTCAAATAACACAGCATAGGCTTCCTCCTAGTCATCAGTTGTAAAATCTTCAAAGGAGAGACTTACCACAGTATTTTCTTCATGCCTAGCCATAAGACATGTCACCTCTTCCTCATCTGAGCTACTTTCTTCTTGGTCTTCTTCATCCTCATCACTCTATGTAGCTAACATTGCTCTTGTCTTCTTGAATATCTGATTTTTCAGCTTCTTCTTTAGATCAGGACACTCTCCTCTCATGTGTCCTGGTTTCCTGCATTCATAACAAATTATGTCAGTATTTTTAGTGGTTTCCAATTTTTTATTGAAATCATTTTTCGTTGAAATATCATTTCTGATGAAGGGTTTGAATTTACCTTTTCCTTTCTTTCTCAAGAACTTTTTGAACTGCCTTGTCAATAAGGCTAGTTCTTCATCATTCTCTTCATCAGAAGAATCATCATTTTCATCAGATTGATCAGTAACAATTTTTGAGCTAGATGAAGCTTTTAAAGCAATAGGTTTCTTAGATGTGTTCAGAGATGCATTTCATTTCAAATTAATTTCATATGTCATGAGAGAACCTATTAACTCATCCAATTGCATGGTTGAAAGATTTTTGGAATCCTCAATTAAAGTAGCCTTTGTGTGCCAAGCTAATGGAAGTGATCTAAGAACATTCCTAACAAGGTCACTATTTGAATAGTCCTTTCCTAGACCTCTAAGACCATTTACTAAAAGCATGAATCTAGCAAACATCTCATAAATAGTTTCATCACTCTTCATTCTGAACATTTCATATTCGGAGACTAGAATACTTGCCTTGGTCTCTCTTACCTCAAAAGTTCCCTCATAAATGAGTTGGAGTTTATCCAACATCTCCTTGGCAGACTTACATGAGGACACTCTGGAATACTCCTTGGGATGGATGGCACATTGCATCATGTTCATGGCACTCCAGCTGAGTGTGGACTTGTTGATCTGGTCCTTGGTCCACAGACTTTCATCCTCAGGAAGTTCATCTGGTTCCTTGTCAACAATCTTCCAGAGCTCATAATTCTGTGCTCTAAGGAACACTTGCATCATGTTTTTTCAATAAGCATAGTCAGATCCATCGAAAAAAGGAGGCCTAGACATTGAATGACCTTCAACAATAAATCCCCTAACATTCTCCATAGCAGTAAACTCTTGATCGTTAGATCAAACACTTAAAGTGTAATGAGAACTCGCTCTAATACCAAGTAAAATGTTGCGAAAAAAAAAACTGCTACTAAAAATCTATAAGGGGGGTTGAATTGATTTCTCCAAATTTTTAAAACCACTTGAGCAGAAACTTAGAGAAACTCAATTGAGTGTGAAATCTGAGTGTTAATGACAATTCTAAACAAATTACACAAGTTAAATGATAAAATTTTGACGAACCTATCAAGCATCTAGTGCAAGAGACAAGCAAACCACAATGACACAAAGATTTAGGGTGGTTCGGATTACACAACAGTGTATCCTACATCCACCATCGACACAAACACACAATTGTGGCTTATCTTTCCAGTTCAGAAAAGTCACAAAGGAACACACACACTCCGAGATACAGAAATCTCAGATTCAATCACACGCACGTGAAATTGGGCACAAGGATTGCACCACATTCACAAAAACACACATTATAGAGTGAAATTCAAATGAGGAACCAGTCGGAGCAATTGAATTCCAAATTGAAGAGGACTTGTTCGAAGATCCCTATTTCTGCTTTAGGAATGTGGATCAGTTCTTCTGCTTCAGCTCCAGGAAGAAGACTCAGATGGATCGAAATTCTCCTTCAATTGGATCATCTAAGGTGTACAAAGCTCTTGTTCCTTCAGATCTGGGAGCGATTCGCCAGGTTGGAGCCTTCCTCATAAATTGGCTAGAATTCTCTAGAGTCTTTTTAAGAATAGAAGTGTGGCTCGATCACTCTTTAAAGCTAAGTGGCTAAGGGGTATTTATAGCCCCATGGGTCCACAAAATATCTTGGGATCTGTGGGCATAAAAGTTCCCGCCCAAAAAGCCTTTCCCAAAAGCTTCCACGTGTCCCTGTTAATTAGATCAAAAAGAGAGAGAAAAAATGGACTGACTATGTCGACACAGCATACCTATGTGTCGACACCCTGTCCCAATCATCACAAAACGATCTCCTGGACTGGGAACTAGTGTCAACACACAATTGAACTGTGTCGACACACAGGTTCATGGCAGTGCACCAGATTTTCTGACAGGCTACTGGTGTCGACACCACAGGTGAACTGTGTCGACACAATGGAGCACTTATGACTTTTGTTCCTATGAGCTGTACATGAGAAAACATTGTGAGATATAAATGTAAGCATGATAAGCATGACTTTAATGCATTAATGAATCATATTTGGATATCATCAAAATAAGAGATCCAACAATTGGAGTAGTCAAAAATGAGCTCCAGGTAATGAGAGGTGAGCTGGGAAGCTTGAAGAAATTAGTAACAGATCTATCAGACTTTGTGAGGGTGCATTTCTCCACTCATACCCCTCCTGCTCCCACTCAACCAGTATCAGAAGAGCCTGCAGTTGGGCCATCAGGACCAGTTGTTGAGGAGTCAGGGCCTCCAGGGCCATCTTTGGAAGAGTCTGGGCCGATAGGGCCATCAGCTGGAGAGTCAGGGCCATCAGGGCAAGTGGAGCCAGAGGCAGATCAAGTTATAATTCAAGAACCTTTAGAAGAAGCTGATGTGCCCCCAGAGCCACTTGTTCCTTCTATTTTTCAGACTCCAGCTCCTTCTTCTCCTCCTCCATCATTCTCTGCCTCACCATCACCTGAACCTCCCAAAAAGCCAGTTCCAAAGACCATGTGCTCACCTACACCTTTTTCTACTACCTCCTTTTCACCCACATCTTCTCCTGCTATTCCTCCTCTTTCCACATTTGAAGATCCTCCAGCATCATCCTCAACTGGTCCCTCATTACTAGACCATCAGCTCCTCAAGTATCTGTACCTCCTCCTACTACTTCTTTCTCTTCTTTTCATCCACCCACTCCTCCATCATTCATAACCATCATTCAGGAGGGTGCTCGTGTTCAAGGCCACATCATACAGGACATCAAAGATGAATTTGAAGAAGCAATTCTTCGTTCAGTCCTGTCTGTGTCCTCCCATATTCATAGGACTAGTTCTTGCAGTCCTGCCCCCAAGAAGAGGAAAATCTCTAAAGAACTCTCTCTCTCTTCTGAAGCTAGATTCCCTCCCCTTTGGTTCTCTCTTTCTGTTGACAATAGAAGGAGATCCCTCTATTGTGAATATCTTCAGAAGTGTACATTTGCTGCCATTTTTAGCCTCCCTCACCTTAACCTCACAGAACACCTCACCAATGTTCTTCCTCTCTCTCCAATATCTAAATCAGATCAGTCCAAAATCTTCTCCATAGCTGAATCTAAGACTGAAGACCAGTGGGCTCGGGGCCATCAGTCTCTCTATAGGAATTTTGTGCCTACTAGATCTGACAGGTTTCCACCCTCAGACCACCAGCTTACACTGTCTGAGTGGTTTGATATTCACCATAGGAATACTTGGGGTCCCTTCATCTAGAGGAAAATCAAGTTGATCTGCCACTTCCAGATGTTTCAAGACTATAGGTTTATCAACAAACTACCAGAAATTCAGCTTGGTCAGTTCAGGGGAGCCATTGCACAGCTCAGGACTGAAAACCCTGTCAACACATCTCTTGAGGTAGACTTTGCTACCCTTCAGTTGCCAGAGGTTGTCTTTCTCCCCAAGCTTCATTCCTTGCTCATAGACTCTGCTGTGATGGTCCTCTACTTTGAAATATTTGCTAGAGTGATGGCCAGAATAACTGTTCGACAGAGTGCTCCTCTTGCCATCCACCAATTTCTTTTCCGGGAGTATCTGTAAGGCCCTCAAACTTTCTTCCTTATTTAAACTTTGTCATATGGTAGTTACATGCTTGTGTATATATGTATGTGTATATATATGTATATGTATTTATTTTTGTACATATTGTATTTGAATAATGTTGTACATATGTATGTATGTGTTTATTTTGTACAAGTTACTTTTATTTACATTGTACATATGGTGTTTAGATTATACATTACATTGCATGTATATATGTATATAGTGTATGTATGTTTGGGCACTTATGTGTTCTGGCCGAGAGGCCATTTGACATCAACATGAGTGGACGTTTACAAGGGAGTCGACATCCAGATCGATGGATGCCAATTCCCAGAAAACGGCTGGAAAGTGGACGTCTATTTCAGTTCTGGAAACGGTTGCATTTCCTTCGGTTCTTTTTTTGGAAACTGACTCCCAATGGTAGGAAAACCTATATAATGCATACCCAACCCACTTGGCTCTCTAAAAACACTTTCTTTCAGTCAGATTAGGTTCCTTTGGCTCTTGAGAAAACCATAGAACTTTTGTGCAAAAATTTGAACATTGGAGGCTTGGATCTGGTGTTGTGGTGCATCTTCCAGCGATCTACAATGACTGGAAGACACTTTGGACTTTGGTGCGGCTTCCCCGACTCCGGTGTGCAATCAGCATCAACACAGAAGCCAGTTCAGGAGGAGATTTGGGCACTTCTTGGCTTGGCCGAGGAGATCATCATCGGCAAAAATAATCCTATCTAGCAATTTTTCTAAGGTAAGTAACCTATGGGTATCAACCCTACCCATGTCTAGTAGGTCTCAGGATTTTTACGGAATTTTTCTCGTGTCTTGGAACCCCCTATTCTCTTGGTTTGTGCGCCATGTCTGTATTACTGTAGTAAAGAGATTGACGACCACATGTGTGCCATCAAGTTCTTGAGTTGACGACAACATCGTGTGCCGTTAATGCCTGTTGGCGGCAACCCTTGTGCCGCCAAGTTCATCAGGTTTAACAGATTTGATGTTTTTAATCTCTGGGGTTTATTTTCCGGACTTCTGAATGTTAGTGCATGCTGTAAATTTTATATATTGTTAGGTGCAGTCATTAGGTCATGTCACATAGAGGAGTTGAATTTTTGTACATAGTTTTATTTATTAGAATTTCTGTAAAGGAATATTAAGTATGATTTGATCTTGATAAATCTTGATTAATTAGATCCATGATGAATTAGGGTTTCTTAAATTTGTATGATCAGATAGTAACTGTCTTCAAGTGTTGACTCTGTTAGATATGACTATCTTCTTGTGGAATCTGCTTAAATGAATTTAGTGAGAAAAATGCCTGAGATCCATTTTATTTGTTATAAATATGCTACAGATCCAAAAAATCTGAAAAATTGAGCATGTGACATGTTAGTTGTTTAGAAACTATGATAAATTTTTCATTCTATTTTAATGACAGTAGGTATAGCTATTGATTTGGCAATGGAAATTAACACTGTTGAGCATGTTAAATTTAATTATGTATGATTTAGTGATTAGCAACATGATTTGGACTATGAGATGAGTTATTTAGCATTGTGAACAGTAGTATCATGTTAGGTAAAACTGAAGTATATGTAATTGTGTAAAAGTGCATGCATTGTGTTAAATGGTGCATGAGAAATATGTAAATAATGTGATTAATGTGAATTGTGTAAAATGTGCCGTTAGTGACACTGCTACCATAGAGTGCTCCTCTTTTGTGTCTTCATTATCACTAACTCTAACTATCGAACTTAGTGTTTTCTATCTATTTTATTTTATTTACTAGAATTTCTACTAAAAGATTTTTTAGGCAATCCATTCACCACCCCTCTGGGCTTGCTATATGGGCAACACTTGGCTTTGGCGGACATCCATTGCTAAGGAGCTAGTTGTACCATCAATACCTATGTAACATTAGCGATCTACATGATCCAACGGCATTAGAGTTCTCTCTTATCTTGAGATCACGCCACACCTCTGGAGTGTGTTCGTAGCACAGCCAGTGGGCGGTAAGTGAATTCTACCAGACTGCTAGCATACAACTATGAGTGCTATATAACTATTACTATCGCCTGATTTAACGTCGTTTTATGTGCATTGACTTGTAGTTCTCATATATACTCGAATCGCTCATCTATTCACATTCTCACTATACTCTCATCTATTCATCAATTATTGGTACTCTCTCTATGGCCATTCAACTGATTGTCTAAAAATAAAAACATGATTAATGTTAGGCAACATTATAAAGGGCCCGGACTGGTCCTGGGAGGTGTACCCAAAAGTGCTAGTGGCCATGGGAGTTTATTGACCATATTGTACGGTAGTACACTCAAATACTACTTATCTCGATAATCTAAAGGCAATCAAAGTGCTATCTTGACTAGTGTGCTATTGTGCTATTATACGTGCCATCTCGTGATATGGCCATTCCTTTATCGTGTTAGTTGTGCTATATTCTTCTTGAAAAGTACTATTGTTCTCTTAATTTCATGTGCCATTACTCTCTCGACTATACTTGATTGTTCTCTCTAGTAATCCTGCTATCTAAGACATTAATAACTTAAACCACGCCTATTTTTGAGATATTAAGTCCTATTGGGCGCTATCGCTCATTCTGCGCTACTTGTTATATGTGTTTTAGGTGAGTTTGAAGAAGAATACCACACTCATGAGGATGGGGATGAGCAAACACAAGAGTGACAGGATGTATTGTCATCTAGATGTCTTAGTATTAATTAGATAGTTAGTTTGTTTTTATTAGAATAAAGTACTCTGGGCCCATATTTTTGGCTCTAAATTAGTGAATGTAATAGTGAATAGTGAAATTATCAATAAAGTTTGGTTCATTTGGCATTATTCCAATTTATGCAATGGTTTGATGTCTACTATACGCTCTATACTCACTTACTTGCAACTGCCTCACGTTCCGATATTTCGCGTCGGGGCGTGATAGGGGGGTGAATGAGCTTATTAGTACTTTTTCTGAAATCTAAAGCATAAGCAGAAAGCGAGAATGTTAGAATATTTTGTATGTATGTAGCGGAAACAAATAAAAGTAATCACACAAAGAACACAAAGATTTATTCTGGTTCTGCCCTTCCAAATTGAAGTCCTACGTCCAGTCGCTAAGCACACTCATGGGATTTCACTAAACCACCAAGACACCTTGGTCTTCCTTTTAAACATGGGGCATACAACACTTGCTCCAGTAAGTCTTCTCTTCCAAGAAGAGGAACAACCAACCAGCTCGCATGCTAGTCTTCCCTTAAACAAGGGGCATGCACACCCAGCTCCTAGGCTGGTCTTCTCTTCTCACAGGAAGATGAACAAAAGAAAAATCTCAAGGAGATGCAAAGGTCCCTAGACGAAGCCCAAGATAAACAATGGTTGTGCCTTGCTCTGAGATATATCTATCTCTTTCTCTCAAAAGGAGGTTTGCATAAAGATTACACAGAGAGAAGGATAGATAAAGAAAGTAATGTGAAAGAGTGGCTTCGACACTTTACATTCTTTGGCTGGTAGTGAAGGATTTAAGCTCTTTGGTTGTTGTTGTATGGCTTGATGTATGTGCCTTTCTATCTTTATTATCATTCTTGATTGCATCCTTCTTGTTTTATATGGTTAGGTAGGAACATAGCTATTGAGACTTGAGTGTTTCAGCTTCTTCTTCTTCTTCTTCCTTTTGCTCCCTCTGAAATCCAGTCGTTAGACTTATCTTCAGTAGTTGTTGGATGTTTGACAGATCCTCATGTGGCTTTCTGTTCATTGGTTATTCCTTGAGTTCCATAGCTTGCATGTTTCCAAAGCATATAGCATCTGCAACCATTAAATGCATAGAGATGTAACATGTTATGTGAGAGTTCACATGTCAAACCGATGTCCATACCTCTGATGTAGATGTCTAGAAATTCTGCTGATAGATTTCTACTTTAGGTAGACCACTTTCTGTCAAAAGTAGCTTAAAATATATATGTATATATATATATATATATAAGCAAATAGCTTGGGTATGCAAAGGGTACACTGAAAATTTAATGCTTAAGGATATGCAAGATATATGAAAGAGATTTGCAAGAGATCTTGCATGAAAGCATGAGAGCTATATTTAAAATATAGCAAACTTTAAGCACCAAAGATATTTTGAAATATTTGAATGTCAATCGACGTGAGACATTACAACAATCGATATGAAATTATGTTGATAACACTAATTGTTATATTATAACAGCAATTGATATGAAATATGGAAGAAATCGATGTTTGCTTAAAGGCAATCAATATCTAGAGGAAATCGATCTGCAATATAATGGTAATCGATGTGAAGGCAATCGATATGAAGAGATAATTGACGTGAATGAAGAGCAATTGATGTTTTTAGGGCAATTGATGTTTAAGGCAATCGATGTTTAAAGATAATCAATGTTTAAGTTAAACAACAATCGATGTTTAAGTTTAACAGTAATCGATGTGCAAATAGTCAGCAATCAATAGACACTTCGAGTGGCAACGGAAATGGTCAGTAATCGATAGGTTCAAAGGCAATTGATGTTCAAGTTAAATAGCAACCGATGTGAACCTTCAACTGCCACATCGACTGGTCAAGATACAATGTTGTTAGTCGAAGTGGAACTTCGTATAAGACTTCAGATATGACGAAGTAGAACTTCATATATGACAAACTGAGCTTCGACTGACCATAATAAAAATCTTGCATGACAAAGTTAGCTTCGTATATAATGAAGTAAGCTTCGGATATGATGATGTTAGCTTCGGATATGACAAATTAAAACTTCGACTGATCACGACGACTAATCACGACCAAAGCCTTGCATGACAAAGTTAGCTTCGTATATAATGAAATAAGCTTCGGATACGAGGAAGTTAACTTCATATATGACGAAGTAGAATTTCGTATATGATGAAGTAAACTTCGAATATGATGAAGTAGAACATTGGCTGATCACGACAAAAACATACTTAGCAATCGATTTGGACTTAGGATATTCATATGAAAATGACTTTAACTTAATAGAGTTTATTTAACTTGCCAGAGTATTCTTTAAATAGAGAAATTACAATTGTGTTCTGCTGGCAAGCTGAAATAATAGATGTTAAAGCAACAATCTCATCAATGTCATTAAGAATAATAAGAACATAAATTAGCAAGGGTGAAAGGACAAATGTGTGTCAACACATGATGTTCATAGTGTCGACATATGTGCTTCAGAGATTAACACAATGGTTGTTGTTTGTCGATAGATGCATCAATTCTATCGACACATGAGAAACGTTGGTCGACACCATGGACAACATGTGTTGACACACATGAAATACGATTGAGTAGATGAGTGCATAAGAAGATGTGATTAAGGTTTATTTATTTTGTTATCACCAAAATATATGGTAATGGAGATAAAAGAGTCAACAATGAGAATGATGTAGTTTCTTTTGTTTGATCTATAACTCAAATCTATGGGTCCTTAAACAAAACCCTAAACATGAAAGTTGTAGGGGACACAAACTACTCTTTCGGTTTGATCCAATTCGCTCTCGGGATGCATGAATGAAGGTAACAACACTAAAAGCCCTAACCTTGCGTGACGTTTGGAAAACACTTAATACAACTAGCATGCTCAATAAAAATTAGGCAAAATAAGTGCAAATGAAACTAGACTTGATGCTCTTTCATATGGTATATGATACGTTTAGTTTTATCCCAAGAACAGCTACCTTTGGTAGATTCTAAGACATCTTCTTCAGGTCGATGCAGCACGATAGTTGGAGAAAAAGCATAGTTTGTAGTTGATCTCTTCCTCTTTTGGGGCCGTAGCTTTACTCCTCACGACCCTAACATACTGGTAACTCATCCCCATGGGGATTGTAACAAGTATTTATAGACCTAGGGTTAATTGAATTCCAAATGCAACTAGGACAGTGGGGTTATAGTTTTAGCTTGATCCCTTCTAAGATTTAAGGATTCCCCTCCCAATCTAAGTGGAATCTTATTAGGAAACCTCCTATTATGGTTGTCCACGAATTGGGGTTAGTTTTAAGAGTCCATTAAACAAATTTTTAGCCCTAATTAGTTAATTGAAGCCTAATTAAACATACGAATTTTGAGGATTTAATGCAATTTGATTTTATTATTTGGCCCAAAAGAGTTTGATTGGCACAAACAATATTGAATAGTTGATTCCGCTTATTGGAAGTCTAACCATGATTTTATTTTTATTTATTGAACACTTTAACAAATGCGATAATAGTTTGTATTTTTTTTACTCAATTTACTATTTCTTTAATTTTGATCAATCAATTTTTCAGGGTGTTACATCTCCCCCCACTTAAGAGAATTTTGTCTCAAAATTTATGCATGATGGTGAGATGACCTGAGAACAATTCCGGGTGATTTTTCTTCGTTGTTTCATATGATTCCCAGGTAGCTTCTGTGACTCCTCGCCTACTCCACTAGATATTAACCATAGGTATCACCCGATTCCTCAATTATTGTAGCTTTCGATCCAATATCTTGTTTGATTTTTCGTCATAGGTTAAGTCCTCGTGAATCTCTAGGCCTTCATGTTGGATCACATGATGAACATCAAACACATACCTCCTCAGAATAGATGCGTGGAAGATGTTGTATACAATTTCTAGTTGTGGAGGTAATGCCATTCTGTAGGCTACTTCTGCAACTCATGCAAGAATTTCAAAAGGGCCAATAAATTTGGGACTCAACTTCCCTTTGATCCCAAATCTTTGAATTCCCCATGAAGGTGTGACCTTCAGGAAAACATGAGCACCAACATGAAATGTTGAACCACTCTCTATTTGTTCTTGTATTTTGGTGATAATAAAATTTATGATGTAACTTAAATTGAATATTTTGTTTCATCTGTGTCGCATCAATCCCATAGCAAAATGCTAAGTCTTTCATTGATGCAATATATGGCGCACTAAAATGATAAAATCGATGTTTAATCAATATACATCGATTTCTGTTTAAAGTGCCAAAGTATCAAGCGCCGCAACGATTTGCTAAGAAGTCGATGCCATAACGATTTGATAAGTGGCCATAACGATTTCTTCTTTGAGCGTATTGATTTGATAAGAAGTCGTTCCCATAACGATTCCTTAAGTGACCGAAATGATTTTCCAAGAAGTCGATGCCATAACGATTTCATAAGTATTCGCAACGATTTCTTTAGAAGCCATAACGTTTTGTTAAGAAGTCGATGCCATAACGATTTCTTCTTTGAGCGCAGTGATTTGGTAAGAAATCGTTCCCATAACGATTTGTTAAGAAATCGTTCCCATAACGATTTCATAAGTCATGCTCATATCGATTTCTTCATGGATTCTGTTGAAACACAGATTGCCTTTATATTTCAAATATGCTTGGCGCTTAAATAAAAAGTCAAATATCTTCTGACAAAAAGCTGCATGCATATTTCAGAATCTTGTCAAAAAGATATGACCTACTATTTTCAGTATGTTAGCAGAAGCACAGTACCATGCATCGTTTATCATAAACACTCTTTTATGCTAACACTCTCTTCTATGCTCACAGACATCGAAGACCATCAGAGTCTGATTAAGACAAATGAAGAGAAAGATCAGCAACGACTAGAAGAGCTCCAACGGATCTCTTCAACGGATCTATTCTAAAGCTACTCAATATAAAAGATGGAGCATTGCTGAAGAACACAAGAGCCTTTTCTTGAATATCTTTGAAGGAGTGTACATCTGTGAGAAGCACCTTCACGCCACATACACTCAAGGAAAGAGAGAAAGAGCCTGAGCCAAGAAGAAGCATTCAAAGCATTTCAAGCTCTCAAGCTTCCAAGCTTTCAAGCATTCGAGCCTTCTTTTCTCTCTTCTGTTTCTCTCCGAGCTTATTGTATATCTGGGGAGAGTTTGGGACTGTGAGCTTTACATGAGTGTTCATCTTGTAAGGTCTCTCAGTCTGATCTTTCTAAGAAAGATCTGTGTCCAGCTGTAGGACTGTATACAGTTGTTAACCCAGCTAGGGGTTTGTGTTTAGCAGAACCTAACTGGGGTTTGTACCAGTTGTTAACCCAGCTAGGGGTTGGTGTCTAGCAGAACCTAACTGGGGTTTGTACCAGTTGTTAACCCAGCTAGGGGTTGGTGTCTAGCATAACCTAACTGGGGTTTGTACCAGTTGTTAACCCAGCTAGGGGTTGGTGTCTAGCAGAACCACACTGGGGTTTGTTCCAGGAGGTTGGCTTCTTTACCTGTAAGAGAAGTGGGCTGCCTTCTTGCCCGGGAAAGAGAAGAAGACCTGGTGGGGGATCCAGGGTGTTGTAAGGTCCATAAGGGGGACTGTACCCTTGGTTAGTGAAATCCCAAGAGTTTGCTTGGGGACTGGACGTAGGACTTCCATGTGGGAAGGGCCGAACCAGGATAAATCTCCTGTGTCCTTGTGTGATTGTTTATTTGCTTCCGCACTGCACTCTCTATCACACTGAACTAACCAAGCTTTCAAGTGTTATTTTCTGTGTTTAAGATTCTATTTCAGATTTCAGAAAAACCTATTCACCCCCCCCCTCTAGGTTTGCTTGCTGCCGTACCAAAAGGACCAACAAGTGGTATCAGAGCGGGTCTCTGAACTTTTAAAGAAGATCCAACGATCTTAGAGTAAAGATCCATGGCAGCTCAAGGATATGCTGAAGGACAATCAGTCACCAGACCTCCATTCTTTGACGGAGAAGATTATCAATACTGGAAAATGAGAATGGAATGCTTCATTCGAGGCACAGACTTTGATCTGTGGCAGGTAATTGAGGTAGGTGATTTTGTTATTGTTCCTATTGAAGGCACTACTGCCATTACACCTGCTGATAAAAGTAAATTATCTTTAAACTTTAAAGCTAAGAACTACTTATGTTGTGCCTTATCCAAAAGAGAATTTAGTAGAGTGTCTGCATGCAAATCTGCTAAAGAAATTTGGGATAAACTGCAGATAACTTATGAAGGAACGGATAAAGTGAAACAAACTAGAATAGATATTCTTGTTTCACAATATGAACAATTTAAAATGCTTCCAAGCGAAAACATTACTACTATGTATAATAGATTTTCAAGCATAATAGTAGGCTTAAATTCTCTTGGTAAAACCCTTTCAAATGAAGAAACTGTTAGAAAAATACTTAGGTCCTTAACTATTTCATGGACACCTAAGGTAACGGCCATAGAAGAAGCCCATGACTTGACCAAATTATCGATTGATAATCTGATAGGTTCTCTCATGGCACATGAAATAAATATGGAGCGATTATCTGAAAGTTCATCTAAAATGAAATGCACTAACGCTCTTAAAGTTGTAGCCGCTCCTTCCATCTCTTCTTCTAGCTCCAAAAATGCAGATTCTGAAGACAGTGACGTAGATGAAGTTCTGTCCAAGCTTCGGAAAATTTTCAAGAAGAAGAAAAATGGATCGAAAAGGATTCAAAAGAAAGACAGAAAAGAGAAAGAACCAGTCTGCTATGAATGCAGAAAACCTAGACATCTGAGACCGGATTGTCAAAGACTCAAGAAGACTGGTCAAACTGAAAAACCCAAGAAGCAGCACAAGAAATTTAAAAGAAGAGCCATGGCGGCTGCTTGGGAAAATGATGAGGTCACAAGCTCAGAATCATCAAGCTCAGATTCGGAAAAAGAGCAGGTAAATCTAGCCCTCATGGTAGGACTAGATGAGGTACATTCTAACTCATCTTTTGATTCTTGCACAGATTCAGGATCAGAATCTGAAGATTTAGAACAAGTTTTCAATGAACTTTATGATAAACACAAGGTTGTTGTAAAAGAATTGAGAAATATCAAGAACAACCTTATTTGTTTGGAAAACACTAATTCTGATCTTAAATCAGAAATGGAACAATTAGAGGAACAATTAAAAGATAGTAAAGAAAATAATCATCTTTTGAATGAAGGTTTGAAAAGCAAAAATAATGAAAAGTTAGAGTTAGAAGAAAAATTAAAAATTCTAACTGAAGAAAATCTCTACCTAAAAGAATCAGTTAGAAAATTAACAAAAGGAAAAACTTCTTTAGCTTTGTGTTTGAAAGGGTCAAAACCTGGAAATAACAAGCAAGGCCTTGGATACATACCTCTGGAAAAAGGAAAACAAGCAGTAATTCCAGGAAAATATCCATTACCAAAATTTGTAAAAGAAACCAAGTTGCCTCAGAAAATGGCCCCTGTAAAAGAAAATGTTTTAAAAAGTTATGTCCTAAACAGACATCATAAAAACAATAAGAACTACAAAATAGATTATATTCATTGTTGTTCTCATTGTAATAAATTAGGACACACAGTAAACACCTGCACAACTAAGCACCTAGTTTGGATACCTAAAGGCTATTTTTATGCATCTAACGATCAAGGACCCAAAATTATTTGGGTACCTACTTCTGAGTAGCTCATTTGCAGGATAGCCTTGGGGCATCAGGAACAAAGGATGCTCAAGGCACTGAAGACTGCCAACTCTTCATCCATCTCATATCTGAAGAGGGAGTAGTCAATAATTTATTCGTAAATTTTAAATATTACTAATAATTATTTTCAAGTTTCATTCAGGTGGAGTCTCTCATGCTCAGGGGGAGCACAGACTAAGGGGGAGTCTCATACTCAGGGGGAGCCTTCACTAAGGGGAAGTTATTCATTAAATATTATTGTTGAACCCCTCTATGGTAAGAAATTCTCTCAAAAAGGGGGAGAGAAAATCCTGGTAAGATCCTTCCTTTTTGGTTAGTGACAAAAAGGGGGAGAGTTTGTATGAATTTTCTGAAACCTCTTTGCTATATATATTTTTATCAGAAAATTCACATAAATTTTGTCATCACCAAAAGGGGGAGATTGTTGAACCACTCTCTATTTGTTCTTGTATTTTGGTGATAATAAAATTTATGATGTAACTTAAATTGAATATTTTGTTTCATCTGTGTCGCATCAATCCCATAGCAAAATGCTAAGTCTTTCATTGATGCAATATATGGCGCACTAAAATGATAAAATCGATGTTTAATCAATATACATCGATTTCTGTTTAAAGTGCCAAAGTATCAAGCGCCGCAACGATTTGCTAAGAAGTCGATGCCATAACGATTTGATAAGTGGCCATAACGATTTCTTCTTTGAGCGTATTGATTTTCCAAGAAGTCGTTCCCATAACGATTCCTTAAGTGACCGAAATGATTTTCCAAGAAGTCGATGCCATAACGATTTCATAAGTATTCGCAACGATTTCTTTAGAAGCCATAACGTTTTGTTAAGAAGTCGATGCCATAACGATTTCTTCTTTGAGCGCAGTGATTTGGTAAGAAATCGTTCCCATAACGATTTGTTAAGAAATCGTTCCCATAACGATTTCATAAGTCATGCTCATATCGATTTCTTCATGGATTCTGTTGAAACACAGATTGCCTTTATATTTCAAATATGCTTGGCGCTTAAATAAAAAGTCAAATATCTTCTGACAAAAAGCTGCATGCATAATTCAGAATCTTGTCAAAAAGATATGACCTACTATTTTCAGTATGTTAGCAGAAGCACAGTACCATGCATCGTTTATCATAAACACTCTTTTATGCTAACACTCTCTTCTATGCTCACAGACATCGAAGACCATCAGAGTCTGATTAAGACAAATGAAGAGAAAGATCAGCAACGACTAGAAGAGCTCCAACGGATCTCTTCAACGGATCTATTCTAAAGCTGCTCAATATAAAAGATGGAGCATTGCTGAAGAACACAAGAGCCTTTTCTTGAATATCTTTGAAGGAGTGTACATCTGTGAGAAGCACCTTCACGCCACATACACTCAAGGAAAGAGAGAAAGAGCCTGAGCCAAGAAGAAGCATTCAAAGCATTTCAAGCTCTCAAGCTTCCAAGCTTTCAAGCATTCGAGCCTTCTTTTCTCTCTTCTGTTTCTCTCCGAGCTTATTGTATATCTGGGGAGAGTTTGGGACTGTGAGCTTTACATGAGTGTTCATCTTGTAAGGTCTCTCAGTCTGATCTTTCTAAGAAAGATCTGTGTCCAGCTGTAGGACTGTATACAGTTGTTAACCCAGCTAGGGGTTTGTGTCTAGCAGAACCTAACTGGGGTTTGTACCAGTTGTTAACCCAGCTAGGGGTTGGTGTCTAGCAGAACCTAACTGGGGTTTGTACCAGTTGTTAACCCAGCTAGGGGTTGGTGTCTAGCATAACCTAACTGGGGTTTGTACCAGTTGTTAACCCAGCTAGGGGTTGGTGTCTAGCAGAACCGCACTGGGGTTTGTTCCAGGAGGTTGGCTTCTTTACCTGTAAGAGAAGTGGGCTGCCTTCTTGCCCGGGAAAGAGAAGAAGACCTGGTGGGGGATCCAGGGTGTTGTAAGGTCCATAAGGGGGACTGTACCCTTGGTTAGTGAAATCCCAAGAGTTTGCTTGGGGACTGGACGTAGGACTTCCATGTGGGAAGGGCCGAACCAGGATAAATCTCCTGTGTCCTTGTGTGATTGTTTATTTGCTTCCGCACTGCACTCTCTATCACACTGAACTAACCAAGCTTTCAAGTGTTATTTTCTGTGTTTAAGATTCTATTTCAGATTTCAGAAAAACCTATTCACCCCCCCCCTCTAGGTTTGCTTGCTGCCGTACCAAAAGGACCAACATGAAATTCTAACTCTCTCACCTTTTATCTGCATAACTTTTTTGCCTTTATTGGGCTATCTTCAGACGTTCTCGGATAACTTGGACCTTCTTGACAACTTCCTGTTCTAAGTCAAGATCAATCCATTGGTTTTCTCTGACCTCCTCGCAACAAATAGGTGATCTACAACTCCTGACGTACAAGGCTTTAAATGGTGACATCTTGATATTTTTCTGATAGTTGTTGTTATATGTAAACTCATTTAAAAATAACTGCTCATTCCAACATCCCTTCAAATCGACCACACAAGCTCGGAGCATGCCTTTGACTATTTGATTTGTCCTTTCCGTTTGTCCATCTGTCTGGGTGAAAGGCAGTGCTAAAGTTCAACTTTGTACCAAGTGTAGATTGTAGCCCATTCCAAAAGTGTGCGGTGAATCTAGGATCCCGACCAGATATTATGGTAGACGGAACCTCATGCAACCTAACCACTTCATTGACATAAAGTGCAGCTAACACATCTACTGTCAACTTACTCTTAATTGGTAGGAAGTGAGCTGACATAGTCAATCTGTCTACTGTCACCCATATTGCATTCAAACCACCTCTAGTCTTTGGCAAACCCATAATGAAATCCATACCAACATTATCCCACTTCTATTCTTGGATGTCTAGCAGTAGTAACCCACCAACGAGTTGAAAATGCTCAACCTTGACTCTCTGGCATGTTAAACAATGTGCCACAAAATCTGCCACATCTCTCTTCATATTCGGCCACCAATAAGACCTTTTTAGGTCTTGATACATTTTTGTTCATCGGGGGTGAATGGTATATCTCGATCGATGATCTTCATCCATCAGCTTTCTTTTGAGGTCCTCATGATCAGGTACGCATGTTCTGCCTTCGAATAACATTCTTCCATCATTTGTTAGAAAGAAACCTGGTCTCTGCTCTAACTTCTCCTTAATATCAATTAAGAAGGGATTTGTCCCTTCCATATCTTTGTTTTAAGTAAGTATGTCAGATTGTACCTTGATATTAAAAATCATCACTTGTTTCTCTTCTTCTTCCATATCTAAGTTTAGACCTGCAAATTGTGTTGAACCACTCTTATATGTTATCATTTATTTTGGTGATAACAAAACTTATTGTAGACGTGAGATTTGGCCCATCTCCCGCAAGGCTATTTGGCCCATTAAGCCTCGTTTGACCATGTGTTGACTAGCCTCGGATCCCATGTAGACGGCAGCATCGACTGCCGCTGACTACAGGTTGGCGGCAATTCCCCTGGACGTTGACCCATGTTGGCGTCCATCTCGATGGACGTCTGCATGAGGTTGGCGGCCTGATCCCTGGACGTCAAGAGCGTTTACCTGGTCTGCGCAACTAACCCGAGATTCCAGCCCACTAGAGCCCTTGTCTCGGCCATGCAACGCACATAGCCGTTCCCAACGGGTATATGGGCCACCTAGGCACCCTCTTGACCCAGTAAAAATCCCATTTGGCCTCTCCCTATTGGTTGGAGCTTAAACACAAGGATTGCCACATGTACAAGTGTGTTTCTTCACACTTGAGCATCCAATGCTCTCAACCCCGAGCTCACTATCTATATAACTCCCCCTTGGTCCCTCTGAACAAGGGGGGAGAGGCTGGACGTCCATATGCTCAAGCTTTGAGAGAGGAGAGAGAAAATTCCACCCAAGCTTCACCAAGTCATCCTCTACTTCTTCTCAACCTTTAGGACGTCCAAGGAGGCTTCTCTGGAGCTGAAGGAGCCTCTGCAACGAGCTAGCATCACCAACAACGAGGATCACCTCCCCCACTCTTCCTCCCTTCTTCCTTTTCTCTCTTAGATATTTGCATGTCACACACTCTTTCCCACACACTTTAGGCACGTAGGTCACCTTCCTACACACCTAGAAAGGGGTTTCCCAACCAAAAACGGAGGGAAGAAGGGTGGTCACAACATTTGGCCACCCCTCTTCTCAAGTCCGCAACCGGTACGGGACTCTCCTTTTGGGCCTTCCACCTTTTGTTTTGAATATTTGCTGCACTATTTAGGGTCTAATTGGGTCTTGTTCTGTGGCAGGAACGATCCAAAGAAGACCGTGGAGCTCTCTTCCTTTGGCCGGCTGAAGGAGGAGAAGTTGGAGCTTCACCATCACCCGCGACGCGAGGCTACTACTCCGGCGTGATCACAACATCTCCTTGGGCACAGGTAAGGCCCTGGCGATCGCAATCATCTCCCTTTTATCACCGGTTTCCTTTGTTTTCTCCTCAGTCAACGCAGTCAACTCGGGGTCAACGGGGTCAACCGGCACATTCTCCATCGCCAACGAAGGAGCGGCACGTCCGTGAACCACCGTCGGAGAAGGTCACATCAGTCGGCATTCGAAGACAGAGGTGAAACGAAACGTCCACAGCTCTTTTCTGGCGATCGCGATGGGACATCAGTGCTACTGCGGTCTGAGTGCATCCAGGTAGACGGCAATCGATCTTGCCGCCTACCCAGGTAAACGTCCAGTCTTCCTACCGTTTAACTCTTCTTAGAGTCTATATAGGGTGACGTTTACTGTATGTTAGCGTCAGTCGATATTGTCGTCTGCTTATTTCTGATAAACTTGGCGTCAACGGGTTTGCCGTTTAGTTTCACAGAAACCTGTTTTTCTCTGTTTTTTGTTTGTTTTGCTTCTTTTTACTTTTTGTTTGCTTATTGTTTGTCAATAACAGTTCTCAGTCTCCAGGGGGTCTTCTTCTCCTCTTTTCTAGCCTCCCCTCATATTTCTAGGATCACCCTTCTTCGGTTCACAACCTTTTACTCGGGGATTCCCGCTCGGGTAAATCGGGTTGGCTCCGAAGAAAACTCTATAAGTCCCTAAATTCCGTGGATTCCCTCACGGTACGGGGCAGGAGGACCTTTACCCACCTTGTCTAGTCACCTACTTACCGGGATTTGAGTGAGCTTTGAGAGAACGGTCTTACTAATCAACTTAACTCAACACACAACTTTGGTAATTTTTAAAATTTTGGAGACGTTGATTGCTAACATTGTTTGGTAGAAACCCACATTCCTGTCTAAACAGTAAAGTTAATCAACTTTGACCACTTTAAAATCCATAGGTTGTGTGCTAATGGACACTTGGTTGGACCCTGTTGACATGGCTAATAAATCGGCTTTTGAATATGATGATAATATCAATGAAATGGTCGATATGATTGACACCAATGTCCAGCCTGAGGAGTCAGTCCAATCATCCTCTCAGGCTGATAACGAAGAAGTGAGTTTGAGGGTCAATCCCACTCATGACCAAAACAGTCAAGAAGACCCCGAGTTTTCTAAACTCATGTCCCGGTACTCGCCCGAGGATATCATTTCTATGCTTTCAAAGCATACTGTCCGGGCAGCTACCTCCCCTTCCACTCCATCTTTATCCCCATTCAATGCCTCCACATCTAGGCCCACTCCTAAACCAGTCACCCCATCCCGAGCTCCCGTCTCCGCCTTCATTCCTCCTGTCACTCCCGCTCCTTTGCCTACTCCAATTCCCACTCCTCCTTCCGCCTATTCGCCACCTATCCAAATCACACCCCACATTCAATCTAAATATGTTCCCCTTTCGGAGATTGAAGGTCTCGTTAGGATGCTTGTAGCGGATTCCTTATCCCACTCTAAACCTCATTCGCTACTAAACTACTGCAAGCTCCCCAACGCTTACTTTCCCCCCGACTTCAAGGCCCCAAAGTACCGCAAGTATGATGGGACCTCCGACCCCCAATTTCATCTCGCCGGCTTCACCATGGATTCCCATCGGTGGTTATATGATCGGGTCCTTTTAGTTCACCTTTTCCAACAGTCATTGGAAGGGGAACATATTTAGATTGAATGTGGGGTGTGATTTGACATTGTTAATTTTGACATAGTCTCCGAGCGATTCATCTCGCACTTTTCATACATGGCCACTCAAGTCCCCACACTTTCCGACTTGATGGCAGAAAAGATGAAGTCGAACGAAGACTTTGTAACCTATGCCAACCGATGGAGGTCCATGGCTTCAAGAGCCGACATTCCTATCCCGGAGTCTCAAGCCATAACCCTCTTGGTTACTAACACTACCCCTGTGCTCCGTTCTGTCTTAATGCTAAGTGAGTTCCACTCCTTCTCACATCTTTATAACAGAACCAGGGTAGTTGAAAATCAAATCAAGGACTCCTCTCTTCCACACTTCTGACCTTGTTAATTTTGACATAGTCTCCGAGCGATTCATCTCGCACTTTTCATACATGGCCACTCAAGTCCCCACACTTTCCGACTTGATGGCAGAAAAGATGAAGTCGAACGAAGACTTTGTAACCTATGCCAACCGATGGAGGTCCATGGCTTCAAGAGCCGACATTCCTATCCCGGAGTCTCAAGCCATAACCCTCTTGGTTACTAACACTACCCCTGTGCTCCGTTCTGTCTTAATGCTAAGTGAGTTCCACTCCTTCTCACATCTTTATAACAGAACCAGGGTAGTTGAAAATCAAATCAAGGACTCCTCTCTTCCACACTTCTTTGAAGGAAAGCCAAAGGCACGCAAGGCTCCCGCGGCACCTACCACCGAAGGGGTGACCGTCAATGAGTCTGTAAGTGCTTGCAGCCAGCCTTTGAGGCCTCCCAACAAATCCTCTATCCCTCCGTCCAATCCTCCCTCTAATCCTCACCAATTCCCGTCACATCCCTCCAAGCCTTACTCTGCTGTTCCTCCCCCTTCTTCCGGCTACACCCGACCTGGCCCCAAAAGGTCGCACTATCCTCCCCTCCCGGAGACTCTTGAGGACGTGTTCTTCGCCCTCATGTCATGTGATGCCGTCCAACTCCCCCCACAAAGGGAGAATAACAACCCGAGGATTGACACCTCCAAATATTGTCCATACCATAGAGCCCATGGTCATTTTATCACCAATTGCTTTACCTTTCGTGACTGGGTCTATGATATGAATGACCAGGGTAGAATCAACTGGGAGGATGTCAAGGTGGCCATAGCCAAGTCTAGGTACACCAAAAAGGACCTCGGCATCTTTAGCAACCCTCTCCCCAACCACCAAAGTAACAATCCCTCCTCCTCCAAGGCCCAAGAGAATGTCCACACCATGATACATTTAGGACCCCGGGTCGTGAGGATAGAGCAACAATGGGGAGTAGAAGGTTTTGAGGAGTGGTATCCATGTCCTACTGTAGAATCTCAGGAGCCTTCCATCTCGGTAGATGCCATCCTTGAGGAGAGACCCTTAGTGCTGATCCGCCCCCCTCAAGATGCCTACACTACCATCCTCACCCCCTCTGCCTCTGAGTCATCTACTAGACCCCTTCAGCTTATCTGCCCTCAGTCTCAGGAGGCCGTCCATGTCACACTTCGGAACCGGATCGTTACTCCACCTCCGCGGCCTTCCCAGGATGAGGAGGATAATGTTCCTCCACCCCCGGCTGGCACCGAATATGATATTCTCCAACATCTTGATAAGACGCCCGCGAGGGTGTCTATTTTAGAGTTGATTCGGAGGTCGCCGTCGCATCAATCCACTCTTCTCCAATTTCTTCAGAAAATCATGGTTAATGATGACCTCCCTCCTAGTGGGGTCACCAATGCCATCCTTTCCCTCACCCAAGGACCTTCGATCTCCTTCTCGGACAAAGATCTTGCCACTCCCGAATGTCGTTCGCTTCCTCTTTGTCTCACTATTAACCTCATCGGGGTTTCGGTGGACTCCACTCTAATCGACACCGGGGCATCAATCAATGTCTGTCCGATGAAGACCCTTAAGCAATTGGGTTTAGGGGAGGAAAACCTGGAGAGAAGCTGCTCCACTATCGCCGCCTATGACAATTCCAAAAGAGTTGCCAAAGGCAAGATTGCTCTTAAGCTGGGAGTCGGACCGGTTACTATGACCACTGAGTTTCTAGTTCTTGATGTTGATCCGGCTTACAAAGCCATCCTTGGTCGTCCCTGGCTAGAACAGACCCTAGGAATCCCTTCCACCGCCCATCAATGTTTCAAATTTCCTTACAATGGGCGGATTATCATGATCAAGAGCATTCCCACTTTGGAGACTCTTAATGCTATCACCTCAGAGCAGATGCCACACCTTTTCGTTCCGAATAAGGGGAAGAAGCCGGTCATGTCTCTCTTTGACTTCCCCACAACCTCTGAGCTTAGCCAACCTCCCCGGTCTATTGTAGAACCTCATATTCCATGTCTCCCGGGAAAAGGTTGGGAAGTAATGGCGAACATTGGCTATGTCCATGGCCGCGGGTTGGGTACGGATGAAAAAGGAGAGACCCAGAGCGTTCAGGCAATCAGGAGGTTGTTACCCAAGGCTGGTCTAGGCTTCCACCCAGACCCCGTCCATCCAGATCCATTCATACCGTATCAACCCCTTACCTGGACACTAAGGGAGCATTTTGTCCAGGGGCCTACCCAGATGGGGACCAGGGAACCTGTAATTGAAGAAATTCCTTGCTCTGAGAGTGATGATGAAGAAGAGGAAGAGGATGCCCAAATAGAGGACATTTCTGACAAGTTTGGCCTCCTCTCCCTCTTTGGCTCTGATTTCCCTTCTCCCCCATCTTCTCCTTCTCCATCTCCTTCTATTTCCGCATCTACTCCACTCCTATCACCATCTCTATCTCTCACCCATCCAGTCGAGGCCACCTTGAGTCAGCAACTCATGGTTTTGGGCCTTGATTTCCAAAAAAAAATGCCAATTATCAAAGTTGGAAGTGCGAGATCTCCGTTGAGCACCCTTCCTCTTTGGAATCTCTTCCGCTCGGCCAAGGGCCGACTCTCTCCCCGTTAAATTTTTACCCCTCTGGGAGCACTTCCCTTGTACATAGTTGTCCTGTACATAGCAGTCTAGATCCTAGTTTAGATTTGGGTTTAGAGTCAGGTTTAGAGTCCAGTCTAGAGTCAGGATTAGGAGAGTCTGGTCCCTCTCAACCATGCATTCGCAAAGAAAAAGGTAGGTATGTTCCTGCCCGGTATGTCATGGCCTTGGCCGAGAGGTGTGCCAAATTGAGTCAAGTCCCGGAATTTCTTAAGGAACCTGCCCTCGTGGAGACAGACTTTGAAGAAGGTGATTCTGTAGATGACGGTCTAGGAGTCTATCTGCTAGATTTCAGTGAGAAAGATGGGTTAGGAGAATCTGGGTCAAAAGAAGAGGAAAACCCAGTGAGCTCCTATGTGGATGGCACAAAAAGGTTCGACGGGCCCACCACGGCTGCAGACGAACCTACTAAAGAAGTCAATCTTGGCACCAAAGAATCCCCGAAGACAGTGTTAGTCAGTGCCAACTTGAGTGAAGAAGAAGAGCATGCGTTGGTAGCTATCCTTAAAGAATTCTCCGACGGTTTTGCTTGGTCCTACGAGGACATGCCGGGACTCGACACCTCTTTGGTCGAACACCGGTTAGTCCTAAAAGCCGACGCAACCGCCGTCAAACAAAAGCTAAGGAGGCTACATCCCAAGCTAGCACTCAAGATCAAAGAGGATATTGACAAATTCCACAAAGCCAAATTCATCAGGGTTGTGCTATATCCACATTGGGTAGCTAATATCGTCCCCGTAATGAAGAAGGACGGTAAGGTTAGGATCTGTATAGATTTCCGAGACCTTAATCGTGCTTGCCCAAAGGACGATTTCCCTCTCCCACACATAGATGTCCTAGTGGACAACACTGCCGGGTTTGAAATGTTATCTTTCATGGATGGTTTCTCGGGGTACAACCAGATCCGTCTGGCGGAGGAAGACCAGGAGAAAACCACTTTCACAACACCCTGGGGGACTTACTGTTATGTCGTCATGCCCTTCGGATTGAAGAACGCAGGAGCAACATATCAAAGGGCAATGATGGCAATTTTTCATGACATGATGCATGTGCACATGGAGGTCTATGTGGATGATGTCTTGGTGAAATCGAAGACTCGACATGGCCATGCTGAGGTCCTCCGGGTGGTTCTCCAAAGGTCTAGAGAGCATAAGCTTAAAATGAACCCCAAGAAGTGTGTCTTTGGAGTCTCTTCGGGGAAATTGCTTGGGTTCATGTTAAAAAGGGGGATTGAGATTGATCCCAACAAGGCCAAAGCAATAATCGAAATGCCGCCTCCTAGGAACATCAGAGAAGTTAGAGGGCTGATTGGCAGACTTCAATTCATTAGGAGATTCATTTCCCAGCATTCAATCCGTTGTAAGCCCTTCTACGAGATGCTAAAAGGAGAGGCAAAATTTGATTGGAACGATAAATGTCAAAAGGCCTTTGATGAGTTGAAGAGTTACCTATTCAATCCCCCTGTTCTCGCTCCTCCGGTCCCGGGTCGGCCTTTATTGCTCTATGTATCAACTACTGAAGATTCAACTGGAGCAGTTTTGGCCCAATACGACGACGAGAAGAAGGAGAGAGCAGTGTACTACTTATCCAAATTGTTCAATGAAGCTGAAAAGAGGTACACCGCCATGGAAAGAACATGTGCAGCCGTCGTCTGGGTGGTCCAGAAGTTGAAGCATTATTTCCTGGCTCATGAAGTGAAACTTCTGGCACGAATGGATCCAATTCGGTTCTTGCTAGAGAAGCTCGTCCTAACTGAGCGGTTGATGCGGTGGCAAAGTTTTCTCAATCAGTTTGACATCACTTACGTCAACCAGAAGTCAATCAAGGGGCATGCCATAGCTGAGCACCTAGCCCATCACCCCTTACCTTCGTATTCTCCTGTCGACGAAACCTTTCCCGATGAAGAGGTAGGAGCCATCATCGATGGTGAGCCTTCATGGGTGCTTTACTTCGATGGGGCTTTAAATTCCAAAGGGAGTGGAATAGGGGCAGTCCTCCTCTCACCGGAAGGGGTAGTCATCCCGCACGCCTACCAATTAACCTTCCGTGCCACGAATAATGTGGCCGAGTATGAGGCTCTCTTAGTTGGGTTGAAGATGGCGTTGTTGCTCGGAGTCAAGGAATTAAGGATTATTGGAGATTCGCAGTTGATACTCCGGAAATCTCTCAGCAAGTACCAAACCCGGGACCCCAAGTTGAAACCATACCAAGAATTGGTAGGAAAGGTAATCCGGCAGTTTAAGAAGCTCACCCTTGTCCACACTCCTAGGGCCTAAAACATCCTAGCAGATTCCCTCGCCTCTCTGGCCTCTTCCATTCCCATCCCTTTAGAAAGGTCCTCCGAAATCATCTCTGTTCAAAGGCTAAGAATCCCTTCTCATACTGATCCCTGGTTTGTCCAACTTCAATCTCCCTCCCATCAAATCAATGCACTCTCAAAGGAGCCTGAAATCGATCTCGATGATGGCCATCCCTGGTATTTTGACATCGAGAACTACCTCAAAGATGGATCCTTTCCGGATTACGCCACTTCTGCCGATAGACAGGCTATTCGCCGTGTCTCCGAACGGTACAAGATCATAGGTGGCGTTCTCTACAAGAAATCCCTCAATGGGGTTTATCTCCGTTGCCTTGATGAAATCGAATCTGAAAGCATTGTTGAAGCTGCTCACTCTAGTGAATGTGGTGGCCATGTCAATGGTAGAGCAATTGCCCAGAAGTTGCTACGACACTATTACTGGCCTACCATGGAAGAAGATTGCACCCATTTCGTCCGTCACTGTGCTAAATGCCAATTACACGGTGATAAAATTCATGCTCCTTCTTCCTCTCTTCATCCCCTTATTGCTCCATGGCCCTTCGCCATGTGGGCATTCGATGTGGTAGGTCCCCTAGCGGATAGAACTGGAGAAATCCGGAAGAAATCCTTCATTCTGACCGCCACAGAGTACTTCACAAAGTGGGCTGAAGCAGAAGCGTTCATAGAAGTCAAAGCTTCAACGGTCGTCAAGTTCATTAAACGCAACATTCTTGCAAGATTCGGGGTACCTCGAGACATCGTCACCGAAAATGGAGCACAGTTCACCTCGCAGGAGCTCCGCGACATGTGTGGTAAATATGGGATTAACTTGCATCATTCATCACCATATTATCCACAAGGTAACGGACAAGCGGAAGCTACTAATAAAACTCTTATCAAAATAATCAAGAAAACGTGCAAATCTCACAACAACACTGACTGGCCAGAACGCTTAGTTGAAGCTCTTTGGGCTTATCGCACCTCTGTCCGTACCCCTACGGGGCAAACCCCTTATGCCTTGACGTACGGATCGGATGCGATACTCCCATATGAGATCTTCGTCCCTTCGCTTAGAGTTCAATTAGATTCCGAACTTGATCCTGATCAACGTCGGGAAGCCTTGTTGGCACAACTTGAACTCTTAGATGAAAGGTGAATGATAGCGGCTAACCATGCACAAGTTTATCGTCAGAGAATTGCACGTTTTTATGCCAAAAGAGTTCTAGAAAGAAAATTTGAAGTGGGTGAATTGGTTCTGAAGCGGAAAATCATAAAGGCACCAGGTCCCAGGAGCAAATTGCAAGAAAATTGGGAGAATACGTTCGTTGTTAAGGAAGCATACTCAGGGAATGCTTATAGATTAGTGGATGCCGAGGGAGTTGAGTTAGCCCATCCATGGAATGCAGTCTATCTCAAGAAGTTCTATTCCTAGCCAGTCAGTCAGGTCGGTCGTTCATCACATGTCAACGTTGTGGGTTGAGCACACTACTTTTTCACTCGGTCACTAGTAAGGTAGGACTTATTCACACACCACACGATGTTGAGATATTGCCCTTTGGCTAGAAAATCACTAGTACACTCGGGCGGTCTCATCCGGTCAATGTGTTTCCCCTATTCTTTTCCCACTCGGTCGTGTCTGGAAGCGGAACAAACTACGAGTAAGGGACCACCCACTCTCTTTTAAAAGGACAAGGTCACCATAAAACAGGGGCAACTAATAAGAGCAAGGGGCAAGATGTCAAATCAAGCCTCAATGGGGAAAAGAAGAGCCAAAAGGTCAAAAAGGGTAGCAAAAAGTACGTACCCGGAAAAAGGCTGACCAACTCAAGGAGGTAGCAAAAAGTACGTGCCTCCACCCCAGAAATGAAATAAGAAATGAAAAAATCCCCCTGAAAACAATGGTTGACCAAGTCTGCTTGATATGAGATGTCGGTTTGGAAACAAAAAGTAGTTTGAACCAAAGTCCTACATGACTTCCTATACATTTCTTCCCATTTCTCTCACTAGGGGCAATTTGATCGCATAAGATCTCCGTACTGGAAGATATCAAGAAGGCTAGGGGCAATGTCCAACATCAAGAAATTCATGCACGTTCCTCCTCACTCTTGGCCTCTGTGGTTAAGTAGATCGTGTAAACCCTACACTACAACATGTGATGTATATGTGCCTTAGAGTCAAAAATCCAAAAATATATAAAAAAATGTAAAAAATTAACAAAAAAGAGAGTCTTTTGATGTATATATTTTACGCTGTACATATTTTCTCTCAAAATTTAAAAAAACAAAAATAATAATAAAATAATAAAAAATTTAAAAAAAATCAAAAAAAAAATAGTGGTACCATGTATATATACTAACATTCTCCTTATTTTCTTATAAAAAAAAAAAAAACAAAACAAAAACACAAAAACAAAACAAAAACACAAAAAAAAAAAAAAAAAAAAATATGCATGTGCATATTTCCCTTTCGGTTATTTTATGTTCCTATCTTTGATTAGAAATTAGCCCCTTGACCAGATCTCAAGAAAGGTATATCGTAGGCAAGGGGCTAAAAACAGATCTACACTAATCTGTTTCTTTAAGTGTTGTGGAATGCAGGAATCAAAGAACGGAAGCAAAGCGCTCAAGTGCACAAAAGTTCACAAAATCCACAAATTCCACTATGATAATCAAGTCTGTGTACATATCATGACAGGGGCATACCCTTGGTGCTACAAAAGTGTCACTCCTCTCTCCTCTCACCCTCGCTAGGCCTCGGCCTACGCGAGCTACTACCTCCTCCTCCTCTCTCCCGACGCCGGTCTGGGAGAGGAGGTCTCAAGCCGTGGAAGCCTCCGGTCGCGGCAGTCCTCCTCCTCGCACCACAGACGGATCCCCCAGCGACACGATGTCGTCAAGGGACGCGAATGCCGAAACAGTCCTCGCGGGCGTCCCCTACTGAGCCTGCCGCTGCTGCTCCCGGCGCTTCTTCAGCACCCGGTCCTCGAGGATCTCGTAATCCGCAGCAATCCATGACCGAGCTGTCTCGGCCTCCCTCTGACTCTCTCGGGCCTCGAGCAGGCGACCCCTCGTGGTGGCCCGGTCGTCCTCAACTCCTCCATGGCTGTCACCATGGTCCGCCGCTGCGCATCAAAAGCAAAAGGGGATCAGTCTTGAACATGTGAAGGAAAAAGAGGAAAGAAGGAAGTGTCTTACCTCGGCCTCCAGACCGGAAATCTGCGCCTCTAGCTCCAGACGCAAACTCTCCATCTGTGCCTGGAGAGTAGCCACATCTCCTCCCTGCCGCTGCATGTCAAGGGGCAAGCATGTTAGAGCATTCAGTAGACTTTGAAAGAAAGAAAGTGCTAGTTTGGTGTCTTACCTGAGCCCCAATCTCTCGAGCCTGCTCCTCAAGCTCCCGGACTCTCGCCTCCGCTCGGTCCAGGGCCCTCTGCAAGCGGACCGCCAGGTCCCCTCCGGCCGGCTGGGCAGACGAGCTCGCCTCCGCATCCCGGCTCGCCTGTGCTCTCAATAGCTCTCCTCTCTGCATGCACAAAATCTTGGTCAGAAATCAAATCAAATCAATGGCAATTTCAAGATCAACGGTTGAAGGTACTCACCAGGGTCCTGACCTCGGTCTGGAGCCTCGTCAACTCAACCTCCTGCTCGGCCAGTCGCCCCTCCAAGAGGCGGATGGCCTGTGACTCCGGCATCTGCCAAATGCTTCAAGGTTAGAATCAATTCAAATTCAGATCCGACCAAGGCTTAGAGTTAGGAGTTTCACTCACCACTCGTCGGTCAAGCCGGAGTCGCCCGGCGTATCGTGCCTGGTAGTCCTCCATATAAGCCGAGCTGTCCTGGAGGTCGGTCACTCGTACCACCTGCTCGCTGCCCTCGCGCCAATATGCGACGGTGCTGCCGTGGTCTGCCCCCCAGTCGCGGTCCTCAGCAAAGAACCGCCGGCGTGAGTGTCCCTCTCTCCCAAGGGAAGGCACCTCGATGGCTGGCTGGTGCCAGCCCAGGGTCCGTACCACCAACTCCAAGTACAGTACCTCACATGTCCCGAGGCACAGTAAAAGGAGGTGGCGGTCGAACAAGGGGTGACCTGCCGCCACCGCCGGGTGCGAGGCGTCCGCCTCCCCCACATAGGGGGTCCACACCACCTGAGAAGAACAAGAAGGCACTGGTCAGTAACGTCAAATGCAGAAGTAATTGAAAGAATGCAAAAGCTAGTTGAGGGTTTCATACCTGGTCGTGCGGGTAGTGGTCAAGTGCGACCCGCACATCCCCTGCCCTCCTGTCGGTGACCCTGGGGTCCGGGGCCACCGCCCACCTCGTCATGAGAGGCACCATCATCTGGCGCCCCTCTACAAGTGTCCCGCGCCCTATGGGGAAGCGGGTGTACCCCAAGATCTGCAAGAAGAGAAAGTCAGTCAGTCAAGCAATTTAATCAATTGAAATTCAAATTGAGCTTTAAGGGAAAAAAAAAACAAATTGCGTACCTGAAGAAAGGGGGTGAAGCCCCCAATGCTCTGAGAGCGCTGCGAGCTGCTGGGGAGGAGAGAGAAATGGTGTCCCAGCATCGCAGCACCCCAAGCGTACCTCCCCGCCTGCGCCAAGTCCCTCAGCAACAGCACGAACTTGCAGTTCATCTGAGATGACTGCGTCGCGAACAACAGGCGTCCGAAGAGGTAGCTGACGAAAATCCGTACCGAGTGATCCTCGCTCCGGTCTCCTAGGTCGAGTGCCCCCCGGACTCAAGCATAGAACTCATCAAGTGACTCTAGGGGTCCTCTCCTCCTCCCCCTCAATCCAACTGCCTCCGACAACGATCCGAGCATGATGCTCCGGATCGGTCTCCTCCTCCCGGCCACGAACTCTGGCCCCAGTAGCTCTACTATGTCGTCATAGTAGTCCCTCCTCTCCAATCCGACTACCGGCTCTCCCTGAACCTGCAGTCCCGTCAGATACGCCACATCCTCCAATGTGGGTATCATGTGACCCCAAGGCATGATGAATGCCTTGCAGTCCTCCTCCCATCTCTCCCTCAACGCCTCCAAGTACGGTACGTCTAAGTGGAAAGGGCGTACCGACAGTAGATGTCCGAACCCCATCCTCGCTATCTGAGCCTGCTGGGCCTCTGGAAGCACGTGGTACCATGCCCAGCACAAGTCCCAGGTCACCCTGCTCCTCATTCTGCCTTTGCCCAGAAAAAAAAAAAAAACACAGAAAGCTTAACGTCAGTATCGATTGCCGTTTACTCAAAGTTGGAGGCAAGGGTCTGCCGTTTACTCTTAGTCGGCGTCCAGGGGGTGGCCGTTTAGTTCCTGTGTCGACGTCCAACACATTGCCGTCAAGATCATCTTGACGTCCAAGAGGTGGACACCAGCAGGAACTCGACGGCAACCGATGTTGCCGTCAAGTTCCTGTCTAACCCGACGGCCCTTTCCTTGTTTCCCCTTCTTTTCACCAAATTAAATCACACTCACACAGAGGTTTTAGGGTACTCACCCGAGGTCCTCGAGGTGCCTCCGCCTCCATCTCATCTCCTCCCTCGGTCTCGTCTCCCTCCGCTCCGTCCTCTACCGCCACTTCTTCTTCTTCCCCCGCCGTAGCCATGTCCACCTCTTCTTCTTCCTCCTCCGTTTGGCGACGGCCCCGGATGATGCCTCTCTTTTCCCTCGTCCTCATCTTAGTCTTGAGCAAGGTAAGGTTTTCCTTCTCCCGGCGCTTGGGAAGATGGAATGACGCCCGGGAGAAGGCGTCGGTTCAAAAAAAGGGCATTTACTGATTTAACATCCAGGTCTGGCCGTTTACATTTAGCTGACGTCAACCCTAGGCCGCCGACGTACCTTCAGCGGCTAGGGTATGGACATCAATGTCCTTTCAATGTCAGACCTCGAAGTCTGGTCGACGGCTAGGTGTGGACGTCTAGTTTAAACTAGATGGCTACCTATGTGGACGTCGCTTGTCAGTCTCAGTGGTTGGCGACCAGAGGTTGGACGTTAACCAGAGGTTGGCGGCCATCGATATGGACGCCAACTACTCCGCACTCAGTCCTCACAACACTGTCTTTTGAACATACTTTGAGGTCATTTCACCCCCATTTCACCACATTTCATTCCACACATCAATCAATGCAAGTCAATTGAATACAAATGCAAAAACATCTTTATTCATCTAATTGTGTTACACTTATTCAAATCTGAAAAGTACATCACTTTGCCCTGCGGGCCATGAAATAACCACAAGCAACGGGAAGGATGCTATAATTGTATTCCTCATACTTCAAGATCTCTTCCCGTTTCTCCTGAACAGCCAGTCCCACCTTCCTGCTCACTGTATGTTTTGCCCAAGCCTTCATCGCTTTCTTCATCAGCCTCTCATTTCTTCCGGTGACTATCATATCGATGTCGTTGAATGAAATGGGAATTCCCCGTGGAATCCCAAGCTGACAGTGGCACCGATGTGGTTGATACGCCACCATCCGATCTGCTCCAATCAACCATAAATTTTTGTCTTCCCTGGTCCGCGCTTTGAACTCGATAGTCCTCATAAACAGTGGCCTCACGATGAACTCATCCATGCCCAGATATGCTAAGTGATCTTTCCAAGCATCTCGGCCCTTCAAGTGCGCGGTCATACACTTGATCTCATCCTATGGCTCGTACCATGCCCTGCTGCAGTGCACTGAACTCCGAAGGAAGACTCTGGAGGGGGTAGGTTGTGCATCAGCAAAATCAAATTTCAAATGAGCTTCCATCCATACCTGAAGCAGGAATAAGCTCCCGAACGTGCGTCCGCCTAGTCTCATTGAAGTCAGCGAACTGTACAGGTGTGCCAGCACTGCAGGGGCAAGTGACTGCCCGCGCCATAGCAGAGTGAGTATCCCAACATGCTCGTACAGGATGAAGTCGCCGCTCGTGGGGAACAGGAACACCCCGGCCAGGAAAAGAGTCAGTCCTCGCGTTGCCCTCTCTCCGCCAATCTCCCTCGCATGCTGGATCAGCCACTAAGCCAGCCGGTCCAGGAAGATCCCATCCTTGTTCGTCATTCGCAGCACCTCTTTCTTGTCTCGCACGATGTCAGCAAGAATCTCTTCCCACGGGAGGAGAGGAGTCGCTGCATCATACTCCAGGCACCGCTGCCATCCCAAGAACAGCTCCACCTCCTCCAGCAACACGCTCGCCTCGAATCCCTGGAACACGAACGTGTGCGTGTGCGGGTGCCATCTCTCCACCAACGCCCCCAGAGCGTCGAATCCCCACCACATCTCTTTCATGTTCTTGGCCAAGACTACCATGAAGTGAAGCCTCGCATGTCCAGTGTTATCGCGTTAACCAGATTCACGAGCCAGGAAAAGGCCCGTACCTGGCCTTGGCTTGGGAATGCGGGATCTCCTGCATGAGGGCGGGGTTCTGTAAGAGTGCTGTTTGGAGCATTTTCAGCCCGGGAAAAAGCAGAAACAATCATCACTTACCTCTCCATTGGCCAGACGTGCGCTCAGGTGTCCCGGTATTTCACTCAGAACTCCGGGATTCGCACCTGTAGATCGTCCGGTTGATGAGGAGGCCATCTTGCTGGTCTTCTCTGTCTCTTTGCCCTCTGGTTCGCAGCAGGAGCAGGGAGGGACGGAGGAGGAAGATGATAGAGTCCTTATGGGCTCCTATCACCTGTTTTTTCGGCCTAATCCGCTGGCATATAGACGTCCATATCGGCGGACGTCAGTAGGTAGTAAACGGCAACATACCTGGCCGTTAACTATGTATTGGCGGCTGTCGATATGGACGTTAACCATCCGTAGATTTCCAAATTTCAAAGTCTCGTATACCTTATGGCTGTTACTCTTCAATCTTGTGCTTCAAGTTATCTTGCAGATACTCTAAGCACAAGCTGCGCTTCAATTACAGAACGCTCATGCGACCTTGAGCGTTACAGGTATATCTAACATAGGACCCCACCAGAGGCGAATAACTTGGCGACCGTGAACCCTGAGTTCCCCTTCACCAAAAACCATGATGGGTTTGCGATCTCTTAGTTATTTGTATGGCCTTTAGAATTTCCTCTGGTGCTAACTTGCATTTTAGATAGGCAACCCACACCAGCATGCATCTTCACTGCTAACATTCTCTTACTAACACTCAAAAAAGAAAAATGGTGATTTTCCTCGATTATATGATTGCTCCATGGCTCCCCAGCTCAGGTAGCCTACTAGGTTCGTCCTTCATGACTATCCATGTTGATATCGGGTCTTTGTTGCCCCTTCTTTACTTGTCCCACCATGCTTTCAACAAATGATCATTCCAGCCTTATTGAGTTCATTTGAGCCTTCGCCAGCCGCGAGCTTAATTCCGGATTTCAGGCTTTCCAGGCATGTGATTCCAGTTAGAATCTTTTGATAAACCTTTGAGAGATCATCCAATTCCTTGTCTTCGTGACCTCCTAAATTCGGGACCGACGTCCTGATTAGGCCAGCGAGCCCACGGCTCCGGTTACGAGACCCTCCTGATTCAACCATCATATTACAACTCCTTTGACTCAGACACGCCGGAAACTAGTCAAAGTCCATCACGGCCATGTCAGGGACCCTGCCATTGGGTCGCAGTTGTAGTTACACAAGTAGATCATCCTTTTCCTACCCCTATTTGTCTCTCAGACGATTCGTCATTTGTTTCTAGCTTGTCTCTTTCGTTTGGTTCGCTAGAATTCCTATCCTCGGAGATGGCCCTCTGCGTCCTTTGTTTACCGAGACACCAACCTTTCAGTCCGCTCTGCTCCCTTGGAAGGCCGGACGTCTCGGAGGGGCATTTGTAGACGCGAGATTTGGCCCATCTCCCGCAAGGCTATTTGGCCCATTAAGCCTCGTTTGACCATGTGTTGACCAGCCTCGGATCCCATGTAGACGGCAGCATCGACTGCCGCCGACTACAGGTTGGCGGCAATTCCCCTGGACGTTGACCCAAGTTGGCGTCCATCTCGATGGACGTCTGCATGAGGTTGGCGGCCTGATCCCTGGACGTCAAGAGCGTTTACCTGGTCTGCGCAACTAACTCGAGATTCCAGCCCACTAGCGCCCTTGTCTCGGCCATGCAACGCACATAGCCGTTCCCAACGGGTATATGGGCCACCTAGGCACCCTCTTGACCCAGTAAAAATCCCATTTGGCCTCTCCCTATTGGTTGGAGCTTAAACACAAGGATTGCCACATGTACAAGTGTGTTTCTTCACACTTGAGCATCCAATGCTCTCAACCCCGAGCTCACTGTCTATATAACTCCCCCTTGGTCCCTCTGAACAAGGGGGAGAGGCTGGACGTCCATATGCTCAAGCTTTGAGAGAGGAGAGAGAAAATTCCACCCAAGCTTCACCAAGTCATCCTCTACTTCTTCTCAACCTTTGGGACGTCCAAGGAGGCTTCTCTGGAGCTGAAGGAGCCTCTGCAATGAGCTAGCATCACCAACAACGAGGATCACCTCCCCCATTCTTCCTCTCTTCTTCCTTTTCTCTCTTAGATATTTGCATGTCACACACTCTTTCCCACACACTCTAGGCACGTAGGTAACCTTCCTACACACCTAGAAAGGGGTTTCCCAACCAAAAACAGAGGGAAGAAGGGTGGTCACAACATTTGGCCACCCCTCTTCTCAAGTCCGCAACCGGTACGGGACTCTCCTTTTGGGCCTTCCACCTTTCGTTTTGAATATTTGCTGCACTATTTAGGGTCTAATTGAGTCTTGTTCTGTGGCAGGAACGATCCAAAGAAGACCGTGGAGCTCTCTTCCTTTGGCCGGCTGAAGGAGGAGAAGTTGGAGCTTCACCATCACCCGCGACGCGAGGCTACTACTCCGGCGTGATCACAACATCTTCTTGGGCACAAGTAAGGCCCTGGCGATCGCAATCATCTACCTTATATCACCGATTTCCTTTGTTTTCTCCTCAGTCAACGTAGTCAACTCGGGGTCAACGGGGTCAACCGGCACATTCTCCATCGCCAACGAAGGAGCGGCACGTCCGTGAACCACCGTCGGAGAAGGTCACATCAGTCGGCATTCGAAGACGGAGGCGAAACGAAACGTCCACACTTATGATTTACTTAAATATCTAGAATATATTTAACATCATATTTTCCTCATAAAATATAACATATTATGGCACTATCGTTTCATGATTTGCACTAGAAAGCTAGATCGATTGTTGTTCAATGCACATCGATTACTGGCTATATGCCACATCGATTGGAGAACAAAGGTTTCATCGATTACTATTTTTACATGTCATATCGATTGCACTTCATAAGTCGATGTTTTAGTCAAACATCGATTGCCTCATAACATCGATTACATTGAAACATCGATTGTATTGAAACATCGACTACACTTAAACATTGATTATGTTTAAACATTGATTGCCTTAGACATCAATTGCCTCTTTACATATCAATTACCTCATAACATCAACTGCTTCACTTAACAATTGATTACTATTATAAATCAAACATTGATTGCTTCATTTAAACATCAATTGTCTTTTAAACATCGATTGCTTCTTAATCATCGATTGCTCTTCATTTAAACACTGACTTCATTTATGAAACATCGATTGACTCTACATTTCAAACCTTTGAAAACATCTTTCGCTCCCAAATGAAATTTCAAATGTATCATATTATTTCTTTGACTGAAGATCTTTTTGCCTGTCTCATAAGATCTCTTCCTTCTTACAAGAAAGAAAAACATCTTTCTACAATTTCTAGCTATTAGAAGGAAATATGGACAGAAGGCAAAAGAGGTAAGGGCCATCTGACAAAAGACATATAGAGTCTATCTGCCATGTATTTAATGTCTGCAGGTTCACTTCTACTCATAGTCATCATCTTGGACCTACTACAAGCATCCTTGGAAGTGTGCACCAGCTGTAACATCTTCCTCCATTCTAAGTAGCCAGTAGGCACAGGAAGGAAGCTGTTGGACTCAAAGGAAGGTGAGAAGAAGAAGAAAAGAGCCAAGAAACTCCAACGACCATCTGTCAATGGATCTATTCAAGCTGCTCCATAAAATGAGGAAGCAAAAGCAAAAAGAAGTGAGTGTGAAAAAATCTGAAGATCATTCAAGGAGTGTACATGTAGTGAGCATCCAACTACATACACACTCAAAGCAAGAAAGGAAGAGAGCTCGAGCCCATTCAAGCATAAGCATTCAAGCTGTCTTCCTTCTTCCTCATTCTCTCTCTGTGTGTCTTTATGTATTTGAGAGAGAGAGTTGGGGGGTTTAGCCTAAGGAGAGGCTTGTCTTGTAAGCTCCTTCCTCTTTAGGCTCAGTCTCAAATCAAACATTTCATTGTGTAACTTGAGTTTGATCTAGGGGCTTCAGGTCCTAGATTTTGTGTTCAGAAGTGTTCCTCTTCCATTAGATGAGAAGGCTTTCTATGCAAGTGTTCCCCTTGATTAGAAGGGAAGACCATCTTGCACCTAGTGGTGACCATCTGGGGTCTGTACTAGTGTTCCCCTTGTTTGAAGAGAAGACCTGCTGGGGTGTGTACTAGAGAGTTGCTTCTGAGCTCGCAAAAGAAGCACTTGGATGAGGTGAAATAGTGGGTTGTCTTCTTACCCGGAATGAGAAGAAGACTAGCTGGGGTGCTGGGTATTGTATGCCCCTTTGTTTAATGGAAGACCATGGTTACTTGGTGGTTAGTGAAATCCCAAGAGCTTTCTTGGGGACTGGACATTGGAGTTACATTTGAAAGGGCCAAACAAGGATAAATCTCTCTTGCATTGTGTGATTGTTTTCAACTTATTCCGCTTCTCACTAACTGTAACACATGTGTTTAGTGTTTCTGTTTGAAGTTATTTCCATCAGGAAAATTTTGTAGTTATATTTTTAAGCAACCCAATCACCCCCCCCCCCCTCTTTGGGCTTGCAACCTGCCAACCTGGTCAACAAATTCTTCAAGCAACTTCCACTCAACAAGCATCATATTGGCTAGCAATGCTCCCGACTACCTACTTAGAGCATCTGCTAGCACATTGGCTTTTCCTAGGTGATATTGAATGGAAAATTCAAAGTCTTTGAGGTACTCTAGCCACCATTGCCTCATGTTGAACTCCTTCTAAGAGAAGAGATATTTCAGGCTCTTGTGGTCAGAGTAGACTATAAATTGTTCACCGTATATGTAGTGTCTCCATATTTATAGAGCAAACACTATAGATGCTAATTCTGGGTCATGTACTGGATAATTCACCTCATGGGTCTTCATTTGTCTAGAGGCATACACTATTACCGTCCCTTATTACATAAGGACACATCCTAATCCCGTTCCAGAAGCATCTGAGTATATTTCAAATCCTCCCCCTTCAATGGGTAGGGTGAGAATAGGAGCGGAGCAGAGGTCAGACACTTCTTTAAGCTATTAAAGCTTTTCTCACACTCTTCAGTCCAAACATATAGATTTTCCTTCATGGTTAGCTTGGTTAATGCCACACCGATCTTGGAAAAGTCTTTTATTAATCTTCTATAATATCTTGCTAATCCCAGAAAACTTTTGATCTTTGTGACATTTGTTGGCCATTCCCACTTCATTATAGCCTCAACCTTTGATGGATCCATAGTGATACCATCTTTGGTTATCACAAGGCCCAAGAAGGATACCTCCCCAAGCTAAAATTCACGCTTACTTAGCATGGCGTACAATTTATATCCCTCAAAATTTGTAATGCTATCATTAGATGCTCCTCATGTTCTTCTTTTTTCTTGGAATAAATCAGTATATTATCAGTAAACACCACTGCAAATTTATCGAGGTATCGTTGATACACACTATTCATTTGCTGCGTGAAAACTATAGGAGCATTTGTTAGTCCAAATGGCATAATAATAAATTCATAATGCACATACCTGCTTCAAAAGGTTGTCTTGTGTATATCTTCTCCTTTGATCCTCTACTGGTGATAGCCAGATCTGAGATCTATCTTAGAGAAATACTGAGCTCCAAACAGTTAATCAAATAATTCATCGATCCTTGGTAAGGGATATTTATTATTTATTGTTAATTGGTTTAGCTGCTTGTAATCTATGCACAATATCATTGACCCATGCTTCTTTCTAATGATGAGAACAGGTGCACCACATTAGCAGAGAATTATGAAAGCACTATGACAAGGCAAGCCATAGATCTAAGGACTATTGGAAGGCATCAGGAGATGTCTACGATGCGGAAGCCAAAACCACAGGATCTCAGATTGCCCATGAATGGTTAACCAGGTGCCTGAGGTACGCTTGGGTGGGCAAAAGTGCTAAGGCAAACTGCAAGCTCTACAGGAACCAACCACCTCGGAGGAAGGAGGTGTTGTCGAAGGTACACTTACTATTTTATCCCAACCAACACTAGTTCTATTTGATATAGGATCTGCTCATTCCTTCATATCACAAACATTTGCTGATACTTTGCATGTAAAACCTACTCTAATGGAATCTGGACTAATTGTGTCAACTCCTATTGGTACTGGAACCAAACTTAGGTGTCGCGTCCCAACATTTAGCAGCGGAAATAAATATCGAGATGCGTGAAGCATACGAATATAAGTATCACAGTCGAGTAACTCAGAGTAACAACTAAATATAACAACATACTTGAGACAATAATATTGCTAGCTAAAATACTCTTTATTTCATTTAAATTCAACTAATTAAAAACCTTATATCATCTGAGCCAACCAATAGGGCCCATTATTCAAATTTCATAATAACCTTCATGAAAATGTATCATCATTACATATGCGATTAAAACATCTATTCCTAGTCCTTCATCTCCACAAGTGACAGGTGCTCTTTACTGAAGCCCTGCCCCATCAGTGTCCACAAATTCTTCATCACTACCTGAAATGTTTAGGATGATAGGGTGAGCAAACTAGCCCAGTAGGATTTACATCTCAATGTGCGGGCACTAATATACATGATTAACATTTTAAATAAGCTGAATCTTAACAGGAACATGATGACTATGCATGCATTTCTAACAAGTCAAATGACTGAATAGAACAAATATCATAACGAAACAAATACTGACTTTCATATGTATTGGACAGGAAATTCAAGAGTAGAATCGTTTCACAAGGATTGGCCATATTGATACAAATATCACATATTCACATGATCAAATGTATCATATCAAACAAAGGCACATTCACATAAATCTTGCACACATACCAGTGCCATACAAAGCACCACAAGTCCATACACTCGCGGTTAATAACTACGATGGGGCACTCTTCCCCAAGACCAGACAAGGCCCTTATTTCATAGGCATTAGTCAAATGGACCGAAGTCCCACGTTGTGCCAATCAAACATATACATATTATAGCCATAAATTTTCAATAACAAGCTCATAGTAATAAGGACATGATCATTTATAGAGTTCAAAGTATGACAAAAGCTCGAGATATCATTTGGACAACATAACGACATATCTTATTTTTCGTAAATCATTAGTGTCTTGACAAGAGTATGACTAATGACATATCGTACACGATACAAGTGCTCTCTATCTCTAGGGTAATTCATGGTACAACTAGCTAGGTCTCTATAAGGGAATCCACAGAGTACGGAGACTTATGGAGGTCTTAGGGAAAAGGTCGCTAGTCTGCCAATATGGAATGACCGACAGAGAGCTTCCAATTCCCCAAGTGGGGTGTGCCTAATCGTGCAAAAGTGTAATTGTCATGACACAGATCTTTCCTAATCATGCGTGCAATGGATGAACAAAATATGGAATCCTCTGAAAGAACGTAATAATGAAAATCCACAGGCAACAAGTAACATGATAGAAAAAGCTCTAAACCAAGCAAATTCATTCTAACATGTATCCTCCACAAATTCATATCACAACTTATCATGACAGATTTTATATCAAGCTAGATCACAAGATGATAATCAAATGAATGGAATATCAATCACTTCATATTATACATTAGAATCATATTCATGTCATTATAGTTTTCAAATGGGTTGATCATTTTTAGGCCAATGCATCACTAAGTAGCATGATTACAGACTAAGCTAATACACATATAGTCTTACAAACCAAAAGGAACAGTCTCGGGTCGGTCTTTGAATCGTGACGGGTTTAGACGTCACTTTTCAAAGAACAATAAACAGTTAAATAACACTTGGTGTGAAGACAAACAAATCGCGACGGACCCTCTTGTCGCGTTTAAATCGCGACAGGATGGATGGTCGCCTTTCAGACCTAAATCGATTACCCGATCGATTTCCTGACTAGAATCACGATAGCCTTGTCTGTCGTGTTCACAACGTGACAGAACAATATGTTACAACGTGTCCTGAATCACGACGCTTCACCACATTGCATTCATGCATGGATTACTAACTCCAAATATAAAAACTGTACAGTATCGGATGGGCGGGAAACAACGAAATCATGACGGCACATGCCATCGCGTTCATGACTGGTCCAGAAACCCACGCGACACACAGTTTGAGGTGTTAGGGTTGACCAATCAAACATTAAATCGCGATGGAAGAGTCGGTCGCCTTTTCTTGAATCGCGACACGTCGCGTTCATGCATGAAGAATCACGACGTCTAGATACGTCACGTTCATGGATCTTACCCAAAAATGCAGAAAAACAATACACCCTTCATGTTAGACTTATAACTTGAAATCTAATAACATCTAGACAAAACTCTCAACATGAAAAGTGTTCAGGACATCCATGGTTTTCGTTTGACCCAAAATGACCTCGATTTGCGTAAAACATAGTATAACCATGAAAATCACTAAACTTGCGCGACTTAAGGAAAACGCTTAATACGATGAACATGCTTGATGGAAATTGGACAAACTAAATGCAAAATAATGTAGACACGATGCTCTTTCAAATGGTATAGCCCTAGTTTAGTTTTGGCCCGATATCACCAACCTTTTAGTGGATCTAAGAAGGTCTTCTTCACAGGTTGCAGTAGAGAATAGGTCGGAGAAGATGGTGTCCTCCTGGCCGATCTCCTCCTCTCCCAGAGCTCTAGTCTGCCTCCTCACGTCCCCAACACAATGGTAAACATCCCCTAAAAGTTTGGTGGCGATCTCTTATAGTTTTAGGGTTTATTTCTAGTCCTAATGAGCATAGGAAAGGTGGGTTGTGATTTCTACATGGCACCTTCCATATATTTGGATTTCTCCTCCCAATTAGAGTAGCAATGGCATTAGGAAACACCCTCCCATGGTGGGTCCGATTTTGGTTGCTATGAATGGCTAATTACCATGATTTTAGCCCTAAATTTCCCTTTCCTAATTTCTGCATATCTATGGTCACGAATTTTGGTGTTTATTGCTAATAGGTTTCGATCATTGGCCCATTTAGGGTTGTAGTGACCCAATATAATTAAGTAGCTGATTTCACACTTTGGGAGTTCAATCATGTCATTTATTTTATTTCGATTCTCCACTTTTATCTATTTGCTATTTTCTTATATTTTTAAATCCTTTAATTTTTCGGGGCGTTATATCCTCCCCCACTTAAGAAAATTTGGTCCCCAAATTTATGCATCATGATATAGCTTCATACCTGAGAATAATTCCTGGTGGATTTTCTTCATTCTCTCCTCCATTTCCGGGGTATCATTTGTAACTCCATCTCGACTCCATTGGACCTTCACCATAGGTATTGTACGATTCCTGAGTCGTTGTAACTTCCGATCTAGTAGCTTAATCGACTTCTCTTCATAGGTCAGGTCTTCCCGAATCTCCAAGTCCTCATGGCTAATCACATGGTCAGCATTGAATAGATACTTCTTCAGCATGGATAGGTGGAAGATGTTGTGTACATTATCAAGTTGTGGCGGTAGTGCAAGTCTGTAAGCCACCTGACCAACTCTTTCAAGGATTGCAAAAGGGCCGATAAACTTGGGACTCAACTTTCCCTTGATCCCAAATCTTTGAATTCCCCTTGAAGGTGAGACCTTCAAGAAAACATGGTCTCCCAACTGGAATTCCACCTCTCTCCTTCTTTTGTCTACATAACTTTTCTGTCTAGACTGCGCTATCTTCAGACGTTCCCTGACGATTTGAACCTTCCTGACAGTCGCTTCGATTAAGTTGGGTCCAACCCATTGGTTCTCTCCAACCTCCTGCCAAGAAAGGGGTGATCTACATCTCTTGCCGTATAAGGCTTCAATCAGTGTCATTTTGATACTTGCCTGGTAGCTGTTGTTATATGCAAACTCCATTAGGTACAACTGGTCATCCCATCATCCTCTAAAATCTAGCACAACAGCACGAAGCATGTTCTCCACAATTTGATTGGTTCATTCAGTTTGTCCATCAGTCTGAGGATGAAAGGCAGTGCTAAAATTTTGTTTGGTTCCCATTGCTTCTTGTAAACCCTTCCAGAAGTGTGAAGTGAATCTAGGGTCCCGATCCAATATTATAGTAGATGGAACCCCATGCAATCTAACTACTTGTTTAACATAAAGTGCAACCAACACATCTACTGGCCATGTGCTCTTAATTGGCAAGAAATGAGCTGACTTAGTCAATCGATCTACTATCACCCAAATTGCATTCATGCCACTTCTAGTCTTAAGGTAATCCCATGATAAAATCTATCCCGATGCTATCCCACTTTCATTATGGGAATTCTAATGGTAGCAATCCATCGGTCGTTCGAAAATGCTCAACCTTGACTTTCATGCATGTTAAACAATATGCGACATGGTCGGCCACATCCCTCTTCATATTCGGCCACCAATAAGACCTTTTTAAGTATTGGTACATCTTTGTTGATCTAGGATGAATTGTGTACTTTGACTGATGAGCTTCATTCAATAACTTCTACTTGAGTTCCCCATGGTCAGGGACACATGTTCTGCCTCGGAATAGTAATCTCCCATCAGATGCCAGAGAAAAATCCAGTCTTTGTTCTATCTTTTCTCTAATCTCAACTAAGAAGGGATCCTCTCCTTGTTTCTTTTTGATTTCAGTTAGTAGATTGGACTTTATTTGGATATTAGAAATCATCACTTGTTTCTCCTTCTTCCCCATGTCTAAATTCAGACTTGCAAATTGTTCAAGTAACCTCCATTCGCCCAACATCATACTAGCTAGCATAGCTCCTAGTTGTCTACTTAGAGCGTCTGCCACTACATTGGCCTTTCCTAGGTGATACTGAATGGAAAAGTCAAAGTTTTTGAGGTATTCTAACCACCTTCTCTACCTCATGTTGAGCTCCTTTTGTGAGAATAAATATTTTAGGCTCTTGTGGTCAGAAAATACCTTAAACTGCTCCCCATAAATGTAGTGCCTCCATATTTTAAGTGCGAACACTACGGCTGCTAATTCCAGGTCATGTACAAGGTAGTTTACTTCGTGGGTCTTCAATTGTCTTAAGGCATATGCTATTAATCTTCCTTGTTGCGTTAGGACACATCCTAGCCCTGTTCCAGAAGCATCTGAATAGATTCCAAATCCTCCCTCTTCAGTGGGTAAGGAGAGGACAGGAGCAGTAGTCAGACAGTTCTTAAAGCTATTAAAGCTCTCTGCACACTTATCAGTCCATACAAATGGATTTTCCTTTCGGGTCATCTTGGTTAATGGCACTGTGATCTTTGAAAAGTCCTTTATGAATGTTCTGTAATACCGTGTTAATCCCAGAAAGCATCTGATCTCTGTGACACTTGTCAGTCTTTCCCACTTCAATACTGCCTCTACCTTTGATGGATCTACAGCAATACAATCCTTAGTTACCACATGCCCTAAAAAGGATACCTCCTCAAGCCAGAATTCACATTTACTTAGCTTGGCGTACAATTTATTCTCCCTCAGAAATTGCAATGCAATCCTCAAATGTTCCTCATGTTCTTCTTTTGTTTTTTAATCGATCAGTATATCATCGATGAACACCACCACAAATTAATCAAGATATGGGCGATAAATACTATTCATTAGCTGCATGAAAACTGTAGGAGCATTTGTTAGTCCAAAATGCATAACAATGAATTCATTATGCTCGTACTAGCTTCAAAAGGCTGTCTTGTGTATATCTTCTCCTTTGATCCTTAATTGATGATAGCCAGATCTTTGATCTATCTTAGAGAAATATTTAGTTCCAAACGGTTGATCAAATAATTCATCAATCCTTGGCAGGGGATATTTGTACTTGATTGTTAATTGATTCAGTTGCCTGTAATCTATACACAGCCTCATCGACCCATCTTTCTTCTTAACAAAGAGAATAGGGGCACCATGGTGATGTGCTTGGTCGAGTAAACCCTTTCTCCAGTAGTTCCATCAGTTGCTCCTTTAATTCCTTCAATTACGCGGGGGACATTCTATATGGTGCCCTAAATACTGGTGTTGCTCCCAGGATCAACTCAATGGTAAAATATGTTGGCCCTTTTGGTACGGCAGCAACCTAACCTAGTGGGGGGTGAATAGGTGTTCTGAAATCTGAAACAGAAACTTAAACACAGAAAATTATCACTTCAAAGTTTGGTTAGTTTAGTGTGATAAAGAGTAGCAGTGCGGAAGCAAGTAAACAATCACACAAATAACACAAGGGATTTATCCTGGTTCGGCCCTTCCCACATGGAAGTCCTACATCCAGTCTCTAAGCAACCTCTTGGGATTTTACTAACCAAGGGTACAGTCCCCCTCAAGAACAATACAACACCCAGCACCCCAGCTGGTCTTCTTCTCTTTCCCGGACAAGAAGGCAGCCCACTTCTCTTACAGGTAAAGAAGCCAACCTCCGGGTACAAACCCCAGTGCGGTTCTGCTAGACAAAAAACCTCTAGCTAGGTTCTACACTATATACAGTCCTACAGCTGGACAAAGATCTTTCTTAGAAAAGAAAGAACACGGCTGAGAGTTGGAACATATGAAAACCAACTAAAATAAACTCTCAGCTAAAAGACTCTCTCCCCCAGATTACAAGATGCACATAGAGAGAGTGAAGAGAGGATAAGGAGCTTGAATGCTTGAGTGCTTCAGTTTCTTGAACACTTCTTATTGGGCTCAGGCTCTTTCTCTCTTTTCCTTTGAGTGTATGTGGAGTTGAGGTTCTTCCCGGATGTACACTCTTGAAAAATCTTCAGGAAAGCTCTTTTTGTTCTTCATCCATGCTTCATCTTTTATATTGGCAGCTTTGAATAAATCCGTTGGAGTTCGAGCCGTTGCTCATCTTCTCTTTCTTCTGATAATTTGTGGTCTACGAGGTCTGCAAGCATAGAAAATAGTGTTTAGATAAAAGAGTGTTTTTGTCAAAAAGGTTCATACGTCTGTGTTTCCTGTTGTCACCCAGAAGTAGTAAGTAATCCCCTTTTTGTTGGCAGGAAAGAAGAGATCTAGAGAGATAAGCAAAAAGATCTACTGTCAGAAAGATAGAGGATTACGCAAATCAAGAATATTTGACTTTTTCACTAGATGCCAAAAAACATTTTGAAATATAAAGGAAATCTATGTTTAAGTGAAATCCATGTTGAAATCCATGTTCTTACAAAGGAATCCATGTTTTACAAAGGAATCCATGTTTTACAAAGGAATCCATGTTCTCACAAAGAAATCCATATTTTACAAAGGAATCCATGTTTTACAAAGGAATCCATGTTCTTACAAAGGAATCCATGTTTTACAAAGGAATCCATGTGCAAATCTGTGTGCAAATCCTTAAGAGAACGATTCCTTAAGAGAGTGAATCCTTATGAGAGCGATTCCTTAAGAGAGTGAATCCTTTTGAGATAGATTCCTTAAGAGAATGAATCCTTATGAGAGCGAATCCTTATGAGAGCGAATCCTTACGAGATCGATTCCTTAAGAGAGTGAATCCTTATGAGAGCGAATCCTTAAGAGGGCGAATCCTTATGAGATTGATTCCTTAAGCGAGTGAATCCTTATGAGAGCGAATCCTTATGAGATTGATTCCTTAAAAGAGTGAATCCTTATGAGAGCGAATCCTTATGAGATTGATTCCTTAAGTGAGTGAATCCTTATGAGAGCGAATCCTTATGAGATCGATTCTTTAAGAGAGTGAATCCTTAAGAGTGCGAATCCTTATGAGAGTGAATCCTTATGAGATCGATTCTTTAAGAGAGTGAATCCTTATGAGAGCGAATCCTTATGAGATCGATTCCTTAAGAGAGTGAATCCTTATGTGAGCGAATCGTTATGAGATCGATTCCTTAAGAGAGTGAATACTTATGAGAGCGAATCCTTATGAGATCGATAATGTCATAAATTTATATTTATTAAAAAATCATGATATTTAATTTATTATTAGAAAAATCATGGTATTAAATATATTTAATATTCAATTAATAACATAAATTTATATTTATTAAGAAAAACATGATATTAAATATTTTAAATAATAATTAATTAAACATAAATTTTGTTATCACCAAAATAAAAGGGTAAAATATAGGAGTGGTTCAACAAAATTGACCACTCGCTCAAGAGGTATTCCTGGCAAGTCTTCGGGAAAGACATCAACATTCTCGCTGACAATATGGATGTCCACAATCTTGACTTCCTTCTTTATGGTGACAACAGCAGCTAGAAAGGCCATAGAACCTTTAATCATCATCCTTTTGGCTTGTAGTGCAGAGATGAGGGACAGTCTCCTGTGGTTTCTATCTTTTGAGAACACTAGCTTTGGGTGATGACTAAATGTTACCTGGCTTTTCTTACAATTGACACTAGCACCATGTTCAGACAACCAGTCTGCTCCTAGTATCACATCATAACCCTCCATGTCCATGCATATTAAATTTGCAGGTAGATTTTGAGTTTCAATCAACACTTCACTAGATGGAAAATGGTTTCTAAGGTTGGTGCCAGGACCAATCGGGGTTGACACAACTATCCCAGATTTCGTTGGGACGGGTTTTACAAGTAAGGTGTCATCAAATATTTGAGATATGAAGGAATGAGTAGCTTCCGTATGAAATAGAACAAATGCAGAACGGGAAAGAATAGTAAGTGTACCTTCAACCACACCTCCTTCTTCCACATCTTCAGGCTCCCGAATAGCTTGTAAACGGCCTTGCCTCCTTTGTCCATTCAGACGCTTCTCTTGTAAGGCTTGTTCTTTAAGCGTTGGGTAGTCAGAAATCCTACGGTCACGACTTCCACAGCATAGACATCTCCCTTGTTCTCTCCAACATTGTTCGGACCGATGACTAGCTTTATCACAATGCTTGCATCTTTCCTCGGTTGCCACAACAAACTGCTTGCCTAACTCTTTCGGCTTTTTATCAGCTTGTTCATTAAAACCACCACTGGGCCTTTACCTCCCAATGGTCGGTTGATACTTTCCGATAGCAGACACGTGCTCTCTCTTCACTGACTTTCCTTTGATTCGTTCAATTAATTCCATGGCATCTTCCAGTAATTGAGCCTTCTTTATCATATCAGCATAGGTTTAAATGTCCATTGGCGCCAGTTGGGTGATATACTGGACCTCAAGCCATTTAGAAAGCATTTTGCCTTCATCCTTTCTGTCCCAACCAAGTGAACAGCGTATCGGGATAGACGAGAGAATTGGGCCTCATATTTGGCCACAATCAGTCCTCTCTGTGTCAAAGTTGCAAACTAGGGTGCCTTCCACTCCTGGACTACTTTGGAAAAGTACTTGGTATTGAAGTGTTCAATGAATTGTGCCCATGTCAGTTGTTGTCCTTCGAGAGTTGCTTCAACCGACTCCCACCATGCCCTGGCATCCTTTTTCAATTGGAAAGTCACCAGGAATACGTTATTTTAGTCCATACATTGCATGACCCTAAATATTCTTTCAATTTCTTTGACCCAATGTTCAGCAACATCCGGGTCAATACTTCCTTCAAATTTAGGTGGATCCATACTTTGGAAATTTCGATGGTGATCACCAGCTCCGCGGTTAACCCCACCCTAGGTGGCTTGTAGTATTGCCTGAGTCAAGTTCTGTAAGGTTTGTTGCATATTTCTAGCCTAGGCTCATTCAATAGCCATTGAGGTAGTATGTACCTTCAATATGATAATATAAGTTAGACATCTAAGTATAACACATGTGACTCCTATATCGATAGCTCTACCCAAGTTCGCATTAGGTATGACATATTTTGACTCGTGTGATCTAGTTTCATTCTATATTCCTATTCCCTTGGACCTTGAGAGTTCAGGCTCTCATACCAACTGTCATGCCCCAACATTTAGCAGCGAAAATAAATATTAGGATGCATGAACGATACGAATATAAGTATCACAGTCGAGTAACTCAGAGTAATAACTAAATATAACAACATACATGAGATAACAATATTGCCAACTAAAATACACTTTATTTCATTTAAATTCAACTAATTAAAAACCTTACATCATCTGAGCCATCCAAAAGGGGCATTATTCAAATTTCATAATAACCTTCATGAAAATGCATCATCATTACATATGCGACTCAAACATCTATTCCTAGTCCTTCATCTCCACAAGTGACGGGTGCTCTTCACTCAAGCCCTGCCCCATCAGTGTCCACGAATTCTTCATCACTACCTGAAATGTTTAGGATGATAGGGTGAGCAAACTAGGCCAGTAGGATTTACATCTCAATGTGCGGGCACGAATTTACATGATTAACATTTTAAATATGTAGAATCTTAATAGGAACATGATGACTATGCATGCATTTCTAACAAGTCAAATGGCTGAATAGAACAAATATCATAACGAAACAAATACTGACTTTCATATGTATTGTACATGAAATTCAAGAGTAGAATCGTACAAAAGCATTGGCCATATTCACACAGATATCACATATTCACACGATCAAATGTATCATATCAAACTTATTATATGAAACAAAAGGCACATTAAAATCGATATTCTAAGACGTGAGTAGTCGACAAATAAGCCTCTAATTAGCGAGCATTAGATGTCTATTAACACAATCATAATAGGGCCCACATAATGAACCTGACTAAGCTTTTATTCAATCTCCATAACATTTACTACAATTTCATGAACTTCCAACTATAATGACTCAGGAAAGGGAAAATTACATGAGATTATACTTCCTCACTACGTACTACATCAATCTCTCTCTCAAAATAAAGTAATAGTAGACACTAAAATTGGAACATGCTCTTCACTTAGACGCATTCCCATCCAGGTCTTGACCCTCATCTTCCACATCAATGTCACCTATGATGTTAAGAAGTAGGTAATGAGCAAACTAGCCTAGTAGAATTTATATCTCAATGTGCAGACAATGATAAAAGTGATTAACAATTTAAGAACTAGGCCGACACGATTAACAACATATGCATGTACGAGAAAGCTATTTAACATGACATGTGAGCAAGATTGATTGAGCAAGAGTGATTGAACAAGATCAAGAATGATGTAATAAGTAAGAACTAGCACTAGAGTAGTATTTCCAAGCACGCAAGATATATGTTAATTGCAAGAATGCAGGATGGCCACATCACGCAAGCAAGTAAGAACGCATGAGCAAGTACTTTTAACATGTACAATAATCAGACACGATGACATAATGTGCACTAAGGATCTATGCAACCTTGGAATGCACACTAGGACACGTTTATGTGGTTATGTAGCTGGCATTCAAGACGTAAGTACTCCCAGCATAGATGCAACACCAGTAATCATTATACCCCATGGTTAATAGTATATTTCCGACTCTCTGTTGATGGGGCTAGACTAGAGCCCTTGGACAGTCGTCGTGCCTGATACACATCTCACTATTTCAAATGTAGATACCCACAACTAACCATGGAGAATAACTAGTGTTTCAAGAAGTATACAATTAAATATCATGTTTATAATGATTTCAAGAAAGATAAGTAATGTGAACATGATTTCATGAGAGCAATAGTCGAGAGAGAATTTTGGCAGCATAATGGCGTGATTTATACTTTAGTTAAATCTTTACATTAGTACCTTCAAGATGATAATATAAGTTAGACATCTAAGTATAACACATGTGACTCCTATACCGATCACTCTACCCAAGTTCGCATTAGGTATGATAGATTTTGACTCGTGTGATCTAGTTTCATTCTATATTCCTATTCCCTTGGACCTTGAGAGTTCAGGCTCTGATACCAACTGTCATGCCCTAACATTTAGCAACGGAAATAAATATTGGGATGCATGAACGATACGGATATAAGTATCACAGACGAGTAACTCAGAGTAATAACTAAATATAACAACATACTTGAGATAACAATATTGCCAACTAAAATACACATTATTTCATTTAAATTCAACTAATTAAAAACCTTACATCATCTGAGCCATCCAAAAGGGGCATTATTCAAATTTCATAATAACCTTCATGAAAATGCATCATCATTACATATGCGACTCAAACATCTATTCCTAGTCCTTCATCTCCACAAGTGACGGGTGCTATTCACTCAAGCCCTGCCCCATCAGTGTCCACGAATTCTTCATCACTACCTAAAATGTTTAGGATAATAGGGTGAGCAAACTAGCCCAGTAGGATTTACATCTCAATGTGCGGGCACGAATTTACATGATTAACATTTTAAATAAGTAGAATCTTAACAGGAACATGATGACTATGCATGCATTTCTAACAAGTCAAATGGCTGAATAGAACAAATATCATAACGAAACAAATATTGACTTTCATATGTATTGGACATGAAATTCAAGAGTAGAATCGTACAAAAGGATTGGCCATATTCACACAGATATCACATATTCACACGATCAAATGTATCATATCAAACTTATCATATCAAACGAAGGCACATTAAAATCGATATTCTAAGTCGTGCGTAGTCGACAAATAAGCCTCTATTTAGCGAGCATTAGATGTGTATTAACACAATCATAATAGGGCCCACATAATGAACCTGACTAAGCTTTTATTCAATCTCCATAACTTTTACTACAATTTCATGAACTTCCAACTATAATGACTCAAGAAAGGGAAAATTACATGAGATTATACTTCCTCACTACGTACTACATCAATCTCTCTCTCAAAATAAAGTAATAGTAGACACTATAATTGGAACATGCTCTTCACTTAGACGCATTCCCATCCAGGTCTTGACCTTCATCTTCCACATCAATGTCACCTATGATGTTAAGAAGTAGGTAATGAGCAAACTAGCCTAGTAGAATTTATATCTCAATGTGCAGACAATGATAAAAGTGATTAACAATTTAAGAACTAGGCCGACACGATTAACAACATATGCATGTACGAGAAAGCTATTTAACATGACATGTGAGCAAGATTGATTGAGCAAGAGTGATTGAACAAGATCAAGAATGATGTAATAAGTAAGAACTAGCACTAGAGTAGTATTTCCAAGCACGCAGGATATATGTTAATTGCAAGAATGCAGGATGGCCATATCACGCAAGCAAGTAAGAACGCATGAGCAAGTACTTTTAACATGTACAATAATCAGACACGATGACATAATGTGCACTAAGGATCTATGCAACCTTGGAATGCACACTAGGACACGTTTATGTGGTTATGTAACTGGCATTCAAGACGTAAGTACTCCCAGCATAGATGCAACACCAGTAATCATTATACCCCATGGTTAATAGTATATTTCCGACTCTCTGTTGATGGGGCTAGACTAGAGCCCTTGGACAGTCGTCGTGCCTGATACACATCTCACTATTTCAAATGTAGATACCCACAACTAACCATGGAGAATAACTAGTGTTTCAAGAAGTATACAATTCAATATCATGTTTATAATGATTTCAAGAAAGATAAGTAATGTGAACATGATTTCATGAGAGCAATAGTCGAGAGAGAATTTTGGCAGCATAATGGCGTGATTTATACTTTAGTTAAATCTTTACATTAGTACCTTCAAGATGATAATATAAGTTAGACATCTAAGTATAACACATGTGACTCCTATACCGATAACTCTACCCAAGTTCGCATTAGGTATGACAGATTTTGACTCGTGTGATCTAGTTTCATTCTATATTCCTATTCCCTTGGACCTTGAGAGTTTAGTCTCTGATACCAACTGTCACGCCCCAACATTTAGCAGCGGAAATAAATATTGGGATGCATGAACGATACAGATATAAGTATCACAGTCGAGTAACTCAGAGTAATAACTAAATATAACAACATACTTGAGATAACAATATTGCCAACTAAAATACACATTATTTCATTTAAATTCAACTAATTAAAAACCTTACATCATCTGAGCCATCCAAAAGGGGCATTATTCAAATTTCATAATAACCTTCATGAAAATGCATCATCATTACATATGCGACTCAAACATCTATTCCTAGTCCTTCATCTCCACAAGTGACGGGTGCTATTCACTCAAGCCCTGCCCCATCAGTGTCCATGAATTCTTCATCACTACCTAAAATGTTTAGGATGATAGGGTGAGCAAACTAGCCCAGTAGGATTTACATCTCAATGTGCGGGCACGAATTTACATGATTAACATTTTAAATAAGTAGAATCTTAACAGGAACATGATGACTATGCATGCATTTCTAACAAGTCAAATGGCTGAATAGAACAAATATCATAACGAAACAAATACTGACTTTCATATGTATTGGACATGAAATTCAAGAGTAGAATCGTACAAAAGGATTGGCCATATTCACACAGATATCACATATTCACACGATCAAATGTATCATATCAAACTTATCATATCAAACGAAGGAACATTAAAATCGATATTCTAAGACGTGAGTAGTCGACAAATAAGCCTCTATTTAGCGAGCATTAGATGTGTATTAACACAATCATAATAGGGCCCACATAATGAACCTGACTAAGCTTTTATTCAATCTCCAAAACTTTTACTACAATTTCATGAACTTCCAACTATAATGACTCAAGAAAGGGAAAATTACATGAGATTATACTTCCTCACTACGTACTACATCAATCTCTCTCTCAAAATAAAGTAATAGTAGACACTATAATTGGAACATGCTCTTCACTTAGACGCATTCCCATCCAGGTCCTGACCTTCATCTTCCACATCAATGTCACCTAAGATGTTAAGAAGTAGGTAATGAGCAAACTAGCCTAGTAGAATTTATATCTCAATGTGGAGACAATGATAAAAGTGATTAACATTTTAAGAACTAGGCCGACACGATTAACAAGATATGCATGTACGAGAAAGATATTTAACATGACATGTGAGCAAGATTGATTGAGCAAGAGTGATTGAACAAGATCAAGAATGATGTAATAAGTAAGAACTAGCACTAGAGTAGTATTTCCAAGCACGCAGGATATATGTTCATTGCAAGAACGCAGGATGGCCATATCACACAAGCAAGTAAGAACGCATGAGCAAGTAATTTTAACATGTACAATAATCAGGCACAATGACATAATGTGCACTAAGGATCTATGCAACCTTGGAATGCACACTAGGGCACGTGTATGTGGTTATGTAGCTGGCATTCAACACGTAAGTACTGCCAGCATAGATGCAACACTAGTAATCATTATACCCCATGGTTAATAGTATATTTCTGACTCTCTGTTGATGAGGCTAGACTAGATCCCTTGGACAGTCGTCGTGCCTGATACACATCTCACTATTTCAAATGTAGATACCCACAACTAACCATGGAGAATAACTAGTGTTTCAGGAAGTATACAATTCAATATCATGTTTATAATGATTTCAATAAGGATAAGTCATGTGAACATGATTTCATGAGAGCAATAGTCGAGAGAGAATTTTGGCAGCATAATGGCGTGATTTATACTTTAGTTAAATCTTTACATTAATGCCTTGAATCCATGATTATAAACTCACACACTCATGAGAAAGAGACAAGAGAGTAAGTGCACTCTATCTTCTTGGAACTTCAATGGTACAACCAACTCGATCTCTATGGGGGAATCCATGGAGTACGGAGAATTTCGGAGGTCTTAGTGGAATGGTCTTTAGTCTACCAGAATGGAATGTCCAATAGAGAGTTTCCAATCCTCTAAGAAACGGCTGCGTATTGTGCAAACGTGTATGTAGAACGTGCCTCATGATATCACAATCCACCAGTTTAAAACAAAGTGGAAACCAGGTAACATGAAGACTCAATATAGAACAAGCAATTATATCAACACGCTTTACAATATTTTAACATGATATTGTTTCAGTTTAATAAGCTAGACTATCAAGATGATGACAACAATCTCAGAAGGAATAGATCATGCAATTAAGATCAATAGAATAGATTTTCTGGTTCATTAAGACTTTTAAATGTGTTGACAGTTTTTAAGCCACCGGACAGACTAACAATGCTCTCTAACAATCATAATATGGAGATCTTAAAACCTAGACTGACTAAAACAGGTCTCAGGTAAGCTATAGAAACTGTGACTGATTAAGTCGTCACTATTCAGTATGGCATATAGAGTGAAAACTGGGCTTTGGATGGCCCTATAAATCGTGACAGTTTAGGTTGTCGCTATTATGAAAGACATTATCAGTCAAAGCATGGAAACAATCGATTCTTAAAACGCGATGGTTTGAATCGTCGCTTTATCCTGAAATCGTGACGGGTAAGGTTGCAGGCATTTTCAAAGATCAAATATAAAAACTGCAGAAGAAACAATTGTGGAAAAAATGTTTGAATCACGAAAGATAACCTAGTCGCAATTCAGAAAGACACTGAAATCCAAGAACACACAATTTGATGCAATCAGATCCTGTCATAATGGTTATGAATGGTCAATATTTATTAAAACGCAAAGGTCTAGGGCATCACGAAAAGTCCCTATAATCGGCCACGTCTGGTTCCATCGTGGATTAAGGTGCTTGCCCGAAAACATAGAAAACGACCTTGATCTACTTGTTTGATCTATAACCCGCTATCTAGGGTTCCGCAGACAAAACTCTAAACATGAAATTTGTAAAGGACAAAGAGTAGAAGCGAAATGTGGTTTTGGGTAGACCTAATTTTACCTCGATATGTGTTAATCATGATATAAACATGAAAAGCCCTAATCACGAGCGACTCTAGGAAAATGCTTAATACTCGAAGCATGCTTGATGACAATTGGGCAAATAGGTGCATATGAAACTAGACACGAAGAGCTTTAACATGGTGTATGATTTGTTCATGTTTGGCCGAAGAACACCTACCTTTTAGTGCTCTTAAGAAGGGTCTCCTGCAGGACAAAATAGAAAGTCTGTTGGGGAAGAAAGCTCTTATTGGGGGCGATCTGCTCCTCCTCTAGTGCTCTAGCTAGCCTCCTTACGGCCCCAAGAAGTTGGTAACTCATCCCCAAGGGGTTTATGACATGTATTTAAGGGTTTAGATTTGTTTGAAGTCCCATTGCAACTAGGAAAGAGGGAACTCGGTGTTTAGGTTGATCCTTTCCGTAATGTAAGGGTTCGCACCCCAATTTGAGTAGAAAAGCTTTAGGAAACTCTATATTATGGTTACTGTCATGCCCATGATTTTAGCAGCAAAATTTAATCGAGAACGTAACAGACAAGCAGGTATTCAGAAGCCATAGAAAAATGACTAATATCAACAGGGCTCATACTTTAATAATGAAAACACTTTTATTTATCTGAAGTGAACATTACAATCTCTAATGCTAAAATAAAAGAACAACTCTATAGCACCTTGAAATTTCTATAATTTAAACTTACAGATAAATTAGAAAATTTGATAATTTAATAATCTAAAAATAGTAATAACGTATGCACCATTATCATATACACGAAAATACAACGAGAAATTTTGTAAAAATCATAGTTCAACTCTACATAATATTTCTAAATGATTTATGAAGAGATTCTGGTAAAGACAAATCTGATTAGCCAAGTTTAAAGCACTTTGCTGCTTCTTATTGTAATTCATAAATAAGTCAGAAAATCATTATCACACGTACTAAATTGAGTTAGAACAATAAATAAAAATCACAGTTGGACTTCAAATAATATCCTCTAATGACCCACTAAGAAATTTGGGCTATGAAAAATTGTTTGGGCCAAGTTTAAGAATTGTTGCGACTTATTATCATAATTAAGAAATAAGTCGAAAACCTATTATCACACGTATAGAAATAATTCCAAAAATATTATAAAAATTACAATGGACTCTCACCATCATTCCTTCAAAATCCATCAAGAAAAATAGGCCAGGGGATGACTCTTGGGACACAAATAAATTCATTGTAGGAAATTAACACGAAATTAGAAAATTCTAACTAATGGACCACAAAAGGGTAAATTCTCACCCAATATACATTTATTGAACTTCAAACTAAGCCCAAATTCATGGTTACCACCTACGATAGGTTTCCATAATCTTCCCATCATGAATTGGGGAGAGAAATCCTCAATTGAAGGAAGGATACACTTAAACTAGTGCTTAATGGTTTCCTAATCTAATTAGGCAACTAAAAACCTATTACCCTTTAAATAAGCCCCATTTCTCCCATGGGAAAACCCCTAGGATTGCTGAGGTCATGATTGGACTCTTTGGAGGCTAGGAATCGAAAGAGGAAGGCTGGGCAAGAAGCAGCTTCGTGCTCATGTCCACCTACGACCTGCAAAGAAGGCCTTTCAAGATAGTCAACAAAGGTTAGTAAAACTTCGACCAAACCATGCAAGACATATACCCTAGGAAAGCTCTTCGTGTCTAGTTTCTTATGGCATTATTTTGCCCAATTTCTACCTAGTAGTTCGTGAGTATTAGGCGATCTCCTCCAACGGGTCAAAAGTAGAGTCATATGGAGGATTAATCGTTATTAAACCCAAATGTAGGTTATCTCCGAGCCGAACTCTAATTAAACTTGTTCATGCATGCATACATGTGTATAGATCATGTTTTTACTATTTTACCCAATTTCTATCATGTGAATTTCATGAATTAAATCTTGCATGTTAGAACATTGTGTTTTCTTGTTAAACTCTAATCTGTCTTACGAGTTATGTATCCTTTTGTGGAGTGGTTTCCAAATTGAGCACTCAACATGCAACTTGTTCCCTTATGAGTCTAGTTTCATTTGGATGGTTTCCCCAATTTTTGTTGTTTGTACCAAGAGTATTAGCCTGTACATTAGTACTACGTTAGATTCACATGGACAGTAATAATATATCTTGTTACCCTCCCAAATGACTATTGTTTCTCGATTACTTATTATTGTATATTATCTAGGATGTCCTCTAACTAACAGAAGTGGTTTAATATGATTTGGACCACTGTAGCATTAGTTTTGATTTTTCGAACCTAAAGGCAACAAACCTTACCCTTATGAGGCACCCCCACACTGGAAACAGGAAGATAACAAGTCAACTTGTTGCCATCAGAAGGCGACAGGAAGGTTGTCACCTAATGGGATTAGAAGGGGACAACGATCTTCTTGAAGGCGACATGATTTGTGTCTCCTTTAGACATAGTGGGCTTTTCAACCCTATTTTGACTATTTTACATCGTTTTCGAGTCCCATCTTCTCCTATGCATAGTTAATTACTCTTAACATGCATTTATTAACCCATGGAAAAGTTAAAACATGTTCACAATATTTTTAATTGCACTTAAGATAATGATCATGCTCTGTACATGCCGATTATTCATTTTCTTACTTGTTATCGAACATGCTAAAACACATAGCTACTTGCTAAAATTAGTCATGTATGCTTAGTGTTTCCTGATTTATCACTCATGATACTTGCCATGAACGGAGTTTCCATAATCAGATTTGCACACACGCACTTGAGCTATTCTCACGCGCAGCATGCACATACACTCTACCATGTTAGGAAAGCCCCTTCTTGGCATGTGGTGAACTCTCCATCGGATATTCCTTCTACTGAACTAGTGACCCCTTGACCAAGATCTCCATAAGTCTCCTCTAACAATGGATTCCAACATGCCCGACGAACAGGTTGTACCATTGAAGTACCTAGAAGTTAGTGTGCACGTATCTTTCTTCTCTTGTCATTCTTCACAAGATCTTTCTCTTCTCATATTGATTATGGAGTACACCTTTATTGAACATAAGACCAAATTACAAATAAGTGGTTGGACTAAATTGAAAACACGTCATTATGCTGCCGGATTGAACTCATGAACTATTACCTTAACTATCTTGATATTATTGAACTCTTGAAACACGGACAAACTTGATTGTGGGTATTTACATTTAAATTACTTGAGATGCTGGATCGGGCACGGCGAGTGTCCAAGGGCTCCAGTGTAGCCCCCCTCGACAGAGAGTCAAGAATATACTATTAACCATGGGGTATAATGATTATTGGTGTTGCATCTGTGTTGGGAGTACTTGCATGTAAATGCTAGATACATACACCACATTACACATGTTCATGGTATGCATTCCAAGGTGGCATAGATCCTTAGTGCATGTTAATGACTCATGAACTGATTGTCTTGATCGTGAAAGATACATGCTTGTTACTTGCTTGCTCGTGAAATGGCCAATCTTGTTAAATGCTATCTTGCTTTTGCTCATGAAGTTACCATCTTGCAAGATCATTGTTCACTCTTTCTTCAAATCTTGAATACAACCTTCTTGATGGACTGATCATTACATCTCTTGATCTTACTATCTTGCATGATACACTGTTCACTTGTTATTATCGTTGTTTTAATTGCATAGCATCTATCATGTTCATACCTTCTAGGTTTCAAACTGTTAAATACTTATATCACTACTGGAATATGTAAATCCTACTGGGCGAGTGCACTCATTACCTACTTTCGAACATTTCAGAAGAACAGGAAATGGATGACATAGATAGCCAAGACTATACTGGGGATGACCAAGAGTGAAGAGTGCTCCCAAGCCCTAGTATTGGAGTCATACTATCTTAGCGTCATAGTATTTTAGTTTGAGTATTAGAGTACTAGAATAATGTCATAGGAGTGAGGATAGTATGTAATTTTCCTTTTATTTAGTTTTAGTCATGTAGTTCAACTTCAAATGGAGTATGTATTGGTTTTTATATTGAAACAAAATAAAGAGTTTGAGATTTATAATAAGCACAAATTAGTTGTGTTGTATGTGATCACTCGCTAGAGGCTTATTTGCCAACTGTTCATGTCTAAATGATCAATTAACTCTTCCCTTGCCATGGTTTGGGACGTGACAAACTCGACATGTTTAGCTTAATATGCCCCATACTAGTGGGTACAAAAAAGCTGAAGGCAAATAGTTTTATGGATGGGCTACGGGCCGTGTTTTTAGAAAAGTTGGGACCACTCAACATCCATACTTACACAGAGATGGTCCAACGGGTTCAACAGGTGGAGGATACTCTGGCAAAGGTAGAAGGATTCAATGGGAAAGAAGTAGCTACGCCAGTGTATGTAAAGAAGGAAGCACCCCACACTGCTGGGACTATTCACCCCTACAACAATGATAATAAGAGGACGAATGGAGGACACAACATTGGCAATAATCAGAAGATCAAGGTTGAAGAGCAATGGATCATGGACTATTGCAAATTTTACAACAAGCTAGGACACCATGCGAATGAGTGCTAGAAGAAGGTCGGCGCTCGCCTGCATTGTGGAAGTCATGATCACCGCCCCAACTGTCCCATGCTAAAAGACCAGGCTAAGAGAAACCAAGTCGTGCCCAAGCGACAAGGGCATTTCAATCCTATGATCTAGGCGGAACTTTTGGAAGGAGGTATTGTAAAAGATGCTAGTTTTGCAAATCCTCTAGACATGTCTTATGATTCCTACTTACTAATATATTCCTAAGTACGAGAGATGAGTAGGGGAAAAATTCAAAATAACATAGTAGTCTTACCAAAGCTAATCATGTGAATTAAGATGGAGTGTTGTTAACCGCAGAAAAAGGAAAGAGTTGGAAGGAATTAAATGAATAATATTAATGACCTATAGGTGAAAATTGTTGAGTTATGGTTATTTACTTTGATCTATTTTTGATGATGACACAATTATGGTTAATCATGTTACGCTATTATTAATGATGACACAAATATGGTTAATCATGTTAAGTTGTTCTTAATGATGACGTAATTATGGTTAATCATGTTAAGCTTTTCTTAATGATGACACAACTGCTTTAAATGATGACTGGACATTTATCATGTCAACTACCATGTCTTGCTGTTACAACACAATGTTTGATGATGATATAATTTATGTTAATTTTGTTGAACACATAATTTGATTGTTCTGATGAAAAACATAAGTACATTCCTTGAGAGTCGGAGTTCTGAACATCAACTCCTTGAGAGTCAGAGTTTTGAACATCAAGTCTTTGAAAGTCAGAGTTTGAATTGCATTACTTCAAGTAATCTTGCATAAATGCTTCATTAACATAGATGACTTGTGTTTGTAGGGCCAAAGGCTAGAATGACCAACAACATTTCCAAATTGTTGTGTGTTGAACTCAAGGAATACATAAAGCCTATGTCAAAATCAAATGACAGACATATGAAAAAAGTTCTTGATGAAATTGCTTTTGGATGAACAGGGTTTACCAATAGTTGTCAACAAGCAGAAATCGTCTGTCGAAAACCCAGACAAATCTTCAACACTTAGCTTCTAGTGGAACCAAGTTGAGCAGTAGTTGTCAACAACACTGCCTCGTGTGTCGACAACCTAGACAAGATTTCAAGTTCCTGGTTCTGGAAGAGGCAGTAGTTGTCGACAACTAATGTGCATCTGTCGACAATTGTAGGTCCAGTGCCAACATGTGAGTAGCATGTGCACTCACTTAGGGCGTTCTTTTCTCGTACACACGGATTCCAACATTGTGTAATGATTAGGACACACCTATAAAAAGGTGCCCCTTGCCCCCTTTCCAAAAGAGAGCCAATACAACTCCAGGAAAGGCAGTGGTGGCCAAAAAGGCTTCTCTAGTACTCTGTTCAAGATTCAAAATTTGCAGACCAAAAGATTAAATCTGAGGAGATCGATTGAACACCAAATTTTCCATCATGGATCAGAAAGAAGAAGATGAAGAAGGAGAAGAGGAATCCAAGCAGCAGAAGAAGCAAAGGGGAACCAGAGGAGATTCTAGAGCAGATTGGATCTGCTTGAAGGTTATTAAGCTCGAATTGCTCAGGAACTTCATAGAAATCCAACTCCAGATCAAGAAATAATAGTATCAAGGAAGAAACAATATGTATCTTTGATCGTGATGACCAGATCAATAATCAGAGAGATTTCTTCCTTCGCTCACACTTATTCTGATTTCATTTCAGTTGTGTGTGTGTGTACTGAATTGAGATCAGTAAGTGGATTTTATATGAGTGTGTGCCTTGTGATTTGTACAAGTGTTCTATATAGATCATAGGGTGTGTGTTGCGATCTATGCTGGTTTGTGTACAGATATGAATTGTGTGTTGTGTGTATGCAATGCAGACCAAGGGTTTGTCACTGTGTACATGTGTGTGCGAGATCTTGCCTTAGCTAGAGGGTTTGATCTCTCCAGAGTAGTTCTTCTAGCTTGTGTGTGTGTGGATGGAGCCTGGGTGCTCGTGTGTATGTTGTACTCAATTCTTGAGTAGTGTGTGCCTTACAGTGTGAGGGGTGGATGTAAGAGTCACGGGATGTGATTTTCGAACCACCTACAAATCTTTGTATAATGGGTTGATATTGTCTCATCGTTAGATGCATGCATAGGGGTTCGGTTACACTCTTAACAATCACACACTAGTTCACATAATCTTGTTGTTCAATTGTTTCACACACTATGTGTGTAACGACCCAGAACCCGCATTACCAGTAACAACCGGTAACCCGAATTCTGACCCGCTAACCCACGAGACAAGCTCGGAAGGGTAGGAAGTGGAAGTCCGAGGAGACTATATGTAAGAAGATACACACCATGCAAAGTAGTAAAATTCCACTATATGAACATATCATATACAACCTCAGAGTCTGAGACAAAGTACAGAGTACAGAAGTACAACAAAAAGTACAACTCACTGCAGCTAGGGAACACCAACACCAGAGTGGCTAGACTCGCCTGGAACGGGAGTCGACGAAGACCCACCTGAAAGGGAAGGGAGTGAGTCTCAAGAAAAGAGACCCAGTAGGGAAAAGTAACCCCACCGGCTACAGTCTAAAGTGCGGAAAGTAAAAACTGAAAGTAAGTACACGTCGCACCAAAACACAAAACTGTAAACCACGTGGCTCAGTAACACACACTCACACACACAGCAAGTAGGACTCAGCTAGGGTCTGTGGCTCGGCGTCCCGTCACCACAGAGGCTCTCAACCCCAGCCACGTGTGCACACAACAGACGCTCTCTCTCACGTCTGGTCCACGACCGGTTTTTCCCCTACGCTTGACCCTAGCGGTAGAGAAGGGGCTCCACGGAGACCGGCTCAAAACTACCAAAAGGAGTACGCACAGGACAGAGTCGCACTCGATGTCCCGGCTCACTAGCGGAGGACAACCACACGCTAGTCGTCTAGACGGAGTCGCACCCACGCCTAGGTAACACAACAGAAACGGGTACACGGTAACGCAATGCGCGTACAACAGACGGAACACACTCAACGTCTGAAACCCCGTACAGTAGTAAACACCTCGTGCCACAAACAACTACTCTTACGCACAGGCGGAGTCACACTCTAGGCCTGGCCCACTTGTGTTATTAAGGCGGACATCACATGTCAATCGCCTCTAATCACACAACTCAATTCTGCTGGGGCACAGGATATAAACGGCCACATCGATTGCCGCCAATCAGAGATAAACGACAACCCCTATGCCGCCAACAATAACTAAACGGCAATCGACCTTGTCGTTTAAATCACCCCTGAAGATCTCAACGTCAACAGATGTGAACGTTGATATCTTCAGTCCCCCATACCCAGAACTGAACCGAATCAGTCCCAATAGGCAGAAACACTTAACCAAACTCTGACTGATGGAGGGAAACACTTCCTCTCATCAATCTACACTACAAGAATATCAGAAATAGACAATCTAACACCTAGATTATCCAAACCACCCTCAATTCCGGCATAATATAACACAAACCCTAAACCATGATTTGCACATCAATTCAATTAATTGGACATGCTGGTTTGCTAGGGAGGGTTATAGGAGTTATGTCCCTACCTCAGAACGCCTTAAGAATCCCCAAACAGCCACTAATCGCGCAGGATTTCCCCCGAGGTCTCCTCGCGAATCACGCCAAAACTTCGCGCGCCTGATCTAGCAACGCCACACGATCCAGGGGCTTCCCACGTGCTCAAATCACTCAACAGAAGCTGAAGGAATCAAGAAAGGCTAAGGTGGATGGAAGGAGAGGAAAGGAGAAGAAGAAACTCTGCTCTCGGGCTGTCCTATTTCAACAGGACTGGTTAGTCGACGTCAACATCTATGGCCGCCAATTGAACCGCCTACAGATGAACGTCCACATAGCTTGTCGTTGAGTTCAAGCTCAGACGTCCACATCGCTGGACGCTGACTCAGACTCAACGGCAAGCCCTGGCCGTCAACTGCAACTCAACGACAATGGTCTTGTCGTCGACCATACAGGACCACTACAGACCCAATAAGGATCCAATAAGAACCCGAGACCTTACAGCTCTCCCCCCTTAAGGAATTTTGCCCTCAAAATTCAAACAACACAACGAAAGAAAACTCACCAAAGAGGTACGAAAACTGCTCGCGCATTTCGTCCTCCCGCTCCCATGTCGACTCACCACCGGAGTGCCGCTGCCACGCAACACGAACTAAAGGGATTGCCTTGTTCCTCAACCTCTGAACTCGGCGATCCTCAATGTGCAACGGAAACTCGGGTACAGTCAACACTGGAGTGACCTCAGACCACTCTGCACTCTGCAGAACGTGAGACTCGTCAGCAAGATATCTCCGAAGCATCGACACGTGGAACACGTCGTGCACTGCTGCTAACTCTGACGGAAGCTCAAGTCTGTACGCCAAACTCCCGACACGCTCAGAAATGGTAAAAGGCCCAATAAAGCGAGGACTCAACTTTCCACGCTTACCGAACCTCACCACTCCCTTCATAGGAGACACACGAACAAACACCTGGTCTCCTACCTGAAACTCGAGCGGTCGTCTACGCTGATCTGCATAACTCTTCTGCCGACTCTGAGCTGACTAAAACCTCTGTCTCACAAGCTGAACTACCTCAACTGACTGCTGAACCAACTCCGGCCCCGTGACAACTCACTCGCCAACCTCGAACCAGTCAAGAGGAGTGCGACACGGTCGTCCGTACAAAGCCTCATATGGTGCCAAACCGATACTAGAGTGATAACTATTATTATATGCGAACTCAACCAACGGCAAGTGAACTGTCCACGACCCCTGCCACTCCAGGCAACAAGCTCTAAGCATGTCCTCCAAAGTCTGGATAGTCCGCTCTGACTGACCGTCTGACTGAGGGTGGTAGGCGGAACTAAAAGCTAACTCTGTCCCCAAAGCTCTCTGGAAACTGCGCCAGAACCCAGAAGTGAAGCGAGAATCTCTGTCTGACACGATAGAGATCGGCACTCCATGCAAAGGAACAATCCGCTCTATGTACAACGCCAACCAACTCACACCCCAACTAGTCCTGACAGGCAAGAATCTGGCAGTCTTCGTCAATCTGTCCACAAGAACCCAAATGCTATCAAAACCTCCAGCTGTCCTCGGCAAACCACAAACAAAGTTAGTCGTAACATGGTCCCACTTCCACATCGGAATCTCTAACAACTGCACAAGTCCTCCCAGACGCTGATGTTCGGCCTTCACCTGCTGACAGACCAAACACCTAGCAACAAAAGCCGCTATGACTCTCTTCATCCAGGCCACCAAAACTGACGTCTCAACCTGTGGTACATGTTGGTCGCCCCTGGATGAATAGAGTACCTGGAACCATGTGCCTCCTGCAAAACGACTCTCCTGATAGACTCCTCAACAGGAACATAGAGTCTATCTCGGAACCTAACAGTCCCGTCCTCACAAAGCTCAACCTCTGGAAGAAGCAACACACTGCATAACTCGGGATTTGCCTGCTGAGCCTCAGCAACCTGTCTCACAACTGCGGGAGCTGCTAACAAACTGCCCAACACCAACTGTCGACGACTGGAAGAAACTCTGAAAGACCCCTCTGCCAAAGACTGCCATAACTGCCACTCTCTAAGCATCAGATGACTCATCTGTGCTTTCCTACTCAAGGCATCTGCAACTACATTTGCCTTTCCAGGCTTATACTCAATGCTGAAACCATAGTCTTTCAGATATTCCATCCATCGACGCTGCCTCATATTCAGATCCCTCTGAGAAAACACATACCTCAAACTCTGGTGGTCGGTACGGACAACAAAACTCACTCCGTACAGGTAAAGACGCCAAATCCGCAAAGCAAACACCACAGCTGCAAGCTCTAGGTCGTGGGTCGGGTAACTCTCCTCGTGGGGCTTAAGCTGGCGAGACGCATAAGCCACCACTCGGCCCTCCTGCATCAGAACCGCACCCAAACCAACACCTGAAGCATCTGTGCAAACCTCAAAACCCTCCTCACCTGAAGGTAAGGCAAGAACTGGCGCCAAAGTAAGCAGTCGTTTCAACTCTATGAAACTCTGCTCACACTCCTCCGACCACTCAAACGGAACACCCTTTCTCGTCAGCCGAGTCAAGGGTGCAGCTACCTGAGAAAAATCTCGAACAAACCTGCGGTAGTAACCTGCCAAACCCAGAAAGCTACGAATCTCAGACACAGATCTGGGACTCTCCCACTGCAAAACTGCCTCAACCTTCGCTGGATCTACTGAAACTCCCTCACCTGAGATCACGTGCCCCAACAAGTGAACCTGTTGTAGCCAAAACTCACACTTGCTAAGTTTGGCATACAACTGGTGCTCTCGTAAAGTCTGCAACACGATCCTCAGGTGCTCGGCGTGCTCCTCCTCCAAAGTGGAGTACACCAGAATGTCGTCAACAAACACTACAACAAACCGGTCCAAGAACTGGTGGAACACCCGGTGCATCAGATCCATGAAGGCCGCTGGAGCATTGGTGAGCCCAAACGGCATCACCAAAAACTCAAAGTGTCCATATCTGGTCCGAAAAGCAGTCCTCTCAATGTCCGAATCTCTAATCCGCAACTGATAGTAGCCCGACCTCAAGTCAATCTTCGAGAAGACACGAGCAGACTGAAGCTGATCAAAGAGATCATCAATCCTAGGCAAAGGATACCTATTCTTGATGGTCACTTGATTTAGCTTCTTATAGTCGATACACAACCTCAGGCTACCATCCTTCTTCCGGACAAACAAAACAGGTGACCCCCACAGAGAAAAGCTAGGACGAATATAGCCCTTCTCCAACAACTCCTCAAGCTACCTCTTCAACTCCCTCAACTCAGCTGGTGCCATACGGTACGGTGCCTGAGTAAAAGGTAAAGTGCCAGGAACCAACTCTACAGTAAACTCAATCTCTCTCTCGGTGGAAGACCAGGCAACTCTTCCGGAAAAACATCCGGAAACTCATACACTACAGGAATATCTCCCATTCTCGAGGCAATCTGGTCAAGAGTCACTGCAGAAACTAGGAAACCCTGACAACCAGAAGCAAGTAACCTCCCTGCCCTCAAAGCAGAAACTAAAAAGCGAGAAGTAAGAGGTACGATACCCTGGAAGTAAACGCCGCTGCTCCAGGTATCCGCAAGTGCACCCTCTTCTTCTGCAATCCATCACTGCACCATACCGCTCTAACCAGTCCATACCCAAAATCACATCATAATCATGCAACTGCAAGGCAAAAAGACGGGCTGACAACAACTGATCCTGCAACTGCACAGGTACCTCCTCGAGACAGTAGGACGTAGGACAAAGTCCCCCGTCGGCAACTCTACTGCCAACTCAACAGACTCTCCCGAACTCAACTCTCCAAGGGAGTCTAAAAAGTCCTCAGTCACAAAAGAGTGAGAGGCACCAGAATCAAACAAGACTCTAGCTGCATAACCAAAAACTGAAACAGTACCTTCCACCAGGTGAGCTGCCTCCGCGTCTGCCCGAGTCAAGTGGGTAACACGACCTCTACCTCTCGACCCACCAGAACCTCCGGTCTGCTGACGCTGCTGCACTGGTGCCTGCTGCTGCTGCACTCGAGGCTATGACTAGGTCTGCTGCTGCGGCACACGAGGTAACAAAGGACAATCTCGCGCCATATGACCCATCTGGTCACACCGGTAACACTACCCAGCAAAAGTACATTGTACCTGCTGCGAAGGCTGACCTGTCGGCTGCTGAACACTCCCAACCGACTGCTGCCTCTGCTCTGCCTGCCTCCTATCACGCCGAAACTTCCTCCGAGATCCTGACTTCGCCGACGTCCCAGTAAAAGTGGACGCGTAAGAAGTCGTAGTCCTCGGGGTCGTCTGCACAGTACCCTGCTGCTGGCGAGGCTGGGAAGGAACTACCTGTGTCTGAACCTCTGCGCTCCGAGCACGAGTCCGCAAGGTGTCTGCCTCCAATGCTGCCGCTGTCTGATAGGCCGCATCCAAGTCTGTGACACGAGCAACCATCAGCGCCTGCCTGAGCTCTGGCCTCAAGCCTCTCACAAACTGTTGAGTCCTCAGACCCTCATCTCCCATAATCTGCGGAGCATAACGCCCTAACTCCATAAATCTAGCCCTATACTGCACCACAGTAGAGTCCCTCTGCTGCAAGTCCAGGAACTGGTACAACCTCTCTGTCTGGACGTAAGTAGGATAGAAGGCTCTCTCAAAAGAAACAACAAACTCCTGCCACGGAATCTGCCTAAGTGGGCGAGACTGGAAAGTAGTCTCCCACTCAGCGGACCACCAAGTCAACACCTGCGCCTGCAACTAGTAACTGGCTAGCAGCACTCGCTCCTCTGGAACACTCTCCATGGAACGAAAAGTCCGCTCCACTGCATCTAACCAAGCTCGCGCTACATCTGGATCAGGCTGGCCCAAAAACTGAGGTGGCTGAAACTGCAAGAACTCCCTCAACACCCTCCCAATACCACCCTGGGGTACCGGCGCGTCACGGTGCTGAGCAACAAACTGAGCCATCCCCTCAAGAAAATGAGTCATGTCCAATCCCTGAGCTACCTGAGGTGGAGGTGGCGGCGGCGGAACCATACCACTATGTGCGTCCCGTGGCAAAGGCTGCGTCTGCTGAGGTGGCGGAGCATCTCCAACCTCCGGACGAGTCGCCTGCTCGGATACTCCCTCTCTAGGACGTCGCCTAGGCGCCATAGAACTACACACAGAACAAAAATACACACATAAATACACTAACTAACTCCAGGCTATATAGCTGCACTGTACTCTTTAGACTCTGAGTTAACATGATGGGTATTTCCTTATATATATCTCATCAGACCAGGCTCTGATACCAAACTGTAACGACCCTGAACCCGCATTACCAGTAACAACCGGTAACCCGAATTCTGACCCGCTAACCCACGAGACAAACTCGGAAGGGTAGGAAGTGGAAGTCCGAGGAGACTATATGTAAGAAGATACACACCATGCAAAGCAGTAAAATTCCACTATATGAACATATCATATACAACCTCAGAGTCTGAGACAAAGTACAGAGTACAGAAGTACAACAAAAAGTACAACTCACTGCAGCTAGGGAGCACCAACACCGGAGTGGCTAGACTCGCCTGGAACGGGAGTCGACGAAGACCCACCTGAAAGGGAAGGGAGTGAGTCTCAAGAAAAGAGACCCAGTAGGGAAAAGTAACCCCACCGGCTACAGTCTAAAGTGCGGAAAGTAAAAACTGAAAGTAAGTACACGTCGCACCACAACACAAAACTGTAAACCACGCGGCTCAGTAACACACACTCACACACACAGCAAGTAGGACTCAACTAGGGTCTGTGGCTCGGCGTCCCATCACCACGTAGGCTCTCAACCCCAGCCACATGTGCACACAACAGACGCTCTCTCTCGCGTCTGGTCCACGACCGGTTTTTCCCCTACGCTTGACCCTAGTGGTAGAGAAGGGGCTCCACGGAGACCGGCTCAAAACCACCAAAAGGAGTACGCACAGGACAGAGTCGCACTCGATGTCTCGGCTCACTAGCGGAGGACAACCACACGCTAGTCGTCTAGAAGGAGTTGCACCCACGCCTAGGTAACACAACAGAAACGGGTACACGGTAACGCAACGCGCGTACAACAGACGGAACACACTCAACGTCTGAAACCTCGTACAGTAGTAAACACCTCGTGCCACAAACAACTACTCTTACGCATAGGCGGAGTCACACTCTAGGCCTAGCCCACTTGTGCTATTAAGGCGGACATCACATGTCAATCGCCTCTAATCACACAACTCAATTCTGCTGGGACACAGGATATAAACGGCCACATCGATTGCCGCCAATCAGAGATAAACGGCAACCCCTATGCCGCCAATAATAACTAAACGGCAATCGACCTTGTCGTTTAAATCACCCCTGAAGATCTCAACGTCAACAGATGTGGACGTTGATATCTTCAGTCCCCCATACCCAGAACTGAACAGAATCAATCCCAATAGGCAGAAACACTTAACTAAACTCTGACTGATGGAGGGAAACACTTCCTCTCATCAATCTACACTACCAGAATATCATAAATAGACAATCTAACACCTAGATTATCCAAACCACCCTCAATTTCGGCCTAATATAACCCAAACCCTAAACCATGATTTGCACATCAATTCAATTAATTGGACATGGTGGTTTGCTAGGGAGGGTTATAGGAGTTAAATCCCTACCTCAGAACGCCTTAAGAATCCCCAAACAGCCACTAATCGCGCCGGATTTCCCCCGAGGACTCCTCGCGAATCACGCCAAAACCTCGCGTTTCCCGCCTGATCTAGCAATGCCACACGATCCAGGGGCTTCCCACGAGCTCAAATCACTCAACAGAAGCTGCAGGAATCAAGAAAGGCTAAGGTGGAAGGAAGGAGAGGAAAGGAGAAGAAGAAACTCTGCTCTCGGGCTGTCCTATTTCAACAGGACTGGTTAGTCGACGTCAACATCTATCGCCGCCAACTGAACCGCCTACAGATTAACGTCCACATAGCTTGTCGTTGAGTTCAAGCTCAGACGTCCACATCGCTGGACGCTGACTCAGACTCAACGGCAAGCCCTGGACGTCAACTGCAAGTCAACGACAATGGTCTTGTCGTCGACCACACAGGACCACTACAGACCCAATAAGGATCAAATAAGAACCCGAGACCTTACAATGTGTACTTAATCATATCAGATTAGTGGGGTTCTTAATTGAGAAGTGTACTTAATGGTTCACATGAATTAAGATTGGAGAAGCTTTCCGATCCTCTATTCATGAAGACTCAGCACCAGCTTTTTAAACTTCAGATCATACTTGATTCAGCATCGCTTCCATCTAATCATAGTTCCAATTCAAAAATAGCATCGTCGTACTGCGTCAGAACCTCTGAATTTTTTCTTATGCTCTGCTCAATTCCTCCTTTTTTACGGCATTAAGCAAGCCACTTTTTTTCTTGTTATGAACTGGAGCTTCTTCTCCCTTTTTACATGATTGCGCGGGATTCTGTGCCATGGGGCCCCTCAACAGATTCGCCCAAAAGTGGAGGAATCTTTTTGCCGCCAAGTATCAATGCCCTCCAGAACAAGTGACGTGTACAAAAAAAAGGTTCCAGTCACATTGCCCTGGATCACGTGCTCGCGTGATAGCATCTGCACACTTACAAAAAATCTATGTGTAATAGAGTCGACACTGCCAGGGACTAGTGTCGACACACACACTTCACTTTGAAGAGAAGCACACTTCGCTGACTCTATAAACAATACTCAAACCTGAGATCTCCAAGATATTCACTTGTACTTCCTTCTGAGTTGGCCTGATCGACTGTTAGTGTCGACCTTAGCTTCAATTGTCTCCAAGGTGAACTCTGCCTTTGCTTAGTGTCGAGCTTATCACCACATAGTGTCGACCTTATCAGAGTTATAATTCCTTGAATTAACTTGAAGACAACTATGATGTTAACATGCTCTTTGAGTGGTGTTGATCTGATTTGATCTCAGCCTATCATTACATCATCCATGGATATCCAGTGTCGACCTAAGTTCCAGATAGTGTCGACCTTATCTGATAACTTCTCACTTTTCTTTGTTCTAGTTGAGTTGTACCTGCAAAATAAATGACGTGTGTCAAGTGTCTACTCTTTTTCACATGTTGATATGACATCATCAAAACCAGGGACACAACAATCTCCCCCTTTTTGATGATGGCAACCAATGATGTTTGATCCTTGAAGGTTGAGAAATATTACACTAACCAAACATTCCACCTTAGTTACAACTCATTCACATCACACAGGTAAATAGTCCATTGAAGCAATTGAAACAACAACCATATTATTTTCATTCAAAAGACATACTAATATTTTCATTCATTCAACAGAAGCTTTACAAAAAGATATCAACTTCAGTCTAAAAAAAAATCAATAGCAGATCAACCATCAACCCAACAAATCAACCATTAACAACCCTTCACAACCCTCTCCCCCTTTGACATAATAAAAAAAATAAACTCAAGGTGAAGGAGGTGCTGGCTGCCTAGGAAGTAGCCTGTTCTCAATCCTTGAAAGATGAAAATTCAGATCCTCATAGTTGTCGGAAAGATATATTTGAACAGCATTGAATTGGACATTCATAAAATCTGTCAACTTGTTGATCTGAGTTTCAATGACCACTAGCACATTGTCAACACCATGGGGTATAGTAGGTGCAACTACAGAAGAAGTAGCCTGATTGCTATTATCAGACTCATTAATGTCATGTAATCTCCAAACTTTGTTAAATTCATCTCTCATCAGCTATAACTCTTTAGAGATATCTTCATTGCTGGATCTCAGAAAGTTCATTCAATGAAGAATCAATCTAACAGATTGAGCCAAACCAGGAATGTCATTGAAGTTTTCTGCACTCTGCTGAAGTTCTTGAGCAATAGATTCAATCTTGTCAAAAATCTTGGCCTGAGTAAAAGTTGCTTTATCAAAAACATATCCAATAGTATGAATCAACTGATCAGACCTGACTTTAGTAAACCGATGGATCTATTCTTGCCTATCTACATTTGTTTGAAGATGGTTCTCAATGATTTCCAATCAGTTGTCGAACTATAATGCTTGCTCCTCCATCTTGGTTTTCAGAATATCAATACTTTTGTGGACAGAAGCAAACTGCTCTTCTAGAAATGGAATAAGAGAAGGAGGAATTTGAGCTGTTGAAGTGGATGATGATGGAATATCGTGCACAGATGGAGCACATTGAGAATGAGTAATATGAGGAGAAGAGATATGAGGTGGATCATGTTCAGGAGTATCAAAAATAGGAACAAATGGAGGAGAAGGGATTGGAAGAGACTGTTCTGGTAAAATCTCCTCAGGAGCAACATATTCCTGACCTTGGTGATCTTCCTCAGCAAGATGAGCATGTCTCTGCTCCAAGACAACATTGTCATCCTCATGTTGACCGCAGTTGAGCTTCATAAATTTCACAATGTGACTCAAATCATACATATGAAATTTGGAAATCTTTTGAACCTTTGCACCAACAAAAGAAACACCCAACAACTAAAAGATTGAGGTTAGATGAGCTACATATGGCAAACTTCTTCTCAACTTTGGATTGGTCACTTCATGAATCAGCTGACATAAGATAGTAGCCAAACTGATTCTCACCTTCTTTATCAGACAGAACATAATGCATCTTTGTAAACTTGTTACTCTCTGCCTCCCTCCTCCAAGAGGGGTTAAGATGGTAGTACACCAATGGTGTAAAAGCCAGTGTGCAGGTGGAAACCTGTTGGCATTCAAAAGTGACACTTTTGCTTGATTTTCATCAAGCACATTATGTGGCTGGCCTGTCAGAACTAAAAAAGCCTCATGTGCACTGAAATGAAGATCCTGTGGGTTATAACCCTTATTGGGTATACCCAGCAATTGACTTACAATATTATTTGTGAGTACAACATTAACTCCTCTTACACTGGACTCAAGAGAATGTTTCTTATTGACTAAGTTGCGGAAAAACACTTTAACCAATAGAGGACAGTGTGTCCTATGTACACTTACAAAATTTGTCCATCCTTGAAATTCCAGCAACTCAAGAAGTTCTGGTACCAAATTGGACATACCTTCATCATGAATGTTGATGATTCTTGGATGTAGGAGAGATTTGTTTTCAATGATCATCCTTTTTGATCTTGAGGGTGTCTAAACCTCTTCTTCATCTTCATGATCAGCAGTATCATTCTCGTATTCTTCTTCTTCTTGTTCTTCGTCAGAAGATTACTCTTCCGGATTTTTGTTATCATTGTCATCTTCATTTTCTTTTTCTTGATTGTGCTCTGTGTTTGCATTTTCTTCATTTTCCTCGACTAGCAATTGGTCATAGTTATCAGCTTCAGTTTCTTCTGAGGACTCTGACTCATTTTCACTTGATTTCTGTGATGGATTTGATATCTCTTCCTGCTCATGATGATGATCAGAGCCATCTCCCATTTCCTGGGAATTAGGGCTTTCTCCAAGAACATCTTGAGACCCTTGCTGGCTGGAGGCATTCTCCTCAGAACTACTTAAGTCAACAAATTCCAACTTTTCTTACCCATTAAGAAGTTCTTTTCCTTAGCAGTGCGAGGATGGGAGAATCTACGGCTTGAATAAATAGGACCAGCAGCCTTCTTCTCATGAAACACAATCCCCTTTGCAACTTTGGCTTGCCTTTCTGAATCAAGAGACTCATTTTGCTTCCTCCTCCCATCGCGATGAGGCTGCAGCTTAGGAGCCATGACAGGAAGGACAGAGTATCAAGAAGGAATAGAAGCAGGGATGCAGTTGCAGGAAAGAAAAATCTCCTGGAGAGAGTTGAGGAAGAAGATGGGTTTTTCGAAAACACCTTTTAAGAATGGAGGCGTCCGAAGAGTCATGACTGAAAAGGTGTCGACCTGCTCTGGGAGTAACATGATCGTGCGGAACAGTAAAAGGTTATCGTGTTCCAGATCGAAAAGGTAAAGTAGTGTTGACTCTGTGGTGAATAGTGTCAACACTAAGGAATTTTTGATTAAAAATCAGACTTCAAAAAGTTTGATGAAGTGTCATTTCACTATGATCCACTAAATTCCTTGAAGATCCTGGAAAAGTTAACAACGATTACGCACTTTTTACACTCTTTCTCATTGTTTTTCAGATCTATGGTTCCAAAATTATAAATTTTCACATTAACAACAAAAAAATATTGAGGAACACATATGAATTAATAACATATTGGAAGAAAATTCTTTCGATAAAGAATTGGCATCAGTATTAATTCATTTACTCATTTCATGGAATAAGGTGTCCTTGAAAGAATATTCTAGCAAACTGAAATATGTTTAAGAGATTACCAAGCAGTCTTGACTTTTTAGAAACATGAATTTCTTGAATACCATTTTTTTTTAATTACAAATGAACAATCTGATCTCTTTCATTTTTCATGCAAGAACCCATGTTTTGTACACATCAGAGCTGCTGATTACTCATTTTGGAAATCATTTTGCTTCAGGAATAAGTAAGTTGTATCCTTTCATGTGAGGAAACATGTTTATCCAACACTAGGATCCCCAATTACTCAGATTACATCATATTCATTTTGAGATCCTGAGCAAAAATAACTAGCTCATCATGACATGCATTGATATTCTGATTTTACTAGAAATTTACAGTTTCTCAGAGCATAGACATTGTTCTGCCATTTGTAGAAGAAACTTTTATCAACTATTTTTGTTTCTTGGTCAAGAAGATATATTTTTCTTAAACAATATATTTCATAAAGCTTGAAAATCTGACCAAGAAAGTCAAGTTACATGAATTTTCAAGGTTTAATAAAAAGGCCCTTCTTACTAAAAGAACTTCATTCTGCAATGTTAGTTAATTGATTTGAATTCTTCAAAGAATTTTCTAACAGTTAATTAAAGAATTTATAACTCTTAAACCACAATCTTTCAAACTCTGAGATAAAGGAGTTTTCAAAAATGTGTAATTGAAATCAACTCCCCTTGAAAGAATGCTTAGAATTTCGCTTCTCATAATGAAATTCCTTCTTTTCAGGGAAAACGATTCTTGAATCAAGAAGAATAGTTAACCAGATAAGAGCTCCCCCTCAATGAGTGCACAACGACCTTTGGTACTTGACAGAGACTTATACTCACGCATAGTGAAATAATTCAGACAGGCTTACCTGTCCTTCTTCAACTCACCATTTCATATACCATATAGGCGAATGCAACAACTGAATCAAGGATTTTTTTTGCTGGAAGAAAGAGAAATTTATTTACAGAACAGAATCAAGGATGTGTGAATTTATAGGACTGGCAAGAATTTTGTTGTGAAAGAAAGCAGTGTCAACACTATTATTGAAAGAGTCGACCTAAACAACTGTATAGGCATTGATTCCACTTCAACCATTACAACTGACACGCTGATCCATCAACCAATGACCTTCATCCAAATCTCTTCTTTCTTTCATGACAAGATTCACATAGAAATGTAGCAGCAACCAACAGGAACTTAATTCAGCACTATCATCCATTCAAACACATTATCACAACAATTTCAAACACAGTCATTCATGGATCAAACAAAGATAGCCCAAGTTCTCTTCTGAAACAGGAAAATCTTTCATTGCATAAGGGTTTTGTAAAAATATCAGCAACTTGTTTTGAGGTTTCAACAAAGTGCAATTCAAAAGAATTTTTGCTAACTTCATCTCTTAAGAAATGATGCCTGATTTCTATATGCTTGGTCCTAGTATGCTGGATTAGATTTTTTACTAAGCAAATTGCACTTGTATTATCACACAATATTGGGACACATCCAAGATCTACTTGGTATTCTTGGAGTTGATGTTTAATCCATAAAATGTGTGTGCCACAACTCCCTGCAGCAACATATTCTGCTTCTGCAGTAGAGAGAGCAATATAATGTTGTTTCTTGGAAGCCCATGAAACTAAACATCCTCCCAAAAAATGGCAATAGCCACTAGTGCTCTTCCTATCTAACTTACAACCAGCAAAATCTGCATCAGAGTAAGATATTAAATTAAAATCACTGAATGAAGCAAACCACAATCCCAATTCTTGAGTTCCTACAAGATATCTGAAAATTCTCTTTGAAGCACTCATATGGGATTCTTTAGGACAAGCCTGAAAATGAGCACACATGCAAACTGAGAATTGGATGTCTGGTCTAGATGCTGTTAAATAGAGTAAGGAGCCAATCATACCTCTATAAATTTTTGGATCTACAAGGTTACCTTTCAGATCTGCATCTAGACTCACAGTAGTGCTCATGGGAGTTGACATTGCTTTAGTATTTTCCATCTTGTATTTTTTCAGCAAGTCTTGAATGTATTTAAACTGGTTTATGAAGATTCCTTCATTTGATTGAACAACCTGCAGTCTAAGAACGAATTTGAGTTCTCCCATTATACTCATTTCAAATTCATTTGTCATCAATTCTGAAAATTCCTTACACAGGGAGGCCTCTGTTGATCCAAAAATAATGTCATCGACATATATTTGGACCACAAAAATATATTTTCTTGAATTTTTGTAAAGAGTGTTTGATCAACTTTACCTCTTGTATACCCTTTACTTGTAAAGAATTAGCTCAAACGATCATACCTTGCTCGGGGAGCCTGTTTCAGACCATATAAAGTTTTGTCTAATTTAAATACATGGTCAGGAAGGTTAGTGCATTCAAAACCAAGAGGTTGTTCAACAAAAACTTCCTCCTTAATTAAATCATTAAGAAACTCACTCTTCACATCCATCTATTGTAATTTGATACCATGAGCACAAGCAAAGGCAAGCAAGATTCTGCCTAGCTATTGGAGCAAAAGACTCTTCAAAATCTATACCAAATTCCTGATTATAGTCTTTTGGTACAAGCCTAGCCTTATTTCCTATTACTTTCCCATCCTCACTGGTTTTATTTCTGAAAACCCATTTAGTGCCAATGACTCCTTGAGCAGATGGTCTTGGAACTAAATGCCACACTTTATTTCTCTTAAATTGATTAAGTTCTTCATGCATTGCATTTACCCAAGACACATCTTTTAAAGCATCACCTATGTTCTTAGGTTCAAGTTGAGACATTAAGGCCATTTGTTCAAGTTCAGAAATTACTTTAAAATGAGACCTTGTCCTAGGGGGGTCAAGAATGTTACCAATGATGCTCTCCTGTGGATGATCTCTCAACATTCTTATGTTTATTTGATCTATTTTCCTGACTTCATTTGCTGAGCTCTGTGCTTCACTGTGGTCTGTACTTCTTTTAATTGGTTCTTCCTTTTCTTCTTGTACTTTAGATGTTTCTCCATCCAGAAACTCCCCATCTTGCTCTTTTCTGCATAAGCCAACATTAAATTCATCAAATGTAATATGAGGAGATTCTTCCACAATTTGATCTTTAACATTAAAGACCCTATAGGCTCTAGAATGATCAGAGTAGCCAAGGAAAATTCCTAAGTCACTTTTGGCCTCAAATATGTCCATGTCATGTTTATTGTTTATTAAAATAAAACACTTGGTTCCAAACACCTTAACATGTGCAATTGATAGTTTCTTACCTTTCAGAATTTCATAAGGAGTCATTTTGCAAGAAGGTCTTACCATTGCACGGTTTATAATATAACAAGAGGTGTTAACTGCATCAGCCCATAATTTCCTTGGCAAACTACTCTCAATCAACATGGTTCTTGCCATTTCAACAAGGGTTCTTTTTCTCCTTTCAACAACTCCATTTTGTTCAGGAGTTCTTGGTGATGAAAACTTGTGGATGATTCCTTCTTTCATGCAGAAATTTTCAAAGTCAGTGTTCTCAAATTCACCACCATGATCGGACATGATTGAAATGATTTTGAATTTTCCTTCCTTTGCAACTCTTTTGTAAAATTCATGAAATTCAGTGAATGCATCATTTTTGTGAGCAAGAATGAAAACCCAAGTGAATCTAGAAAAGTCATCAGCAAGAACATATCCAAATCTTTTTCCATTCAGACTGTTTATCCTTGTGGGACCAAACAAGTCTATGTGGATAAGTTCGAAAGATTTGGTGGATTGACTTTCTAATCTACTTTTGAAGGATTTTCTGGTTTGCTTACCTTGAGAACATGCTTCACACACTTTCATGTTATGTTTGAAGGAGATATCAGGCAAACCTTTAACCATGTTGAACTTGACAAATTTATGAAGTACATTGTAGCTAGCATGACCTAGTCTACGATGCCAAAAAACATGCTAAGTCATTTTTATTTGTAGTTAAACACAGATTGGTGTTTTCAGATTCATCAAGATCTACCATATAGACATTATTTGCTCTTTTCCCAGTAAACTTAACAACATCAGAATCAGGTTCCAAGATAGTGCACCCCAGAGAATCAAACATTACCTTGTGACCTTTGTCACACAATTGGCTTATGCTCAGAAGGTTATACTCCAGACCTTCCACTAGAAGAACTCCATCAATCAAGTTGGTTAGATTCCTACCAACCTTACCTGAGCCAATTATCTTACCTTTGTTGTTACCTCCAAATGTAACATGTCTAGCCTTCTTTTCGGATAAAAGACAGAATTTATCCCTGTCCCCTGTCATATGTCTTGAACAACCACTAAGTACCACAAGTTCTTCTTGGTTGTAAGACATAACTGCACATACACGATCAAAAAAGATTCTTTGGAACCCAAATACATTTGGGTCACACAATGCCTTCAAAAACAAGAATACGGGAAAGCAGGTCTTTTGGGATCCATTTTTGTTTATTCACCTTTATGTTATTCTCATTCACGAAATTATGTTGTTTTCCATTTTGTTTTCTGTTTACATAGTGTTTTGAAGCATTTCCTTTTGTGTTTTTTGTGTTAAGATTTTTCTCCACATTTCCAGAGTAAGATCTAAACTTGGTTTGATTCCCCAACCTTTCAAGATGTTGAGTTTCATTTCTTCTGTTGAAACCATAGGCATGTGTCGACACTCTGAAGGGATAGTGTCGACCTGAATGATTCCATTTAGACCATTTCCAATTATTGATGTAAGTGGATCTTCATTTCTCATGTGCCCATCGGGTCGGAGGCCAATTCTGAAATGATGTTGACCTTCTATTTGTCCAAATTTTCAAATTTTATGATTTTCTATATGATGGTGTCGACCCAACAAAGGTATAGTGTCGACCTAGCCAGACAGGTGATTTCAACTTTTTGTTCTTTTGAAATACTTGTTCATTTTTAGCTTTTGTTGTCTTTCTTCTAATTGTTTCTTTGTTGTAAACCAACTTTGCTTTTCCATCCTGTTTTGTATCCTTTCCAATTTTGACATTTCTCTGTCCTGTTGAAGTGGAAGTTTCAGATGTTTTTGAAGAAATGAATGTCATAGTTTTCAGTCCTACTTCCTTCTTCTTTGTGGGATTAAAACCTAGCCCTTGTTTGTTAAAGTTTACTATTGTGCCTAGAAGAGCTTCAAAATTGTTCTTGCCACTCACAATTTTTTCAAGAACTTCCTGCCTTTCATTTATTTCATTTTGCAAAACTTCAATTTCCTTTTGTAGTTCAGTGTTAACACTTTGTAAGGCTGTATTCTTTTTAGAGACAAGAGCTATTTCATCAAGAATTTGAATATTTTGATTTTTCAATTCACTTACAACTTCTTTTAGAGCATTTATCTCTTATGAACACTTTTTTTCTTTTTCTTCTGTTAAGATGTTCTGAGAGGAATGTTTCAGTTTCTTTTTGAGCATTTTGTTTTACTTTTTAAGAGCATCATACTGGTCCATAAGTTCGAAGTAAAAATGCTTCCAATCTCCCAAACTGAAATCCTTAAATAGAGAACTTACCTCTTCTTGTTCTTCTTCAGTTTCTATAGCCATCAAACAAAGCTTTGAATGAGTGTCCTCAGCATCTGAGCTTTCCTCCTCTTCATCTTCTTCTTCTTCAGTCCAGGTACCAACCATAGCCTTTTGCTTGTTTTTATTCCATCTGGGCTGAGTTTTCTTCTGAACCTCAAGACATTCAGACTTGACGTGTCCTGGTTTCCTGCAATTGTAGCAAACAATTCTATCATTCTTTTTACTTGCATTTGCTTTAGGTTTTGACAAAATATTGTTGTATGGTTTCTTTTTCATAAAACCTTTGTCTTCTTTTATCAAAAATTTCCTGAACTTCTTAGTCATCAAAGCAAACTCACCTGAGTCATCTTCAGAGGTGGTTGATTCACTGTCTTCAGTAGCCTCCTTAGTGCTAGGACTTGCTTTCAGAGCAAGAGGTTTCTCCTTCCTTAGATCATCCTCAGTTCTTTTTAAACCCAACTCATATGTCAATAAAGAACCTATCAACTCATCTACAGTAGTTGTGGATAAGTTTCTAGATTCTTCAATAACAGTTGCTTTAGTGTGCCAAATGGGTGTTAATGATCTAAGAATTTTTCTAACTAATTCCTTATCTGTGTAAACTTTACCCAAGTTTTCAACCCATTAGTTAGCAAGGTTAATCTACCATACATTTCAGAGATAGTTTCATCATGCTTCTTGCGAAATGCCTCATATTTAGAAACTAACATGTTGGCCTTAGTTTCTTTTACCTCAGATGTGCCTTCATATATTACCATAAGGCGATCCCATATATCTTTAGCACTTGAGCACGATGAGACTCTTGAAAATTCAGTAGGATGCAATGAGCACTGCATAATATTCATTGCAGTCCAATTTGCATTTGACTTCTTGATCTCCTCTGGAGTCCACTTCTCTTCATCCTCGGACAGCTCATAAGGTCCATTGTTCACCACTCTCCATATTTGATGGTCTTGAGCTCGCAAGAAAACCTGCATATGAGTTTTCCAGTATGCATAATTAGTACCATCAAAATAGGGTGGTTTATTCACAGAATGACCCTCAGCAATGTAACCCCTAGATTCTATCGTACACAAATCTCTCCTGGTCATGAAACCAAATAAATTGGAGAACCAGGCTCTGATACCACATGATGTGTGTGAAAATATTATATAGAGGGGGAGGGGGGTGAATGGAGAATCTTCTGAAATTTTAACAAAAATTCAGCTTTAGGGATCTAATTTCGATTCAATGACTTAGATGATTAACACACAATGTGAGGTTAGCACAAACCACAAAAGAGATAGATGAATTTTAAGGTGGTTTGGCTCTAAAGAGGAGACCTACATCCACCCCTCACTAAATCAGTGAGGTACCACTAACAGAACCTCTAACAAAAGTTCTCAAACATCCACTGATTCACAGCTTCCTCACAACCGCTACCTTACAAGTTGAAAGCACAGCTGATACACAGCTTCAATACACCGCTGATACACAGATTCAACTCAATTGATCCACTCACAACCCATGAATGATCAGTTCAAACTACTTCACTAAGAAGCAAATAGCACACAGTCCGAATGCTCAGAAGAAATTCAAAGGAATGAAAAGGAAAATCGCTGGAATATATAGAGAATTCATCAAACTCCCTGCTCTGGATATGAATTCGTATTGCAGCTCCTCTAGATTTCAGATTTGATTTCCCATCCGATGAATTCCTTTGAGAATTGCCTCAAATGGTTCACATAAATTAAGATTGGAGAAGCTTTCCGATCCTCTGTTCAGGAAGACTCAGCACCAGCTTTTTAAACTTCAGATCATACTTGATTCAGCATCACTTCCATCCGATCATAGTTCCAATTCAAAAATTGCATCGTTGTACTGCTTCAGAACCTCTGAATTTTTTCTTATGCTCTGCTCAATTCCTCCTTTTTCACCGCATTAAGCAAGCCACTTTTTTTCTTGTTACGAACTGGATCTTCTTCTCCCTTTTTACCTGATTGCGCGGGATTCTGTGCCGTGGGGCCCCTCAACAGATTCGCCCAAAAGTGGAGGAATCTTTTTGCCGCCAAGTATCAGCGCCTTCCAGAATAGGTGACGTGTACAAAAAAAATGTTCCAGACACTTCGCCTTGAATAGCGTGCTCGCGTGATAGCATCTGCACACTTACAAAAATCTAAGTGTAATAGAGTCGACACTGCCAGGGACTAGTGTCGACACACACACTTCACTTTGAAGAGAAGCACACTTCTCAGACTCTGTAGACAAGAGTCAAACCTGAGATCTCCAAGATATTCACTTGTACTTCCTTCTGAGTTGGCCGGATGGACTGTTAGTGTAGACCTTAGATAGAATTAGTGTCGACCTTAGCTTTAATTGTCTTCAAGGTGAACTCTGCCTTTGCTTAGTGTCGACCTTATCACCACAGAGTGTCGACCTTATCAGAGTTATAATTCCTTGAATTAACTTGAAGACAACTATGATGTTAACATGCTCTCTGAGTGGTGTTGATCTGATTTGATCTCAACCTGTCATTACATCATCCATGGACATCTAGTGTCGACCTTATCTGATAACTTCTCACTTTTCTTTGTTCCAATTGAGTTGTACCTACAAAAAAAATGACGTGTGTCAATTGTCTACTAATTATCACATGTTGACATGACATCATCAAAACCAGGGACAAAACATTGTTTACCTTGTGGCCAGAGGATCTAGACGTCAACATCGATTGACGCCTATTTCTGGTTGACGACAGCTATGTGGCTGTTTACTTCTATGGCTGCGTTTGAGATTCTAGATCTATAACCACCCCATTTTCTCTGGTAGACGGATTAGGAAACGCCCCAACGGTTAGGACTTTTATGACCTAGGTTGCCTACGACTCTAAACCATATTTATTTGGGTCTTCTCTGCAGAGATAAGGCTTCTCTCACCTAGGGTTATTTGGGTTTCGGGGATAGAAAAAGAGAGAGTTTGAGAGACTTGATCTGGCAATCTGAAGGCTTCCCCAGTGATCTTCTACAAAAGTAAGACTCTATTGAATGTGGAGAATCTCTCCTAACACCGGGGGATCGATTGCACAAGCGTGGAAGTCGAATCAAGGCGGGGAACATCACCTCATTGGGCTTGGACGAGGAGGGCTTCATCGCCAAAATTCGATCTTTAGGGGTTTTTAGAGAGGCAAGTAACTTAAAGGTTTCGTCCCTCGACCTATCACCTAGTGTTTAGGTATTTTTCCAGATTTTTAGTTCGTGTCTTGGACCCCCAAATTCATCATTTTTCTGTGTTCGGTCTACACTTTCTGCAGACAAGAGGTTGATGGCAACCTTATTCCTGCTAAGTTCCTGAGTTAACAACAATCGATAGTGCCGTTAACCCACTTTGACATCAAGCCCCTTGTCGTCAAGTTTATCTGATTTTATAGAACAATAAATTTAATCTCTATGGCATGATGTTTCGGGGATTTTGGATGTTTGCATATGTTATAAAATTTTTGGATGGTCAGGCATGTTATTAGGTTAAACCGTGAATTCCTGTTAAAATATTGATAATAATTGTGAAGTATAGAATTTATGTCAAAGTGAAATATGCATGTTTTGACAGATCTAAATTTAGAATAAATAGATATGATTTATGATATTGTTACAAGAAATTTTCATGACCTTAGGGTTACTGTATACATGTATTAAGACTATTAGATCCATCTGTTCACTGTCTGTCATGTCTAATGGAATTATTTTATTAAATTGCATGAGACCTCTATTAAATGTTCAAAATAGATATGTTGTCATGAAAATTCCGAAAAAATAATCATATGATACCGTCCAAGCGTAGAGTCTATGGTTAAAATTTGGATCCATTCTGATATCTGTAGGTGCTATTTGTAATTGTAAAGGTATAAAAGTGGTATATTAAGCATGATTATTCAAAAACAGTAATTGGTGTGATTAATATCATGTCTAAGTACTGTTAAGCATATTTTCTTACTGTTAGACAACCATGATAAGTTTTGTAACCTGAAAGACATGTGTTTACATTATAATCATGTGAATGAATCATTAAGAGCATGTAAAATGTTGATAAACATGTAATTGAGTGAAATAATGTGTTTAAGTGAAATTTCTGCCGAAATTGACACTGCTACCATAGAAGGCTATGGAGTCGTACTGTAGAAAGGTCCCTATGGGAAGACTCAATATGTATGTGATATCCTGTGGGCATCAAGATGAAATCCTGGAGGTGGACAAGTACCACTGGTTTGGGTGGGGAGGGCTACTCCCGGCTCTGCGCAGTTACCAAGATTCGTCACTATAATGTCTAGGTGACGGGTATGTGTTATGTGATATGTATGTCCTCCTTTATGGTGGTTCGGACGATGTGTCACGACAATTAATGTGTAAAAGATGTGAAATGTGTGTAAATGTGCAAAGTGTTCATGTGAAAGTGATGTGTTAATGTGTTATATTGTGGAATAATGTGAAACCATGTGATCTTGTTATTTTTATGTCAAAACAGCAAGAAAAATGTGTGATTATGTGATGTAAAAGCTTGTGAAAAGTGATAGATATCATGCTAGGTTTTATAGTAACCATGTGTTTAATTTCTATGATCAAGTTGTTTGGAAAATATATTATGAATGAGTTGTAATTGATACCATGGTGTAAGCTAAGAGCATGTGTAAATAGCATGTTATGGGGTATTTAATTGTACTTGATTATTATGACATGAACCATGTGGCCAAATTACTCCTTTGTTAAATAGAGTAGCATGAATGTGATATGTGTAAGGATGTGCCAATAGGGTACTTGCCGAATCTTTTGTGAAGACTCATACTTGCTTTAACATACAGGTGAGACAGGTGTTCCTGTGATTGAGGAGGACGTTGTGAGGAGCGACTCCGAGAGAGAGAAGTAGCGGAGGTATTGGAGGATTGTCTTAAAGATCGTACTTTTCATTTACTAGAATGTGGACAATGATTTTATATGGACTTTGTTTATTTTCATTGCTACTATATAGACTGGGGGTTGTGTGTAATGATGATGGAATAAGAATCTCTTTCATTTCTGCTGTACTTTCCTTTGTTATTTATGTACTACTCTACCTATTGTGTTGTGTTGGGTACATGTCCTACTGTAACGGCGTACTTTATATCGATGTGGATTGGTATAATTGTACCGGTATAGAGAGGGTCGTTACAGAGATTGGTATCAGAGCAACAAGTTGAGATTGTACATAAATAAACCATCATCCACACAATATATCAAAGTCTTTATAGAATTAGTCTATACATGTCGAAAATATCTAATAATGAATTAAATATTGTTAAGAAAATGGTTAGGTCTAAGTAACTTAGATTCTAACTGAGATAATTGTTTTACAGGCAATGGCGAGCCGTGGTAGGTGTAGTACACAGGCTCAGGAGGACGAGCAGAGCCTTGTGGAGAGGGGTGAGTAGTAAGCCCCAGCAACCCAGGGTCCCACAGAACTTCCTCCATAACCACCTGTAGACTATGGCGTGTTCATGCAAGGCCTGGTCCAGGCAATGCAAACACAGGCACAGACTCAGGCTGCGTCACAAGCTCAGTTGCAGGCATAGGTTAGAGTAGTTAATTAGGGAGTAGTCTGTTTTGGTGGTTGTATGATTGCTTATGTGTTGTTTGTTGTCTCAGGCTCAGGCTCCATCCCTAATTCCCTAGGAGCATGGCCATAGTGGTCTGTCCATCATGAAGAGGTTTAAGAGGATGGCGCTGCCTCCTTATAAGGGGGAGAGTCAGCCCCTTCTAAATGAGAGCTGGATGAGAGAGGTGGAGAAGATCTTCCACGCTATCATGTGCGCGAAAGAGGATAAAGTTAGCCTGGCAACTTACATGCTACTGGTACTTAGAGTATATGTACTTATGTAAGATTAAGATTTTAGATTGGATGGTGCTTATGGGTTGTATTTTGCAGGAGAGAGCTAATGTTTGGTGGGCCTCTATGCTACGTACGAGATATGAGGTTGGTGCTATAGAGGTGGCTTGGGCTGAGTTCACTAGACTCTTTCGGACCAAGTTCATCACCGAGCACATTCAGGACAAGATGCAGCAAGAGTTCCTATCTCTCACACAGGGCTCCATGACTGTCCTGGAGTACAAGGCCAGGTTTGCTGAGCTTTCCAAGTACGCTCCCCACATTGTTGCAGATGAGCGCAGAAAGGCCAAGAAGTTTGTGATGGGGCTCAAACCATCACTCAGGTTGAGACTGGTTGCTTTTGATCATCGAACATTGGACGAGGCTCTCAGCGCAACATGCATGCAGGAGAGCGAGATGGATTAGTACATAGAGTAGAAGAGGGCAGCCCAGAAGAGAACAACACCACCTTTCCAGGGGCAGGACAGGAAGAAGGCAGCGGTGTACCAGCAGCCATAGCGTTTAGTAGCAGCTTCGAGTTAGCAGACGGTTGTACCCCACACACCCAGCTTCGGGCCCAGCGACAAGAAGGCATGTCCTCATTGCGGAAGGACACATGGCAGATCCGAGTGTTGGAAGCTAGCAGGTAAGTGCCTGAAGTGTGGCAGCACCGAGCACCAGATCAGAGAATGTTGTAGACTTTAGCAGTTTGTTCAGAGAGGAACGCCAGCCCCAGTAGAGGCAGCAACAGCGGCACTAGTGACAGGGAAATTAGGAAGGCCTCGGGCCCAAGCCCGAGTGTATGCACTAGCACGTGAGGATGCAGAGCAGGTTGAGAACGTCACAGAAGGTACAGTCTTAGTTATGGGTATGCAGGCTCGAGTGTTGTTTGATGTGGGTGCTACACACTCGTTTATTTCCGAGCAGTTTGCTAAGCAATTAACGACATAGTCTGGAGTTGAGGTAGAGGAGTTAGAGGTTCCCTTGTCTATGCACACACCAACAAGTATGGTAGCGACTAGGAAGTGCATCCCATCCTTACCTGTGTGCATTGAAGATCGAGGCTTGTTGGAGTGCTTCTACTTGCTTAAGATGAAGGACTATGATGCTATACTTGGTTTGGATTGGCATGAGGAGAACTATGCCTTAGTTGATTGCAGGGGGAAGAAGATTACTTTCCATATTCCTGGAGAGGATGAGTTCTCACATCCGTTGCCAAGGAATCTAGTGGGAAGGTTTGTGATCTACGCCATGAAGGCTATGAAGATGGTAAACAAGGGTTGTGACGCTTTCCTTGCCAGTGTGGTCTTAGTTCCTAAGGCCAATCAGTCACCTACCCTAAGGGAGATCGAGGTTGCACAGGAGTTCCCAGACGTGTTTCATGATTATTTGTCTAGATTTCCACCAACAAGAGAGATAGAGTTCACTATAGAGTTGCTCCCAGGCACCTCACCTATCTCTAAGGCTCCCTACTGGATGGCACTTGCGGAGTTAGTTGAGCTGAGGAAGCAGTTGCAGGAGTTGCTTGATAAGGGGTTCATTCGCCCTAGTGTGTCACGAAGGGGCGCACATGTACTATTCGTGAAGAAGAAAGATGGTTCCCTCAGGCTGTGCATCGACTACAGAAAGCTCAATCAGGTGACAGTGAAGAACAAGTACCCCTTGCTACGCATCAATGATTTGTTTGATCAGCTGCAAAATGCATCCATGCTCTACAAGATAGATCTACGATCCAGCTAACACCAGTTGAGGATCAAGGGAGAGGATGTGTCCAAGACTGCATTCAGGACCTGCTATAGACACTATTAGTTCTTTGTGCTTCCATTTGGTCTGACTAACGCCCCTGCAACATTCATGGATCTCATGAATAGGGTGTTAAGGCAATATTTAGATAGTTTTGTTGTGGTGTTCATAGTCGATGTGTAAATATATTCCCCTGATGAGGGTACACATTGTGAGAATCTGACGATTGTTCTGGAGGTTCTCCGAGAGGACAAGCTGGATGCTAAATTCAGCAAGTGTGACTTCTAGATGTGCGAGGTTCACTTTCTTACGCATGTCATCTCAGGCGCTGGAGTTTCTATTGATCCTGTAGCAACCCAAAAATTTTAATTATATAAAAATTTGAATAAATGGAAATAACTAATTTCCATAATATCAGAATATTTAAAACATACGTATCTTTATTGTATGTGCTAAAACACATCGAAAAATTCCGTAAAAATTATAAATCAACCCCAAACATTATTACTAAATGTTTCACAAAGAAATTTGTGCCAAGAAAAATCAGATTAGTCATGTTTAAAGTGTTTTGCGACTTATTATCCTAATTCATAAATAAGTCAAAAAATCATTATCACACGTACTTGGATGAGTCGGAAAATTAAATAAAAATCATTTACGAACTTCAAACAATATCCTCTAATGACTCCTTAAGAAATTTGGGTCAATAAAAAATTAATTGGGCTAGGTTTAAGAGTTATTGTGACCGATTATCCAAATTAGGAAACAAGTCAGAAAACCGTTAACACGGTAATACAACACAACCAAAAATTAAATAAAAACATTGGAGAGACTTCCAACATTATATATTAATGACCCAATATCATAATTGAGCCAATGGACCACATATGGCCCCAGAATCAAATTAAGCTAGAAAATACATAGAAATTCGTAACCATAAATAGGCTGAAATTAGAAAGAGGCAATTAGAGTTGAATTGGGATGAGAACATACATTCTTGGCAACTCAAATTCATGCTTAACTATGGTGGGAGGTTTCCTAAAGCCTCACACACTCTAATGGAGGAAGAAATCCTCAAATTAGGAAACTAACAAGCCAAAACCACAACTCTTCTTTCCTAGTCACAATAGGATTCCTAAACACCATGGTAGGTTAAATACTCTCCACCAAACCCTTGGGGACAAGTTTACATCTTGTTGGGGTTGTGTGGAGGAGTTCTTGGCGGTTGGGGGAGCAGGAGATCGCCCACACCAAGCCGTTCTTCATCCCCGTTGCGTCTGCTGCGACCTGCATAGATAGTCATCTTGAAGTCGACTAAAGGTAGGTCAAACCATAACCAAACCTTGCAAGGCTTATACCCCTAGAAATAGGGTTGAGCATACTTCCTAACCTAACTGGAATGAACAATTTTCATGCAGTATACTGGCTGTAGTAAGCGTTCTCCTCCAAGTGGTCTGAACATTGGTTTTCTAGCAAAATGGGGCTTCTTAGACCCAGAAGGTAGGTTTTCTCGGGCCAAACCTGAATAAATCCTATTCCAATGTGTAGAGCATCAAGTTAAATTTTGTTTCCCACTGATTTCATCGAATTCCAATGAGTACATCTTGCGTTATAGGCATTTTTCCAAAGTCGCGCATGTATGATACTTTTAATATTCGTGTTGATTTATCGCGCATCTCAGGGTCGTTGAAAATCATTTAAAAATCATAATCTGCATATATTCCATATTCCCAACAACTTTCATGATGAGACTTTTGTCCTAAAAGCCCTAATTATTTCGGGATCATATCTTGCAAAGTAAATCTTGCATTTGATTGTTCTAAGTCTTCTATACCTCATGTTAGACTTGATTAAAGCTTGTCGAAACCATCAGTGTTTTGTAATTACGATTTACTGGAAGCACCCTTGCATGTGTAGGTTGGTTTAAAACTGGTTTCGTAATTTTTCATGCAATGTACAATTTGTTCTCTATTTTTGAAGCCCCCTATGTCAATATAAGGCAGTCCTGGACCACAATCCAAGAACATGTCTTTTCTCTGTCGGATTCAGGTGCATACCCTGTTAACGCGACGGCCCGATAGCCGGCGTTCTGAGGTCTTGTCACGACAGCAAACCCATCACGTTATGAATGCGACGAGCGCGCCGTCGCTATCTCTGTGCCTGATCTGACTGCCTTGTCGCGTTCTGTCCCGACCCCGTCGCGACCCTTACTGGGATGCGTCGCGTTCTCAGAATTTTGCATGAAACCCCACTTATTTCTTTTGAAAAACTTACTGCTATACCCGAGGTCGGTTTAATATGGTATTTAATGTGTAAATTGCATGTCTTGGGTCTGGTCATTACATGATGATTGTTAATGGCTTAAAAATGATTAAACATTTTAAAAACTATAATTACATGAACAGTATTCTAATTATTCTCTTAATGATGTGATCATTCATGTAACTTTCGATTCACTCTTTGTACTATTCTAGCTTATTAAAATGATAACCTACTATCTTAAAATCTTGCAGTCCATGTTAAGTTAAAGTGCATAGTTTCATGTCATGTTATCATGTTAAGTGCTTTCTGCAAGTTTGAAACCGATGGTTTGTGAATTGACACTCGTACATCACTACACACTTGCACATCTAGACAACATTTTGTTGGGAATTTGGAAGCTCTCTACTGGTCATTCCGAATCAGTAGACTAGCGACCTTTTTCTCCAAGGCCTCCGTAAATGTCCTCTGACCATGGATTCCACATGGCCGACGAGTTGGTTGTACCATTGAAGTTTCCTGGAGATAGCGTGCACTTCCTTTCACTTCTTCTTCTCATGAGTATGATTTACAATCTAGACTAAAGCCTTTAATGTAAAGATTGAACTAAATTATAAATCGTACCGTTATGCTGCCGAATTTATATCTTGACCATTGTTATCATGAAATCATGTTTAATTTACTTATTACATGTTCTCATCATCATCTGAACATGACATTACACATGCTTACATATTGAAACTCTCATTGGTCATTATTAATGACTGTGGGTATCTACATTTAAAATTTAAGTGAGATGCTGACCGGACACGGCTAGTGTCCAAGGGCTCCAGTCTAGCCCCAATGACGGAGAGTCTTAAATATACTGTTAACTATGGGATATAATGATTACTGGCGTTGCATTTGTGCTGGGAGTCGTGCGTATCGTGTTGAATGATAGATACAATAACCACATACACGTGTCCTGTTGTACATTCTTGTAGCACCCCGGAAATTTTAATTACACACAAAATTCAAATAAATGGAAATAAATAATTTCCATAATATCATATTATTTAAAACATACGTACCGCTATCGTATGTGCTAAAACACGTCAGAAAATTCCGTAAAAATTATAAATCGACCCCAAACATTATTATTAAATGTTTCATAAAGAAATTTGTGACAAGAAAAATTGGATTAGCCAAGTTCAAAGTTTTTTGAGACTTATTATCGTAATTCATGAATAAGCCGAAAAATCATTATCACACGTACTTGGATAAGTCAGGAAATTTAATAAAAATCATATACGGACTGTAAATAATATCCTCTAATGACCCATCAAGAGATTTGGGTCAATAAAAATCATTTGGGCTAGGTTTAAGAGTTATTGTGACCGATTATTCAAATTAGGAAACAAGTCGGAAAACAGTTAACACGAAAATACGACGCAACTAAGAATTAAATAAAAATATTAAAGAGACTTCCAACATTATATATTAATGACCCAATATCATAATTGGCCCAATGAACCACATATGACCCAAAAATCAATTGAAGCAAGAAAATGCATAGAAATTTGCAACTTTAATTAAGCTGAAATTAGAAAGTGGTAATTAGAGTTGAATTGGGAAGAGATCTTCCATTCTTGCCAACCCAATTCGTGCTTAACTATGGTGGGAGGTTTCCTAAAGCCTCACACACTCAAATGGAGGAAGAAATCCTCAAAATAGGAAACTAGTATGTCAAAACCGCAACTCTTGTTTCCTTGTCACAATAGGACTCCAAAAACCCGTAGATGCTTAAATACTCTTCACCAAACCCTTGGGGATGAGTTTACATCTTGTTGGGGTCATGTGGAGGAGTTCTTGGTGGCTTGGGAGCAGGAGATCGCCATCACCAAGCCGTTCTTCTTCCCCTTCTCGTTCGCTGCGACCTGCACAAACCATCCACTTGTAGTCGACCAAAGGTGAGTCAAACCATAACCAAACTTTGCAAGGCCTATACCCCTGGAAAGAGGGTCAAGTCTACGTTTCAACCCAAGTGGAATGCCCAAATTTCATGCAGTATACACGGAGTATTAAGCGTTCTTCAAGCAGTGGTCTGAACATAGGTTTTCTGGGAAATGAGACTTCTTCAACCCAGAAGGTAGCATTTCTCGGGCCAAACCTTAACATATCATACACAAATGTGTAGAGAATCAAGTTAACTTTCGTTTCCCACTGGTTTCATTGAATTCCAATGAGTATATTTTGAATTATAAGCGTTTTCCCCAAGTCATGCATTGTCAGGGCTTTTCCCGTTCTTTATATGTTGCATGCGGTTCAAGACCGAACTAGAGAAAACACACAACATGAAAGTTTTTCTAATAGTTGTCTTCGTCATGTTTTGTGTAGAACATTATATCCAAATGTCAACAGTTAGATAGTTATAAGCATGGTAAGAGGGTCGCTGCATGATACTGCATTTTCGGGTTGCACTTAGCTTTTACATTGTGTCGAATTATCATGCATCTTGAGGTCATTTAAAATTATTTAAAAATCATAGTCTGCATCTATTCCATGTTTTCAACAACTTTCATGATGAGACTTTTGTCCTAAAATCCCTAATTATTTTGGCATCATACCTTGCAAAGCAAATCTTGCATTTAACTGTCCATAGTTTTATATACCTCATGTTTGACATGATTAAAGTCTCTCAAAACCATCATTGTTTTCTAATTACAATTTACTGGAGACACCCTCGCATGTCTAGGTTGGTTTAAAACTGGTTTCGTAATTTTTCATGCACTGTACAATTTGTTCTCTATTCTTGAAGCACCTTGTGTCAAAATAGGGCAGTCTTGGACCGCAATCTAGGAACATGTCTGCTCTCTGTCAGATTTAGGTGCAGACCCTGTGAACGCGACGGCCCGATAGGCCGCGTTCTGAGGTCTTGTCGCGACAGCACACTCATCGCGTTCTGAATGCGACGAGTGCCCCGTCGCTATCTCTCTGCCTGATCTGACTGCCTTGTCGCGTTCTATACATACCCTTGTAGCGTTCTGTCCCGACCCCGTCGCGACCCTTACTGCTGTGTGTCGCGTTCTTAGAATTTTCATTGAAACACCACTTATTTCTTTTGCAAAACTTACTGCTATACCCGAGGTCTGTTTAACATGGTGTTTAATGTGTAAATTGTAAATTTTTGGTCTGATCATTACATGATGGTTATTTAATGGCTTAAAAGTGGTTAACCCATTTAAAAACTATAATTACATGAACTGTATTCTAATTATTCTCTTAATGACGTGATCATTCATGAAAATTGTGATTCGCTCTTGTTACTGTTCTAGCTTGATTAAAATGACAATTATTATCTTAAAATCGTGCAAACCCATGTGTAGTTAAATGCATTGTTCATTGCATGCCATCATGTTAAGTGCTTTTTGCGAGTTTGAAATCGATGGTTTGTGAATTGACACGCGTACAACACTACACACTTGCACATCTAGGCAGCCTTTTCTTGGGAATTTGGAAGCTCTCTACTGGTCATTCCGAATCGGTAGACTAGCGACCTATTCTCCAAGGCCTCCGTAAATCTCCTCTGACCATGGATTCCCACATGACCGACGAGTTTGTTGTACCATTGAAGTTCCCTGGAGATAGCGTGCACTTCCTTTCTCTTCTTGTTCTCGCGAGTGTGATTTAAAATCTAGACTAAAGCCATTAATATAAAGATTCAACTAAATTATAAATCGTACCGTTATGCTGCCGAATTTATCTCTTGACCATTGTTATCATGAAATCATATTCAATTACTTATTACTAGTTCTCATCATCATCATGAACATGACTTTACACATGCTTACTTATTGAAACTCTCATTGGCCATTATTAATGTCTGTAGGTATCTACATTTAAAAATTAAGTGAGATGCTAACCGGCACGGCGAGTGTCCAAGGGCTCCAGTCTAGCCCCAATGATGGAGAGTCATAAATATACTGTTAACCACATACACGTGTCCTGGTGTACATTCTTGATGAATCCTTTCTTAGTGTACATTAGTGTTTACGTGCCTGATTAGTGTTACATTATCGTGCTCATGCGTGCTTGCTTGCTTGCGTGATATGGCCATCCTGCATTTAATGCAATTAGTGATATCTTGCGTTCTTGAAAGCTATTGACATCAAGTGAAATCTTGCGTGCTTGTGCAAAGTGATCTGTTACTAGTTCTATCTTGTCATTTTGTTCAAAAATCTTGTTCTATCATAATCACTCTGTCTAGCTCGTTCATGTATCGTGTCTTAATGAGTTTTATTCGTACATGCATATCATGATAGTCATCGTGCTTACCTAGTTCTAAATTGTTAATCACTTATATCATTTCCCACACATTGAGATATAAATCCTACTGGGCTAGTTTTCTCATCCCCTACTTTTACCAAATCTAGGTGACTACGAAGTTCAAGAGGAGGAGCAAGTCGAGGATGGGAATGCGTCCGAGTGATGAGCGTCCCAACTATGAGTCTAGTTATAGTAGTTTATTTTGAGTGTTAGATTCATGTAGTAGGAAGTGAGGTATTTTGTACTTTTCTTTTTATTGAGTCTTAGTCCTGTACTAGTTCTTCTGAGACGAATATGAGATTTAAATACAATTTCCATTGAGTTCAATATTTGGGCCCTATGATGATGTATGTTGTTATACATTTAGTGCGTGCTAGCTAGAGGCTTATTTAACGACTATTCACGTCTCGAGATATCGACTCAAATTATTCTGAATAATTTATATCCGCTGCGTAATTCTCGGGACGTGACAGTTTAGTGGTATCAGAGCCTAGGAATACCAAATAGGATATATGTCCCAGGAATAGGAGATACCTATGGAACCTAGGTCATGGAAATTAAATACAGTACCTGGTGAGAATGGGTAGAGACTGGGAATATGTTAGCAGGAATTAAAACACTCCTACCCATTGACTCTGATAATATATCTATAGACGTTAATTGGTTTCTATCCTTTTCTCAGGAAGCTTCATAACTCTTACACTCAACTGCAATGGCTCGCAACTAGTGGCAAGCTATGCAAGAAACTGTGGCTAGATTGACTCAGGCTTTACAAAATGTAGTTCAGGCTGGAAATCAGGCTGCTACTGCTAGGAATGGAGCAGGTGATTTACACTGCAACTTTAGGAGTTTGAACCCCCCTCATTTTTCTGGGTCCCTTGACCCAGACGAGGCAGAGAATTGGAAAGAGGAGATAGAATGAATTTTCCAAGTAATGCAATGCACTAATAGGGAGAAGGTGGTACTGGCCACTTTTCAGTTCACTAAGGATGCCCGAGCATGGTGGAAGGCCACATCGGCCGACCTGCCTAATGTTGGCGAACTAGAATGGGCAGGTTTCCTGGAGATTTTCTGAGGAAAGTACTTCTCAGAGAGGGTCAAGGAGAAGAAGGCAGCAGAGTTTGCCGCACTAAAACAGAAAGGAATGACCGTGGCTGAGTATGAGTCTCAGCTCGCGTGTCTGGTTGTGTATGCCCCACACCTGGTGGGAACTGAAAGACTGAAGGCAAACTGTTTCATGGATGGGCTCAGGCCCATGTTCATTGAAAAGCTCGGACCACACAACATACAAACCTACACTGAGATAGTCCAAAGAGCTCAACCGGTAGAAGACACAATGGCTAAGGTGGAAGGCATAAGGGGGGAAGACATCTCAAAGCCGACCTTTATAAAAAGGGGAGCAGTCGATACAACTGGAACTCTCCCTAATAACAAAAACTACAACAACAACAAAAGGCCTACCACTGGGAAGGACTATGGCATGGAGAAAAAGATCAAAGTAGAAGAAACAATGACGGTGGAATATTGTAAATTTTGCGACAAGCCTGGGCACCAAGCGGACAAGTGCTAGAAGAAGGCCGGGGCTTGCCTGCGATGTGGGAGTCAAGAACATCGTATACCGAACTGTCCCATGCTAAAAGACGAAGTTGGAAGGAACCAGGTAGTGGTAAACCGTCATGGACGCATGAATGGAATAATGCAAGTGAAGCTCCGAGAAGGAGGTATGATTGTTAAACCCCTAGACTGAACTTAAGATGTTTTTCTTATTAGTACATTTCTAAGTGGGGGAGATCATTAAGGAGAAATTAGAAAGGAATAATCTAGTAATTATACCGTAGTTCATCTAGAAGATTAAGATGGAGTTATAACAATCGTAGAAGGAAGACAGGAGTGGAGGGAACCAAATGAATAGTACGGGTGGCTATAGGTGTAGATGTTGGACTAGTATCCACGATGTTTAAAGAAGTTAGAGGAATTAAATCCGAAACGAGCACAAGGATCATAACTATCAAAAGTCAATTAATGACCTATGAATTTGGGGACCAAATTCTCTGAAGTGGGGAAGGGTGCAGCACCCAGGAAATTTTAATTACACACAAAATTCAAATAAATGGAAATAAATAATTTCCATAATATCAGATTATTTAAAACATACGTACCGCCATCGTATGTGCTAAAACACATCAAAAAAATCTGTAAAAATTATAAATCGACCCCAAACATTATTACTAAATGTTTCAGAAAGAAATTTGTGCCAAGAAAAATTGGATTAGCCAAGTTCAAAGTGTTTTGCGACTTATTATCGTAATTAATGAATAAGTCGAAAAATCATTATCACACGTACTTGGATGAGTCAGGAAATTTAATAAAAATCATATACGGACTTCAAATAATATCCTCTAATGACCCATCAAGAGATTTGGGTCAATAAAAATTATTTGGGCTAGGTTTAAGAGTTATTGTGACCGATTATTCAAATTAGGAAACAAGTCAGAAAACTGTTAACACAAAAATACGACACAACTAAGAATTAAATAAAAATGTTGAAGAGACTTCCAACATTATATATTAATGACCCAATATCATAATTGGGCCAATGGACTACATATGACCCAAAAATCAAATGAAGAAAGAAAATGAATAGAAATTTGCAACTTTAATTAAGCTGAAATTAGAAAGAGGTAATTAGAGTTGAATTGGGAAGAGATCTTCCATTCTTGGCAACCCAATTCGTGCTTAACTATGGTGGGAGGTTTCCTAAAGCCTCACACACTCAGCCTCACAATAGGAAACTAGTATGTCAAAACCGCAACTCTTCTTTCCTTGTCACAATAGGACTCCAAAACCCCATAGATGCTTAAATACTCTTCACCAAACCCTTGGGGTCGAGTTTACATCTTGTTGGGGTCGTGTGGAGGAGTTCTTGGTGGCTGGGGAGCAGGAGATCGCCTACACCAAACCGTTCTTCTTCCCCTTCTCGTCTGTTGCAACCTGCACAAACCATCCACTTGTAGTCGACCAAAGGTGAGTCAAACCATAACCAAACCTTGCAAGGCCTATACCCCTGGAAAGAGGGTCAAGTCTAGATTCTAACCCAAGTAGAATGCCAAAATTCCATGCAGTATACATGGAGTATTAAGCATTCTTCAAGCAGTGGTCTGAACATGGGTTTTCTTGAAAAATGGGACTTCTTCAAACCAAGAAGGTATGTTTTATCGGGTCAAACCTTAACATATCCTATATCAATGTGTAGAGCATCAAGCTAACTTTCGTTTCCCACTATTTTCATCAAATTCCAATGAGTATAGTTTGAATTATAAGCTTTCTCCCCAAGTTGCGCACTGTTAGGGCTTTTCCCGTTCTTTATATGTTGCATGTGGTTAAAGACCGAATTAGAGCAAACACAGAACATGAAAGTTTTTCTACTAGTTGTCCTCGTCATGTTTTGTGTTGAACATTTTGTCCAAATGTCAACAGTTAGAGAGTTATAAGCATGGTAAGAGGGTCGCTGCTTGATACTGTGTTTTCGGGTTGCACTTGGCTTTTACGTTGTGTCGAATTATCATGCATCTTGAGGTCATTTAAAATTATTTAAAAATAATAGTCTGCATCTAATCCATGTTTTCAACAACTTTCATGATGAGAATTTTGTCCTAAAAGCCCTAATTATTTCGGCATCATACCTTGCAAAGCAAATCTTGCATTTAATTGTCTATAGTTTTCTATACCTCATGTTTGACTTGATTAAAGTTTGTCGAAACCATCATTGTTTTCTAATTACATTTTACTAGACATACCCTTGCATGTCTAGGTTGGTTTAAAACTAGTTTCGTAATTTTTCATGCACGGTACAATTTGTTCTCTATTCTTGAAGCACCTTGTGTCAAAATAGGGCAGTCTTGGACCGCAATCCAAGAACATGTCTGCTCTCTGTCAGATTTAGGCGCAGACCCTGTGAATGCGACGGCCCGATAGGCCGCGTTCTGAGGTCTTGTCGCGACAGCACACTCGTCGTGTTCTGAACACGACGAGCCCCCGTCGCTATCTCTCTACCTGATCTGACTGCCTTGTCGCGTTCTGTACATACCCTTGTCGCGTTCTGTCCCGACCCCGTCGCGACCCTTACTGGGGTGTGTCGCGTTCTCAGAATTTTCCGTGAAACACCACTTATTTCTTTTGCAAACCTTACCACTATACCTTAGGTCTGTTTAACATGGTGCTTAATGTGTAAATTGCATATTTTGGTCTGATAATTACATGATGGTTATTTAATGGCTTAAAAGTGGTTAACCCATTTAAAAACTATAATTACATGAACTGTATTCTAATTATTCTCTTAATGATTTGATTATTCATGAAACTTGTGATTATCTCTTATTACTATTCTAGCTAGACTAAAATGATAATTATTATCTTAAAATCGTGCAAACCCATGTGTAGTTAAATACATTGTTCATTGCATGCCATCATGTTAAGTGCTTTCCACGAGTTTGAATTCGATGGTTTGTGAATTGACACGCGTACAACACTACACACTTGCACATCTAGGTAGCCTTTTCTTGGGAATTTGGAAGCTCTCTACCGGTCATTCCGAATCGGTAGACTAGCGACCTATTCTCCAAGGCCTCCGTAAATCTCCTCTGACCATGGATTCCCACATGGCCGACGAGTTGGTTGTACCATTGAAGTTCCCCGGAGATAGCGTGCACTTCCTTCCTCGTCTTGTTCTCGTGAGTGTGATTTACAATCTAGACTAAAGCCATTAATGTAAAGATTGAACTAAATTATAAATTGTACAGTTATGCTGCCGAATTTATCTCTTGACCATTGTTATCATGAAATCATGTTCAATTTACATATTACATGTTCTCATCATCATCATGAATATGACATTACACATGCTTACCTATTGAAACTCTCATTTTCCATTATTAATGACTGTTGGTATCTACATTTAAAATTTAAGTGAGATGCTGATCGGTCACGGCGAGTGTCCAAGGGCTCCAGTCTAGCCCCAATGACGGTGAGTCATAAATATACTGTTAACCATGGGGTATAATGATTATTGGCGTTGCATCTGCGCTGGGAGTCGTGCTTGTCGTGTTGAATGATAGATACAATAACCACATACACGTGTCCTGGTGTACATTCTTGATGGATCTTTTCTTGGTGTACATTAGTGTCTACGTGCCCAATTAGTGTTACATTATCGTGCTCGTGCGTGCTTACTTGCTTGCGTGATATGGCAATCCTGCATTTAATGCAATTAGTGATATCTTGCATTCTTGAAAGCTATTGACATCAAGTGAAATCTTGCGTGCTTGTAAAAATTGATATGTTGCTAGTTCTATCATGTCATTTTGTTCAAAAATCTTGTTTTATCATGATCACTCTATGTAGCTCGTTCATGTATCATGTTTTAATGAGTTTTATTCGTACATGCATATCAAGATAGTCATCATGCTTACCTAGTTCTAAATTGTTAATCACTTATATTATTGCCCGCACATTGAGATATAAATCCTACTGGGCTAGTTTTCTCATCCCCTACTTTTACCGAATCTAGGTGACTACGAAGTTCAAGAGGAGGAGCAAGTCGAGGATAGGAATGCATCCGAGTGATGAGCGTCCCAACTATGAGTCTAGTAATAGTAGTTTATTTTGAGTGTTAGATTCATGTAGTAGGAAGTGAGGTATTATGTACTTTTCTTTTTATTAAGTCTTAGTCCTGTACTAGTTCTTCTGAGACGAATGTGAGATTTAAATAGAATTTCCATTGAGTTCAATATTTGGGCCCTATGATGATGTATGTTGTTATACATTTAGTGCGTGCTAGCTAGAGGCTTATTTTCCAACTGTTCACGTCTCGAGATATCGACTCGAATTATTCTGAATAATTTATATCCGCTGCGTAATTCTTGGGACGTGACAATTCTTGATGGATCTTTTCTTGGTGTACATTAGTGTCTACGTGCCTGATTAGTGTTACATGATCGTGCTCGTGCGTGCTTGCTTGCTTGTGTGATATGGTCATCCTGCATTTAATGCAATTAGTGATATCTTGCATTCTTGACAACAAGTGAAATCGTGCGTGCTTGTACAAAGTGATCTATTGCTAGTTCTATCTTGTCATATTGTTCAAAAATCTTGTTCTAACGTGATCACTCTATCTAGCTTGTCTATGTATCATGTTTTAATGAGTTTTATTCGCACATGCATATCATGACATTCATCTTACTTCCCTAGTTCTAAATTGCTAATCACTTATATCACTACCCGCATATTGAGATATAAATCCTACTATGCTAGTTTGCTCATCCCCTACTTGGTGACTATGAAGTTCAAGAGGAGGAGCATGTCGAGGATGGGAAAGCGTCCGAGTGATGAGAGTTCCAACTATGAGTCTAGTTATAGTAGTTTGCTTTGAGTGTTAGATTCTTGTAGTAGGAAGTGAGGTATTATGTACTTTTGCTTTTATTGAGTCTTAGTCCTGTAATAGTTTCCATTTAGAATACAATGAGTTGAGATTTGAATACAAGATTAGTTGAGTTCAATCTTAGGGCCCTATTATGATGATGTATATTGTTATACATTTAGTGCGTGCTAGCTAGAGGCTTATTTGCCATCTGTTTACGTCTCGGGATATCGACTCGAATTATTTCCGAATAATTTATATCTGCTGCGTAATTCTCGGGACGTGACAGTTTAGTCGTATGAGAGCCTATGAATACCAAATAGGATATATGTCTTAGGAATAAGAGATACCTATGGAACCTAGGTTATGGAAATTAAATATAGTATCTGGTGAGAATGGGTAGAGACTGGGAATATGATAGAATGAACAAAACACTCCTACCCATTGACTCTGGTAATATATCTAGAGACATTAATTGGTTTCAATCCTTTCCTCTGGAACCCTCATAACTCTTACACCCAATTGCAATGGCTCGCAATCAGCGGCGAGCTATGCAAGAAACCGTGGCTGGATTGACTCAGGCTTTACAAAATGTGGTTCAGGCTGGAAATCAGGCTGCATCTACTAGGAATGGAGCTGGTAATCTGCACCGCAACTTTAGGAGTTTGAACCCTCCTTGTTTCTCGGGATCCTCTGATCCAGATGAAGCGGAGAATTGGCAGGGAGAAATTAGAAAGGAATAATCTAGTAATTACACCATAGTTCATCTGGTGGATTAAGATGGAGATATAACAACCGTGGAACAGAAAACAGAAGTGGAAGGAACCAAATGAATAGTATAGGTGGCCATAGGTATAAATGTTGGACTAACCTCGATGATGCTGAAACAAATTAGAAGAATTAAATCCGAAACTACCTCAAGGGTCATAACTATCAAAAGACAATTAATGATCTATGAAGTTGGGGACCAAATTCTCTTAAGTGGGGGAGGGTGTAGCACCCTGAAAATTTTAATTACATAAAAATTTGAATAAATAGAAATAAATAATTTCCATAATATCAGAGTATTTAAAACATACGTATCATTATCGTATGTGGTAAAACACATCGAGAAATTCTGTAAAAATATAAATCAACCCCAAACATTATTACTAAATGTTCCACAAAGAAAGTTGTGCCAAGAAAAATCAGATTAGTCAAGTTTAAAGTGTTTTGCGACTTATTATCGTAATTCATAAATAAGTTGAAAAATCATTATCACACGTACTTGGATGAGTCGGAAAATTAAATAAAAAATCATATACGGACTTTAAATAATATCCTCTAATGACTCATCAAGAAATTTGGGTCAATAAAAAGTTAATTGGGCTAGGTTTAAGAGTTATTGTCACCGATTATCCAAATTAGGAAACAAGTCAGAAAATCGTTAACACAGAAATACGATGCAACCAAAAATTAAATAAAAACATTGGAGAGACTTCCAACATTATATATTAATGGCCCAATATCATAATTGAGCCAATGGACCATATATGGCCCAAAAATCAAATGAAGCTAGAAAATACATGAAAATTCGTAACCATAAATAGACTGAAATTAGAAAGAGGCAATTAGAGTTGAATTGGGATGAGAACATACATTCTTGGCAACCCAAATTCGTGCTTAACTATGGTGGGAGGTTTCCTAAAGCCTCACACACTCTAATGGAGGAAGAAATCCTCAAATTAGGAAACTAACAAGCCAAAACCGCAACTCTTCTTTCCTAGTCACAATAGGACTCCTAAACACCATGGTAGCTTAAATACTCTCCACCAAACCCTTGGTCATAAGTTTACATCTTGTTGGGGTCGTGTGGAGGAGTTTGTTGCGGCTGGGGGAGCAGGAGATCGCCCACACCAAGCCGTACTTCTTCCCCATTGCGTCTGCTGCGACCTGCACAGATAGTCATCTTGAAGTCGACAAAAGGCAGGTCAAACCATAACCAAACCTTGCAAGGCTTATACCCCTGGAATGAGGGTCGAGTCTACTTCCTATCCCAACTGGAATGAATAGTTTTCATGTAGTATACTGGGTGTGGTAAGCGTTCTCCTCCAAGTGGTCTGAACATAGGTTTTCCAGAAAAATGGGACTTCTTAGACCCAAAAGGTATGTTTTCTCAGGCCAAACCTTAATAAATCCTATTCCAATGTGTAGAGAATCAAGTTAAATTTTGTTTCCCACTAATTTCATCGAATTCCAATGAGTAAATCTTGAGTTATAGGCGTTTTTCCAAAGTCGCGCATGTCTGAGACTTTTTATATTCGTGTTGATTTATTGCACATCTCGGGGTCATTTAAAATCATTTAAAAATCATAGCCTGCATCTATTCCATGTTCCCAACAACTTTCATGACGAGACTTTTGTCCTAAAAGCCCTAATTATTTCGGCATCATTTCTTGCATTTGATTGTTCTAAGTCTTCTATACCTCATGTTAGACTTGATTAAAGCCTATCCAAACCATCAGTGTTTTCTAATTCCAATTTAATGGAAGCACCCTTGCATGTCTATGTTGGTTTAAAACTAGTTTCGTGATTTTTCATGTAGTGTACAATTTGTTCTCTATTTTCGAAGCCCCCTGTGCCAATATAAGGCAGTATTGGACCGCAATCCAAGAACTTATCATTTCTTTGTCAGATTCAGGTGCATACCCTGTTAACGCGACGGTCCGATAGGCTGTGTTCTGAGGTCTTGTCGCGACAGCAAACCCGTCACATTATGAATGCGACGAGCTCGCCGTCGCTATCTTTCTGCCTGATCTGATTGCCTTATCGAGTTCTGTACATACCCTTGTCGCGTTCTTGTCGAGTTCTGTACATACCCTTGTCGCGTTCTTGTCGAGTTCTGTACATACCCTTGTCACGTTCTGTCCCGACCCCGTCGCGACCCTTACTGGGATGCGTCGCTATCTCAGAATATTGCATGAAACCCCACTTATTTCTTTTGAAAAACTTACTGCTATACCCGAGGTCGGTTTAATATGGTATTTAATGTGTAAATTGCATGTCTTGGGTCTGGTCTTTACAAGATGATTGTTAATGGCTTAAATGTGATTAACCCATTTAAAAACTATAATTACATGAACAATATTCTAATTATTCTCTTAATGACGTGATCATTCATGTAACTTTTGATTCACTCTTTGTACTGTTCTAGCTTATTAAAATGATAACCTGCTATCTTAAAATCTTGCAATCCATGTTTAGTTAAAGTGCATAGTTTCATGTCATGTTATCATGTTAAGTGCTTTCCGCAAGTTTGAAACAGATGGTATGTGAATTGACACACGTACATCACTACACACTTGCACATCTAGACAACCTTTTCTTGGGAATTTGGAAGCTCTCTACCGATCATTCCGAATCGGTAGACTAGCGACCTTTTTCTCCAAGGCCTCCGTAAATCTCCTCTGACCATGGATTCCCACATCGCCGACGAGTTGGTTGTACCATTGAAGTTCCCTGGAGATAGTGTGCACTTCCTTTCTCTTCTTGTTCTCGTGAGTGTGATTTACAATCTAGAATAAAGCCATTAATGTAAAGATTGAACTAAATTATAGATCATACCGTTATGTTGCCGAATTTATCCCTAGACCATTGTTATCATGAAATCATGTTCAATTTACTTATTACATGTTCTCATCATCATCATGAACATGACATTACACATGCTTACTTATTGAAACTCTCATTGGCCATTATTAATGACTGTGGGCATCTACATATAAAATTTAAGTGAGATGCTGACTGGGCACGACAAGTGTCCAAGGGCTCCAGTCTAGCCCTAATGACGGAGAGTAATAAATATACTGTTAACCATGGGGTATAATGATTACTGGCGTTGCATCTACGCTGGGAGTCGTGCTTGTCTTGTTGAATGATAGATACAATAACCATATACATGTGTCCTGGTGTACATTCTTGATGGATCTTTTCTTGATGTACATTAGTGTCTACGTGCTTGATTAGTGTTACATGATCATGCTCGTGCGTGCTTGCTTGCTTGCGTGATATGGCCATCCTGCATTTAATGCAATTAGTGATATCTTGCGTTCTTGACATCAAGTGAAATCTTGCGTGCTTGTACAAAGTGATCTATTGCTAGTTCTATCTTGTCATCTTGTTCAAAAATCTTGTCCTATCGTGATCACTCTATCTAGCTTGTCCATGTATCATGTTTTAATGAGTTTTATTCGCACATGCATATCATGACATTCATCGTGCTTTCCTAGTTCTAAATTGCTAATGACTTATATCATTGCTCGCATATTGAGATATAAATCCTACTGGGCTAGTTTGCTTATCCCCTACTTTTACCCAATCTAGGTGACTATGAAGTTCAAGAGCAGGAGCATGTCAAGGATGGGAATGTGTCTGAGTGATGAGCGTTCCAACTATGAGTCTAGTTATAGTAGTTTGCTTTGAGTGTTAGATTCTTGCAGTTGGAAGTGAGGTATTATGTACTTTTACTTTTATTGAGTCTTAGTCCTGTAATAGTTTCCATATAGAATACAATGAGTTGAGATTTGAATACATGATTAGTTGAGTTCAACATTAGGGCCCTATTATGATGATGTATGTCGTTATACATTTAGTGTGTGCTAGCTACAAGCTTATTTTCCGACTGTTCACGTCTCGGGATATCAACTTGAATTATTTCTGAATAATTTATATCTGCTGCGTAATTCTCAGGACGTGACAGATCCGGTAAAGGTTCAAGTTGTGTTAGAGTGGGAGACTCGGAGGACACCAACTGGGATCACAAGTTTTCTTGGATTAGCAGGCTATTATAGATGATTCATTGAAGGCTTTGCCTCCAACGCATCACCTTTAACTAAGCTAACCAGGAAAGGGGTTAAGTATGTGTGGTCTGAGGATTGTGAGAGCAGTTTCCAGATGCTGAAGACGACGCTGACCTCTGCACCTGTGTTGATCTTTCCTAGTGGTGTCGAGGGTTTTACAATCTATTCTGATGTTTCCCAAATAGGCCTTGGTTGTGTTTTGATCCAACATCGTAAGGTAGTTGCCTATGCGTCTCGCCAATTAAAGGAGCATGAGCGTAATTGTCCGACCCATGATTTGGAGTTGGTGGCTATGGTTCATGCACTGAAGATCTAGAGACATTATCCTTATGGTGTCAAGTTTGAAGTGGTCACTGACCAAAAGAGATTGAGGTACCTTTTCTCTCAGAAGGAGTTGAACATGCAGTGGAGAAGGTGGATAGAGGTTCTTAAGGACTACGACTTCGAGCATCAGTACCATGCAGGGAAGGCGAATGTCATTGAAGATGCGCTCAGCAGGAAGAGGTCCCTACTTCGGCTGGATTAGAAGATGTTGGAGGATGCGGCATGTGCTATGACCGAGCTAGAGCCACAGTTTTGTCAGTCTTTCATGGCACAGTTGTCTATCCAATCCACTATGTTGGATGAGGTGATTGAGCAACAGAGAGCTAATCCTAGACTTCAGGAGATGGTGGGTAAGGTAGGCATTGCTCGCGATGAAGACTGTGTCATCAGATTTCAACACCGAGTATGTGTACTAGATCTAGTGGAAATTTGTGAGCGAGCACTTGTAGAAACTCACAAGTATCAGTTCTCTATATTCATCAGGGCAACACCAAGATGTACCAAGATTTGAAGAGATCCTTATGGTGGTCGGGCATAAAGAAGGATGTGGCAGAATTTGTATCCAGGTGTTCGGTCTGTCAGTAGGTTAAGGCCGAGCATCAGAGAGCATTTGGCCTTATGCAGAAGATTGAGATACCGGTGTGGAAGTGGGAAGCAATCACCATGGATTTTGTAACGAGTTTGCCCAGGTCAGCTAACGGCAATGACTCGACTAGGGTGGTTGTAGACCGTTTCTCCAAGACTGCTCACTTCTTGCCCATGAGGAAGAAACAGTCTATGGAGAGCTTGGCGAGGCTGTATGTGGGCAGCATTGTGAGATTTCATTTTGTGCTGAAGGCTATTATCTCTGATAGAGACCCGCAGTTTACATTGAGGCTGTGGCAGGGTCTTCAGGAGGCTTTAGGTTCTCAGTTGAAGCTCAGTTCGGCATTTCACCCTCAGATAGATGGCCAGTCTGAGAGGATGATTCAGATGCTCGAGGACATGTTGACAACGTGCGTACATGATTGGAGGGGCGACTGGGAATGTCACCTACCTCTTATGGAGTTCGCCTACAACAACAGTTTTCATGCAAGTATAGGCATGGCTCCATTCGAGGCTTTGTACGGTTGGCCCTGTAGATCTCCTTTGTGCTGGGAGGAGACAGGTGATAGACAGATGGTTGGACCTGAGTTGGTGCAAGAAACTTCATATAAGATTCAGCTCAATAGGCAGAGATTGGTTGCAGCGCAGGATAGGCAGAAGAGCTACGCCGACGATAGAAAGAAGGACATAGAGTTTGAGGTTGGCGAGCATGTTTTCCTCAAGGTTTCACCTACACGAGGCGTGGTCAGGTTTGGCAGGCATAGAAAGTTGGGTCCAAGATTCATTGGCCCGTTTGAGATTCTCAAGCGGATGGGTAGTGTGGCGTACGAGCTAGCTTTACCCCCAGTGCTAGCAAGTGTGAACCCTATCTTCCACGTGTCTATGCTCAGGAGATACGTGCGAGATCCGTCACATGTCATCAGTCACGAGCGAGTGGAGATTCAGCCAGACTTGTCTTATGTAGAGCGATCAGTAGCTATCCTAGATAGTAAGGTTCAGCACCTCATAAATAAAGCTATTGCATCCATGAAGGTGTTGTGGAGAAACTTCTCATGGGAAGAGGCTACATGGGAGCTTGAGGAGGCCATGAAGAAGCAGTATCCCCATCTGTTTGGTTAGTATTTCTGCTCTAACTTCGAGGATGAAGTTTACTTTTAGGGGGAGAGGGTGCAAGGCCCTCAATTTTTGTGCATTTTATGACTGTTGTGATGTTTTATTTTACTGCCCGAACTTTGCTTAACGTCAACATCCCTTGACGTTAAGGGGTTGTTGACAGCAACATTTGTGTCGTTTACCCTGTGGCCAGAGGATCTAGACGTCAACATAGATTTATAGGTAGCCAAAACTACTCTATCTTCTAGTGGGCACCTCATAATCATAAAAGCCCTTTCTATTTCTTGAATTCAATGCTCAGCTGTGTCTGGATTGGGTCCCCCTGTATAAGTAGGTGGCTACAATCTCAAAAATCGTTCAATCTGCATGGTTGGTTCCTCTGCTACCCTCAGTGGTGGTGCTGGTGGCGCAGGTGCCACAAAAGGTACCTCCACTCCTGGTGGTGGTGGGGGTTGTACAACTGGTACTGGTCCTACCTCCTCAGCAATTGAAGGACCTGCTACTACTGTGCTAGACCCTGCTGGTCCAACCTTGTTCTTATCTGAGTTATACTTTCCCATAGCCACTCAATCAACTGATGAGTGGTTTCCTCCGGATCATCTCCCCCACCGCCCTAGTCTCTCCTGTCAGCCATCACAAATTCCTACACAAATAACATGCCAACCACATACATACCAACAAATCAATACAAAACCAGGTTCAACTACGAACAGTGGACTAATGTAAAAATCAGGCTATGTAATCTCCCAGTTCCTTCATATTTCCACGGACATTGTTCTAATACCAACTATGATGGACCACGTCATTCAAACTAGTTAACCTAATAACGAGCTTGATCCGACTCCGCCTCCCGTGAACAATCCGAAGCCTCGCCAGGGATATCACACACAAGTCCATGAAAACACAAAAGAACACGCTGATATATATATATATAAGATTCAACATCCCGCACATATTTACAATGGATTTACATAGCCAAATTTTAACAAAAGTCAAACTCAAGTACACAGGCCTGTGGGTGATGCTTTTCATTCCTTTTCATAGGGGACGAAGAACAGTGGTCCACAAAGAGGGATGAAGTGAAAAGGAATATGATATGTGGAAAATAAAAGGAAAAGATGAGAAAAGAAAAGATCCGCGATCGCCAGGTACGCGAGGGTACCGAATGGAGATGCACGTGAGGGTGCGAAATGGATGGGAGTGATCGTGTGGAATACCTTTTGAAGCGTGGGAGATTGCGCGGGGGTGTGGGTTCCTCTTCTTCTACGAGCACGGCCGACCGTGGTAGAAGGTGCTTTTCCTTGTTTGATTACCTTGACAAATAAACAAATATAAAAAAGGAGGGGATTAGCCACGTGTGTGTAGTATCAATCTTAAATAAATGAAATGAAATGAATAAAGAACATGGGGAACGACTTACCGTGTGGTGGCTTTTAAACCCCTAAAAGGGAGGTGTGTGTGTGTATGCTATGCATGCATGTGTGTGTAAAAAGGGAGAATAAAGTAAAAAGAGCCACGTGGGGCTCGGGGGAGTTGATATGAATGGATAGAAGGGGAGGGGGTGTTTGCCCAAATATTGGATGGCGCGGCGGCGCTGCTGATTGGACGAATGAAGAGGAGGAAGAATGCTCCCGCCTCACTCCAAAGCATGTGGACGATGGAGGGGGTGCCGGTTCCAGACTCCAGGGGATCGAATGGATGGCTTGAAGTAGAAGGTACCCTTGGCTCGGAGGTCGGGGCGAGAATTCGGCAGGGCTTCGCCGTGATCGTTGGACCCCCCCTCAACAAATGACCTTTGGGGGTCTATTTATAGAGGTGAAAGGCTTGAATCGCATCGGGCACAGCGGACACGACTATGAATTGAAAACGCATCAAGTATGAGCACCGCGATTCAAAAGTCAATTTGATGGGATAGTCGCATCATGATCGTAGCCCACAGCTATGCTTGGAATCGCGTCGGATTGGGCCGCCGTAGCTTGAAATCGTGGTGGTCCTCGCAGACGCGATTTCAATTGGGTAATGATTCGAAGCATGGGCTCATAAATGTGTTGGTCCTAGCTGGAGACTTTAGGTTTTGACCTTTAAAACCGCGGCGGCTCAGGTGGGCGTGATTCAAAGATCCGCCATGATTTGATGTATGGGCTCCCTTGGGTGTGACGACTTTAGGTCTGGGGCCTAATCACGGTGGCCATGGTGGACACGATTCCAATTGGAGCATGTGACTAAATGTGGATAAACGAGCATAATCACATCCACCAGACCAGACACATTTCGGCTGCCGTCATAAATGCATCTGCCATACCCAATGCGACTTGAAAATGATGCCCACGTTGCCCGACGAGCCTTGGAAATGGAGGGGAAGCACCAAGGAGGAATGGGGTGATCCAAGAATGATTGGGAAACTATTGTTGCAAGGCAAAAGGAGGGCAATTTGTGGCATTATGGCGCAATATGAAATTTGCCCGCGGTGGAGTCAAAATTGCGTGCCTACAGCTGCCATGCCTTGGCGTCTGCTTTGCAGGGGAACGAAGTGGAGTGTAATGGAGTGAAATGAAATGAACGAAATGAAGCGTAGCGAAGTGGAGTGCAGTGGAACAGACTGAAAAGTAGACGCCAAGGTGAAAAATAGACACACATGATAATTGGTGACTACCACCTGATGAGAGTCTTTCACCAACACCCAAGGAAGTCACCACCAAGAAGAAGACCACAAGAAGCAATTGTTTGGATGGAAAGAAAAGGGGGAAGGGTGCATGAAGGGCACAACTGGAGGTGTGTACGTGGTACATGAAGGAAAGATGTCACGTGTGGCACGAAGGAGAGATCAACTTCCAGCGTAGGGGAAGTACCTAAGGACACAATGCGTTAGGTTCACCATTGGGGGCATCTGTCACTACCTCTGGTGGATCTCTGGGAGTAAAGACGAAATGTAGGGAGATAAATCCAAACAAAGGTTCTTGTGGAAATCAGCCCCGAGGCGACAACAAAGGCCCAAAATGGAATATTTCAAATTGCATTGGAATTGGAGCGAGAATGGCTCTCGAATCGCATTAAAAGAGTGGTTTTCCACAGTGATTTCAATATGCATGTATGCTGGGCTAAAAGAAAAATAGGTTAGAAGGAGTAGAAAAAAATCAAGGATATTATTGTTACGATGGCGTTGAGTCAGGAACGGATTTTTATGCATGGGTCCGTCGTCCTCATGTGCCAAGCGTGACGGCCTATCTGTGTGTCTAAGGATCCTCTGGGATAATCATTGTTTTTGTTAAAGGGGAACCCACATCCCATATTCCTCAGAGCCACAAGGTCCTTGACATGCTCTAAGGGTATACCATATATAGATAACTTGATGGTAGGGCGGCCGTTGCAGCCTGTTGTAGCGCTGGATGAAGTAACTCGAATCCTGCGCTCAAAACTCATTAGCCAGAAGATAACAAATATCATGGAAAAACAACATTCATTTCATGGAGCATGGATAAAGCATTCAATCAAACATGACTCATTCAGTTTGTTTGTTTTAAACCATGAGGATGAGTGATCTTTGGCCCAAGAGTTTGGAGTTCAAGGTAAGAGGGACCAATGACTGGAAGAATTGTAATGATCTAGCACCTGCCCTGCAGTACCATCATGAATTTTTTTGGATATTTTTTTTGAAGATTTTCAAATTTTTATGGATTTTTGAAAAATATTTGATTTTTTGTGGGTTTTGGAAATATTTGGAATTTTTACGGATTTTGAAAAGTATTTGGATTTTTTGTGGATTTTAAAGATATTCAGATTTTTATGGATTTTGAAGATATTTGAAATTTTATAGATTTTGAAGATATTTGAAATTTTTGTGGTTTTGGAAATATTTGAATTTTTACGGATTTTCAAAAGTATTTAGATTTTTTATGATTTTGGAAATATTTAAATTTTTATGGATTTTGAGAACATTGCCATGCAATGGCAGCATTAGACTTATGAAAATTGACAAGAGAGGGGTCCTCATTACCTCCCGTGTCATTAAGGAATGCCCAGAGTAAGGCGTGCATTTAAGGTGGCGCCCTAGGGCTGGTTGCTCTTACTTGACGGTGGCACTACCAAAGCCATACCTGAAAAGGTGACTAGGTCTGGCAGGGAGAAGGGAAGAAGTTTTGGGGATAAGCTTCATATGGGTGTTTGAAGAGTTGGGTTTTGACTTCCTCCCTTGGCACAACAATCAAAAGATTCACTCACTTGATTATTGGGGCTTTTGGAATTAATTTTGATGACCATTCATTTTGTATGGACATGCGTACGACCGGGTCCATTTGGATCTCTGCGGGGACTTTGCCACTCTATGCCATGCCCTATTATCTTGATTGGTTTGATTTTTTCATGCATACGTCTAGGTCCATTTGGATCTTTGCGGGGACTTTGCCGCTCTTGACATGCATTTGACTTGATATTTTATTGGTCATTTGATTGATTGCCCATTTTTGAGACATCCTCTTATCAGGGAGTGCTTCAGGTTGGTTGCCTTGCCCAGACTACTCCTACTAATCATATTTCGACCGAGTGAGAGGAGAAACAGACGCTTGTGCCTTTCAGGCATGGCTGTGAGAGTGACGGTGTCTTCCGAAACAACCGGCTTTAGGTTGCCGTGGAGCGTGCGTGAAAGGTTCCCATGCCAATGGCAAACCTTAATAACCCGGGAGGGAATCTTGGACTCCTTGCGTGGAATCCTCATAACAGGAATGTTGCGATAGCATGGCAATGCATACTATTTATCTTTTTATGGATTTTTTATAGTAAAATTTAATAAGAATTTGGAGGGTGAAGGAGGACGAATGCCCTGCGTTGGGGCGAGACTCAGAGGTTTAGAAGAATGTACAGATTTATTCAAAATTTAAAAGGACACATGTGGACTAAAACCCCGAATGCAATGGGAGAAAGGTCGGATGACCTGATTGAAAATGGCAAGGAGAGAATTGCATAAAGACCTTGGAGACTCCAGCGGGGCTGGAGCAGTTTGAAGAAGAAGAAGGGCGTGGTGCCCTGTAAGAGGAAAAGAATCCGAATGGCCTGGAAGAAAGCAAGGAAAAGGTAGGCCACAAGGGGCCAAGAAAGGAGGTGCACTGCGTGGGGCGCGAAAGGGAAAGGTGCCACGTGGGGAACAAGATGGAGATGTGCCACGTGGGGCACAAGATGGAGATGTGCCTCATGGGGCATGGGATGGAGATGTGCCTAGTGGGGCACGGGATGGAGATGTGCCTCGTGGGGCACAAGTAGGAGATGTGCCTCGTGGGCCATGGAAAGGAGTCGTGCTTCGCGGGGCACGGAGGGGAGAGTAAGGATTACATACTTGGACGCGATGCCCAGTACAAGAGGATGAATCATAAAATATATGGAAATAAAAGGCCTCTCGTGGGGAGGGAATGCGGAGAACTCACGGAAAGGTGCTAAGTAGCACAAAAGAAGATTGAAAAGATGAGGGAAATGAAGGACCCCTAGTCTTTTGCCTTGCCCGGTGTTTGGGGTTCCGCTTGGGAATTGGCCTTTTGACCCTCAGGTACGTCCTCACATATTTTGCCCAGCGGGTGGGGGGTCTAGATCTTCTCGGAGGATTTGGGTGGCTCTCAATGATTGGGGGATTGTTGACTTCCGTCGGAGCTTCAAGCAACAACACAACTCCCATGGAATCTAATTTAAGGAAAAGGTGGGGAGTTCCACTGGTGGAGTTGGAAGCAACAATGAGGGGACCATACCCAAAGATTGTATAGCGTTTGTCATGGAGGGGGGCACGTCCCCTTGAGAAATTGATTGTGCTAAGGATTTGACCTTTAAATGGGTGAGCACAATTTGGATAGTTGACCCCTTCATTGGCGTGGGGAGGTTCACAACAATGGTGTGAGGAGTCATGACAGCTTGGAGTGGGAGATTCCTAATGAGTATTTTGAATTGAAGTTGGTTGGCAACTGGAATGATTGGCATCTTTTTAGAAGTCCTCTTAATGGCCATGAATGGGTGGGAGGACTTCCGCTCAGTGAAAATGCCTGGTATAGAAACAATGACCAGCATGCGAGGGATGTAATCTTGGATTTTGAATAGCATGCTGGGTCCCAGGGTTTCCTTCCACTGACTTTGCTTATTGCTCTTTAAATGCTTGCACCTGCTCCATTGGATGGGGGTGGATATGAAGGTAGTGGAAGGTTGTATAGCCGGTGGGGGCGTAATGGGTATGGTGACAACGGTTTGCTTGGGTTCGGTTGCCAATGGTGTTGGCACCGTGGGAGGTGGAATGATTGGTGTAATGGTTGGTGGAGGTTGAATAATGGAAGGTTTGATGATAATGGATGGCAATGTGGGAGGGATAGGTAAATGGCGCACGAACATGACCTCGGAAGGTTCATCGTCGTAACACCAAGTGGTTTCCTGGATAGGTTGGCTATTAGCAACTTCAGCCCGAGCAACAGGCTGTGGCGTAGGTGGAGGCTATTGTGGGGGTAATGGATGTTGTGGCGGAGATAGGGGAGCTGGCATGGGTGTCGGAGCAGGTGCAATGTAGGGCACGAGAGCTTCTTCATGAATGGGGGCGTCGTATAGCCCAGCTGGAGGTCGCTATGTCCGAGGAGGACGAATCAATGGACGCCTGGGTGGTGGCATATTGTTATAGATGGGTAGTGTATGTGTAGGGGTATATGACGTGGTTGGTGTATGGTGGCGAGGTGGATGATGGATGGCGTCCACTGATCCGTTCTTTCTCGGATTAATTTGATTGAATAGTTCTACGATCTGGGTGTCCATTAAATGGGCTTGAATGTAACGTCCACACTCGTAGAGTTCTTCCATCGTATCAATTTGGTTCATGGCCAGGATGTGCATGAACCTCAGAGTAGAGTTGGAGATGATTATTTTAACTTGCTCTGACTCCGATAGCACATGCTGCATTCTCGTGGCCATTGACCTCCAACAGTCAGCAAAATGTACAAATTCCTTGTTAGCCCTCATCTTGTCGGATACTAGATCCGTGATAGAGAGATAAGGACTAACGCGGTCTTTGTACATTTGAAGGAATTTTTTATGTAAGGGGCGGAAGTCCCCTGCCTCACTTGGCTCTAGAGAGTAGAACCATTTGAGTGCAGGGCCGTCGATAGATTTTCAAAATAGATATGGCAAGGTGATTGGATCTCGTTGCCAATGAGAGGACTCATAGAGAAACTCCTTGACATGAAGGTAGGGATTACCCGTGCCATTGTAGAATCGGTACGTTTGCATCTCCGAAGGAGGTATGTAGATTTGAGGGAGAGCGGGCATGGCAGCGACAGGGTCACCCGTGGGATTGGAAAGCTTGTTTATTTGATTCTCCAAATTGTTCAATTTGTGGAGAAGAGCATTTTGGAGTGGAGTGGGTTGCCGCTGGGCATGTGAAGGAGTACATAGGGGTGGCTGTTAATTACTGGGCCTTCCTAAGGGTTGGTTCATACATACCGGAGCATGGGAGTGCAAATGGCCACGGGGCCGAGGTGAAGAATGTACAGGGGAATGTGGCGAAGTCGCCAAAATGTACAAAGGTGGGTACCTAGGAGAAGGAGAAGGAGGGGGAGTTGCGCCCTCAACCAAGGATTGAATGAGGTTGAGTTGTTGAGGGGTGAGCTGATCAAGTGCATTCAAGACAGTTTGCACATTAGGATCATGGTGGGGGGAAGGCTCTCGCCGGGTTTTGATTGGAGGTAGATCTGAGGGGACATCAAATTGGTTAGTAAGCAGTGTGCGCACATAACTATAGGAAGTAGAAGGTTGTCCCTCACAGTGGTGAGATGGACGGATATGGGATTGAAAAGATGGAGATCTAACATTATCCTCATAGTCCATAATGAAATTATCATGATAGTATTGGTCCATTTTAGCAATCAAGCAAGCACAAGGTTGAACAAGGATATTAATCAATCAATATGGTTCAAAGAAGTTGTGATGCTGAACGCTTGTTTTAGGAGTTTCACAATTATTTAATGGATTGAAAATGTTGTGTCACTCCAGGTGAGATCCTAGTTGGGTAGAGTATGAGCATACTTCGGGGTGCAACTAGAATCACTTCTCACCACAGAATGGATATCTAACCTGGGTCAATGGAGTGGTACCGCCAGCTTGGTCCGCCGTGAGGGAATCCACGGGGCACGGAGCCTTACGAGGTTCCGGAAGAAGATTCGCTAGTCCAAATGGATGGAATGCCCAATGGAGAGCTTGCCTTCAGCGGAAGGGTGTGTGGAGCATAGGATATGAGGGAAGGAGGTCCCCCGACCAATGCAAAATGCCCTGTATGCACAAGATATAGCAAGAATAGCAAAGGGGCACGTTTCTGTCAGCAGTTCGAATCGCGTCTGGTACAGACGCCGTGACTTCAAACTGAATCGCGTCCAATGACCTGGACGCGGATCTGATAGCCCCAAAAGGCTGCCAGAGCCACGCCTGGTCCTTGTGGATGGATTGTCAGAAAGTAACACGTCATCCTTGGCCACCGCGACATAGAAGAAATGCGTCTGCTCAAGCCGCCGCGACACAAAGCAGAACGTGACCAACTTGCGCGTCATGTTATCAGTCACTAAATCACGTCCAAAGGCAACCCGAGAACAGAAAAGAAAGCAGTAAAATACATGATATGCACAAGAAGAAAAATCAAACACACAACATGCTTTTGCAGGTTATAAAACGAAGGTAAAAGAAGAAGGGGCATGCATGGGTGCCAAGGAGAGTGCCACGTGGGGCACGAAGGAGGGGGGGGGGGGTAATCAAAAGGAAAACATAAAAAGAGGTCCCATCGTGATCGCCAATTTGTGGGTGATGCTTTTCATTCCTTTTCGTAGGGGACAAAGAACAATTGTCCACAAAGAGGGATGAAGTGAAAAGGAATATGATATGTTGAAAATAAAAGGAAAATATGAGAAAAGAAAAGATCTGAGATCGCCAGGTATGCGAGGGTACCGAATGGAGATGCACGCGAGGGTGTGAAATGGAAAGGAGTGATCGCATGGAATACCTTTTGAAGCGTGGGAGATTGAGCGGGGATGTGGGTTCCTCTTCTTCTACGAGCACGGCTGGTCATGGTAGAAGGCACTTTTCCTTGTTTGATTACTCTGACAAATAGACAAATATAAAAAAGGAGGGGATTAGCCACGTGTGTGTAGTATCAATCCTAATTAAATGAAATGAAATGAATAAAGAACATGGGGAACGACTTACCGTGTGGTGGCTTTTAAACACCTAAAAGGTAGGTGTGTGTGTGTAAAAAGGGAGAATAAAGTAAATAGAGCCATGTGGGGTCGGGGGAGTTGATATGAATCGATAGAAGGGGAGGGGGTGCTTCCCCAAATATTGGATGGCACGGCGGCGCTGCTGACTAGACGGATGAAGAGGAGGAAGAACGCTCCCACCTCGCTCCAAAGCACGTGGACGACGGAGGGGTCACCAGTTTAAGACTCCAGGGGATTGAATGAATGGATTGAAGTAGAAGGTCCCCTTGGCTTGGAGGTCGGGGCAAGAATTCGGCAGGGCTTCGTCGTGATCGTTAGACCCCCCCCTCAACAAATGTCCCTCGGGGGTCTATTTATAGAGGTGAAAGGCTTGAATCACATCGAGCACAGTGAATGCGACTGTGAATTGAAAAATGTGTTAGGTATGAGCGTCGCAATTCAAAAGACAATTTGATGGGACAGTCGCATGATGATCATAGCCCACAGCTACGCTTGGAATCGTGTCGGGTAGGGCTGCCCCAACTTGAATTCGTGGCGGTCGTCGTAGACGCGATTTCAATTGGCTAATGATTCGAAGCATGGGGTCATAAATGCGTCGGTCCTAGCTGGAGACTTTAGGTTTTGACCTTTAAAATCATGGCGGCTCAGGTGGACACGATTCAATGATCCGTCATGATTTGATGCATGGGCGCCCTCGAGTGCGACGACTTTAGGTCCGGGGCCTAATCGCGACGGCCATGGTGGACGCGATTCCAATTAGAGCATGTGCCAAACGTCGGATAAACAAGCATAATCGCATCCACCAAACCGGATGGATTTCGGCTGCCTTGATAAATGTGTCTGCCATACTCAACGCGACTTGAAAATGATGCCCACGTTGCCCGATGAGCCTTAGAAATGGAGGGGAAGCACCGGGGAGGAATGGGGTGATCCAAGAATGATTGGGAAACTACTCATGCAAGGCAAAAGGAGGGCCATTTGTGGCATCATGGCGCAATATGAAATTTTCCCGCAGTGGAGTCAAAATAGCGTGTCTACAAGGCTTGGGTCATACCCCTAGGCACAATAGAAAGGTAAATTACACTACTAGAGGTGTGAACCCAACACCACTACGATGCGGCTCCGGACTAGAAGACGGACGTGAAACCTCCTGCTCTCCCTCACCTGAAAGCAATAAGGGGTGAGCCTCACGAGTCACTGACTTAGTAGGGAAATTCCCTCAAAAGCCGCAAACCACAAAACACAAGAGTAATAGGAATAGAGTACAGTTATTTATAGCTAAAAAGTCTATCTGAGCATGGAATAATAATCACAATGCTTAAATGAAATTAAGCTAATAAAAACAACTCAACTTAAATAAATAAACGACAAACCACGCTCAGAAGTACGAGCTAAAGAAGGGTTACGCCAAACACGAGCTACAGACCCAAAGAAGCTACAGACCCAAAGAAGCAGCTACAGACCCAAAGAAGCAGCACAGGTCTACCTCTCAGCCTCGTAGCCATGGACGAAAGGCCCAGCTACCGCTCCACTACATAGAACCAACAAGCTATGGAGACAAACACACCACAACTACAACTTACACGACTACAGCTCCATGCCTGGCACCTTTAAGGTCTCTGGCCCGAGCACCCTAAAGTGAGGCCCTGGAAACAAGGACTAGTTGGGGACCAGTACGTCTACTGGTGTTCGTCCCCCAACCAAGATCACGCTACAAGCGACTAAGTACACCCACAACACACAAGCCGCTATCCCATTGTCATTTTTCCCTCAGCCAGACGTACTACTCAAACTACAGAGTGAGGGTATCTAGAAAGATGACATAGACCAAAGCGGCACACAAGTACTGGGACAAGACCTTGAGCATTATGTGCCAGGCTCACAGAGAACCTGGGGTACCAGACTCGAGAGATAACCACGGGCGGTGTCGCATACTCGACTTGCCTCTTATGTACAACCACACAAACTCGATAATGTCAGTTACCACAAGTGCCAATGCACCGCATACAATTTCCATGCACAATAAACAATGATAATCAGATAATCCCACAATCATGCACAAGTATATTGCCATCGGAATCCTTAACGCGATAGGGTCCTATGTCGCCTTCAGAACGTGGAACCACTACATGTCGCGTTCAGAAGCAGAACGTGACGGGTCTGGCTGTCGCGTTCTGAATGTGACACCCTAGTCCGTCACCTTCACAAGCAAAACCCTAAAACTGGGAATCCATCTCTGGATTTCCCATGCAAGCCATATAAAACACCATAACAGTCGATAATTAATGCTCTGCACGATGCTCTAGCATGAACTCTAACATTTATAAAGAAAATAACATGCCATACATGCATCACATGCAATCCACAACATAAAACATTGCAGAATCCCCCTACCTTCGCAAAGAACACAAAAACAATAACCACCCGGCGTTTCCCCCGTTCTGTGCGACGTCCTCGTGGCGAGAGCACGCCAAAAACACCTCCAGAACCTCAAATTGCTCAGAAAACCACCGCAAGAACTCCTCCCTGGTCGAGCAGAGCTTTCTCTGTTCGGCCGACCTCAACTAAAAACACCTCACAGTCGAAAACACGATGCACCCTACTGTCGCGACAAGAACGCGACATAGGAGGCCATCGCCTTCCCACTGTCGACGTCAGCTAGACAACCCAGCGCGTGACACGCGGTGGACATGCAAACGACGACCGCTCCGCGGTGACAACCAGAAGGTTACACTCAGGGCCATCGCGTTCAGAACGCGACGTTCCACATTGTCGCGTTCACAGACAGTGAACCAGCGGGTGCTTTGGGCCCAAACCACCGGCCCACAAAGCCCCGAAAACCTACGTAAACACCTGTAACCCACAGTAATGGGCCACACACTTGACACCAAATTTGCTAAGCAAGGATCCGCAAGGATCCGAAAAGTGTGCAACGTTACAATAGGGGTTCAGTTAAACTCTTAACAATCACACACTAGTTCACATAATCTGGTTGTTCAATTGTTTCACACACTATGTGTACTTAATCATATCAGATTAGTGGGGTTCTTAATTTAGTAGATTTTTTATTTAGAAGTAATTTTGAAATTGCTTAAGTTTCCACTGCAAATCTATTGAACACCCTTCTAGCTTCACCATCACCGAATATCTGATCCTAACAAAAATAACAATAAGGGTACAAGAATGTGGATACGAGCTAGAATGTATTAAAGATTGGATCTTGAACCAAATCGAGAATCCGGTTACCAAGTTCACTTGGAAATTGGTATGAATTTGGGTGCCAAATTCTTTTAAGTGGGGGAGCACGTAGCATCCTGAAATTTATGTAATTTAAAATTATAGATAAATTAAAAATTTGATAATTTAATAATCTAAAAATAGTAATAATGTATGCACCATTGTCATATGTAGGAAAAAAAGAAAGAGAAGTTTTGTAAAACTCATTGTTCAACACTAAATAATATTTGTAAATGATTCATGAAGAGATTCGAGTGAAGAAAATTCCTATTATCCAAGTTTAAAGCATTTTGTGGCTTCTTATCGTAATTCATAAATAAGTCAAAAAAGCATTATCACACGTACTAACTTGAGCCAGAAAATTAAATAAAAATCACAGTTGGACTTCAAATAATATCCTCTAATCACCCACCAATAAATTTGGGCTAAGAAAAATTGTTCGTGCCATGTTTAAGAATTGTTACAACTTATTATCATAATTAAGAAATAAGTCGAAAACCTATTATCACACTATAGAAAATACTTCAAAAATGTTATAAAACTTACGATGGACTCTCACCATCAGTTCTTCACCATCCATCAAGAAAATTTGGCCAAGGGATGACTCTTGGGCCACAAATAAATCCATGCTAAGAAATTAACCCAAAATTCAGAAATTTTCACTAATGGACCACAAAAGGGTAAATGCTAACCCAATAGTCATTTATTGGACTTCAAACCAAGCCCAAATTTGTGGTCACCACCTAAGGTAGATTTGCATAATCTTTCCATCATGAATTGGGGAGAGAAATCTTCAATTGAAGGAAGGATACACTGAAATTCATACTTAATGGTTTCCTAATCTAATTAGGCAACTAAAAACCCATTACATTTTTAATAAGCCCCCTCTATCCTATGGGATGACCCCTAAGGTTGCTGAGGTTGTGCTTGTACTCTCTGGAGGCTGGGAATTGCAAGAGGAAGGCTGAGCAAGAAGAAACTTTGTGCTCATCTCCATCTACGACCTACAAACAAGGTCTTTCAAGATCGTCACCAAAGGTTAGTAAAACCTTGACCAAACCATGCAAGACATATACCCCTAGAAAGCTCTTTGAGTCTAGTTTCTTATGCCACTATTTTTCCCAATTTCTACCAAGTGGTTACTGAGTATTAGGCAATCTCCTCCAATAGGTCAAAACTATGATTTTCTAGAGGACGAATCTTTATTCAACCCTAAGGTAGGTTATCACCATGTCAAACTCAAATGAAACTCGTTCATGCATTCATAATTGTCTATAGATCATGTTCTTACTGTTTTCCCCAATGTCTATCATGTTGATTTAGTGATTTAAATATTGCATGTTAGAATGTTGTGCTATCTTGTTTAAACTTTGATCTATCATACAAATTCTATATCTTTTTGTGGAGTCATTTTTAGACTAAGCACTCAACATGGAATTTCTTCCCCATGAGTCTAGTTTCATTTGGCACTAGTTTCCCATATTTGTTTTGCCTGTACAGAGAGTAGTAGCCCGTGCATGAGTACTATGTCAGATTCACATAGACAATTACAATATATCTTTGCACCCTAACAAACGATTATTGTTTCTCAATTACCTTTTACTATACATTGTTCAGGTATTCCTTTAACTTACAGAAGTGGTTTCATCTTATTTGGATCACCGTAGCATAGTTTCATTTTTTCGAACCTAAAGGCATCAAACCTAGTTTGAGTCAAAATAGGAAAATACCCTCACGAGGCACCCCAACACTGGAAATAGGAAGATGACTAATCGACATGTCACCATCAGAAGGTGACAGGAAGGTTGTCACCTTAAGGAATCAAAAGGCGATATTCTTCTGGTCACCTTCTTGAAGGCGACATGATTTGGGTCGCCTTCAGACACAGTGGGCTTTCCAACCCTGTTTTGACTATTTTACATCGTTTTCGAGTCTCGTCTTTGCTTGTGCATAGTTGATTACTGGAAAATGCATTTATGAACCCATAGAAAAATTAAAACATGTTCACATAATTTTTAATTGCTCTTAAGATAATGATCATGGTCTCTACCTGCCGATTATTCATTTTCTTACTTTGTTATCAAACGTGCTAAAACACATAGCTAATTGCTAAAATTGGTCATGCATGCTTAGTATTTCCTAATTTATCACTCATGATACTTTCCATGAATGGAGTTTCCATAACAAGAGTTTCCATAATCGGATTTGCACACATGCACTTGAGCGATTCTCACGCGCGGCATGCACATGCACCAAGATTTGAACTGGGGATAAAGGATTTGCCGTCCCCCACCTTACCACTTGGCCATGTCGCCAAAACAAAAAAAATGGATAGAAATTTCAAATTATATTATATATACTTATTTCTCAATTTTTCCTAATTTTGGGGGGATTACTGACATTTGTTTCTTGCACTTTAGCACGTTAATTAGAAAGCTCCTTCTTGGCTTCTGGTGAACTCTCCGTCGAATATTCCTTCTGCCAGACTAGTGACCCCTTGACGAAGGCCTCCATAAGTTTCCTCTGACCATGGATTCCCATATAGCCGACGAGCAGGTTTGTACCATTGAAGTACCCAAAGTTAGTGTGCATTTATCATTCTTCTCTTGACATTTTAACAAGATCTTATCTTCTCATCTTGTACCATCTAGAGTACAGTTTTTGAACATAATTTATCATTCTTCTCTTGACATTTTTAACAAGATCTTTATCTTCTCATCTTGATTCTAGAGTACACCTTTATTGAACATAAGACCAGATTACTAATAAGTCGTTGGACTAAATTGAAAACACATTGTTATGCTGCCAGATTGAACTATTTCCTTAACTATCATGATATTAGTGAACTCTTGAAACATGCCATACTTGATTGTGGGTATCTGCATTAAAATTACTTGAGATGCTGGATCGGGCACGGTGAGCGTCTAAGGGCGCCAGTCTAGTCCCCTAGACAGAGAGTCGAGAATACACTATTAACCATGTGGTATAATGATTACTGGCGTTGCATCTACGCTGGGAGTACTTGCATGTAAATGCTAGATACATACAACACATTACACATGTTCATGATATGCATTCCAAGGTGGCATAGATCCTTAGTGCATGTTAATGACTCGTGAACTGATTGTCTTGCTTGTGAAAGATGCATGCTTATTACTTGCTTGCTCATGAAATGGCCAATCCTGTTACATGCTATCTTGCTCCTGCTCTTAAAGTTACCATCATGCTAGATCATTGTTCAATCTATTTGAAATCTTGAATACAACCTTCTTTCTAGACTGATCATTAGATCTCTTGATCTTACTATCTTGCACATTTAAATTGCATAGCATCTATCATGTTCATACCTTCTAGCTTTTAAACTGTTAAATACTTATATCATTACTGGAATATGTAAATCCTACTTGATGAGTGCACTCATTACCTACTTTCCAACATTTCAGGTGAATAGGAAATGGATGACGTAGAGAACCAAGACTATACTGGGGATGAACGAGAGTGAAGAGTGCTCTCATGCCATAGTATTGGAGTCATGCTATCTTAGCATCATAGTATTTTAGTTTGAGTATGAGAGTACTATAATAATGTCATAGGAGTGAGGATAGTATGTAATTTTCCTTTTATTGAGTTTTAGTCTTGTAGTTCAACTTGAAATGAAGTATGTATTGTTTTTATATTGAAATAAAATAAAGAGTTTGAGATTTATAATAAGCACAAATTAGTTGTGTTGTATGTGATCACTCGCTAGAGGCTTATTTGCCAACTGTTCATGTCTAAAGGATCAATTAACTCTTCCGCTGCCATGCGTTGGGACGTGACAAACTCGCTACATACTAGCCCCATCTATCTCTCAAAGAAATACAAAGTTACAATGATTACCAATCTCTCACTAACTAGAATAAAGGAAGACTCTCTAAAGTGTACTTCATGCTCGGCACACAAGTCCCTTTATTAAACATTACTCCTCATCTTTACTACCTGAAAATGTTAGGAAGTAAGTATGCGTAAACTAGCCTACTAGGATTTACATCTCGATGTGAGGGCAACGATATAAGTGATTAATGCTTTAAGAACTAGGTAAACACGAGTAACAAGCTAAATCATAAGCACGATAAAATTGATGACAAAGTGCTAGCAGGATATCATGTAGACAAGAATGTGTCGAGAGAGGGGAATTTAGACTCTCAATGTATAAGGTGCCTTTCACGAGACGAGCAAGTACTTTGATTGAATCAAGTAATAACAGATAATAGAAATAACTATAATGGAATAGTAGTGCTGCAGTAGGAGAGCATTAGTAGGAAAATAGTAGTTCAGTAACAGTAAGAATAGTGGCAGTACAGTAACAGTGCGGTATGTGTAAATTAACAGACTAACTGTAACATTATAATAGTCAGATGTCTAGCTAAATAAAAATAGTCAAAACTGGTGCAAATGCTGACACCATCATTAGCCCCTGCAGGTATTTTCAGGTGGCTCTCTGCCCCCAAGACTAGATTGGAGCCCCCTGGACACTGTCCATGCCCTCAGCAGTATGCATTCAAGTCCAGTAAAGTCTCAAGACCCATTATAACGCTATACAGTACAGAACAGTACAAAACAATAGGAGCTATAATAGCTCACAGGGTACTAAGAGGGTACTTTCAAGATTTCAAGAATGTCACGTTAGGATGTTTGAGAACATTAGTATGATCATGTCAAGATACAATGTTCACTAGTAGTCCAAGACTATCATGTCCAGAGTGAGTTTCAAGAGCAAGTATCACAAACAAGATTGTCAAGAAGGTTTAACACTATCAAGTCAGTAACAATGGTTCGAAGTATCACAAATAGTGTCATGTCAATAATGATTTCAAGAAAAAATAAGTCATGTGAACATGATTTTATGATAACAATGGTGAAGAGAGAATTTTGGCAGTGTAACGGTGCAATTTATACTAAGTTTAATATTTACATTAATGGCTTGGTTTTATGTGTAGAGAATCACACTTACGAGAAGTAGACAAGAAATGAAGTGCATGCTATCTTCTGGGAACTTCAATGGTACAGCCAACTGGTCTCCATGAGAAAATCCACGAAGTAAGGAGATTACGAAGGTCTTGCTGGAAAGGTCCCTAGTCTACCAGAACGGAATGTCCAGTAAAGAGTTGTCAATCCCCCAAGAAAGGGCTGCCTATTGTGTAGATGTTTAGTGTAGAACGTGCCTCAAATATCACAACCCACCAGTTTTAAACATGGCGGAAAGCAAGTAACTTGACGACGTATATAGATCAATCATAACTTTATAACAACATGTTTTTCTACATTTTAACATGGTATACTTTTAGTTTAATAAGCTAAAACATCAAGATGATTATAACAATCTCAAGAGGAATAGATCATACAATTAAGAATAAAATAATAGACTTTTAGGTTCATTAAGACTTTTAAATGTTTTGATAGTTTTTAGGCGACTAGATAGACTAGACAATGCTCTTCAACAATCATAACATGTAAGGCTTATAACCTAGACTGGATGAAACACATCCAGGGTAAGGTATAGAAATCGCAAAGAACTCAGTCATCCCTATTCAGTAAGGCTTATATAGTGAAAACTGGGTTTCGGAGGCCCTATAAATCATGAGGGTTTAGGTCAACGCTATTATGAAAGTCGTCATCATTTGAAGAAGGGAGCAATCGATTCCTTAAAACGTGATAGTTTAAATAATTGCCTTCTTCAATCAATATGTCATCATTAAAAACATACAACTCAACAATCTCCCCCTTTTTGATGATGACAAAACATGACAACATTTGACAACATACTTAAAACATGACAACATTCTTTCACAGAAACATTCTCTCCCTCTTTATTCAGGAACTTCGAATTTGTCAACATTCTCTCCCCCTTTTGACAACGTCAAAAAGATTGAAAGGCACATGTAATGCAATTTGAATCTCTCCCCTTTTTATGTTTTTGCCCATTAAAACAAATAGCCCCCAAGATCAAGAATATGACTAGTGCACTCATAAATCTCACAAATATGCAGAATTCTCCCACTAAGTTAAACAACTCTCCCTATATGACAGTATTGGAGTTGTCCACTACCAACTGAATAGGGATCAATAGAAATGATGTGAAATCAATAGAAGTGATGAAACCAATTGATTGGGGCATAAAATCAGAGACCAACAAAAAAGTTGCTCCCCCTAAACAAGAGACTATATTGCAAGGAGCACAAATAATGATTTTGAAGGGGTCGTGATGGTATCAAGGTACACAACGATTTTAGTATATGAAAAATAATATAATTGTACATTTCATATTGTGCAGCAAGGGTTAAAAATAAACTTGATTTTTGATTGAGTTCTTATGTCAGTTCTTTATCATAAAAAATCACTTTAGTAATTTTATTTACAAATATGACGTGATTTTTATGACCTAAATTGAGTTGTCAAGAGTGTATATCATTAGAAAATCAAGATTTTGATCTTAACACAATGTAGAATAACAATTTAACATTCTTGAAAAACATGAATTCTATTTTAGGTTAGCTGCACTTTGTACACCTTTTTCTTTTCTATTTATTTTTTTCATTGAGATATTTCAGGAAATTTAGCAAAGAAAACTAAATTCATGCTTTTCTGTGCAAGCACACACACTTACCCAGTGCAAGAGTGCCTGACTACTAGGCATGTTAATCATTTGTTTGCTTCTTTTTTGAACAGAGATAACTTAGCAACACCTTTTGACTCAAGTACAACCACATCACAGGTGGAATAACCTGGTTACTTAGTGTATTAATCATTGCTCTGCAATTTTCCTTAAAATATTTCTTTTTCTAAAAAATTTCTTACAGAACTTTCATTACTTTTCAATAGGTGACAAGTAGCTTTTCCTTTAATAGATCTTGGTCTTGAGTTGTGAAGGATCGAAATGAATGTGTGGAAAAGATCTAGAAGGGGGGGGATGAATAGATCTTAGCCACTTTTGCGGAAGCTTAAGCAATTTGAAAACTATTTAGAATCAGAGGCAATGTTATCAGTGAAAAATTACAGATCTGATTAAATTTGAGTGAGTTGAAAAACTTAGATGTGAAGCAAGTTGATTAAGTGAATTAAAAACGAATCCTATGCAAGCATCTAGCGGATGAATCAATCAAACCACAGAAGACAAATGCACAAGGATTTTTTAGGGGGTTCGGAAATCACCCAGTGATTCCTACATCCACCCCTCACAACCCGTGAGGCTTCACTAACACAACTGGGCTACACACCCAAAGGAGCCTAACAACTCCAACACTTCAGAGCATACAACTCACACAACCTCTAGAGCAAGACTACTCTAGAAACACAGAGCAAGACTGCTCAAACCAACCCTAAGCTTACAACTCAAACTGAGCTCGACGGCTCACAACACCCTGAGCACAATGCTCACACTGAAACTGCTAGACACCAACTTAAGACTAAGATCCTCTAGCAACAGATCTAGTCGAAGTTTGAGAACTCTAAACAGAGTTATGCAGAAGCACTTGCATAATCTCAAAAGATATCTCAGAAGAACAGAAGAAAATGTAAATTGAATTGAAATGCTTCGTTCTTCAGTGTAATCCCTTGTAGAAGCTTGAATTGGGAAGGAACTTGTGAAGCTTGAAGTCCAAGTCGATGCTCTGCAATCTGAGAAATTGGATCTTCCTTGAATTCTTCACCCAAGAAGTCTTCTACAGGATCTGCCTCCTTGGAATGCTTCAGAGAAGTCTTCAGGAATCAAATTCCAATTCCCACACCTTGAATTGGTGGGAATTGGTCTTCTGGAAGCACTTGGAGAGCAGGGGAAGGAGACACGAGCTCTTCTTGGCCGCCAGGAGCTTCTTGGAGGCTCTGAGAGAGTTGGGTCCTTCTTACTTGTGAAGGCTGGCCGAAAAGACACTTTATATCCTTAGGATTCCAAAGATACCCTTTTGGGGTACAAGGGCACGCTTTCCTAGGAAGATTCTGATCGCCCTAGAGGGACACGTGGCAGCCATCAACTTTTAGGATGAAAAGTTTCCGTAGTGTGTCGACCTGCCCTGGTGGTAGTGTCGACACACTGTCCAGAATATGTAGAAGGCAGTTCTGGGAAGAGGGTCCCGTGTCGACCTGCTCTGAGAGTGTGTCGACCTGCTATCCCAAATCTGCAAACTAGCTGTTCTGGGAACTGGGTCTAGTGTCGACCTGCTCTGAGAGTGTGTCGACCTGCTGACCCAATTCTTCAAACTGGCTGTTCTGGAAACGGGATCTAGTGTCGACCTGCTCTGAGAGTGTGTCGACCTGGGTTGGCTTGATTTCTGAAAAACTGCCACTCGTGTCGACACACTCTTGACATGTGTCTACACAGTCTCAACATTTTTACACATTTTGCCTTTGAATATGTTGATGTGTCGACACCATTGATGGGTGTGTCGACTCATCTTTTGCATAAAAATGTTTGTACCTGAAAAATGAACACATATATCATTAGTTAAATGATTTGTCATGACCATAAATGATAAATGTGGTTTGAAAAATACTTTTGAACATGAATTTCAGGTATGATGTTTTTGACATGTTTCAATTAAATTGCTTTAAGAACACTTCTTGTCATCATCAAAATAGGAGGGAAATGATATGAATTTGCATTCAACCCAACAATCTCCCCCTTTTTGATGATGGCGACATTAAATCCATATTTCAATGTGGTTTTGATGAAGTGTGATTTTAAGCAATTTTTGATTGTTTAAATTTTGTTTTCCTATTTGTTCATACTTGTCAAGGACCTTTTGATGTTGTTCAGTAACAATTGATGATGTGTTTGTGAGATACATTGTTACTTGAAATTAGAAATTTTGTGCACACAAGTTAAACCAATTGGACAAGTATTCAAACACAAAGACAAAGATTTGCATTCAGAATCACAATACTTTGCATTGAATCCAAAACAACCATTTCATTCATTCAAAAATCATTACATCAATATTACATTCAAGTCATTCATTCTTCTTTGGCCATTATCAAAATAAATGTACATTAGGTAGAAGATGGAGGAGGAGGAAGATTGAGCAAGAAGAAGTTCAATGTTCTGACAGTCTTTTCCATGAAGTTCAGCTAGACTTGGGAATGGATTGGGATTTTCATTTTCCAATGGCACACCAAAGTGCTTGAACACTGAGGACAAATGTGCTCCATAAGGTAGTGATCTCTTTAGGTCTGTCCTTGTTGTTTCAGCTATGATTTGATAGAGAATCACATGGAGGTTGATCTTGATGTCTTTCACCATGCAATAGAGGATGAACCTCTGAATGTCTGTCAACCTATCCCTCCCACCACCTTGAGGGGTAATTATGGTGGTCAAAATGTGGTGGATGACCTTAACACAGTGGAAAGGTATGCTATGTCTATTCCCTTGACTTTGGATTCATACCCTTCGTCTGGTGCCAAGTGAGGTTCTTGTAGAACTCTCTAACTAATCTTGGATAGCAGACTTGAAATTCAGAAATAAAGGGTATCCAAGATTGAAAGGAAAAGTAGGTTTGAATTTCAGGAAGGGAGTCTGCTAGTTGGATGTCTGAAAGGTCTAGTATTCTTGGCTTCAAAATCAACTTGGCTGCACTTACGGATTCTGAGGGAATATCCTCTTGAGACTCAGAAGAAGAAGAGGAAGATGATTCCTCAGGATGGTCAGAGGAATCGCCCGAAATCTCTGGTCTAGGGTTTGAAACATTACCACCTCTGCCTGAAGTAGAGGTCCTGCCACGCTTGGAAGCCCTCAGAGGTGCAGAAGAAGAGGCAGGATCATTTCTCCTCTTTGTTCTTCTTTCCATCTGTTCAACTGGAGCCTGTGCCGGAACTGGCCTTTAAGAGGCCGCTGATCTTGCGCAACGGCGGGGACCCAACTTGCGGACCATGGTGCAAGAGGAATGGAATTAGGAGAGGAAATGGAAGAATGGAGAGATGATGGAAGGGGGATGAGAGCTAGAGAGAAATTTGAGAGGAATTCTTACCGGAAAGGAGTAGAAATGAGGCCGTCGGGTCGACCTGACGCCCAAAAAGAGATGCAGTGGTACACTGCCCCACAGGAACAACAAGGGTTTAAGGTGAATCCGAAAGGTTTGAAAAGGGTCTGGCAAGAAGGCATTGTCGACACATGAGGAAGGGTGTGTCGACCTGACTGGGGTTGTGTGTCGACACGAGAGAAGATTGTGTCGACACAGCCTTTGAGAGAAATTTGAATCTTTGAGAGGAAATTTTTGAAAAATTTGGGGACATCTTTATAATGATAAATAATGAGAGGAATTATCATTTCAAGGAGTTTTAAGAGGCCTAAAAATTCATTTGTTGTATTTTGCAAAAATTCATCACAGTTCAAGTGTTTCAAACAATTTCCAACAGGATATTAGCATTCCAAGACTTGAATCAACAAAATGATAAATTGAGGGATATAATGTATCTAACAATCAATCAAAAACTACCATTTTTCTCAATTTTCAAGAATTAAAGATGTCATCTACACTAAATACAGTTGTGTTGAAAGTAAAACACAAACTTAAAGAACAACTTCATGAAGGAGGAAGATGATTCTTTCTAAACAAATCTCCAATAACGTTCATATTTTTGTTCTTTTAACAAACTATCAAATGATATAAATCTCTTTCACTCAAGTACTAGTGCTTTTTACACACCATAGTCCCTGGATACTTAAGATTTAATCATTGTCAAGTCTCAAAGGGGTAAATGATGACCTTTTGACATGAAAATATACGTTTTGTAGACGCCAATATTTCCAGTTACTCAGTCATCATCAAAAAGCATAGCACATAATTGCTTAAATTTTGAAGTTATTTTCAATTTGGATCCCCTTTGAACAGAGTTAGCAGTAATGCCTCATGACATACATAGCACTTCATTCATTGTGAAGGTGTGCAGTTTCTCAGCACAGATGCCATTGCTCTGTTGGATTTTACAAGATTTTGGAGAGTTTGTGAGATAGAATTCAAATACATCCAGTCATCAGTTGCAAACAAGGAAATGTTTTAAGTTCAAGGCACAAATTGTCATTTAGTTTAGGAAGAGATCTGAAGTTCTGTGGATTGAGAGACATAGTTGTAAGTTGATTAAAAAAATATAATATATCACTCAAGGTTCATTTTGTGACTCTAGACTTTAGAATGAGGACATCATGCAAGGAATTGATGAAATGCAAGAAGGGTTTTGAAATTTGCAAAAAGATGACTTGTGAATTTTCTAGCTCCCCCTGAGATGATGATTTCAACCATTTTTCATCAAATAAAGATATGCATTTTTGAAATCAGAAAGAGATTTTCTTCTTGGACAACAAGAACTTCTCCTCACCAATTGCATATTCATTTCTTGGTACTTGGCGGAGATAAGCTCTCATGCATAGTGAAAGTGTCCAGACAAGCATAACATGTCTTTCTCCAAGTCACCATTTGATATACCAAGAGATTTCAATACAATAAGAGTTGAAGAATTTATTGCCAAAAGGAAATGGAAGTGAAAACTGTGCAAGTTTTGAAATCAGAAAAGAAATTCTCTTTGAACAATAAAAGCTCCCCCTCAACTATTACATATTAACTTCTTAGTACTTGGCGGAGATATGTTCTCATGCATAGTGAAAGTGTTTAGACAAGAATAACCTGTCCTTCTCCAAGTCACTATTTGATATACCAAGAAGTTTCAACACAATCAGAAGTGGAGAATTTATTGTAAAAAGGGAAATGGAATTGAAAGTGAGAGAGATATGAGCAATGTAGCTTGAGGAAGCAAGGAGTTATGAAATGCAAAGAACTCCCCCTTAGACAATGCATAGCACTCAACCCAAACCTTAAGAGAGATCAAGAAGGTGGACATTTACAAAGACCAAGTTATCTCCTTAATGATGAAAATCTATTTTCAGGAAGGGGTTTAGTGAATATGTCTGCAATTTGTTTTTCAGTTTCAATAAAAAGGAGTTCAAAAGATTTCTTTGCAACCTCATCTCTCAAGAAATGATGCCTAATTTCAATGTGTTTTGTTCTGGAGTGCTAAATGGGTTTTTTAGACAAATTTATGGCACTAGTGTTATCACATAGGATGGGTACACACCCTAAATCTTGGTTGTAATCAAGAAGTTGATGTTTCACCCAGAGGATCTGAGTTCCACATCTACCTGCAGCAACATACTCAGCCTCTGCTGTTGACAGAGCAACTGAATGTTGCTTCTTAGAAGCCCAAGAAATAAGGCACCCACCTAGAAATACACACAAGCCACTTGTGCTTTTTCTATCTAACTTGCACCCAGCATAATCAGCATCACAATAGGCAAACAATTCTAACTTGCAACCAGCATGATACCAAATTCCTAAGTCACATGTTCCAACAAGATATTTAAAAATTCTTTTCACAGCAAGCATATGACTTTCTTTAGATTAGATTGGAATCTAGCACATAAGCACACACAAAACTGAATATCAGGTCTAGAAGTAGTAAGGTAGAGCAGAGAGCCAATCATACCTCTGTAGGTCTTTGGATCAACTGACTTACCAGATGGGTCTTCTTCTAGCTTAACATTTATTGCAATGGGTGTGCTTGAGTGTTTAAGGTTCTGAAAGTCAAACCTTTTCAGTAGCTCCTTGACATATTTGGTTTGACTAATGAAGATTCCTTCAGTTGTTTGGTTCACCTGCAATCCCAAAAAGAATGTTAAATCTCCCATAAGCTCATTTCAAATTCATTCTTCATTTGATTTGAAAATTCAGTGCAAAGGCCTTTATTAGTTGATCCAAATATTATGTCATCAACATAAATTTGGACAACAATTATTTGATTTTTTATTGTTTTTGTGAACAATGTTTGATCAACATTACCTCTGGAATATCCTTTCTCAAGTAAAAAGGAACTCAAACGATCATACCAAGCTCTTGGAGCTTGTTTAAGACCATAGTGTGCCTTATTTAGCTTGAAAACATGGTTAGGATATTTTTCATTTTCAAATCCAGGAGGTTGTTCAACAAAAACATTTTCCTTTATATATCCATTTAGAAATGCACTTTTGACATCCATTTGAAAGACTTTGAATTTCATGGAGGATGCAAAAGCAAGGAAAATTCTCACAGCTTCTAGTCTAGCTACAGGGGCATAAGATTCTTCAAAGTCAATTCCAAATTCTTTGTTATACCTCTTTGCAACTAGCCTAGCTTTGTTTCTTATTACTTGACCAGCTTCATTCAATTTATTTCTGAAAACCCATCTAGTGCCAATCACAGTTTGGTCACTAGGCCTAGGCACTAATTCCCACACTTGATTTCTTTCAAATTGATGAAGTTCATCATGCATAGCATTAATCCAATCAGAACTGGATAAGGCTTCATCAATTGACTTAGGTTCAATTTGGGAAATTAGAGCTAGTGAGTCTTCTTCAATGTTTTGCAAGAAGGATGATCTGGTCCTAACTCTATCATTTAAGTTGCCAACTACACTGTCTAATGGGTGATCTCTTAGAAAACGAGGTTCAGAAATTACCTGTTGAGAAGTGCCCTCTTCTAGAGCAATATTACCTGAACCACTTGAAGATGGTGAGTTGTTGTTCAGGTCCTCTTCAATGTTGTTAATCTCCTCAACGGTTGGTGAAGAATCCACAATGAGGTCATCCTCTTCATTGTCTTGTTTTTCCCTGCAAGATTTAGAATCATTAGTGGAAAAGGAATTTTCATCAAAAATAACATGTGGTGATTCTTCAACAGTTTTGGTTTTCAATATGTACACTTTGAAAGCCCTTGACACTTCTGAATAGCCAAGGAAGATAGCTTCCTGACTCTTAGCATCAAACTTGTCAAGGTTTTCTTTGTTGTTATTATGTACAAAACACTTGCACCCAAAAGTTTTGAAGTAAGCAACAGTTGGCTTTTTATTTTTCAACAATTCATAGGGGGTTTTTCTGATCTTTGGTCTGACCAAGGCTCTGTTTAGGATGTGATTGGCTGTGTTAACAGCTTCAGCCCAGAAGGATTTGGGCAGATTACTCCCTAAGAGCATGGATCTAGCCATTTCCACAAGAGTTCTATTCTTTCTTTCCACAACTCCATTTTGTTCTGGAGTTCTAGGTGAAGAAAACTTGTGAAATATCTGCAATTCAGTACATAGATTAGAAAAGGATGTGTTATCAAATTCACCCCCATGATCAGTTAAAATGTTTTTAATTTTAAATGGATAAGTTGTTAAGATAGTGGTACAGAAATTCCTGAATTCAAGGCATGCATCACTTTTGTGGGATAGAAAAATAACCCAGGTAAATCTAGTAAAGTCATCAATGATTACAAACCCATATCTCTTGCCACTTAGGCTTAGAACTCTTGTTGGCCCAAAGAGGTCCATGTGAAGAAGTTCTAGTGGCTTAGATGTGAGTACTTCATTGAAGGCTTTAAAGGATTTCCTAGTTTGTTTTCCTTTAGCACAGATCCCACAGATTTGACCTTCAACACTAGAAAAAGATTCAGGAAGACCTTTAACCAGATTCAATCTTAACAACTTATTCAAAGTTTTGAAACTTGCATGGCCAAGTCTTTTGTGCCAAGTCCATGCAATTTCATCTTTATTTGCAACAAAACAAAGATTTTCAGAAAAGTTTTTATTAAGGTTGATCATGTAGACATTGTTTTCTCTTTTTCCACAGAATTTGATTTTGTCAGTTGATGAATCAATTATTTTACAAAAATCAGATTCAAACACAACTTTGTGACCTTTGTCACATAGTTGGCTAATACTGAGCAAGTTATAATCAAGTCCATCAACTAACAAAACATTATCTACTGAGTTTGAAGAGGTTTGACCAACCTTACCAGATCCAATGATCTTTCCTTTATTTTTACCTCCAAAGGTGACTGACCCTCCCTCCTTTTCAATTAGACAGGAAAATTTGGCTCTATCTCCAGTCATGTGTCGTGAACACCCACTATCAAGAAACCAAACATTGGTGTTGGGTGCACGACCTTCCTGCACAAAGATCAATGGAGAGAAATTTTTGGTACCCAAACAGAGTTGGGACCATCAGTATGATTTAGCACAGATATCAAATCCTTTCTCACCCAAATTTGATTTGTTTTAGATTTTTGTTTTGTTACTTTGGTGTTTTCAGCCTTTTTCTGTTTTTCTTTCTTTTTGGAATGAAAGCACCAAGATCTTTGTTTTTGGTTGGAGGAGAGTTTTTCACTTGAAAATTTGAGTTCAGAGGAGGAGGTGGAATCCATGGATTGTGTTGGTACATCCAGAAATTTGGATAAGAGTATTGAGGATAATACCAACAGGGATTTTCATACCATTGGTTCCAAGGATTAATCCAATCTTCTTGAAGTGTTGTCTTGGAGGTCCAAGGTTTTTCATGGATTATTTCTTTTCCCTTTTTCTTATTTTTCAGATTTTTATTTGAATTTTTGGTTGAGTTGTTTTTGGTTTTTGGTGTTGAGCAGGTCGACTTGTCAGGGGACTGTGTCGACCTGATAGTCTTCTTTTGTTTTTGGGTTTTTGATTTGTTTTGAGTTTTGTTTGGGGTTTTGTTTGCTGTTTGTTGAATTTCAGTGTTTTCCAGATTAGGACCCTTGACAAAATTAATTAGTGGTGATTTTCCCTTTTTCTCACCAGATTTGTCTTTTTGGTGTTTCTTCTTGTTGAATCCTAGACCATGAGATGTGGTTGTCATGTTGGATCCTAGCAATGCCTCTAGGTTATCTTGGCCTTTTGTGAAGGTTCGGATAACCTCCTCCCTTTCCTTTAACTGGTTTTTAAGAACTTCAATTTCTTCAATTTTCTGTTGTTTTTCTTGTTTTTCAATTTCCAGCTTTTCATTTAAGTTTCTGAATTCTTGGGAGGCCTTTTGAGAGGCAAGTTTCAGTTCATCAATTAGGTTTAGGAGATTCTCTTTTTCTTCAAGCAAGTCTGTTACTTCAAATTCCAGTTCACAGATTCTATTGTTTGAAGATTGATTATGGTAGAGATTTTCAATTTTCTTTTTGATGTGTTTATTTTCTTTTTCATTTCTGAATATCTTTCAACTAATTCTGCATACACATCCTGCCAATCTTCAACACTATAATCTTCAAAGGAAGTATTTACCTTTCCATCTGTGCTGTTGGCCATGAAGCAAACTTCCTCACTCTCTGAGCTTGAGGACTTCTTCTCTTCTTCTTCCTCACGTGTGTCTTCATCAGACCAAGTGCCTACCATGGCCTTTGGCTTCTTATATTTCTGGAATCTCTTGTGCTTTTCCTTTTTGTTCTCACGACGCTCTCCCTTCATGTGTCCTGACTTGTTGCACCTGTAACAGATAACATTCTCATCAGGTTTATGATTCTTATTGAAATTGGAAGAGGAAATATTCTTCTTACCTGAGGGAAATTTCCTTTTCCCAGTCATTTTCCCTTTCCTATATTTCAAAATTTTCCTGAATTGTCTGGTCATGAGGGCAATCTCATCCTCATTCGACTCAGATTCTTCAGAACTTGTTTTATCCTGATTTTTATCTTTGTTGCTTGAAGAGGCTTTGAGTGCCATAGGCTTGGTCTTAATGATGTGTTCTTCATTTCTTTTTAAGTTTATTTCATATGTCATTAAAGATCCAATCAATTCATCCAAAGAAATTTTGGACAAATCTTTTGAATCTTCAATAACAGTGGCCTTGGTATGCCAAACTGAAGAAAGTGAACGCAAAATTTTTCTTACCAAGTCTGCATCAGTATACTCCTTACCCAAAGCCTTGAGTCCATTAACTATCACCATGAATCTGGCAAACATTTCAGAAATAGATTCATTAGATTTCATCATGAAAAGTTCATATTCTGAAACTAAAATATTTGCCTTGGTCTCTTTGACCTGAGATGTTCCCTCATAGAGTAATTCGAGTTTATCCCACATCTCTTTGGCAGATTTGCACATAGAGATTCTCGAATACTCCTTGGGATGGACAGCACACTGAATCATGTTCATGGCACTATAATTCAGTGTAGCTTTCCTTATCTGTTCCCTTGTCCAGGTATCTTCTTCTCCCTGGTTCACATAGGGACCCACCTCAACTACTTTCCAGATCTCATAGTTCTGGGCCCTCAGAAATACTTGCATTCTGTTTTTCCAATAAGAATAGTCCAAACCATTAAAGAATGGTGGCCTATTTATGGAATGGCCCTCAGCTATGAAACCCTTTGAGTCCATGACACTTAAGTAAATGCACAGAGAAAGAGTTAAACAACCAAGCAAACAAACAAGCAAACAATCAAACACTCAATACTCAGAAACAAAAACTGCTCAGTTCAAATCAGATCGATGTAAACCCGCTCTGATACCAATTGAAGGATCAAAATGAATGTGTGGAAAAGATCTAGAAGGGGGGGGGATGAATAGATCTTAGCCACTTTTGCGGAAGCTTAAGCAATTTGAAAACTATTTAGAATCAGAGGGAATGTTATCAGTGAAAAACTACAGATCTGATTAAATTTGAGTGAGTTGAAAAAGTTAGATGTGAAACAAGTTGATTAAGTGAATTAAAAAGGAATCCTATGCAAGCATCTAGCGGATGAATCAATCAAACCACAGAAGATAAATGCACAAGGATTTTTTAGGTTGTTCGGAAATCACCCAGTGATTCCTACATCCACCCCTCACAGCCCGTGAGGCTTCACTAACACAACTGGGCTACACACCCAAAGGAGCCTAACAACTCCAACACTTCAGAGCATACAACTCACACAACCTCTAGAGCAAGACTACTTTAGAAACACAGAGCAAGACTGCTCAAACCAACCCTGAGCTTACAACTCAAACTGAGATCGACGGCTCACAACACCCTAAGCACAATGCTCACACTGAAACTTCTAGACACCAACTTAAGACTAAGATCCTCTAGCAACAGATCTAGTCGAAGTTTGAGAACTCTAAAGAGAGTTAAGCAGAAGCACTTACATAATCTCAAAAGATATCTCAGAAGAACAGAAGAAAGGTAAATTGAATTGAAATGCTTCGTTCTTCAGTGTACTCCCTTGTAGAAGCTTGAATTGGGAAGGAACTTGTGAAGCTTGAAGTCCAAGTCGATGCTCTGCAATCTGAGAAATTGGATCTTCCTCGAATTCTTCACCCAAGAAGTCTTCTACAGGATCTGCCTCCTTGGAATGCTTCAGAGAAGTCTTCAGGAATCAAATTCCAATTCCCACACCTTGAATTGGTGGGAATTGGTCTTCTGGAAGCACTTGGAGAGCAGGGGAAGGAGACACGAGCTCTTCTTGGCCGCCAGAAGCTTCTTGGAGGCTCTGAGAGAGTTGGGTCCTTCTCACTTGTGAAGGCTGGCCGAAAAGACACTTTATATCCTTAGGATTCCAAAGATACCTTTTTGGGGTACAAGGGCACGCTTTCCTAGGAAGATTCTGATCGCCCTAGAGGGACACGTGACAGCCATCAACTTTTAGGATGAAAAGTTTCCGTAGTGTGTCGACCTGCCCTGGTGGTAGTGTCGACACACTGTCCAGAATATGTAGAAGGCTGTTCTGGGAAGATTGTCCCGTGTCGACCTGCTCTGAGAGTGTGTCGACCTGCTATCCCAAATCTGCAAACTAGCTGTTCTGGGAACTGGGTCTAGTGTCGACCTGCTGACCCAATTCTTCAAACTGGCTGTTCTGGAAACGGGATCTAGTGTCGACCTACTCTGAGAGTGTGTCGACCTGGGTAGGCTTGATTTCTGAAAAACTGCCACTCGTGTCGACACACTCTTGACATGTGTCGACACAGTCTCAACATTTTTACACATTTTGCCTTTGAATATGTGTTGATGTGTCGACACCATTGATGGGTGTGTCGACTCATCTTTTGCATAAAAATGTTTGTACCTGAAAAATTAACACATATATCATTAGTTAAATGATTTGTCATGACCATAAATGATAAATGTGGTTTGAAAAATACTTTTTGAACATGAATTTCAGATATGATGTTTTTGATATGTTTCAATTAAATTGCTTTAAGAACACTTCTTGTCATCATCAAAATAGGAGGGAAATGATATGAATTTGCATTCAACCCAACAAGTTGTTAAGATATCATTCTTATCATTTGTTAAAAATAAAACTTCAAAATTTCTTGTGATATAAAACTCAAGACGACTCAAGTGTCTACTTAAAATGTTTTGCAATAAAAAATCTAAAGTAAATTTTGATGATAGAGATAGACACATTACTCGTAATCTTATTTTTCATCTTCATGTTTAATCCAAGAGCACAAATATTTCAGATATTTAAATTTTCATTTCTCATATAAAAATATCAAAGGAACCTTGAATTGATTTGAATGAAACATGAAGGGATCAAGAATAAGCCAAGAATTGATTCTACAATTGAATCCTTCACACAGAGCAGAGATGTGTGAGTTCATTCCAAATGAGAACAAAAGTATAAGAAATTTTGATCAAATATCATTCAAAGTGTTGATGATTGAGATTCAAGAGAGTGAACATGATTGTTTTACTTCATGCAATATGAGCATCATAAAAACACCACAATATTTTAGAATTTTAGATAATTTGCCCTCAATTCATCATTTATGACAAATTCAAGAATAGCATTTCTGAATACAAACTTGAAGAAGTTGTGTTGACACATTATCTTTAGTGTGTCGACACATGACATTGAAAAACTCATTCACAATGCAGCAGCAAGAACATTTTTGAGCTTTTTCAAAATTTCTCCCCCTTAACATGTGCATGGAATGAGAAAGTTGGCAATCAATTCATACATGATTATGCACACAATTAGCTTTATGCAAACCATGACTTTTGATACTTAGCTGAGTATTTTACTCACGCATAATGATAGTTTTCAGACAAGCATAACTTGTTCTTCCACATTTCACCATTTGATATACCAAGAAATCATGGGGAGGTAACATGCACTGCAAATCATGGGTGAATTTATACAAGCAAATTACTACAACCATGATACCCATTGCTAAGATAAATTATTGTTGGGGGGAGTATCTGCAACGACCCACTTCCACCCGGTACGGTTATACCAACCCACATCGGATGAGAGCAAGCCGCTACAGGGGAGAATACCCCAACAAGTAACAAATGAGCTGAGATATACACAAATAGAGTCGAATAAATGCAAGGGAATTTAAATAAATCTTATTCCATCAACTTTTAAATCCACATACCACAGTCTGTATAGTTCAACAAGAGATAACATAAGTGCGAAATGTTCCAAATACATAGCCGACTCCAAGTACATTTGAACAAAATCCAAATTTCAATTGTAGCATTACATACTTATGAAATATAAATTACAATTCTTCAATCCCTTAGTCCAACTCCACTTCAATTCTTGCTAGCTCCTTCGCTGCTAATTTCCTGAAATGTTTAGCAAGAGTGAGTCTATGGAATAGACTCAGCAAGTAACTTAAGATTCAATATATACATGCTTTTTAACAATTAACACAATAAGATTTCAGCAGTTAAATCATACATGATCATGCTATAACCTAAACAAATTCCATTAAACAATTATCTAAACAAATGTAAAACTAGAATCTACACAAGATCACTAACATCATGGTGTCATTAACATGAGTAAAATACACATTCACACGTTTTCATGCTTTATCTAAGTCATTGTAAAGTTGCACAACTAAACCATGGAAACATATACAAGATATGTAGCACTCCTAGCATGATTCCTAACTCACTTAGCATGCAATCATAGCAATTTACTTCACACTTAGCTTGCTGATTTTATACAAATTTTATCACATTCATACTACCTTTGCATAGGGATCACTTTTAACTATACAACATAATACTAAACACATGTGCATCCAATCATTCAAATTTCATGAATATGAAAGCATATACTTACATTTTGGTACTAATGGTAACATCACTTTTAGCAATTGACAATTTATACATAAACACATACACACACACATTTGTACACATCAATAAACAATTTATCAATTAACATATTGTCATTTATACTTATACTATTTTCTCATTACACACGACCATATGATAAACATTGGCTTTCACATACACTCAATTTTCGTTTTATCATACAACACTTACGCACATTTCTCATTATTTCCTCTTTCACATTCACACACTTCTTATCATTTCACTTTTGCACATAACATGTGCCACATTTACACATATCTTGCACATACCTTGTGCTATGAACACATATCACTTTTCTCATTCACACTTATATTTATTTTCACTTAATGCCAAGACACAGCCCAAACCACCGTTAGACTGTCACATAACACACACATTCGCATTCACTTACTTAATCACCGGCACAGTGATAAGTCTTACTCTCTGCAGAAACTGGGGAAAGCCCTTCCCACCATTACCAGTGGAACTTGTCCACCTCCAGGATTTTACAAGACCCTTTGCCAGGGTATACACTTTATCAAGACCCTTTCCTAGGGTATCACATAACGCATTGAGCTTTCCCGTAGGGGCATTACTACAGTACAGCTCCAAGCATCTAAGGTGGCAGTGTCTTATGGGCATATTTGTTTATCTTGTCACATTAACCATTTCACACACCTATACCACTTGTTCTCTCACATTCCATACACACACTCATACATAATTCATACACGCATAAGTCCTCATTTACTGATTTTAACCTCACTGTTGCAACTACCAAATAATCATAATACAGATATAATCATACTGAAATTTACTGAATCACATCAAGTCACAACTAACATGCTCACATAGTCATTTTTCACATTAAAAATCCATAACAATACTTACTGTCATCAAAATAATATGAGACTTTAACCACAGAAATTTTAAGGTTTATAATTGCACATACAATTTTTCAGATTTTTCTGAGTCATATTATATTTACAGAAATTAAAACATTCAATTTCATGCTATTCATAATTCACTTTAACATGGAACACAACACGAACATCAGATTTAACCATTCACAACCATGATCCTAACATAATCATCACCACAGAAATTTTCCCTTGATTTATTGCATAGCACACAATTTAATGTAAATTTTTCAATTTCTACGCATGTCTTCTAATTCCAAAACAGAAATTTCAGTAAATCTCACAGTCATGGAAAAATTCTCAAAATTTCAGGGCATGGACTGATACATATACACATGATATAGAAAAATCTAGGGCTTTTAATTCCTCAGGAATTAGGTAGACAATAGATGAGCATTCATAATCCATTTTTCCCAACATGTATTTCAATAATCTAAAATTTCATGCCATCCACAGAAAAACACAGAAATTTCCACACACATCACATTACCTATTTTACATAGCATATAAAATTTACACTATATCCTAATCACGAAAACATATCGAAAATAATTATCTACCAGGAAGAACAGCTCACTGTTCTATCCTGAAGAACTTGGCGGCAGCCTCTGGCCGTTCAAGGGTTTTGACGGCACGATCGCTGGACACCGATGGGAGATCTTGGCGTCAATGGCATTGACGCCAAGTTCCTGTCTGTGCAACAGCACAGACCGAACTCCAAATATAAGGTGAAAAGGAGGGTCCAGGACACGATTTAAAATCCACAAAAATTGCTGGGACCTAGGGCACATGTATGGGATTGAGATCTATGGGTTACTTACCTTTATAAAAACCTCCAAAGGGGAGAAAATGGGCGATGAAGGTCTTCTTGGGCAGTCCCAAGAAGCCTCCAAAACTCCTTTAGTCCATCTTCTGTGGTGCTGTAGCTACCAGTCCGAGGCTGGGGAAGCCACCTCCTTCGTCCAAGCTAGCTTCTAGTCGTAGTAGATCGCCGGAAGAAGCTCCAAGTCGCCGGATCTGAGCTCTGAAAGCTCAGGTTTTCTCACAGGCTTAGGGTTCCTCTTCTCCTTCTTGCAAAGAGTCCAAGGAGGGTTTTGGGGTTGCAAAGAGGGTTTGGTTTAAAGGAGAGAGACCTCTCCTTTCACGCAGAGGTTGATGTGAGGCTTTCACAGCCATTGAGGACAGCCCCCCAATGGCTGGGGTTGCTTGTCCCCGGAATTCCGGGTCTGCTGCGCATGCAGGTCAGAGAAGTAGACGTCCACCTATATGGACGGCTACTTAAGTCTTGGCGTCCATCGATATGGACGCCGACATCTCATGGGCGTCCACCCATGTTGACGCCAGTTTACCCTCCTGCCAGAACTTAAAATCATACAGAAATCATGTTTAATCCACACATATATGCACATGAAACCTATGTAGTATAGTGTATACATCACTACACCATGTAAACATCCAATATTTACTACTGATCCTACACATACATACATAGGTACATCAAGATAATAACACGTACATGAATATCTTCATACACATACAATGTATAAGGTATAATATGTATATTACTACACCGTGCAATCCATAACATATATACCTGGGCATACACATGTATACATAAGTACACTAAGATAAGATGTACGTAGATATCTACCTATGCGTACATGATGTTTTACATAAGCATGATGCAACATGCGGCAAAATAAAGTGACAAGAATTGCAAGGGTTTCAAAGATCATTAGGAGGCAATATAAATTAAGTTAGCTAGGAATAATCCATTCAATAAAATAGTTCTTGCTTGCACTCACTTGATTTGACATATATATATATATAGCATACATACATGGAATGTACACATTAGCTACACCACGCAATGGACAATGTTTACAATTAAACATACACATGCATACATAGGTATACCAAGGTATTATGTATATAGAATTAGGTATACAATTATCACACGCATAAGATAACCTACATACGTACATACACATACGCACTTCATATATTCGCACACAATATCCATGAAATGGGTAATATAAGATATACTTCAATATTTAGATAGCACTTGCATAATATTTGAATAGATACCTTATACACAAAATTGGCCAATTACCTATATCCACATATAATAATATTCATCCTCGCATATACCCATGCAAATTTTATATTTATAATATGCACCATTTTCATTCACGCCATTTATGTAAGAACAAGTAAACATCATATACATAAAATAGAAGCGGGAAAAAGAAATTCGGGGCCTTACACCCTCTCCCCCTTAAAGAGATCTTCGTCCTCGAAGATCGGATCACGTACCCTTGATGACATCTCGTTGCCGCTTCTAGTCCACTTAGACCGGTGCCTAAATTCCTACCGGTGGCTTCCTCACTACTTGAACATCTCGGGGAACAAACCTCTTCTTCTGATTCGGACAGTCTTTAATCCGATGGTTCTTGCTACCGCACTTGAGACATCTACCTAACCTCGTCCAACATATGTCTCCGCTGTGGCGCTTGCCACAATGCACACATACGGGCTTCTCATTGCCGGCCGAAACTACTGGCTGAAAGGTTGATTCTATTGGTATCATAGTTGGTTGCTGTCTTTTCATGAGCTTCTTCATCATCCTCTTTTTCCGCTGAAATGGTTCTGGCAACATTTCTAGTCTTGCTTTCTTCTCTGCCAAGTACAACTCCATTTCACTCTCTTGTTTGCATGCCGCGCTAAGAGCTACATCCATAGTTCTAAGGTCAAACGCTGCCAGTCTGGCCCTCATTGACGGTCTAAGCCCCATTACAAACTTCCTTACCTTGCGCCTCTCATCAACAACTATGTGTGGTGCATATCTAGACAACTCTGCAAATCTAGCATCATACTCCACAACTGTCATCGATCCCTGAGTCAATGCTAAGAATTCCTGCTCCATTTTGTCCCGTATATGCTCAGGAACATACTTGGCCTGAAACATCCTTACGAAATCTTCCCAAGTAACCTCTAGCTCCACTCCCTCAAACCGCGTGCGAAGAACGGAAGACCACCACACATCCGCTCGCTCCTGAAGCATGTATGACGCCAGACTAATCTTGTCATCCTCTGCACACCTGATAGCTCGAAATATCTTTTCGATTTCCCTGAGCCAACTTTCTGCAACTAACGGCTCACTCTCCCCCTTAAAAGAGGGTGGAGCCATCCTCTTGAACCTCTCCATGACGGATACACCTCTTGAACCACGGTCCTGTTGAGCTGGTGCTGGAACCTGAGCCTGAAACTAAGTTTGAAGAGCCGCTTGTGTTTGCGCTTGAGTCTGTATTGCTTGTACAATCCCTTGCATGACCGTACCATAATCAGCCAATGGTGGCGGGGGCGATCCTTGAGGTGTTGGTACTTCATGCTGCTCTCCGTCAGTCCTACTTAACTCTTCATCCCGAATAGGTAAGCTCGAACGTCAAACCTCTCTAGCCATTGCTACAAAATAAACATCAAGTTAAACTCCATTTATCTCTATACCTTACATGTTATCATGTAATTATCTTACTACTTTTCTAGTACTATCTTAATTATTCCTTGGATCTGGCTATCCACTACAAAGACTTGGAGATGTGATTTAGTTGATGGCTATTTATGTATAAGCTCAACCCAATGTGCTCTGATACCATCTCTGCAACGACCCACTTCCACCCGGTAAGGTTATACCAACCCACATCGGATGAGAGCAAGCCGCTACAGAGGAGAATACCCCAACAAGTAACAAATGAGCTGAGATATACACAAATAGAGTCGAATAAATGCAATGGAATTTAAATAAATCTTATTCCATCAACTTTTAAATCCACATACCACAGTCTGTATAGTTCAACAAGAGATAACATAAGTGCGAAATGTTCCAAATACATAGCCGACTCCAAGTACATTTGAACAAAATCCAAATTTCAATTGTAGCATTACATACTTATGAAATATAAATTACAATTCTTCAATCCCTTAGTCCAACTCCACTTCAATTCTTGCTAGCTCCTTCACTGCTAATTTCCTGAAATGTTTAGCAAGAGTGAGTCTATGCAATAGACTCAGCAAGTAACTTAAGATTCAATATATACATGCTTTTTAACAATTAACACAATAAGATTTCAGTAGTTAAATCATACATGATCATGCTATAACCTAAACAAATTCCATTAAAAAATTATCTAAACAAATGTAAAACTAGAATCTACACAAGATCACTAACATCATGGTGTCATTAACATGAATAAAATACACATTCACATGTTTTCATGCTTTATCTAAGTCATTGTAAAGTTGCACAACTAAACCATGGAAACATATACAAGATAGGTAGCACTCCTAGCATGATTCCTAACTCACTTAGCATGCAATCATAACAATTTACTTCACACTTAGCTTGCTGATTTTATACAAATTTTATCACATTCATACTACCTTTGCATAGGGATCACTTTTAACTATACAACATAATACTAAACACATGTGCATCCAATCATTCAAATTTCATGAATATGAAAGCATATACTTACATTTTGGTACTAATGGTAACATCACTTTTAGCAATTGACAATTTATACATAAACACATACACACACACATTTGTACACATCAATAAACAATTTATCAATTAACACTATTGTCATTTATACTTATACTATTTTCTCATTACACACGACCATATGATAAACCTTGGCTTTCACATACACTCACTTTTGGTTTTATCATACAACACTTACACGCATTTCTCATTATTTCCTCTTTCACATTCACACACTTCTTATCATTTCACTTTTGCACATAACATGTGCCACATTTACACATATCTTGCACATACCTTGTGCTATGAACACATATCACTTTTCTCATTCACACTTATACTTATTTTCACTTAATGCCAAGACACAGCCCAAACCACCATTAGACTGTCACATAACACACACATTCGCATTCACTTACTTAATCACCGGCACAGTGATAAGTCTTAATCTCTGCAGAAACCGGGGAAAGCCCTTCCCACCATTACCAGTGGAACTTGTCCACCTCCAGGATTTTACAAGACCCTTTGCCAGGGTATACACTTTATCAAGACCCTTTCCTAGGGTATCACATAACGCATTGAGCTTTCCCGTAGGGACATTACTACAGTACAGCTCCAAGCATCTAAGGTGGCAGTGTCTTATGGGCATATTTGTTTATCTTGTCACATTAACCATTTCACACACCTATACCACTTGTTCTCTCACATTCCATACACACACTCATACATAATTCATACACGCATAAGTCCTCATTTACTGATTTTAACCTCACTGTTGCAACTACCAAATAATCATAATACAGATATAATCATACTGAAATTTACTGAATCACATCAAGTCACAACTAACATGCTCACATAGTCATTTTTCACATTAAAAATCCATAACAATACTTACTATCATCAAAATAATATGAGACTTTAACCACAGAAAATTTTAAGGTTTATAATCACACATACAATTTTTTAGATTTTTCTGAGTCATATTACATTTACAGAAATTAAAACATTCAATTTCATGCTATTCATAATTCACTTTAACATGGAACACAACACGAACATCAGATTTAACCATTCACAACCCTGATCCTAACATAATCATCATCACAGAAATTTTCCCTTGATTTATTGCACAGCACACAATTTAATGTAAATCTTACAATTTCTACGCATGTCTTCTAATTCCAAAACAGAAATTTCAGTAAATCTCACAGTCATGGAAAAATTCTCAAATTTTCAGGGCATGGACTGATACATATACACATGATATAGAAAAATCTAGGGCATTTAATCCCTCAGGAATTAGGTAGACAATAGATGAGCATGCATAATCCATTTTTCCCAACATGTATTTCAATAATCTAAAATTTCATGCCATCCACAGAAAAACACAGAAATTTCCACACACATCACATTACCTATTTTACATAGCATATAAAATTTACACTATATCCTCATCATGAAAACATATCGAAAATAATCATCTACCAGGAAGAACAGCTCACTGTTCTATTCTGAAGAACTTGGCGGCAGCCTCTGGCCGTTCAAGGGTTTTGACGGCACGATTGCTGGACGCCGATGGGAGATCTTGGCGTCAATGGCATTGACGCCAAGTTCCTATCTGTGCAACAGCACAGACCGAACTCCAAATATAAGGTGAAAAGGAGGGTCCAGGACACGATTTAAAATCCACAAAAATTGCTGGGACCTAGGGCACATGTATGGGATTGAGATCTATGGGTTACTTGCCTTTATAAAAACCTCCAAAGGGGAGAAAATGGGCGATGAAGCTCTCCTTGGGCAGTCCCAAGAAGCCTTCAAAACTCCTTTAGTCCGTCTTCTGTGGTGCTGTAGCTACCAGTCCGAGGCTGGGGAAGCCTCCTCCTTCGTCCAAGCTAGCTTCTAGTCGTAGTAGATCGCCGGAAGAAGCTCCAAGTCGCCGGATCTGAGCTCTCAAAGCTCAGGTTTTCCCACAGGCTTAGGGTTCCTCTTCTCCTTCTTGCAAAGAGTCCAAGGAGGGTTTTGGGGTTGCAAAGAGGGTTTGGTTTAAAGGAGAGAGACCTCTCCTTTCACGCAGAGGTTGATGTGAGGCTTTCACAGCCATTGGGGACAGTTCCCCAATGGCTGGGGCTGCTTGTCCCCAGAATTCCGAGTCTGCTGCGCATGCAGGTCAGAGAAGTAGACGACCACCTATATGGACGGCTACTTAAGTCTTGGCGTCCATCGATATGGACGCCGACATCTCATGGGCATCCACCCATGTTGACACCAATTTACCCTCCTGCCAGAACTTAAAATCATGCAGAAATCATGTTTAATCCACACATATATGCACATGAAACCTATGTAGTATAGTGTATACAACACTACACCATGTAAACACCCAATATTTACTACTAATCCTACACATACATACATAGGTACATCAAGATAATAACACGTACATGAATATCTTCATACACATACAATGTATAAGGTATAATATGTATATTACTACACCGTGCAATCCATAACATATATACCTGGGCATACACATGCATACATAAGTACACTAAGATAAGATGTACGTAGATATCTACCTATGCGTACATGATGTTTTACATAAGCATGATGCAACATGCGGCAAAATAAAGTGACAAGAATTGCAAGGGTTTCAAAGATCATTAGGAGGCAATATAAATTAAGTTAGCTAGGAATAATCCATTCAATAAAATAGTTCTTGCTTGCACTCACTTGATTTGACATATATATATATATAGCATACGTACATGGAATGTACACATTAGCTACACCACGCAATGGACAATGTTTACAATTAAACATACACATGCATACATAGGTATACCAAGGTATTATGTATATAGAATTAGGTATACAATTATCACACGCATAAGATAACCTACATACGTACATACACATACGCACTTCATATATTCGCACACAATATCCATGAAAAGGGTAATATAAGGTATACTTCAATATTTAGATAGCACTTGCATAATATTTGAATAGATACCTTATATACAAAATTGGCCAATTACCTATATCCACATATAATAATATACATCCTCGCATATACCCATGCAAATTTTATATTTATAATATGCACCATTTTCATGCACGCCATTTATGTAAGAACAAGTAAACATCATATACATAAAATAGAAGCGAGAAAAAGAAATTCGGGGCCTTACAGTATCAAAACACACTGTTCATTGTTCAGATAAAAATATAAAAAGTTATTCCAACTCAAGCAATTCAATTCTAAAATGATACGAGATTTTACTTGAACAGTCTTCATTTCTTTTTCAAAGAAGTTACCTGTGTAGTCCAACTTTTCTTGTCTTGCATAGCCATTAACTTGATTCTGGATGGAAAGATATGGCTACAAGGCTCATTTGCTTGCTGGTCAAGCTACCTTTGAAACCCACACTTGCTTGGGTCCTGCAATGAAATCAATGTTAGAATGCAACAATGATTTCTGAATCCAAAGGAATTGTACTTTTGATATAGATGCATTTCTTTCATTAACAGGACTATGAGCAGCATTAGTTCTAGATTTTCTATTTGTCTTTCTCAATGCATCTATGTTTTCATGAGATTTTATAATTTTTAGATTTTTGGCGTGGAAAGCAGAGGACTTATTTTATGCAGCAGTTCTATTCTTATGTACATGGAATTTTTGAGTATTTTCAGCATTAACATGATTTTTATTCCTATGTACATGAGCATGTGTATGAGCATGAGGCTTGGAAGCATGCACAAAAAGATCATCTCTGTACCAACAGTTCCTAGAGATATGACCAAATTTATGACATGTAAAACATTGACCTGGTTTGACATGTTTATAGAAACTTTGATTTTTATTCCAGCAATGCTTGGTGAGATGGCCAGATTTGTTGCAATTGAAACAAGTTTGAGAATTCCTTACCTGGTACTTACATTGGCATGAGTACATATGTTGGAACCCCCTTTTCCTTTGAGGAGCCTTTACCTTTTGGTAGCTTCTAACTTGATGTGGACTTGAAGCTTGCCTTGGAGCACTTAGAGTTGATGAGGAAGGTTGGGAACCTTTGTAGAAACTTGTTTATTTTTCAATTTTCTGTTTCTGGTTTTTAGCAAACACATGTTTCTTTTTATTTGTTGTGTTTTTCTTCATTTTCTCTTTTTGTTTCTAAGCATTTTTCTAAATAGAAAATTTCATTGGTTTTTCATTTGATGAAATGAAGTTCTTGTTAGCAACAATTTTCATCATTTCAGAAACTTTTACTTTCTGTAAAACAGTAAAGAGCTCATTTTTTTTCTTTTCCTTTTTACCTCTTAATGCAACAATTTCTTTTTCTGAAATTTGAAGTTTGTTTAGCATTACATTAAAACCATTTTTCATCTTCTTCTTTTCATTTTCAAATTGAGCAAATTGTTTTTCCAAATCAGCACTTTTATTACTTAAATTGCTACAGTCATTGTCCAAAGATTTGTCATGCAACATGCATTCAATATTCTTTTTCAAATGATGATTTTCTTCAACCAATTGTTTACGATTTTTATTTACTAGATGATCATGAGCCATATTAACTATTTGTTTCTTTAATTGTTCAATTTTAGATTTACATTTCTTTTGAAATGGTTTGTGAACTTACCAACATGGTTTCATTTGACTGAATTTCAAGTTTCTGAAGCTTATTTTCAGATTTCATTTTCTTTATTCTTTTACACAAATTTTCACAAAGATTTTTCAATTCATCATAAGATAATTCTTCATCATCATTGTCTGAACATGAATTCAAAAGATAATTGGAATTTACCGAATCATTGGAGCTCTCTCTGGCCATCAAGCATATTTTGCTTTCAACCTCATCATCTTCTGAATTTTATTCTTCTTCACTCCAAGTTCCTATCAATGCTTTGGGCTTTTTTTTCTTCCACTTCGGTTGAATCATCTTCTGAGAATCAAGGCATTCTTGTTTGACATGCCTTGGTTTCCTACAATTGTAACAAACAACTCTGTTAGAACTTTTGTTAGCAAATTTTTTATATTTGGAAGAGTTGTCTACCTGAGGTCTTCTTTTAAGAAATCCTTTACCTTCTTTTCTTGAAAACTTTCTGAATTTTCTTTCGAGCATGGCAGATTCACTTGAGTCATTTCCTGAGCTTGAAAATTCTTCTTCCTCAGTTCATTCTCTCACACTAGGACTTGCTTTAAGTGCTAGTGACTTCTTTTTCTTAACATCATCATCTGTCCTTTTCAAACCCAATTCATATGTCATTAAAGAACCAATCAATTGGTCAACAGTAGTAGTAGACAGATTTCTGGACTCTTCAACTACAGTAGCCTTTGTATGCCAAATGGGATTCAAAGATCTAAGAATTTTTCTGACAAGTTCATATTCAGTATATGTTTTTCCTAAACTCTTCAAGTCATTTGTCAACAGAGTCAACCTACCGTACATCTTTGAGATAGTTTCATCATTTTCCATTTTAAAGGCTTCATACTAAAAAATTAACATGTTGGCTTTGGTTTCTTTTACCACAGAAGTACCTTCGTAGATTACCATTAGACGATCCCAGACTTCTTTGGCAGTGGCATATGAGGAAACTCTTGAAAACTCCATTGGGTGAAGGGAGCAGTGCATGATGTTCATTGCACTCCAGTTACCATTTGACTTTTTTATTTACTCTGTTGTCCATCTTTCTTCATCCTCTGAAAGCTCATATGGTCCACTACTAACCACCTTCCAGATTTGATGATTCTGGGCTCTTAAGGAGACCTGCATACGAGTTTTATAATAAGTATAATTTCATCCATCAAAATAAGGAGGTCTATACATAGAGTGCCCTTCTGGCATATATCCCATTAGATCCATTTTACCTTTACTCTTCGGGCTATTAGACCACAAGAGTGGAGATCCTAGGCTCTGATACCAATTGTTGGATCGAGATGTAGTAACATGGCAAATATAGAAGGAGGGGTTGAATAGATTTGCAGTGGAAACTTTATACAATTAAAAATATGACGGATTAAAAATCTATATTCAAATAGGTACCCACTGATTTGATTAACTCATAGGAATCTAAAGCACATTAGATCATCTATCTATAAGTGTGTGAGTGCTTAGAAGGTGATCAAAATCCTATGCAAGCATTCTAGTGGAAAATCAATACATCAAACGACTGCACAGGATATTTTTAAGGTCGTTCGGCTCCGAGACGGAGACCTACGTCCACCCCTCACTCAAACCAAGTGATGCTTCACTAAACCACTGATTCACAGCTTCAAACACCTGCTGACTCACAGCTTGAACACTGCCTCACAGCTTGCCAACTGCTGATTACATAGCTTATCTGTTGATTCACAGCTTCAAGGTTTGATAAACCTTCTCAATCCACACACACACAGTATGGGATCAACACTCCCATCACCAGTAGGAGCACTCAATAAGTTCAGAGTAAAGTTTAAAAGTGAAAAACAAATTCACATGAAGATCAGAGTTAAGAGAGACAAATCTTCAAACACCAGTCCTTCGACTTTGCCCAGTTTCCGCTGGACTGATGAATCTGAACTCTAAATCTTCAGATCTTGAGGGTTGAAGTTCTGCTTCAGATCATATTGCACAAATGCATCATCTGGTTGTGCTTCTCAACCAATGTGATCTGAACTCCTTCAAATCAGCCTCAATTCGCTATACTCTATTTCGGATCTGATTTACAGGGAATTCAGATCTAAGTTGTTGCTCTTGAGTTCATCCACAGATGCTGAGCTTCGTGCTTCTGCTCTTGCACAAACTTCCACTTCCACCTTCCTTCAGATCTGCTTGATCTTCTCTGCTCTACTGCTTCTCTTTTGCATGATCCACGATGCTCTGTTTTCATATCTGCTGCCTGCATGTTTCCTTCTTCTTTCTCTGCTGCTTTTCTTCTTGATCTGCCCCTCTTTCAGCACTACAGAGCTTTCTCTCACTGCTTGGCCTTGATCCCTACGTCCTCTTGGATGGAATCGATGGATGGCTGGAGGGGATGGCTTCTTCAAATTAGATGGTGGCTTATATTGCCACTGTGCAGTCCCAAGAACGTGAGAAAGGTGTGCACAAAAACCTAGAGTGCACCCAAGGCTGCCACGTGTCCAAAAAGGCCTTTAACTCATTGCCACTTGGATGAAAGGGCAATTTTGTAATTATGGAATCTCCCATTAAGATCTCATAAAGAGATCACAGCCGCTGGATTTTATGCTCTGCACAATTCTGGGTTTACAGAAAAAGAGAGTCGACCTACATTTCCATAGTGTCGACACTACTGATCAAAAATTCAAATTTTCCTTTACTGGCAGAACTCTAGTGTCAACCTAACAGATCACTAGTGTGGACCTGATCACTAGGTAGAGTCACCCTGATCAACAGATAGTGTCGACCTCCTGTGAATTTCTCCAAAACTGGTTTACTAGATGGAAACTAGTGTCGACCTTACTCTCAGCTAGAGTCGACCTGACAGAGCTAGTGTCGACCTATCTTTCAACTAGTGTCGACACTATTTTCACAAAACTTTGTAAACCTGTAAATATAAAGAGTGGACCATCAAAACATGTCATTATTAGTAAAATATGAAATATTAAGCGTAAAGAACATGTTGTTTTGTTATCATTGTAATATGTGCAATATGTCATCATTAAGACCAAAGTATGAGTGTATATACATTATCCAGAACAAAATGTTTTAGTCATCATTAAAATCAAAGTATGAGTGTGTAAACATCATCAATATATTATCATCAAAAACACACAACTCAACAATCTCCCCCTTTTTGATGATGATAAAACATGACAACATTTGACAACATATTTAAAATCATGAGCATGTGTTTAGTATCATGTTATAAATTTGAATATAAGGCATGTGTTACTAAGAATTGCAAGCATGTGTTAGTATTAATGCTCTCATGTTAGTAATACCATGTCATGATTAACAATGTTTAGAACTTTTATTTACATGTGTTAGTATACTTGTTAATAGATTTCATGTTTTAATATCCATGTTGTAGTACGAGCATGTGTTAGTTTAATTGTAAATTGAAAATAGTTAATGATCATGTGATAGCTAGTAAAGTGTTAAATTGTTAGAAAGCATTTGTGGTAAGTACATGGTTTAAGGGCTTCTATTTTCTCTTGGCTTATCCTTCACAGAGTGGTTCCTGTGGATGATCGTATTGCTGAGTGTGGAATTCCTTTCCCTTCCTGTTGTTGCTGTTGCCGGTCTCCTCAAGTTGAAGACTTGAATCATTTGTTTGTGCACATCGATCTAGCCAAGAATCTGTGATTATGGATTTCTCCTCTTCTTCAGGCTGGCTTGGGTATTAATATGAATCTCTCAATTCACCTTTGGGAGATTATCAGTGCCTATAGCATTAACAATCCTCATGGTTTCATCTCTATTTATTCTTCCATGCCCATTATCTGCGAAATTTGGAAAATCAGATGTAAAATGAAGTATTACCGGGTTGCATGTCCTACCAATTATTTGCGCCATAATATTCAGACTCTCGTTAATATTGCCCTTAATAAAATCATCTTCAAGGATTCTGCCACATCTCAACAAATGGAAGCGATTATGGAGTTCGATTTTTCTCTTCAGCCTGCTGTCAAGACTTGTAAAATGGGCAGATGGATTCCGCCTTTACAAGGTCTCTTGCTTAATGTGGATGGCGCCTCTAAAGGAAACCTGGGTCCTTGTGGGGGCGGGGGCATTGTTCGTAATGCTTTTGGTACTGTCATGTTGGCTTCCTCTCACTTCTATGGTTCTAGAACCAGCCTTCTTGCTGAAGCTCGAGCTATGTGTGATGGCATTCAACTAGCTTTGGAGCAAGGATTTTACGTAGCTAAGATTTCCACTAATTCTATGGTGTTAGTGAACTCCCTTCGGACTGGGGTTGCTCCCTCTTGGGAGTGCTGCGGGTGGTGGCAGACTGTGCTTGAATTTGTGCAGTAGTATCAAGTTAGAATCACTCATGTATATAGGGAAGCCAATCAGGTAGTGGATGCCTTGGCTAATATTGCATGCAATGTTTGCTGTAATGGGATTTTTACCTCTTCCTCCCAACTCCCGAAGTCTTGTTTTCCTACTCTTATTGGGGATCGATTGGGTCTTGGGAGTTATAGAGTTGGTTAACTCTTTTTGGTCTCTAGGGTATGCCTCGCAGCTTTTGTATCTATCTTTTTCTTATATATAAAATTTGTTGCAGCATGTTAATCGCCTGGAGGAGTGATACCATTTAACCCTGCTGGGGTGGGATGCACTCGACCGGTCGCTGACTCTGCTGGTCAAATTTTGCCAAAAAAAAAAAACTTTTAAGTTGCTTGCTAAGTTTATTTTGTAGACTCACCCTTGCTAAACATTTCAGGAGATTTAGAAGCCGAGGAGTTAGCAAGATCCGGCGAGGAGTGTGAAGAGTAGATTGAAGATTTGAGTTATTTCTTAGTATGTGATGTAATTGTAATTTGAACTTTGGTCATTTATACTTGGAAACTGGCTATATGTTTAGTGGATGTATGTTATGTTATTTTTTTTCTTGGACTATATAGACCGTGATATGTGGTTTATAAAGTTGATGGAATACGAGTTATTTAATTTTCGCTGCAATATTCCTTTCTATTTGTGTATATCTTAGTCCATGTGACTATCATTGGTGTTTTCTCCCCTATAGCGACTTGCTCTCATCCAATGTGGGTTGGTACAACCGTACCGGTTGGAAGTGGGTCGTTACATCTATGATCATGAGTTGATGTGCACCTAAGAGATAGACTCTTCTGAGATTGGCTAGGAGAGCCTCACACTCGAACATGTTGTTTGTGGTAGGGAACTGAAGCTGATAGGCCAGAGGAATGGTGATCCCTTCTAGGGTGAGCAAGATTGCACCTATGCCCCATCCCCTAGAATTGAGAGCCCCATCAAAATAGAGCGACCAGAAGGGATTGTAAGAAACAAGCGATAGGTTTTCATTAGGGAAATCCTCTTGAAGCACGTCGTTGCAAGGAATAGGAAGGTGAGTGCGGTGCTCGGTGATGGCATACCCCTTTCTGGCTTTCTGGGCCAGAAAGGTGATGTCTAACTGGGAAAGGAAGCTCTGCCAGTGGGATAATTTGTTAGAGAGGACTAGCTTCTCGAGGAGGTATCTAATGGGTTACATCCTGGAGATAAAACTCACCTGATGAACTAGAAAGTAGTGCTTTAATTATTGCACTACCCATACAAGTATTGCACAAGTTTTCTCCATGGTGGTTAATTTGAGATCCACCGGGTTGAACAACCTAGAAAAACAGTACATTGCCCATTCTTTGCACATTTCATCATGTTGTGTAAGGATAGCTCCTAGGGAGTCTTCAGTCATTGACAGATATAGGATAAGGAGTCTTCTTGGGACAAGAGCCTACAACACCAGGGGTTTAATCAAATAGCTCAAGTTCATTGAAGGATTCTTGGCATTTAGCACTCCATACAAATTTTACCCTTGCTTTCAACAATTCACAAAATGGACAACACTACTGAGAATGTTGAGAAATAAATCTCCTTATGAAATGCAGTCGTCTGATCAATTCTCAAAGCTCAGATATGTTCTTATGAGGTGGCATCTCTCCTATTTCCTTGGCCTTGTTTGGGTTGATTTCTATCCCCCACTTTCTGACTATAAACTCTAGAAGCTTGTTGGATCGAATATTATGTAGAAGACGGATCCAGAGAGGGGGGGTGAATGGATCTGATACTGATTGCAGTGGAAACTTTTTGCAGTTTAAAGATTCACTCTAGATTTACTAGATCTGCTCAATTGAAATCTCACAGATTAGATGAATTCATATGAGTGTGGTGTGCGAGTTTAGATCAAGTATGTAGTTAGAAACTCCTATGCGATTAATATCACAATGACACAAGCAAACCACAGTGCACATGAGATTTTAGCTGGTTCAGATATCACATCTAGTGACTCCTACATCCACCTTTCATAGATCAAGGCACACACTACACAAAGATGGATACAACAGACACTCACAAGACCTAAGGCTCAGACGCACACATGTTGGAACAAGTTCAATAGAGATCAGATCCTCTAGCATGATCTGATCCAAAAAATCACACACATAGATATCTATACATAACACTTTTACATATCACACCACACACATGTAGATCAAATGTGAACAAAAAATTCAACAGAAATATGATATAGGAGAATGGATTAGATGTTCTTAGTTTGGAGCATTGGTGGGAGCTTGAATTTGAAGCCCTTGAGGAGATTCAAAAGATTTCTTCTTCAACTTGCAACACTTTGTTTCAGATCTGAATCTGTTAGTAGTCTTGAATCTGAATTGCTCCTCCTTAGCCTGCCTGCAAATGCTTTGCTGCTTCTACCTTCTTCTCTTCTGCTACTTCAGCTCTCCTGCTCTTGACAGGTGCCCTTTTTCTCCTCTTCTCTTGGTTTCTTCTTCTTTTTCTTTCTACTTTATTGGTCACCTCTCCTTTACCAGATGGGACAAGGACATATTTATAGCCCACATACCCAACCTCGTACCTTGGGTGTCGTGTACCCCAAGTGTCTTGAAGGTGAAGCGTGTCAGTCACATGACCAAATCACTTTTCTATACAAATATAAATTATAAGTGTACAGAACAGGGCAGTAATATACTTCAATCGAAATGGTGTTTATCCTATGAACCAATCGATATAGAATATGCAGTAGTTGATATGAGAATATAGGAAATCGAATCTTGAACAAATACTTATCAATCAATGCACATAAATCTTCCATCGTTATGACTTGGTCACCAATCGATATGATTTGGTCACCAATCAATACGATGCTTAAGGCAATAGATTTCTCAACAACTACTTGTTAGTCGATGTAAATCAGTCTTCAATTGATATGACTTGGTCACCAATCGATATGATTTAAAGCACACAGGTCGACACAACTTCTTCATGTGTCAACACATAGAAGTTCCAAGCATCTCATATATGCTAACGTGTGTCAACACATGAAAAGACTGAGTGGACACAACCTTTAAAAAAAATATTACAAATAACTCATGCCTTATTTCAAAAATCAAGTCATGTCGACACACTCATTTCACTTGTAGACCCTTTCATCATATTTGCTTCAAGAGACTTGGTATTAATGAGAACAAACCATCTGTCGATAGATCAAGATTTACCTATAGGCAATTTTCTGTTTCCATCAAAGCAGGATCACTAGAAAATAATCATGTGTCGAAACCATGATAGAAGTGTGTCGACATAACTATGTGAACATTACATTCAAGTGTTTACTAGATGCAGCAGATGTGTCGACACCTTGAAGCACATGTGTCGACACACCCATGCAGTAACTTGACATTTGGTCATCATTCAACTAATTTATCAGTATGTCTAGATACTACATGAAGAGATATGATTAGTTAAAGGATTTTCACATTAAGGCACTTATGTTCAACATTAAAACAATTATGGCAACTATGTTTAGTGAAGATCAAGATTAACAAATATTATGTCATCATCAAAACAATGATTATGGTTATTCACACAACCATAACTCAACATTCCCCCCCTTTTTTGATGACGACAAAACATTCTTAAGATATTCTCATTGTTTTTAATTTTTCCATAAAAACTCCCCCCCCCTTTTTTTGACAACATCAAAAAGATTAGAGCATGAATTTTCATGATGAAGTTTAGAACATAAAAGCATGAATGTTTTATTTCAAGCAATTATACAAAGAAGTCATTACTGAACGTTCAACATCCTATTCTATTCAAGTTTGGCAACGCGCAAATATGGATGCAAAAGACTCAAGGACTCCTGAAAATAACATTCACAACTCTCCCCCGAAGTCTAACAACTCTCCTCCTAGAGATAAAAACAATGCATTGCTAAAGTTCTCACCTTTTTCAAGCTATCAAGGACAAGCTATTAAGGAGGAACTGGTGGTTGTGAAGAACTTGCAGACAACCTTCTTTCTGTTGAACCACTCTTATATTTTACCCTTATATTTTGGTGATAACAAATTTTATGACTAATTAAATATTACTAAATATATTTAATATCATGCTTTCTAAGAAATATAAATTTATTATACTATCGTTGTGCGCTGTGCACTAAAATGCTAAATCAATGTTTATTCAATATACATCGATTTCTGTTCAAAGTGCCACATCGATTTCACTAACAACGATTTGATAAGTTACACATTGATTTGATCGTGTAACGATTTGTTAAGTGAAACAACGATTTGGTCCCTGTAACGATTCGGTAAGTGAAACAACGATTTGATCACTATAACGATTCGTTACAACTTAAACATCGATTTGCTTCAAGCAACGATTTGATAAGTGAGAAGAACAAATTGCTCTCACAACGATTTGGTTTTCATAACAATTTCATAGGTGAGAAACAACAATTTGATTCTCACATCGATTCGATAAGTGCCATAACGATTTGATCGCCACATCGATTTCTCTCTTGCATCAATTTCATAAGTGAGAACATCGATTTGACGATTTGGTTTTCATAATGATTTCATAAGTGAGAAACAACGATTTGACTCTCACATCGATTCGATAAGTGCCATAACGATTTGATCGCCACATCGATTTCTCTCTTACATCGATTTCATAAGTGAGAACATCGATTTAACCAAAACATCGATTTGATAAGTTTTATAACGATTTGAACACCATAACGATTTGATAAGTTCCATAACAATTTGGTTGCCACATCGACTCAACAAGTGTAACATCGATTTTGTCCAAACATCGACATCATGTAAACATTGATTTTCTCTATACTCAGATCTTTCAAATATGTTTGGCGCCTAATGAAAAGTCAAAAATGACCCTGACAGAAGATTTTCTTTTATCTCTCTAGATCTCTTCTCTCCTATCAGACAAGAAGGTGGTCACTTACTACTTCTGGGAGAAAATAAGAAGTATAGAGGTATGTGAGCTTTTTGACAGAAACACTATTTTAGCTAAACATTTTCTTCTATGCTTACAGACCTCGTAGACCACCAAGTGGCTGACAATCTGAAGAAGAAAAAGAATAGAAAGATCAACAACGACTAGAAGAGCTCCAACGGATCTATTCAAAAGCCTCTCATATAAAAATGAAACAAGGCTGAAGAAATGAACAATGTTTTGTTGAAGATCTTTAAAGCAGTGTACAACCAATGAGGAACCTCAACGCCACATACACTCAAAGGAAAAGAGAGAAAGAGCCTGAGCCAAAAAGAACTGTTCAAGCAACTGAAGCACTCAAGCATTCAAGCACCTTCTCCTCTCTTCACTCTCTCTGTGTGCATCTTGTAATCTGGGGGAGAGAGTCTTTTCGCTGAGAGTTCTTTTAGTAGGCTTTCATCTGTCCCAACTCTAAGCCGTGTTCTTTCTTTTCTAAGAAAGATCTTTGTTAAGTTGTAGGACTGTATACAGTGTAGAACCTAGCTTGGGGTTTGTGTCTAGCAGAACCGCACTGGGGTTTGTACCAGGAGGTTGGCTTCTTGACCTGTAAAATAAGTGGGCTGCCCTCTTGCCTGGGAAAGAGAAGAAGACCAGCTCGGGTGCTGGGTGTTGTATTGTTCGTAAGAGGGACTGTACCATTGGTTAGTGAAATCCCAAGAGTTTGCTTGGGGACTAGACGTAGGACTTCCTTATGGGAAGGGCTGAACCAGGATAATTTCTTGTGTCTCTTTGTGTGATTATTTATTTGCTTCCGCATTGCTAGTCTCTATCACACTTAACTAACCAACTTCCAAGTGATAATTCTTTGTGTTTACGTTTCTATTTAAGTTTTCAGAAAAACTTATTCACCCCCCCCCTCTAGGTTAGCTTGCTGCCATACCAAAAGTCTAACAAGTGGTATCAGAGCGAGGTTCTCTGATCATTCAAGAAGATCCAACGATCTTAGAGAAGATCCATGGCAGCTGAAGGATATGCTGAAGAACAATCAGTCACCAGACCTCCATTCTTTGATGGAGAGGACTACCAATATTGGAAGATGCAAATGGAATGCTTCATTCGAGGCATAGACTTTGATCTGTGGCCGGTAATAGAGGTAGGTGATTATGTTGTTACTCCTGCTGCTGGTACTACTGCCATTACATCAGCTGATAAGAATAAATTATCTCTAAACTTTAAAGCTAAGAACTATTTATGTTGTGCTTTATCCAAAAAGGAATTTAGTAGAGTTTCTACATGTAAATCTGCAAAAGAAATGTGGGATAAATTGCAGATAGCATATGAAGGAACATATAAAGTGAAACAAACTAGGATAGATATTCTTGTTTCACAATATGAACAATTTAAAATGCTTCCAAACGAAAACATTACCACTATGTATAATAGATTTTCAAGCATAGTAGTAGGTTTAAATTCTCTTGGCAAAACTCTTTCTAATGAGGAAACCGTTTGAAAGAAACTTAGGACTTTAACTCTATCTTGGACACCTAAAGTAACTGCTATTTTAAAGAAGAAGAAAAATGGATCAAAAAGGATTCAAAAGAAAGAGAAAAAGGAGAAAGAACCAGTCTGCTATGAATGCAGAAAACCTGGACATCTGAGACTAGATTGTCCAATAAGACTGGTCAAACTGAAAAATCGAAGAAGTAGCACAAGAAATTCAAAAGAAAAGCCATGGCGGCTGCTTGGGAAAATGAAGAAACCACAAGCTCGGAATCATCAAGCTCAGAATCGAAGAAAGAGCACGAAAGTCTAGCTCTCATGGTAGGACTAGATGAGGTAAATTCTGACCCATTTTTTAATTCATGCACTGATTCAGGGTCAGAGTCTGAAAGCTTAGAAGAAGTTTTTAATGAACTTTATGAAAAACATTAAGGTGTTGTGAAAGAATTAAAAAATCTGAAAAACAACATCACTTGCTTACATAACACCAATTCTGATCTTAAATCCGAATTGGAGCAACTAGAAAAACAATTAAAGGACAGTAAATATAATAATTATCTTTTAAATGAAGATTTGAAAAGCAAGAATAATGAGAAGTTAGATTTAGAAGAAAAATTAAAAACTCTAACTAAAGAAAATTTGTATTTAAAAGAATCAGTTAGAAAATTAACTAAAGAAAAAACATCTTTAGCCCTAAGCTTAAAATGATCAAAATCTGGAAATAACAAACAAGGGCTTGGTTACATACCTCCGGAAAAAGGAAAATAAGTCATAATTACTGAAAAATATCAATTACCAAAATTTGTAAAAGAAACCAAGTTGCCTCAGAAAAAGGCTACTGTAAAAGAAAATGTCTCCAAAATTTGTGTTCCAAATAGACATTACAAAGAAAATAAGAACTGTAAATCAAATTATATTCATTGTCGTTCTCATTTCAATAACTTAGGACACACAGTAAATACCTGCACAACAAGGCACTTAGTTTGGATTCCGAAAGGATATTTTTATGCATTTAACCATCAAGGACCCAAAAAGATTTGGGTACCTACTTCTGAATAAGTTGTTTGCAGGATAGCCTTGGAGCATCTAGGATGCTCAAGGCATGGGTGACTGCTAACTCTTCATCCAACTCTTATCTGAAGAGGGAGTAGTCACAAATATTGAATTTTATATTACTACTAACAATGTTTGCAAGCTTTTCCTAAGATCTATGCAGATAAAAATCATGAAGACTTGACAAACAACCAATCAACAAGATGACTCAAGAGATCAACAGGTCAACACACCAAGAAACACCTGTCCACAAACAAGTGAAGAATCCTCAAGAGGACCCTCTCTGTCAGGGGGAGAAAACATTCAGGGGAAGCACAAACTAAGGGGGAGTTATTCTTGAATGACAATCATTGTTGAACCCCTCAATGGTAAGAAATTTTCACAAAAAGGAGAAAATGGATGGTAAGATCATTCCTTTTTGGTTAGTAATAAAAAGGGGGAGAGTATGCATTATTTATGAATTTTCTATATTTTTATGCATTAAGTATTTTTATCAAAAAATTCTCATAAATTTTGTCAACACCAAAAAGGGGGAGATTGTTGAACCACTCTTATATTTTACCCTTATATTTTGGTGATAAAAAAATTTATGACTAATTAAATATTACTAAATATATTTAATATCATGCTTTCTAAAAAATATAAATTTATTATACTATCGCTGTGTGCTGTACACTAAAATGCTAAATCGATGTTTATTCAATATACATCGATTTATGTTAAAAGTGCCACATCGATTTCACTAACAACGATTTGATAAGTTACACATTGATTTGATCGTGTAACGATTCGTTAAGTGAGACAACGATTTGGTCTTTCTAACGATTTAGTAAGTGAAACAACGATTTGGTCGCTATAATGATTCGTTACAACTTAAACATCGATTTGCTTCAAGTAACGATTTGATAAGTGAGAAGAATGATTTGCGCTCACTACGATTTGGTTTTCATAACAATTTCATAAGTGAGAAACAACGATTTGATTCTCACATCGATTTGATAAGTACCATAACGATTTGATCGCCACATCGATTTCTCTCTTACATCGATTTCATAAGTGAGAACATCGATTTGACAATTTGGTTTTCATAACGATTTCATAAGTGAGAAACAACGATTTGACTCTCACATTGATTCGATAAGTGCCATAACGATTTGATCGTCAGATTGATTTCTCTCTTACATCGATTTCATAAGGCAGAACATTGATTTAACCAAAACATAGATTTGATAAGTTTCATAACGATTTGAACGCCATAACGATTTGATAAGTTCCATAACAATTTGGTTGCCACATCGACTCGATGAGTGTAACATTGATTTTGTCCAAACATCGACTTCATGTAAACATCAATTTTCTCTATACTCAGATCTTTCAAATATGTTTGGCACCTAATGAAAAGTCAAAAATGTCTCTGACTGAAGATTTTCTTTTATCTCTCTAGATCGCTTCTCTTCTGTCAGACAAAAAGGTGGTCACTTACTACTTTTGGGAGAAAACAGGAATCACATAGGTATGTGCGCTTTTTGACAGAAACAATGTTTTAGCTAAACAATTCCTTCTATGCTTACAGACCTCGTAGACCACCAAGTGGCTGACAGTCTGAAGAAGAAAAAGAATAGAAAGATCAGCAACGACTAGAAGAGCTCCAACGGATCTATTCAAAAGCCTCTCATATAAAAATAAAGCAAGGCTGACGAAAAGAATAGTTCTTTCCTGAAGATCTTTGAAGGATTGTAAAACTAGTGAGGAACCTCAACGCAACATACAATCAAAGGGAAGGAGAGAAAGAGCCTGAGCCAAAACGAAGTGTTCAAGCAACTGAAGCACTCAAGCATTCAAGCTCCTTCTCCTCTCTTCACTCTCTCTATGTGCATCTTGTAATCTAGGGGAAAGAGTATTTTCGCTGAGAGTTCTTTTAGTGGGTTTTCATCTGTCCCAACTCTCAGCCGTGTTCTTTCTTTTCTAAGAAAGATCTTTGTCCAACTGTAGGACTGTATACAGTGTAGAACCTAGTTAGGGGTTTGTGTCTAGCAGAACCGCACTGGGGTTTGTACCAGGAGGTTGGCTTCTTGACCTGTATAAGAAGTGGGCTGCCTTCTTGCCCGGGAAAGAGAAGAAGACTAGCTGGGGTGCTGGATGTTGTATTTTCCGTAAGGGGGACTATACCCTTTGTTAGTGAAATCCCAAGAGTTTGCTTGGGGACTAGATGTAGGACTTCCTTGTGGGAAGGGCCGAACCAGGATAATTCCTTGTGTCTCTTTGTGTGATTGTTTATTTGCTTCCGCACTGCTACTCTCTATCACACTTAACTAACCAACTTCCAAGTGATAATTCTTTGTGTTTAATTTTCTATTTCAGTTTTTAGAAAAACTTATTCACCCCCCCCCCCACTAGGGTAGCTTCCTGCCGTACCAAAAGGGCCAACACTTTCAATCTGAACCAACTTCTATTCCAAATCTTCATACTTATCCCTTAGATAAAACTGAACTGCATTGAGTCTTGTATTGAGTGTCTCTTGCATTTTTCTCAAGTTTTTATTGATGTGTACTGACATTTGATCTAACCCATGTGGCATGGGAGGTACTGAGCTGGAAGTTTAGGCTTGAGTGCTTTCTGCAGTGCTAGTTTCTCCCTGCATTTTCCACACTTGATTAAAATCTTTATTGAGCTGGCCAATTTGTTGAGTAAGGATCACATTATGCTCTCTCAACTTGTCTAAGTCCTATACAATATGTGCATAAGACAGTCTCAACTTGGATATCTATGTGACAGCTTCTCTTCCATGCATGTTCCCTTCTTGAGTTTAATAATCTACTCTTGTCAATAGATTGTGAAGTCGTGATTGTAGGAATGACGTTTCAACTAAAACATCTCCAAGTGTACCAACCAATGTATTGAATCTTTTTGAGGTATGATCTGCATGTTCTTGTTGCTTCAAGAAATTACTATCCACTGTATTTTCCAATCTTTGTATTCGTAGCTCAAAATTATTGGACATCTCCCTTATATTGGAATTTCGATTGCCAAATTTAAATTGAAGGAATTTTTACAATTGAGGAGGTACAGTGGATCCACCTTCAGATGTGGAAGCTGCTTCTTCATGGTGTGCATTGGGTTTGTACACTGCCAATTCTTGACTCAACACATTATCAATTGGACTCTGAGGATGTGGAGCTTGAAAATGAGGTGGAGACTAATATGGATGCTCATGAGATTGTGGAGGTTTTTCTTTCTCTACTAGTAGCTGATCCACTAAAGGTTGAGCAACTGTCTGACTTCTTGTTACTTGTTCTCCTTGTATATGAAATTTCATGTACTTTACCACATTGTCGAGGCAATAGATGTTGTATTGAGGAATTATCTAAACTTTTTCTTGGGTAAATGAAATCTCTACCTCCTCAAAAATTATACTCAAGTGTGCTGCATATGGAAGCGATCTCTAGAGTTCTTTTCTTGTGGTCTCAGACAAAATTTGACGCATTATTTCAGAGAGATTGATTTTGATTTTCTTCAACATCCAATACATTAAGACCCTCTATGTCTTAGTGACTCTATTCCTTCCACCACCTTGAGTTGTTAAAACTATAGTGAAAATGTGATGTAATAGTCTATGAAGGGTGGGAACTGATTTGCATTCAAACTACTCACATGAGTCTGTCTTGGATTTTCCTTGTCACTTGAAAGTCTAGTGATTAAGGCATAAGGATCATGGTGATCATACTTATATGTGAAATAACCCTCTCCTCCAGTAGAAAGATCAAAACATTGGTTGATTCGTTCATTGGTCAATTCAATCCGAACTCTTTTTACCCTTGTCCTCAAACCTTCTTCTGTGTCAACAAGGTTCTTATAGAACCCTTGAACCAAGTTGGGGTAAAAGTTTCTGTGTGTACTAATGAATCCCATGCATCCTTGAAATTCAAACAAAGGTAGACGTTCTGAAAAAGCTATGCTCAAACTTATATCATCAATATTCACTGACCTAGGTTTCACAATTTGTCTGATTTCTCTTGAAACTACTTCTTGTGTGCCTTCAGATGATTTTGATGCTGACTTATCTAATGAGCTTGAAGACTATGTGTCTGCATTAAGACTTTAAGTCTCAACATAAGTGGCCTCTTCTTAGGAGCTGGTCTCCTCAAGAACAACACGACGAGGCTGTTTTAGTTACTATACTTCCTTTCCTTTCGTTTGTTGCAGAGGAATCATCCTCGCACGCCTGGTAGGCATAGCAGATGAAGTACTAGGTGTTTTCCTCTTCAGTGGGGTTGTATTGGCGGAATCATGTTTGATTTTTAACGACATTCCTTGGGTTGATCATCGATTTGAAATGTCCCAGCATCAGACTTGGCCTTACTCCTCGTTGAACGGTCTGCTTAGGAGCCATGGAGACAGGAATAGAATGAATGAAGGTGGTATCGACATTGAAGACTAGAGAGAATCTCATTGCCAGAGGTGTAATACATAATTCCGGAGGGAAAGGAAAAAGAATCTCCAAAGAGTTGGTGAAAGAGGCGACGACCTAGGTTTGGGGTTAAATAGAAAGAGAGCGTCGACCGCATTCTGAAAGGTAAGTTGAACCGGTGGTTCAACCTATTCCAAAAAACCGAGCCAGTGAAAAGTGTGTCGACACAAGATGATTGTGTGTCGACCGGATAATAGCATGAAGTCAGGTTTAAACATGAGAAGTAGAGAGAGAATTTTCAATATGATGAATATGACTTTTTTACACATTTTTCTATAATTTTTAATATGTTAAAGAGTTCACCTGCAACTCTATTTTATTTGCCCCATTTTTAAATTAATGGTTTGATGGTTATATACTTAAGGTTGACCATTAAAATATTTGAATGACCATGAGGCAAAGTTAATAGAGTTAAAACATCCTTTAAAATTCTTTAGCATTTTCCTTAATTCTTACTCATCGACTTCATGTAAAAATCTATAGGAAAGACTTTAACCAGTATGGAAAGTAAACATATTAGAGGTTCTTAGTGGGGTAAAGAATTAGCCATTTTTACTTGTTAAATTTCATTTACCCAACATATCATAATGAACATTCAGGTGTAGCTTGACTTTTTCTCAAAGGGCACATGTTTTTCATACACTAGAGTCCATGGTTACTTATGATGGCTAACCATTCTACTTCAAGGGTTTGATGTAAACTTTTGGATGTGAGGTTATATATTTATCAAATGCAAATAATCCGAGTTACTCAGTTTATCATAGAAATTAAGCATATTTTGAATTAACCCTTTTTTGTTGACAAACGATAGCAAGGCACTTCATGACATACTTGATTAATCACATTAGTTGTGAGGGCAGCAGCTTTTTAGTGACCATGCCATTGCTCTGCCAATATAATTTTCAGTTCATGGTTTATACTCATACCCTACTTCAAGACACTTAAGATGTTTAAGAACAATACTTAGTTTGAAGTCCTTTTCAACTAGAGAAATCATATTACTCTTGAATTTTAGATCATAGGAAAATGTGGATTTTCATAATGTTTTGAAGCTATTAAATATCCACTCTTTGGTTGTTTTAAGTAGTTTTAATGATCAAACATTAAAGATTATAAAAACCAAACCAAAAAATTATCTTGGGATAAATCAAGAATAGAAGATAAATTCTTGAACTCCCTCTGAATAATTGATCTTTGTCAAAATTCAACACATTAAAGAATTCTTCTCTGAATGAATGAATGTTCAAGATGAGTTCATCATATAAAGATCATGAATTCAATTTATTTTTTTTTGGTAAAAGTGGAGCAGTGTCAGCGCCGGTCGAATGCATACCACCCCAGCGAGATGGCATATAATCACCCCCCCCCCCAGGCGACACCTTCTATACAATATTTTATATAATAATGATGATTGTGTTACAAGAACTACGGGGCATACCCCTGAGAAGAATAATATATCAAGAAAATCTCAAATTTGTAAGACCCAATCGGTCCCCAATGAGAGCAGGGAAACAAGTTCGGGGGAGCTGGGTTGTTGATGTAAACACCCCATTACAACGACTAGTGCAAGCAAAAGAGGCCATGGCATCGGCGACCTGATTTGCCTCTCTAAAGACATGATTCACCAGAACACCAAACTGCTGCACAAAATAAAAAACAACTCTCCACCATCTATAGCACATCCAAGAAGGAGGAATCCCCGTGTGAAGGGAGGTAACCAGGATCATCGAATCCGAATTTATCTGATTTAAAAGAATGCCAAATTCCTTTGCCAGACACACACCATCCGCCAATGCTCGGACTTCAGCAAGAAGACTATTGTCATCTCCATAAAAATGGGAAAAAGCAAGAACGATATTGCCAGTGGAATTTCTAACAACTCCCGCTCCCCCACAGGGACACGGGTTCCCTTTCGAAGCACCATCAACATTAAGAAGTTAGCCATGTAATGGTGGGATCCAAGAGACCATTTTGCACTGTTTAACAAAAGATTTAACCACAAAACCGAAGTCATGAATAGCTGCCATTTGCTCAGAAGTAGCTGCTTCTTTGAAGACCATTTTGTCAATGGTAATATTAACCATTGCATGGATATTATGTCTGAGGGTGATAGGAGAATACCCAGGCTGGTCAATTTCATTTTACATCTGATCTTCCAAATTTCCCAGATAAGAATAATGGAGCAATAAATGGAAATAAAACCATGAGGATTATTGATATCACTTGACTTGATAATATCCCACATCTGCATTGAAATATTCGTATGAATACCTGTACCATTCTGAAGAAAAGGGGCGACCCAAGACCACAAGTTCTTCGCAAGATCACTATGTACAAATAAGTGATTAAGATCCTCAGTCTGAGGGGACCTACAACAACAGCATCTGGAAGGAAGAGGAATACCACATTCTGCAATTCGACGATCCACAAGAACCGCTCTATGGAGGAGTAACCAAGCGAACATGGAAGCTCGCCTACTAAACCGCTGGTGCCATATGCGAAAAAGTGGCGTCCTTTTAATACTATGTGGGCGGACCATGTAAGACCCCGGATTTTTACTCTCTTTATATATCTGTATGTATATGAATGGTGTGTTGGGTGTTCGGTTGTTGTGTGCTTAGCATGCGTAGTTCATTGTGCCTACTATAAGTTTTATCCTCCTTTTGAACACGAGCATGTGTGAATATCTATATATGTATACATAGGTGTATATGATGATTAATGTGGAAGCGAACAATTAGCTAATTAGAGGTGTATTATGAATACCAAGAATCTCTGACTTAGGATACTTGAATAATACTATGAGTGTGCTATCTAAATATTGAAGAGTATCCTATACTACCTATTTCATGAAATTTTGTATGAGAATATAGGAAGTAGATATGTATATGTACGTTATCTTATGCGTGTGACGATTGTATACCTAATTCTACATGCATAACACCTTGGTGTATTTGTGTATGCATGTGTATGATTAGTTGTAAGCGTTGCTCATTTGCATGGTTTAGCTAATGTGAATATTGTACTACGTACATTGCATATGCATAAAGAGTTCGAGCATGGTAGGTGTGTTTAGTAGTTTACATTGGGATTCTATACTCCTCATGGATAACATGCATGTATCTTTATGATGATTAGGTGAGAATAGTCAATTGGATGAATTATGCATATAGTATATATATTAAGAAATCCTATACATGTCATACTTAAGCAATGTTAGGTAAAGTTGTGTAAGTTAATCTAATTACCGGTGCGCATATTGTACCCATCCATTTCAATCATAATGTACATAAATAGGCTACACCAGTGTGCGTATACTATATATATGTCAAATCAAGTGTGTGCATGTGAGGACTATTTTATTGAATGGATTATTCCTAGCTAGCATAAATCATATCACCTCCTAATGATTTGCGAAGCCCTCATAATTCTCGTCATTTAAATTTCCGTGTGTTGAGTCATACATGTGTAAAATATCACATACGTACAGGTAGGTGTCTACGTACATTTTACCTTAGTATGTTTATGTATGCTTGTGTATGTATATAGATATTTATGTACATATTAATTGGTATAATTAATGTGCATATGGTTATATTAAATGTAAATAATTTATGTGATGAATGGTGATAGTATGTATACCCTACTATATACATAATGCATGAATACATGCATAGTTTCTGCATAAATTAAGGTTCTGGCCAAAGGCCACCTTGGCGTCAACCTCTGGCCGCCGAGGTGGAGTCAACGTCCAGACCTGGACACCAATCCTGACTCAGGCGTCCAGAGATGTGGACGTCAACCTCTCTGACCTGCATGCGCAGCAGAGCTGCTGTCTTCTGAAGCAAGGCATGGCCACCCATTGGGGGATGTCCCCCAACGGATCTATGGCTGTCCAATCGGCATGGTGAGTGGGTGAGGGGTTCTCCTACATCCTGAACCCGAATTGGCCTCTCCCCACTTCTCATTTTCACCTTGCAAGAGGAGAGGAGAAGAAAGAAAAACCCTAGAGCATTCTGTGAGAAAACCCCATTTTAGAACCCTCGAATTCGACCCCTTGGAGCTGGATCTGGAGATCTACTGCAACAAGGAGGAGGCTGAAGCAAAGGAGAAGGCTTCCCCATCATCCCCTCGGCGTGGAGATCACCCAGGAACCCGGAGGAAGGAGATCTTGGAGGCACTTCTGCAACTTCTTGGAACTGCCCAAGGAGGTCTTCTTCGAGCCACAAATCCCTTGGAGGAATTTTAGAGAGGCAAGTGAGCTATCCATGGTGTTCCCTTATGAGTCTAGGATGTTTCTATGATTTTTATGGAATTTTCCTCGAGTCCTAGACCCTCCAATTCACCCAAGATTGAGAGCTCAGTCTGTGTTTTCTGCACAGACCTGGTTTGACGGCAAGGTCCCTGGACGCCGATATCATGAGCTTGGCATCCATCGATCCTGCCGCTGACTCTGAGTCAGCAGCCAGAGACCGCCGTCTAGTTCTTCTGAACAGAACAGTGAGCTGTTATGTCCCTCTTATACATTAAATTCGGTATGTTTTATGCGATGAGGATATATTTTACACCTTATACTCTATGTACATTGTGCATTGTGGTTGTGGATGAATGTGGGTTGTGTTTGGTGAATGTGGGATAATGATATCTTGTAAACATGTGAGCATGACTTGTAGACAATCATGTAAAATCCATGATTTATGATTAGGGTTTGTGTGAATGCCTTGGTTTCGGTTTGATCATGAAGAATAGTGGGTCAGCATATGTGTTTGCCAAATTTAGTAGTTTATCCATGCTTGAGAAATTGTAAATAAGTTCGGTTCGGTAAAATAAAAACATGCAAAAATGGTTTGTGGTAATTGACTTATAGATGTATGAATTAGGGTGATGTTGTATTCTAAAATCATGCATATTAGTAGTCTCTGTGCAAAACAGTAAGTGGATAAATTGCAAAATGTGTTAGACCCATGTTAGCTTAAGTTGTGAATAATATGCTAATTAGGTGTTTGATTTTCTGTAAATCCTATTTAGCTCAGAAAAATCTGAAAAATTGGGGGTATGATTTTGAACCCGGAAACAGCATGTGGTTAAAATTTCAGGTCAATTGGAATAGTAAATAAAAAGTTATGTGTTTTCATGTGAAATGTGATAATTCGTGCATATAATTGTAATGTGGTTTGTTATGGTCTAAAACCAACATGATTAGTGTGGTTACTGTATGTTAAACTCTTGAAATTCTGTAGTACCATGTTAAGGAAAAACAGAAATGTTCATGTGAGTGAGAAAGTGAATGAAATGAGAAGAATTATGTGTAAAACCATGTGGAAAACGGTAATGTGTAAAAGTGTAAAAGTTGTGCCTATGTGACACTGCTACACTAGAGGTATCGGGAGCCGTATATAGAAAAGTCCCTATAAAAGGCTCCATGTGATATACGTTTGTCCCAAAGGCATTGGGAAAACCCCGGAGGTGGACAAGTACCACTGGATAGGGTGGAGAGGGCTTCTCCCGGTCTGCGCAGTTACCAAGATTCACCGCTGTATTGCCTAGGTGGTGAGTATGTGTATGAGTTGTGTAAGTGTTGTGTCATGTGTTGTGTTATGAGTTGTGTTGAGAGCTGTGCTAAGGAATGAGCACGAGCTATGAGATATTGTTAGTGTCCTCTACTGGTGGTTAGGACTATGTGTCATGGCAAATTGTTTAAGTAATGAAAAATGAGTAAACTGTGAAATATGTGAATATGGCACGTGGTAAGTGCCCAAGATGCACGTGGTAAGTGCAATCGATGTGATATGTGATAAGTGAAAGTGAAAGAGAAAATGATGTGGAAATGAGTAAATTGTATGAGTGTGAACATGTGTACGTGTCAAATGTGTAAAAGTGAACAACGTGAATGAGTAAGTATGAAATCATGTGAAACCGAGAATGTGAGAATGTGTTATTGGAAACCATGTGAAATCAGTAAACTCATGTTGTCATTATCATGCTTATGTGTGCATAAATGCCTAGAATCCATGTTAGGGATAATTAGTGAAAATGATTGCAAGATAGCTTGGTTACTTGTTCACATGATGTGTTTTATGTATTATTGTAGCTCTCATGTGTAGATTTATAGTCATTGAATCATATGAAATCAGCAATCTAAAGCATGTGAAAAGGTTCGTGTATGTGTTTAAAACTATGTGAAATCCATGCTAGTTGTGTTCCCTTTCATGTGTGTAAATTGTTCATGTTGATAGCTTTCATGTTTTAGCTCTTTAAAAGACTAAAGTTCCTGAGCAAATGGAATAGAGATCATGTGATAGGTGAATTTCATTTTACAAATCTGAAAGCATGAGTTATGTATAAAATTGTAGAACTTTCATGATAGGTAGAAAACTTGAATTGACTAGCATACTATGTGTTGTTAGTTGTAAAAGTGCATGTAGAAACCACTAAGACTTGTATGTGTATATCATGAGTAGTGTCGCTTGCTGAGTCTTTGGACTCACTCTTGCTTCGGCGTACAGGTTGACAGGTATCGTGCACTAGAAGGTAGCGTGGCGAGGATCATCATTAGAAGACTATTTTGTGGAGCTGTTACCAGTTGTACTTTTCTTTTGCACAAAAAGGATTATTGTATAGACAATATTTTGGACATTGTAACTCTCTTTATTTTGTGTTAATGTGGACATTGTCCTTCTATCTCGCTATTTAGATTATGGAATGTGTGTTGGTGACGGATTAAGAGTTGAGTTGTTTATTTTATTCCGCTGTACTCTATTGCTATCCAGGTACATATCAACCTATCGACCAGTGTTGGGTAAATGTCCCACTGTGACGACGCCCTTTATACCGATGGGGATTGGTATAATCGTACCGGTATGAAGAGGGTCGTTACAGACCAGATCATGAATTCAAAGAAGGAAGAATTTAGATCAAAATTCAAAGACTATTATGTTGACACAAGATCCTCAAAGGTGCCGACATAGAACACACATTTCTCAAAATCCAGACCCCAACAGATATCATGTGCTGACCTACTTATGAACAATTCAAAATTTCTGAACTTTTGAACTGTATCTACTACATTTTTTGTCACGACCCTCTTTATACCAGTACGATTATACCAATCTCCATCGGTACAAAGGACGTCATTACAGTGGGATAATAACCCAACACTAAACGATAGGTTGATATGTACATGAATACAATTGAGTATAGCAGGGAATAAAAGAAATAGCTTAACTTCATTCCATCATCATCATCCATTCCATAATCTATATAGCAATGAAGGAAATGACAATGTCCGCATTATTATAATTTCAAAAGAACCACATTGTCTATACGAATGACATTACTCATACTATGAAATAGAGCACTACTAAAAAGTCTCCACAAGCAACTACTCCGCTTTTTCAGCGTCGATCTTCACTACACCTTCCTCAGGCACGAGAACACCTGTCACACCTCTACGCCGAAGCAAGTATGAGTCTAAAAAGCCCAGTAAGCAATCTAAAGACTCAACCCTACACAGATCACGGACATGATAACCAACTAAACAACAAAGAAACACATGTTATCAGTTAAACTATAACAATTTACATGGCACATGCTTTATTTAATTAACTACACATAAATCATCCAAACATGTTTCTAACTAACACATGCTCATATTAAATCATGGATGATAATCATACACTTATACATGCTTTCTACACCTAACATGTAACATGATTCAACAGTCCAAACATTATCCATATTATGGTACAACTCTACTAACTAAAGCATGGAGTTAAGCATAGAGTAAAGAGCAACCTAGCATGATATCTATTTATATTTCACATGCATTTTTCATATTCAATTACACACTTCATTTGCTGTCTTCATATAAATAAATTACAATTACACATGATATCACATTTTTATTAAACATGAATTGAAGGTTTAAAACATATTCAAGGCGGTTAGCAACCATATAAAATTTAAGTATGGAACTATGTAGTAAGTGAATAGCATGTCTATCATGGAACTTAGACATTCTTTCATGTATTTATCACAATCATAATAACACTTTACATGCTGTTTTGACAAGAATTAAACACAATTACATGGTTTTACATTTGTTCACATGCTATCTTATTCATTTAACAATTTCACATGCTCATCTTTTACTTTCCATTGTTCATGTGTTCACATACACATATTCACATACATTACTATATGGATATTATTAAACTATATAATATGATACCAAACATGATGTTACATCTAACATATTAACATATGAATGATATCGATATATGTCTTATTACCTTAGTTTTCACATGCAATCATGCTCTCATTAACATTTACTCTCCCTTACACATCATTTCACACATTCTTCACATCGTTTACTCTTGACCTTTTACTTATCACATATCACATCACTTGCACTTACAACATGTCACTTTACACTTTATTCATATTTTATCACTTAAGTTGTCGTGACACATAGTTCTAATTACCATCTAGAGGACGCATGCACCCATATCACATAACACATAGCACATAGCATATCACACATCACTTGACACACACCCGCCACCTGGGCAATCTAGTGGCGAATCTTGGTAACTGCGCAGACTGGGAGAAGCCCTCTCCACCGCATCCAGTGGTACTTGTCAACCTCTAGGGTTTCATCCTAATGCCCTTAGGATATTTCACAACGTTGAGCCTTCCATAGGGACTTTTCTATGGTATAGCTCTCAGACCTCTATGGTAGCAGTGTTAATCTCGGCCCAATTTTACATTAGCACATTATCACATTTCATCACATTTTACTCACACTTATATACACACTTGAATCCCTTTTTGCATGCACTTTGCATAATATTTACATTTCAGTTTACAACATTCACTCTTATTGTTTAACAGTGATAAACAACTCATAACAGAATATTAATATGTTGTTAACAATGAAATTTACATGTTTAAGCTAATCATACTCATTAGAATTAATTTCACTTGTTATAACACAAATAGTACCTACTGTTGTCACATTAGTATCAAATTTTTATCACATGTTTCATGCAGTTAGTATATCACATACCAAATTTTCCAGATTTTTATGAATAGTAAATCTAATTTTAATAATTAATACAAAATTCAGGCATATTTCTCAAGAATTTCATTTAATCAGATTTCTTAGTAAAATAGTAGTATCTAATAGTTTCATAACATGTAAACAATCATCATAAGGATATGGAAAATTTATAAAACCCTAACATGCACCGGATCTAATTATTTAGGAATTATCATAGTCCATTCATGCTCATTGTCCAGTTACAAAATTTTAATAATTAGAACTAATTACAGAAATTCAACTTGTCCTCATGATATGACCTAATGACTCTTCCTAACCACATACAATGTTTATAGCATACATATATATCCTGAAGTCCAAATAACACACTTTAGAGATCAAGCAGTGCACTTTTAGAACCCTGAAGAACTTTGTGGCAAAGTGTATGCCGCCAACTGTGTTAACAGCACAGGATCATGCCGCCAACACATGAACTTGGCAGCACACATGTGGCCGCCAACTTCCTGTCAGCAAGCAGTGCAGGCAGAACACAATAAAAATAGAAGTTGGAGGTTCTAGGACAAGAGGAAAATTCCGAAAAAATACTGGGACCTAAGGGGACATGAGTAGGGTTGACATCCATAGGTTACTTGCCTCAAAATGAATCCATAGAGATCAAATCTTGTCGAAGAAGCCCTCCTCAGTAGTACCCCGGAAATTTTAATTACATAAAAATTCAAATAAATGGAAATAAATAATTTCCATAATATCAGAGTATTTAAACATACGTATCATTATCGTATGTGCTAAAACACATCGGAAAATTCCGTAAAAATTATAAATCAACCCCACACATTATTCCTAAGTGTTCCACGAAGAAATTTGTGTGACAAAAAATCCGATTAACCAAGTGTACATCACATGGTGACCAATTATCCAAATAAGGAAATAAGTCGAAAAACCATTAACACAGAAATACGACGCAATCATAAATTAAGTAAAAAGGTTTGATAGACTTCGAACATCATATATTAATGACCCAATATCATAATTGGGCCAATGGACAACATTTGGCCAAAAAAACAAATGAAGCAAGAAAATGCATGGAAATTCGAAACTCTAATTAAGCTGAAAATAGAAGGGGGTAATTATGGCAAACCCCAAGGCAATTAGCCTTTCTTAGCAACTCAATTTCATAATTAACCATGGTGGGAGGTTTTCTAAAGCCTCATGTTGGGTTCACATTCTAAATCATAAATACAACATGTTTTTGTTGATGATCAATGATCAACAAAGTAAACAAGTGAACAATGTGAGTTCAGGTTAAAATTGCATAAGATCTATACATATGACTTGTCCCAATGTGTTGGTACAATGTTTAGTTTTAAATGACTATAATGTCTCACTAACTATGTTCACTATTTTAGGTGAGATGTTCAGCAAGATATGTACGATGAACAAGGTCAAAATGATGAAGATATACATGAAAAGCAAGTACCTGTCGACAGCAGGAAGGATCCCTGTCGACAGCTATACTCAAGCCAGAAGGCCAGTCTTCAATACAGATGTGCCTGTCGACAGCACCCCAGCTACCTGTCGACAGGAAGAGGTTCCCAGAACCTCCAAACCTTCTGTCTGCCTGTGCCTGTCGACAGCACCCAGTCGCCTGTCGACAGCAACTGCCTTCCAGAAGCTTTGAATCTTCTGCTTGCTTGCGCATGTCGACAGGAGCACCCAGTGCTGCCGACAGACGGAGAGAGTCTTCAAATACGGGAAGTCTTCAAGTTGCCATAGATGGTGTTTCCACATACCATGACTCTCCATATGTAAACACCTCTATTTAAGCATCTTTTTGAAGACATTCACGAACACAAGCAGCCTCTAAGCAAGAACCGTAAAAGCTTCTCACGAAAAGTCTTGTCCTATTGCTCTGCTTCTACCTGTTGCCCAGATTCAACAAGAGAAGTCTTCCGTGCAGCGGTGAAGTCTGAACGTCGTGGATTCAAGCCTCTCCATCAACTTCTGATCATCAAGACGAAGCTTGAAGTCTACCCAGACGTTCATCAGAAGAGTTTTCAATTGGATTTGATCCTCAACTCTCAAACTCTTCTCTGTTTCACTTTTATCCATACTTGTGTGTGTGTGGTGTGTTTCAAGCAGTCCTTGTGCTTGATACACGTGTGTGTGTTGTTCTGATCGTGGTTACACATCAGAGAACACGTGTGTGTGAGTTGTAGTTCCTGAACTAGCTCATAAGCAGGTTGCTCTGCGTGTGTGTGTGGCCCATGGATGTAGGATACACGAGTTGTGTATTCCGAACCACGTAAATCATTGTGTCTCGTGGTTTGAACGTTTCTACTTTAGATGTTTGGTAGGCACGACGCATATACACACGTCTCATCATCTGTTTGATATCTATCATCGAATCACACACATTCACACTAAGTTTAGTCCTTGCCATAACTTTAGGTAATTTTTATCTTATCGAAAAGAAGGCAACAAGTGTTCTTAATAAATAGTAATCTATTCAACCCCCCTTCTAGATTACCATATAGGGAATTCCGCAACGGTTCAATTGGTATCAGAGCAAGGTTTCTCCGTTTACTATCACATCTATTTGATCTTACGATCAGGAGATCCTTGATCTTATGGATTCTAGGAAGGGGTATATGGCCGAGGGACATTCAGTCACTAGGCCACCCTTCTTTGATGGCACTGACTATCCCTATTGGAAAAACCACATGCAGGTGTTTCTACGTGCACAAAACTTTGAATTGTGGAAGATAGTCAGAACAGGACCATATGAATTGCCTCAAGATGAAGATACATGGACTAAAGACCAGATTGCCAAAGGGACTCTCAACTGGAGCGCCCTCAACATGATGCAATGCGTGGTCCATCCAAAGGAATACTCGAGGGTCTCCACATGCACCTCAGCTAAGGAAATGTGGGACAAACTCGAGTTAATATATGAAGGTACATCCGAGGTGAGAGAATCTAAGGTAAGCATGCTTGTCTCAGAATATGAAATGTTTAAGATGAATAATGAAGAGACAATATCTGATATGTTTGCTAGATTCATGGTTCTAATAAATAGACTAAAAGGTCTAAAAAAAGAATACTCAGAGAGTGATTTGGTGAGGAAGATACTTCGGTCTCTTCCATCCTCATGGAACACCAAAGTCACTGTCATTGAGGATTCTAAGAATCTTTCAACCATGATGGTGGATGAGTTGATTGGTTCTCTCATGACCTATGAATTGAATGTGAAAAGGAAGGAAACTGAAGAGAACCCAAGGAAGTCCATTGCTTTGAAAGCTTCCAAGAAAGTCTCTTCAGATTCCAAAAGGAGTACTCAACAGGAAAGTATTGAGTCTGAATACTCTAGTGATAGTGAGAATGACGAGATGGCCATGCTCACTAGACAATTTAAAAAGTTCCTAAAATTCAAGAAAAGAGGTTCAGGAAACTCAAAACCATTCCAAAAGGGTACCAACAGATTTGATTCGCCTAACAAAAAATCTGATGTAGTTTGTTATGAGTGCAAGAAGCAGGGGCACATGAGAGGAGAATGCCCAGAGCTTAAGAAAAAATTGAAGAAAGACAAATTCACGTTCAAGAAAGCCAAAGCAATGTTGGCTTCATGGAGCAATGAAAATGAGGACAGTCAAGCCACCTCAGAAGATGAAGAGATTCAGTGTCTCATGGCAAAGAGTGACGATTCAACCGAGGTAAACTCTTCCTTCGAGAATTTTTCTATTGATGAATGGGAAGAGGCTTATACTATACTATTTGAAAATTTTTGTGAATTTAAGTCTGAAAACAAAGCACTTAAGAAGAAAATGAATTTCCTTGTTCTTGAATCAAACAATAATGAAGAAATTGAGTCTCTGAACAAGGTAATTGATTTGATGAAAATTGATGAACAAACCCACATGGATGAATTGGATAGCATGAAACTTAAGTATCAAGAAGTTCAAAAGGAAAGAGATGATCTAATAAACTCTCTTGATATTCTTAAAGGTGAGCATGCTAATCTGAAAGAGAAATTTGAAAAAGCTGAAACAGAACTAAAAGGCAAATCAAAAGATCTATAAAGTTTTGTAAAGAGCAAACAGAACTTGGATGCAATTTTAGGTTCAAATGTTTTTGTTGCAAGACATGGGATTGGATTTCAAAATCCAAAGCCAAAGGTAATTGGCAAAAATTTGATGACTGATTTCATTGATATAACCCCAAGTTCTAGCAAACCAAACCCTTCAAAGAAAAGGAAAAATCAACACAAGGGTAAAAAACAGGAACCTAAAGTCACCAAATTTGTTCATAGTCAACATGAGGAATTTGCTACAGGCTCTAAACAGGGCCGTCCACAAGACAAACAGCAAGTTCCCAAAGCTAGACTTACAAGGGAACAAAAAGGTAAGATGCCTATGGATGCTTCTAAAAATGTCAAACCCAATGTGGTTCCTAAATCATCATTATGCAATATCTGTAAAAAGATTGGACATAATGAAAAATAATGCTGGAATAAACCAAATCAAATGAAAATCAAACAAGTTTGGATTCCTAAGCATTTCTTATTTGGCATGAATGATACAATGGGACCCAAAGTAATTTGGGTACCAAAACCTCTCGTCTGATCCACATGTGCAGGAATGCTTAGCAGCCCACAATCAAAACAAATGGTACCTAGACAGCGGCTACTCGAGGCATATGATGGGCGACAAAGCTAAATTCAGCATGCTCGTGGAAAAAGACGGAGGTCAAGTGATCTTTGGAGGTAACAACAAAGGCCAGATCATCGGCTTAGGTAAAGTTGGTAAGTTTGCCTCTAACTCTATAGACAATGTGCTACTAGTTGATGGCCTTCATCACAATTTGCTCAGCATAAGTCAATTGTGTGATAAAGGTCATAAAATTATCTTTGAATCCAATTCATGTCACATTCTGGATAAGAAAACAGGAAGCCTAAAATTTTCTGGAAAAAGAATGAATAAAATCTACATGGTTGACTTAGATGATCCAGAAAATAACAATTTGTGTCTTGTAGCAAACAAACAGGACGAGCTTACATTGTGGCATCGTAGGCTCGGTCATGCTAGTTATAATGTTTTGCACAAGATCATGAGGCTTAAGTTGGTAAGTGGTCTTCCTGAAATCTCCTTTAACAAAAATGAAAATTTTTGTGATGCATGTGCACAGGGAAAACAAACACGAAAATCCTTCAAATCAAAGGCACCGGTAAGTACTTCCAAAGCCTGTGAACTCTTGCACATGGACCTATTTGGACCTACGAGAACACTCAGTCTCCATGGCAAGCGTTATGGTTTTGTCATTGTGGATGACTTCTCTAGGTTCACTTGGGTAAAATTCCTGGCTCACAAGAATGAAGCAGTAAATGTTTTTGAAGAATTCTTCAACAAAATTGAGCATGGGAATGTCAATAAAATCTGCTCCATCCGCACTGATCACGGGGGAGAATTTGACAATAATTCCTTCTCCGAATTTTGCAGGAACCAAGGTATAGACCACTTGTTTTCCTCCCCGAGAACTCCCGAGCAAAATGGAGTTGTGGAGAGAAAAAATAGAACCTTGGTGGAGATGGTTCGTACGCTTCTGGTCGAGAATCAATTAGCACAAACCTTTTGGGCAGAAGCGGTAAACACATCATGTTACATCCTTAATCGAGCCATGGTAAGACCAGTATTCAAGAAAACTCCTTACGAACTTCTGAAAGGTAAGAAACCCACCATTGGGTACTTTAAAGTTTTTGGTTCAAAGGTGTTTATTCATAACAATGATAAAAACGACTTGGACAAGTTTGAAGCCAAAAGCGATCAAGGTATTTTTCTTGGATACTCTGAACATTCTAGAGCTTATAGAGTGTTTAATCTGAAAACCAGAAAGGTGGAAGAAACTCCACATGTTGTTTTTGATGAATCTCAAATCAAGTCTAACAATTCTACTCCTTACAGGTTTGACGATGAATCTGATGAAACAACTCTTGGAGATCTACAAAGCAAATCAAATGCAATCTCCAAGTCAGTTCACAAGGCTAAACGTGGATATCTTCGCAGGTACGATGATGAAGATGACGGACATCTACTCAAAAAGGAAGAAGAAATACCTGCACAAGATCCACAACAAGAGGATGAACCTCAACATGAAACTCCTTTAGCCACCCCTCCTCCGGAACAACATCCTCAACTCCAAGATCAACCAGGTCCTTCAACAATCACCAATGTGAGGTACTCTAAAGCTCATCCACTTGAGAATGTCATAGGTGACATAAATGATTCAGTTCAAACTAGGTCTCAAGTTAATCAAATAGTTGAACAGGATCATTTAGCCTTTGTCTCTCAAGTGGAGCCTAAAAATGTTGAAGAAGCATTAAAAGAAAATTCATGGATTGATGCTATGCATGAGGAGTTAGGCCAATTTCCAAGAAATAATGTCTAGAGTTTGGTTCCTAAAACCCCTGAAATTTCTGTTATAGGAACAAGGTGGGTCTTTAGGAATAAACTTAATGAAGAGGGTAAAGTGGTGAGAAACAAGGCTAGACTGGTTGCAAAGGGTTACAATCAGGAATTTGGTGTGGATTTTGAAGAATCCTTTGCACCTGTAGCTAGGCTAGAGGCAGTTAGGATCTTGTTAGCATATGCATGTTCTCACAAGTTCAAACTATATCAAATGGATGTTAAGACTGCTTTCTTAAATGGCTACATAAAAGAGGAAGTCTACGTTTCTCAACCACCCGGCTTTGAGAATCATGATAAACCAAACCGTGTATTTAAACTGCACAATGCTCTCTATGGTTTGAAACAGGCACCCAGAGCTTGGTACGACCGGCTCAGCTCATTTCCGGTAAGCAAAAACTACTCCAGAGGTAAAGTGGACCAAACACTCTTTACAAAGAAAGTCCGCAATCATATCAAAGTTGTTCAAGTTTATGTGGATGATATTATATTTGGTTCCACTAACAGTTCACTGTGTGAAGAATTTTCAAAACACATGCACATTGAATTTGAGATGAGCCTAATGGGGGAGTTACATTTTTTTCTTGGTTTGCAGGTCAAACAGTTAGAAGATGGATTCTTCATCAACCAAGAAAAATATGTCAAAGAACTTCTGAAGAAGTTTCAGTTTGAACAAGCTAAACATCCTTCAACACCAATGAGCACAAGTATAAAGCTGGAAAATGATGAGAAAGGTAAAATGGTAGATGCCAAGCACTTTCGAGGTATGATTGGCTCACTCATTTATCTTACTGCAAGTAGACCGGACATACAATTCAGCGTTTGTGTTTGTGCTAGATATCAATCTAGTCCAAAGGAAAGCCATCTCATTGCAGTTAAGAGAATTTTCAGATATCTCTCAGGTACGCATGATTTGGGTCTTTGGTATCCAGCTGGTAGTAGCTTTGAATTGATTTCTTATTCTGATGCAGACTACGCTGGGTGTAAAATTGACAGGAAAAGCACTAGTGGCTATTGCCAAATGCTTGGTAGTTGTATGGTTTCGTGGGCATCCAAGAAGCAACACTCGGTTGCACTCTCTACTGCAGAAGCAGAATATGTTGCTGCAGGGAGTTGTGCAACACAAGTGTTGTGGATAAAAAGTCAGTTGTGTGACTACAACATTGATCTTGGATGTACACCTATCCTATGTGACAACACTAGTGCCATCAATCTTTCAAAGAACCCCATTCAACACTCTAGGACAAAACACATTGAAATCCGTCACCACTTTTTGAGAGATGAAGTAGCCAACAAAGCATTGGAAATTAGCTTCATACCCACTGAAAAACAAATGGCTGATATCTTTACCAAACCATTGGCAGAAGATAGGTTCACCACATTGAGAAGAGAGTTGGGATTGTGCAAATTGCAATGAAATTTAAAATATTCTAGCATATGTTCCTTGTGTCCACTAACTGTGAGGTATATCAAATGGTGATGTGTGGAAGAACAAGTCATGCTTGTTTGGAAACTCTCATTATTCGTGAGAAAACATTCTCCGCCAAGTACCCATGGTCATGTGGCATGCAATTGACATATACTCTAATATGAGAATAGTTTCTTTACAATTTTGCTCATTCCAAATTCTCCTTCAAAATTTGTCAACTTTTGATGAAATGTCTTTCTACATGCTTGATGTGCTTCATTAATTAATAAATGTGTGCAATTTTATCTTCATGAACTTGAGTATTCTTCTTACAAATGGCACATATTATGGGGGAGCAAGTTAGGGTTAGATGAATGCAACTGTGAAGGAATTTGTTCAACCTTTGTCCATCTCAACTCCCTCACACCCTTTAGTCAATTCAGCCCTTCATTCTACCCTTAAAACTACTCTGAACATGTCCCTGTCGACAGGCTACAAGGGCCCTGTCGACAACTCAGCCCAGACAGAACTCTGATTCTTCTGTCTGTGTCCCTCTGTCGACAGGCCCTCAATCTGCTGTCGACAGATACACACAGTTCATGCCTCACAGAAATCTCCAACCTTTGTCTGTGTCTTCCTGTCCACAGGCCTTCCTTCCCTGTCGACAGATATTCTCCATCTTGGTTGTTCATGCTTATTTCTTCACCCATTCAGTGAGCATCTTCATGATTAACATATAAGGTGTCTATAAGGTATTAATGCATGTTTGACCATACTACCTACAAATGATATTTAAGCTATTCTTTATTCCACTATGATTTTCACATACTATTCATGTTGGGTTTAGGTTCTATCATTTAGGAAACATTTCATAATTGTAAAGGATATCAACCTCACTTCTCAACACTAATTCTTTGTGAGCCGACATAGTCTCAATTTACTTGATAAGCCTTTTGGTCATGAAAGTGTATGTCTAATATTGATAGGTAATCATATCACCTGCTTGATATTGGTTCTTACAACAATACTTGGAGAAAAGCTACCTATTTCTAAAAGAATCTTTCACAAGGCAAATAAAATAAAAAGAATTGTAATGAAAATCAACTTTACATGGGAAGAATATAGAGCAATGTTGGGTTATGCTAAGTAACCGGGGAGATGGGCATCACAAATGTTTGCCCTCGCGTCAAAAGGCCAACTCATCATCTCTGTACAACGGTATGATGGAAACTTCCACTAATTAACTGGGGGTATGGGCACGTGTAATGTCTATCCTCAAGTCAAAAGGTGTGACGTCTTCTTAAGTACCATTTCCTCCCATTGTTCTTTTAAATTTCAAACAAAAAAGGGAAATAGTGTGTAGCCTCCACTGAGTCATAATTTCCAAGGTCATTGGTCTTGTGATTGTCTTGACATATAGATATCATTTCATGCATCATTTGCCTATCCACAAATTGGGGATTGTGTTGTCTTACATTGTATTTATACAATGACAGGTAAGTGTGCAATGTTCTTTATTTAAGTGGGTGTTTTCTTAATGCTTTAACCTTAAATTCCTTGGGTATTATGTTAAAACCATTGGGCAAATTGGTATGGTTTTTTATCTCCTTGTATATGGTAGGTTAACATACATGATTCACCTCTTATACACCTTCATTTATCACATGGAAGACCTTGCTCAGAGCTTCAGCTCCAAAATCTCGAAAAATCACAAAACTGGCCCTTTTCTGAAAAACGCCTGTCGACAGGCAACAAGAGCCCTGTCGACAGCCGGCGGCAGACCTCTTTTTTGGAAGTACAACGGGCTAAATCCGAAAACAGATTTTGTGGGATCCGACTCTTCACATACCCTCAAGCCTTCTATAAGAGGACCCCACACCCCTTTCCACCCTCTTCCACTTCCAAACACCCTTCTTTCCCTCCCTATCCTCAAATCCCCTCTCCAGGGCGCCAGAAGAGCACCTCTGCATCCCTGGTGCTTTCTCTTCTCTTCTCCGTCTCCCTTCTTTCTACCACCAGTCTCTACCTCAAGCAGCAAGATCTCATGACCCCTCCTGCCAAGAAGCTGGCTTCTCGTCGCCGTCCTCGGTCTCCTCACGCTGGACAGGGTTCCAGGGCCTCTTCTGAACGTCGCACAAAGCACCGGGAGGACCGTTTGCCAAAGCTGCTCATCCCTCCTAATCTCAAGTTCAAAGTCACTCATGCCACTTTCACAAAGGTCACACAGCCTCGCTACGTTGACTTCATCTCCCTGCAGGATTTCTTTCCAGGTCTTCTGCCTCTCTTTGACACACAGGGTTGGTCACCTTTTTGCTATAGCCACAAACAATACTCCACCTCTGTTGTCACGGAGTTTTACCACAATCTCCGGGAGTCTACCACAGGTGATCTTTATACCCGAGTAAAAGGAAACTCCTTTCGCATTTCCCCAAATCTACTTTCAGTATCCCTCCAAATCCCAAACACAGGGGTTGACATCTTTGCACATCATCCTACCCCTGAGGAGTACTATGCTCTCATTACTTCAAAGCCTTACGACCCCACGGATCGTAAGCAACTGAATGCAAATTCTTTCCCTCCACTTCATCGTCTCATCCACCACATTTTCACCACCCTCATTGTCCCAAAAGATGGAAGTAGGGAACTCGTCACCTCCGTTCCCAAGTCCCTCCTCCATCAGTTTTTGCGATGTGAACTCATTAATCTCCCTCAACTAATGTGTTCCGTCCTTCGACTATGCCTTGGTAACGCAAAGCGGTCCATGCCTTATGCATGTCAGCTCACCTCCCTCTTCCTGTTCCTTGGCATTAAAATTCCAGAAGGGGAGATGACCGTCTTGCCGGCCCACAGCTCCTATGATTTGACTGCTGCACAGCGGATGGGCTACAAGTTCGTGGATGGCGTAGTAACAAGGGATCTCAAGGGAAAGGGACAAGCTGTCCTTGTGGATGATGAAGAAGCTGATGAGGCAGCTGATGAAGAGGTCAATGAAAATGAAGTTGAAGAAGAAAACTCCCAGTATGGGCCACTACATGCTCCAGGAGATGATGCTCCTGATGTGGCAGTTGAGCCCTCCATTCGCGAATTACTCGCTCAACTACAACTTCAGATGTCAACTGGGTTTGAAAGGCTCAATCACTGGATGGATAGACTTGACGCCCACTTGGATAGCATTTCACCTTTGCGTCCGCCTCCTCCACCGCCAGCTGATGAGGATGCATAGCTAGCTTAGGTGTCTAGGAGAGTGTCATGTCTAGTTATCCAGTTATCTTCAGTCTTATGGTGTTCTCTTACTTTGATGGTCATGCAATGTCTTTCCCTTTCAAGTTATGTTTTACCTAGCACGTTATGTATGGCTCAATGAAAAATCAATGAAATTTTTTGTCTTCTTGCCTACTACACTGTGTCTATGGTGTATGCTTTTGGATATTGACAAAAGGGGGAGAAAACTCAATTGTGCACTTGCCTACACTTACTTAATTGATTAATTTTGTCATCATCAAAAAGGGGGAGAATGTTGGGTTCACATTCTAAATCATAAATACAACATGTTTTTGTTGATGATCAATGATGAACAAAGTAAACAAGTGAACAATGTGAGTTCAGTTTAAAATTGCATAAGATCTATACATATGACTTGTCCCAATGTGTTGGTACAATGTTTAGTTTTAAATGACTATAATGTCTCACTAACTATGTTCATTATTTTAGGTGAGATGTTCAGCAAGATATGTACGAAGAACAAGGTCAAAATGATGAAGATATACATGAAAAGAAAGTACCTGTCGACAGCAGGAAGGATCCCTGTCGACAGCTATACTCAAGCCAGAAGGCCAGTCTTCAATACAGATGTGCATGTCGACAGCACCCCAGCTACCTGTCGATAGGAAGAGGTTGTCAGAACCCCCAAACCTTCTGTCTGCCTGTGCCTGTCGACAGCACCCAGTCGCCTGTCGACAGCAACTGCCTTCCAGAAGCTTTGAATCTTCTGCTTGCTTGCGCCTGTCGACAGGAGCACCCAGTGCTGTCGACAGATGGAGAGAGTCTTCAAATACGGGAAGTCTTCAAGTTGCCATAGATGGTGTTTCCACATACCATGACTCTCCATATGTAAACACCTCTATTTAAGCATCTTTTTGAAGACAATCACGAACACAAGCAGCCTCTAAGCAAGAACACTAAAAGCTTCTCAAGAAAAGTCTTGCCCTGTTGCTTTGCTTCTACCTGCTACCCAGATTCAACAAGAGAAGTCTTTCGTGCAGCGGTGAAGTCTGAACATCGTGGATTCAAGCCTCTCCATCAACTTTTGATCATCAAGACGAAGCTTGAAGTCTACCCAAACGTTCATCAGAAGAGTTTTCAATTGGATTTGATCCTCAACTCTCAAACTCTTCTCTATTTCACTTTTATCCATACTTGTGTGTGTGTGGTGTGTTTCAAGCAGTCCTTGTGCTTGATACACGTGTGTGTGTTGTTCTGATCGTGGTTACACATCAGAGAACACGTGTGTGTGAGTTGTAGTTCCTAAACTAGCTCATAAGCAGGTTGCTCTGCGTGTGTGTGTGGCCCGTGGATGTAGGATACACGAGTTGTGTATTCCGAACCATGTAAACATTGTGTCTCGTGGTTTGAACGTTTCTACATTAGATGTTTGGTAGGCACGGCGCATATACACACGTCTCATCATCTGTTTGATATCTATCATCGAATCACACACATTCACACTAAGTTTAGTCCTTGCCATAACTTCTAGTAATTTGTATCTTATCGAAAAGAAGGAAACAAGTGTTCTTAATAGACAGTAATCTATTCAACCCCCCTTCTAGATTACCATATAGGGAATTCCGCAACACTTCACCTCACACACTCTAATGGAGGAAGCAATCCTCAAATTAGGAAAGTAATATCTGGAAACCGCAACTTGGCTTTCCTTGTTGCAATAGGACTCCTAAAACTCATGGTTGCTTAGATACTCTTCACCCAAACCCTAGGGACGAGTTTTACAACTTGATGGGGTCGTGTGGAGGAGCTCTTGGTGGCTGGAGAGCAGGAGATCAAGCATACCAAGCTCATCTTCTTCCCCTATTCGTCTGCTTCGACCTGTGCACACCGTCTCCTTGGAGTTGACCAAAGGTAGGGTAAACCTAAATCCCAACTTGCAAGGCTTATACCCCTGGAAATAGGGTCAAGTCTACTTCCTAACCCAACGTGAATGCACAATTTTTGTGCAGTATACATGGAGTATTAAGCGTTCTTCAAACAGTGGGCAGAACGAGGGTCTTCTGAAGAATGAAACTTCATCAACCCAGAAGGTAGGCTTTCTCGGGACAAACATTAACAAATCCTATACCAATGTGTAGAACATCAAGTTAACTTTCGTTTCCCACTGATTTCAACATTTTCCATTTAGTACATCATGAGTTATAGGCGTTTTGCCAAAGTCGCGCATGTTTGAGTCTTTTCCTGTTCAAGTAGATTTATTATGCATGTCGAGGTCGTTTTAAATTATTTAAAAATCATAGTTTGCATCTATTCCATGTTCCCTACAACTTTCATGTTGAGACTTACATCCTAAAAGGCCTTGTTTAGAAGATATAAGCGTTGCATGGATCGAACCCCTATAAGTGCAATTCTTCTGTGTTTTCGGTTTGAACCTTGAACCGCGTCCTGTTCAGAGGATGTGTTTCAAGCGTCTATCGCGACGCTGTTGGGCGACGCGATCCTCTGAAAGGCATCCACGCACCCCCGACGCGTTTAACGTGTTTACCCGTCAACGTTGCGTGGGTCTTCGCGCTCGCCTGGGAGTCAGCGCCGGTCTGCTCCGCAGCGGGATACCCCGACACGTTTCAGACAGTTTTCCCACCCAAGGTTTATTAAATGGATTTTCGTGAATGCGTCACATTCCTCCGACGTGATTCATGCATGAAGGCGGCCACCGGGGTGGATGCAATTTTGATTTCTCACTATTTCGTTGGTTTTCATTGTACAATGTGTTTTAAAGTGCGTCTACTGTGTTGGACGCATATTTCAAAGTTTACCCGAGGTCTGCTTAACATGGTATCAAGTGTGTGATTTGCACGTCTTCGTCTGATCATTACATGATGTCTGTTTAACGGCTTAAAAGTGCTTAACCCATTTAAAAGTTATAATTACATGAATATTATTTTAATTGCTTTCTTAATGATATGATCATTCATGAAACTGGTGATTCGCTCTTGTTACTATTCTAACTTGATTAAAATGATAATTTGTTATCTTAAAATCATGCAAACCATGATTAGTCAAAGTGCATAGTTTCATGCCATGTTATCATGTTAAGTGCTTTCCGCGAGTTTGAAACCGGTGGATTGTGAATTGAGATGCGTACATCACTACACACTTACACATCTAGGCAGCCCTTTCCTGGAGATTTGGAAGCTCTCTATTAGTCATTCTGAATCGGTAGACTAGCGACCTTCTCTCTAAGACCTCCATAAATCTTCGTTCTTCATGGATTCCCACATGAAGACCGAGTTGGTTGTACCATTGAAGTTCCTAGGAGATAGCGTGCACTTCCTCTCTCATCTTGTTCTCATGAGTGTGATTTACAATCTAGACTAAAGCCGTTAATGTAAAGCTTGAATTAAAGTATAAATCATACTGTTATGCTGCCAAATTTATCTCTTGACCATTGCTCTCATGAAATCATGTTCAATTTACTTATTACTCGTTCTCATCATCATCATGAACATGACATTACACGTGCTTACTTATTGAAACTCTAATTGCCCATTATTAATGACTGTGGGTATCTACATTTAAAATTGAAGTGAGATGCTGACCGGGCACGACGAGTGTCCTAGGGCTCCAATCTAGCCCCAATGATGGAGAGTCATAAATATACTATTAACTATGGGGTATAATGATTACTGGCGTTGCATCTGCACTGGGAGTCGTGCGTGTCGTATTGAATGATAGATACAAAAACCATATACACGTGTCCTGGTGTACATTCTTGATGGATCTTTCCTTGGTGTACATTAGTGTCTACGTGCCTGATTAGTGTTACATTATCGTGCTCGTGCGTTCTTTCTTGCTTGCGTGATATGGCCATCCTGCATTTATTGCAATTAATGATATCTCGCATTCTTGAAAGCTATTGACATCAAGTGAAATCTTGCGTGCTTGTATAAAGTGAAATCTTGCTAGTTCTATCTTGTTATTTCCTTCTAGATCTTGTCCTATCATGATCACTCTATCTAGCTTGTTCATATATCATGTTTTAATGAGTTTTATTCGTACATGCATATCATGACATTCATCGTGCTTACCTAGTTCTAAATTACTAATCAATTATATCATTACCGCACATTGAGATATAAATCATATTGGGCTAGTTTGCTCATCCCCTACTTTTAACCATTCTAGGTGATTATTACATTCAAGAGGAAGAGCAAGTCGAGGATGGGAATGCGTCCGAGTGATGAGCGTTCCAACCGTGAGTCTAGTTATAGTAGTTTGCTTTGAGTGTTAGATTCATGTAGTGGGAAGTGAGGAATAAATGTACTTTTTCTTTTTATTGAGTCATAGTCCTGTATTAGTTCCCTTGAAAAAAATATGAGATTTGAATACAATTTCCATTGAGTTCAATATTTAGGCCTTATGATGATGTATGCTGTTATACATTTAGTGCATGCTAGCTAGAGGCTTATTTGCTGACTGTTCACGTATCGGGATATCGTCTCAAATTATATTCCGCATTATTAATATCCGCTGCGTAATTCTTGGGACGTGACAAGTTAGTGGTATCAGAGCCTAGGAATACCAAATCTGATATATGTCTCAGGATTAGGATATACCTATGGAACCTAGGTCATGGAAATTAAATATAGTACTTGGTGAGAATGGGTAGCGACTGGGAATATGATAGAATGAACAAAACACTCCTACCCATTGACTCTGATAATGTATCTAGAGACATTAATTGGTTTCCATCCTTTTCTCAGGAACCTTCATAACTCTTACACTTAACTGTAATGGCTCGCAACCAGTGGCAAGCTATGCAAGACATTGTGGTTGGTCTGACCCAAGCATTACAAAATGTTGTTCAGGCTGGAAATCAGGCTGCTGCAGCTAGGAACGGAGCCAGTGATCTACACCGTAATTTTAGGAGTTTAAACCCTCCTCGTTTCCCTGGATCCCCTAACCCAGAAGAGGCACAGAATTGGCAATAGGAGATAGAACGAATTTTCCAAGTGATTCAATGCACTGAAAGGGAAAAGATGGTACTTGCCACTTTTCAATTCACTAAGGATGCCCGAGCATGGTGGAAGGCAACATCGGCCCATTTGCCTAATGTTGGCGAACTGGAGTGGGCTGGATTTCTGGAAATCTTCCGAGGAAAATACTTCTCTGAAAGAGTTAAGGAAAGGAAGGCGGCAGAATTTCCCGCACTAAAGCTGAAAGGAATGTCTGTGGCTGAGTATGAGGCTCAGTACGTGCGTCTGGCTGTGTATGCCCCACACCTGGTGGGAACTGAAAAACTGAACGCAAATCGGTTCATGGATGTGCTCAGGCCCATGTTCATCGAGAAGCTCAGACCTCACAACATTCAAACGTACATTAAGATGGTCCAAAGAGCACAGCTGGCAGAAGACACCATGGCCAAAGTGGAGGGCGTGAGGGGTAAGGACAACTCCAAGCCGGTCTTCGTCAAGAAGGGAGCACCTAATATTGCTCCAACTTTTCGTAACAACAACGTTAACAACAACAACAAGAGGCCGAATTTCGGAAGAGATGTTGCTGGAGACAAGACAGTCAAAGTGGAGGGTAGGCAGCTGGCTGAAAACTACAAATTCTGCGATAGACCAGGGCACTGAGCTGAAGAATGCTGGAAGAAGCTCGGGGTATGGTTGAAATGCCGGGGTCGTGACAACCGTATTCCTGACTATCCTATGCCAAACGACCAGCTAGGAAAAGCTCAGAATGTACCACGGCGTCAAGGACACCTTAATGCTGTCATGGAAGCTGACCTATTCGAGGAAGGGGGTATGGTTGAAGGTACCATTTCCATACACTCTCAACTTGCATTTATGCTTATTGATACTGGAGCTGCATATTCATTTATTTCCACCACATTTGCTGTAAATCTACCTGTCAAACCTGTACCCTTGAAATCAAAGATCACTGTAGCTTCTCCACTAGGCTCAGAATCTGAACTCACTCACTACTTGCCGAAATGTGAAACCCTAATTTGAGGACACAATCTCCCTGCCGACCTTATCTGTTTAGACATGAGGGGTTATGATTCCATTTTAGGTGTCGATTGGCTAATTGAATATGATGCCGATGTAAAATGTCGCCATAGGAGGGTCACCTTCAAAAGACCAAACCTTCCAACTCTATCACTACTTGGCACCCGTTATCATAAACACCCTATCTTGATATCCTCTCTTAAGGCTTCTAAGCTGATCAACCAGGGTTGTGATGCTTTCCTTGTTTCAGTTTTGTCAACTGAAAAGAAGAAACCAACCTTAGAAGACATTCCCATAGCCAAGGACTATCATGATGTATTTCCAGAGGAATTACCTGGTATACCACCTGAGCGGGAGGTAAACTTCACCATTGAGTTACTCCCTGGGGCAGCCCCTATTTCAAAAGCTCCGTATCGCATGTCCCCTGTTGAATTGCAGGAGTTGAAGAGACAGATCTAAGAATTTCTAGATCAAGGTTTTATCAGGCCTAGCACATCCCCGTGGGGAGCGCTAGTGCTATTTGTCAGGAAGAAGGATGGGACAATGAGGCTATGCATTGATTACCATCAGTTAAACCATTTGACAATAATGAATAAGTATCCACTGCCCCGCATCGATGAGCTGTTTGACCAGATCTCCGGTGCACAATATTTCTCCAAGATAGATCTAAGATCAGGCTACCAACAACTGAGAATAAAGGAAGAGGATATTCATAAGTATGCATTCCGGAGTAGATATGGTCACTATGAGTTTGTGGTCATGCCGTTTGGTTTAACAAATGCTCCAGCGGCTTTCATGCAACTTATGAACAATATTTATACGCCATACTTGGACCAGTTTGTAGTGGTGTTCATTGACGACATTCGTATTTACTCCAAGTCCAAAGAAGAACATGAGGAACACTTGAAGGTTGCTCTGCAAGTGCTTAGAGACAATCAACTATATGCTAAACTTAGTAAGTGTGAATTCTGGATGGAGGAAGTGTCTTTCCTTGGTCAAATCATATCCAAGGAGGGAATCTTTGTAGATCCATCTAAGGTGGAGGCGGTAAAAAACTGGGCAAGGCCGACAATGGTGCCGGAGATTAGAAGCTTTCTGGGTTTATCCGGTTATTATCGTTGCTTCATTAAAGATTTCTCAAAGATAGTTGTACCATTGACCAGGCTTACATGGAAGGAGAATCAATTTGCATGGACTGATGAATGTGAAGAAAGTTTCAGGGCATTGAAAGAGCACCTTACCTCAGCACCTGTACTGACACTGCCAATTACTGGAGGTAGTTTTGAAGTATACACTGATGCATTCGGGATCGGCCTAGGCTGTGTGCTGATGCAAAATGGGAAAGTTATATGCTATGCGTCCAGACAATTGATGAAGCACGAGGAAAATTATCATGTACATGATCTGGAGCTAGCTACTGTAGTCTTCGCCTTGAAGATTTGTTTTGATTATGAATATGGTGAGAGATTCATTGTGTTTTGTGACCATAAAAGCTTGAAGTATCTATTTTCTCAGCAGGACTTGAATATGAGACAGTGGAGGTGGTTGGAGTATCTCAAGGACTTCGACTTCACTATCCAATATCATCCAGGTAAAGAAAATGTTGTGGAAGATGCTCTAAGTAGAAAGCCAATGATCACATTGTCAAGTTTAATGGTGGGAGAATGGAAGTTGTTAGAAGACTTTGAAAAATTAAATATTGATGCTGATATCAAGAAGAAGGGATGCCTTATTGCTAGTGTTAGAGCACAACCTATAGTATTGTAGGACATCATAGCACTCCAAGACAATGACCATGTACTTGTGGAGATTAAGGCTAATCTAGACCAGAGGCTGGATTTCTCTTTAACTGAAGATGGAAGACTATTGTTCCGTGATCGAGTATGTGTACCCGACCATGTGGAGACAAAGAAAATGATTATGTATGAGCCTCACAAGACCAGGTATACCATTCATCCTAGAAATACCAAAATGTATCGGGATCTGAGGAGAAGCTTTTGGTGGCCTAATATGAAAAGGGAGGTGGCAGAATATGTCACCCCATGTTTAACATGTCAAAAGGTCAAGGCAGAACACTTACGACCTGCAGGTAAACTCAAACCCCTAGAAATCCTTGCATGGAAATGGGAATGTATATGGATGGACTTTATTTTCGAACTACTTAAATCTAGAGGTGGATTCGATGGTATCTAGGTTATAGTCGACCGCTTAACTAAGTCAGCTCACTTTTTTCCAGTGAAGAATAAGTGGTCAGTAGATGTTCTGTCTGCATTGTAAGTGAAGAAAATAGTCAGATTACATAGAGTGCCAGTGTCTATCGTGTCCGATAGAGACCCTAGGTTTACATCCCACTTTTGGAAAGGACTGCACTATTCCTTGGGATCTAAACTAAACTTTAGCATGGCTTTCCATCCACAGACTGATGGTCAGACGGAGAGAACCAACCAAGTGATTGAGGATATGCTTAGAGCCTGTGTCCTAGATTTTGGAGGTAGCTGGCATGAACACTTACCTCTTGTGGAGTTCGCCTATACCTATCATTCAAATGGTATGAACACTTACCTCTTGTGGAGTTCGCCTATAATAATAGCTATCATTCAAATAGCTATAACCAAGCACTTTATGGCAGGAGTTTTCGATCTCCAATATGCTGCTATGAAGTTGGCGAAAAATAAATGCTAGGACCAGAGATGATAAGAGAAACCATGGAGAAGGTAAAGCTTATTAAAGAAAGAATGGTAGTGGTGCAGCAATGACAAAGGGCATATGCAGATAATCCAAGAAGAGACCTGGAGTTTCAGGTTGGTGATCATGTGTTCTTCAAAGTGACTCCAGGCCGTGGGATCAGGCATTTTGGTATTAAAGTCATGTTGTCACCAAGGTTCGTCGAGCCTTTCGAAATCCTTGAAAGAGTCGGTGAGGTGGCATATCGTCTGGCTTTACCATCACAAATGGATCGAATACGCAATGTGTTCCACATATCCATGTTGAAAAAATATGTACGAGATCCGTGGCATGTCATAGAATATGAGCTCTTGGAGTTCAATAAAGATGGAACATACCAAGAGAAGCCAATTAAGATCGTGGACTGAGAACTGCACCAACTAAGGAACAAGGTCATCCCACTGGTAAGGGTTAGATGGAATCAACGCATGGATGAAGACGACACGTGGGAAACCGAGGAAGCAATGCGCAAAAGATATCTAGAGCTATTCACAAGTAAGTACACCTCACTTGTACGATAAATTTTTATACATGAATTTGGGGACCAAATTCTCTTATGTGGGGGAGGGTGTAGCACACCGGAAATTTTAATTACATAAATATTCAAATAAATGGAAATAAATAATTTCCATAATATCGGAGTATTTAAACATACGTATCATTATCGTATGTGCTAAAACACATCGAAAAATTCCGTAAAAATTATAAATCAACCCCACACATTATTCCTAAGTGTTCCACGAAGAAATTTGTGCGACAAAAAATCCGATTAACCAAGTGTACATCACATGGTGACCGATTATCTAAATAAGGAAACAAGTCGGAAAACCGTTAACACGGAAATCCGGCACAATCATTAATTAAATAAAAATGTTGGAGAGACTTCCAACATTATATATTAATGACCCAATATCATAATTGGGCCAATGGACAATATTTGACCCAAAAATCAATTGAAGCAAGAAAATGCATGGAAATTCGCAACTCTAATTAAGCTAAAAATAGAAGGGGGTAATTAGGGCAAATCCCAAGGCAATTAGCCTTTCTTGACAACTCAAATTTGTACTTAACCATGGTGGGAGGTTTCCTAAAGCCTCACACACTCTAATGGAGGAAGAAATCCTCAAATTAGGAAAGTAATATGTGGAAACCGCAACTTGGCTTTCCTTGTTGCAATAGGACTCCTAATACCCATGGTTGCTTAAATACTCTTCAGCAAACCATAGGGACGAGTTTTAAAACTTGCTCGGGTCGTGTGGAGGAGCTCTTGGTGGCTGGAGAGTAGAAGATCAAGCATACCAAGCTCAACTTCTTCCCATGTTCCCCTGCTTCGACCTATGCACACCGTCTCCTTGGAGTCGACCAAGGTAGGGTAAACCTAACTCCCATCTTGAAAGACTTATACCCCTGGAAAGAGGGTCAAGTCTACTTCCTAACCCAACTAGAATGCACAATTTCTGTGCAGTATACACGAAATATTAAGCGTTCTTCAAATGGTGGTCAGAACAAGGGTCTTCTGAAGAATAAAACTTCATCAACCTAGAAAGTAGGTTTTCTCAGGCCAAACATTAACAACTCTTATACCAATGTGTAGAGCATCAAGCTAACTTTCGTTTCCCACTGATTTCATCATTTTCGATTTAGTACATCATGAGTTATAGGCATTTTGCCAAAGTCGCGCATGTTTGGGTCTTTTCTTGTTCAAGTTGATTTATCATGCAGGTGAAGGTCGTTTTAAATTATTTAAAAATCAAAGTTTGCATATATTCCATGTTCCCTACAACTTTCATGTTGAGACTTATGTCTGAAAAGCCCTAGTTTAGAAGATATAAGCATTGCATGGATCAAACCCCCTGAGTGCAGTTTTTCTGCATTTTCGGTTTTAACCTTGAACCACATCTTGTTCAGAGGACGCGTTTCAAGCGTCTGGTATCACGATGCTGTTGGGCGACACGATCCTATTAAAGGCATCCATGCACCCCGACGCATTTAACGTGTTGACCCGTCAACATTGCGTGGGTCTTCGTGCTCGCCTGGGAGTCAGCGCCGGTCTGATCCACGACGGGATACCCCGACGCGTTTCAGACCGTTTTCCTACCCAAGGTTTATTAATTGGATTTTAGTGAATGTGTCGCATTCCTCGGACACGATTCATGCATGAAGGTGGCCATTAGTGTGGACGCGATTTTGATTTCTCACTATTTTGTTGGTTTTCATTGTACATTGTGTTTTAAAGTTCGTCTACTATGTTGGGAGCATATTTCAAAGCTTACCCGAGGTCTGTTTAACATGGTATCAAGTGTGTGATTTGCACGTCTTGGGTCTGATCATTACATGATGTCTCTTTAATGGCTTAAAATTGTTTAACCCATTTAAAAGTTATAATTACATGAATATTATTTTAATTGATTTCTTAATGATATGATCATTCATGAAACTGGTGATTCGCTCTTGTTACTATTCTAGCTTGATTAAAAAGATAATTTGTTATCTTAAAGTCTTGCAAACCATGATTAGTTAAAGTGCATAGTTTCATGTCATGTTATCATGTTAAGTGCTTTCCGTGAATTTGAAACTGGTGGATTGTGAATTGAGATGCGTACATCACTATACACTTGCACATCGAGGCAGCCCTTTCTTGGGGATTTGGAAGCTCTCTATCGGTCATTCCGAATCGGTAGACTATAGACCTTCTCTCTAAGACCTCTGTAAATCTCCGTTCTTCATGGATTCCCACATGAAGACCGAGTTGGTTGTACCATTGAAGTTCCCTGGAGATAGCATGCACTTCCTCTCTCATCTTGTTCTCGTGAGTGTTATTTACAATCTAGACTAAAGCCATTACTGTAAAGATTGAATTAAAGTATAAATCATACCATTATGCGGCAAAATTTATCTCTTGACCATTGTTCTCATGAAATCATGTTCAATTTACTTATTACTCATTCTCATCATCATCATGAACATGACATTACACATGCTTACTTATTGAAACTCTCAGTGGCCATTATTAATGAATGTGGGTATCTACATTTAAAATTGAAGTGAGATGCTGATCGGGCACGGCGTGTAACGACCCTCTCATATCGGTACGGTTCCACCAACCCACGTCAATATAAAAGGTATCACTACAGTGGGACATTTACCCAACACTAGTATGATAGGCTGAAACATACACAAATATAGTATATCTCATGACAGCGGAATTTAAAGAACTGAAAAGCAATTTTATTCCATCATCCACATTCTATTCACAGTCCGTATAGAAAGAAAGAGAGCAAATTTTTCATAACTGAAATAAAATAAATACATTGTCCACATGAGACTATGCAGAGTCTTTATTACATACTATGAAGAAATGAAAATTTCAATGCTAACTCCACAACAATAACTCCTACTGTCGCTCCGAGTCGCTCCTAACGATCTCCTCGGAAGAAGTAGAAACGTCTGCACCTGTACGCTGAAGCAAGAATGAGTTCAAAAGAACTCAACAAGTAACACCAGCATACTAAACATACATGCATCAAGTAATATCCATAACCTTAAGCTACATCATTTACACATAATGCATGGAAGTGACAATTTCTCAAATAAAAGTCTATTCATGATTTCTACCCATTATTCACAGAGGATTTAGTTTTTATATACAATAAACAAATCCTATCACATGCTTTCTACACTTTTCACTATGCTAAACTGATTTCATTCATAAGCCACATGTTGATCATTTTACACAATATTTACACATTTCATAACAACTAATTTAACATGAATTCTAAGACAATTGTACACATAGATAACACATCCATATTAGTGAAAAGCTCGCTGTTTTACTACTATCATGTCACATTCATAAGAAACTTATCATTTTGCATGCTTTCATAAGAATTTTATGAACACATATTCACTTACACAGGTTCACAATTTACACATTTTCACTTTCACTTAATGCCGTGACACATAGCCCAAACCACTTTAGAAGGACACACACTAATCACATCACATATCAATCACCTAGGCATTCCAGTGATTAATCTTAGTTACTGCGCAGAACCGGGAGAAGCACTCTCCACCCTAACCAGCGATACTTGTTCGCCTCCAGGATTTAATCCCAATGCCCATGGGACATCACACACTTTGAACTTTCCCGTGGGGACTTTACCACAGTACAGTTCCACAGCCCTCTAAGGTAGCAGTGTCACACATTGGCACATTAATACATTTTCTCAATTTCAACACATTCTAAACACAAAATAATCACGCATTCATCTCATGTTCACACATTTACCTTTTTCAGTATTACCTAGCATGGTACTACTGTTTTCAGTATTTATCAGATTTTTACAACAATCCTATTCATGCTGAAATTTTTGCAAAATTAAACATTTATCATATTAGCATGTATTAATTATTAATACCTAACATAAAACAAGTTTATATAGCTACTGTCATCTGTTCAGTACAGAAATTTAATCAGAAATCCATCACAGTTTAACCATCATGCACACTAAAATTTGCATTTTTCTGAGTTACGCGTATTTTCTGAAAATTCTAACAGTGATGATATCAACTGTAAAAATAGTCAAACTGATACAATTTTTCATTATTCAAATTCATAATTTATTTCATACATGAATATTGTCAGTACCAATTTTATCACAAATATCAGGGATTTAACTAGTTTTGCAAGAATTCTTAACTTTTATGCATTGAATAGACATGTTAACTATTTTTCAGTTCAGAAAATTTAATAAACTGTACAGATATTATAAATTGCTCAAATTTTTATATCATGCATCAGATCTTGTGAACAATGTACAGAAAATTTATGACACTTAATTTCTACACATAATTCATAAACGACATTTTCCAAGGTTAACCTTCTATTGGTAACACATTCCAAAAATTCTAATAATTAGTGAAAATTTCAGAAATGCACAATAACTTACAGTACACCCGAACATATATATATATACATATTATATAAAATTTTACCGTATATCCTCATGCGGAAAAAAAAAACTCGAAAACTAGTTCATATAAGGACAGACTTGCTCACTGTTGCGGTCTGAAGAACTCGACGGCAAGGGGTGGCCGTCTATAGGTTAACGGCATTAGATGATGCTGCCAACACATGATATTAGTGGCAAGGGATCTTGCCGTTAATATCCTGTCTGCAGAACACAGACTGAAAGCCAATAAATCACTTGAAAGGGGGGTTCCAGGACACGAGAAAAATCTGAAAAATTCCTGGGACATACTAGACACATGTAGGGTTAATGTGTATGGGGTACTTGCCTTCTGTAAAATCTACCAACGACGATTTAAGCCAGAGAAGCCCTCCTCGGCCTGTGCCAAAGAGTCTCCAAATCCCTCCTTCTTCGGATCTTCTGTTGATCTTCACAGCACACCAGCGTGGGGAGTCGTTCCCGGATGTTCAAGGTCGACCCCAGTTGTTGTAGATCGCCAGACGAAGCCTCCCGAAGCCGGATCTTTCAGGTTCAAGTTAGGGTTTTGCTTAGAGAAGATAGGTTTTTGACCCAAGAGCCAAAGGGATGGATCTGGCCGAAATCTAGATATTATAAAGGGTGGGGGTCGGATCGGTTAAAGGGGCAAGTCTCAGAGCCGTTAGGAAGGGTTTCCCAAACAAGAGGCTCAATTTCCGGAGCCATTTCTGGATCTGAAAACGTAACAGATCTGGGATATTGGCGTCCATATCCATGGTCGCCTATCCAAAAATGGGCATCCATCGATATTGCCGCCTACCCCTGGTCAGTGTCAGCCGATGTGGACGCCGACTGGCCGAAAAAACTAACTTTAATTATGCAGAATTTATAATACTACACACTTAAATATATATGTATATATATATATATATACATAAATATACTATGTACTTGAATATACTATGTACATTTCAATAATACTAATTCATACCATTTATATCAATAAATACTTATACACAATAGTCATACATCAATAGTATACACTTATACACACATACATATACTTAACAAAGAAGGTGAAAAATCAAGGGCCTTACACGGCGAGTGTCCATGCGCTCCAGTCTAGCCCTAATGCAAGAGAGTCATAAATATAGTGTTGACCATGGGCTATAATGATTACTGGTGTTGCATCTGTGCTGGGAGTCGTGTGTGTCGTGTTGAATGATAGATACAATAACCACATACACGTTTCCTAGTGTACATTCTTGGTGGATCTTTCTTTGGTGTACATTAGTGTCTACGTGCCTGATTAGTGTTAAATTATCATGCTCATGCGTTCATGCTTGCTTACATGATATGGCCATCCTGCATTTATTACAATTAATGATATCTTGGGTTCTTGAAAGCTATTGACATCTAGTGAAATCTTGTGTGCTTGTATAGAGTGATATTTTGCTAGTTCTATCTTGTTATATCCTTGGAGATGTTGTCCTATCATGATCACTCTATCTAGCTTGTTCATATATCATGTTTTAATAAGTTTTAGTCGTACATGCATATCATGACATTCATCGTGCTTAACTAGTTCTAAATTACTAATCACTTATATCATTGCCCGCACATTGAGATATAAATCTTGCTGGGCTAGTTTGCTCATCCCCTACTTTTAACCATTCTAGATGATTATGATATTCACGAGGAAGAGCAAGTCAAGGATGGGAATGCGTCCGAGTGATGAGCGTTCCAACTATGAGTCTAGTTATGGTAGTTTGCTTTGAGTGTTATATTCATGTAGTAGGAAGTGAGAAAAAATGTACTTTTTCTTTTTATTGAGTCTTAGTCCTGTATTAGTTCCCTTGAAACAAATATGAGATTTGAATACAATTTCCATTGAGTTCAATATTTGGGCCCTATGATGATGTATGTTGTTATACATTTATTGCGTGCTAGCTAGAGGCTTATTTGCTGACTGTTCACGTCTTAGGATATCGTCTCGAATTATATTCTGAATAATTAATATCCGCTACGTAATTCTCGGGACGTGACATCCTCGGCCCAGCGAAGAAGCTACTCCAAACCTCTCCAGATCCGGTTCTTCTATTGATGTAGATTGATCCTCGGAGTTGGGGATGCTTCCTCTATGCTTGGACTATCCTCCAGTCGGTGTAGATCTCCAGAAATCTCCTCCAGTCGCCAGATCCAACTCTCCAAAGGTCAACATTTCTCCACAAAAGATTCTATGTTTTCTCAAAGACCAAAGACTTAACCTCGCCCGAATCTGGTGTTTTTATAGACTAGGTGGGTTGGGGTACGTATTAGTATAGGTCTCCTACGGTTAGGGATGGGTTTCCTAAACTGGAACCGGGAGGAACGTGGGCGTTGCCAAATCTGAAATCGTCATACAGATGGGAACTTGGCGTCACCCTATGGTGCCGCCAACAGGGGGTTGGCGTCTATCGATCTAGACGCCAACTCCTCCTGGCTAGGCAGTCAGCGGCAGACATGTTGCCGCTAACTGGCATATCGGCCATAACAGAAATATACATCAAAACAGATTCACAATTACATTACAAATAGTTTAATGGGTACTGAAATAAATAAATATCATATGAACAAAGATAAACATATATATATACATGTATACACAACGTAATTACATACAACATGCGTAGGTTTAAACAAATACAACATATACATCAATAATTAGATAATACATGCACATTTAAATATATTACATGCACAAATAACCTTACGTGTACTTACCAGATATATAGCAGTACTTACCTATCATATGCACAACATTACTTATATACAACCTGCACAATATTTAATTAAGTACATTATGTACAAAATTAGCTAATTACCTATATTCACAGAAAATAACATACATACATACGTATACACATTGAATAATTATAATATACATAAATTTAATACACTGATCACTATAAACATAACAAGTATCTACCACATGCATAATATAAAATGAACAAAATTCAGGGGTCTCACACTCTCCCCCCCTTGAAAAATATCTTCGTCCTCGATGATCGGATCGAGTACCTTTGGTGACGTCGTCGATGTCATCTCCAGCTAACACGTTCTCCTTGGCTGGTGTTGCTAGCTTCATTATTGCAGTTGCTGGAACACCTCGCGGAATGAGCTTCTTCAGTCTTGGGCACTCTGTAATCTGTTGTTCCTTGCTGCCACACTTCAGACATCTTCCTTCCTTTAACCAACACACATCTCCTCCATGACGCTTACCGTAGTGTACACACTCAGGTTTCTCGCTGCCTTGTACCATAGCTGATTGCTGACCTACTATGAGTTTCTTCATCTTTCTATTGCCATTGGAATGGTTCTGGTACTTTCTTCTTCTAAGCTTCCTTCTCTTTCTGGTACGATTCCATCCTACTCTCCCGCTTGTTGGCTACGCTGAGAGCCTTGTCCAAGGTGTGGGGGTCGAACGCTAAAAGTCTAGCTCTCAAACATGATTTGATCCCCTTCACAAACTTCTTTACATTGCGACTCTACTCATACCTCCTAACCTGAGCACTATGTCTACCACATCCAGCCATAGCCTTCAAAATAATTAATCTAGTTAGAATCTAAGTTACTAAATCCTAACCATTTTCTTAACTATATTCCTTTGATTATTAAATATTTTCTACATATATGGACAAATTTCTATAAAGACTTTGAAATATTATGAAGATGATGGTTTATCCATATACAATCTCAACCTAGCTCTGATACCATCTCTATAACGACCCTCTTTTTACCGGTACGATTATACCAATCCCCATTAGTACAAAGGGCGTCATTACAGTGTGATAATAACCCAACACTAAACGATAGGTTGATATGTACATGAATACAATTGAGTACAGCGGGAATAAAAGAAATAGCTTAACTTCATTCCATCATCATCATCCATTCCACAGTCTATATAGCAAAGAAGGAAATGACAATGTCCGAATTATTATAATTTCAAAAGAACTGCATTGTCTATTACATTGCCCATACGAATGACATTATTCATAATATGAAATAGAACACTACTAAAAAGTCTCGACAAGCAACTACTCATCTTTTTTGGCGTCGATCTTCACTACACCTTCCTCAGGCACGAGAACACCAGTCACACCTATACGCTGAAGCAAGTATGAGTCTAAAAGACCCAGCAAGCAATCTAAATACTCAACCTTACACATATCATGCACATGATAAACAACTAAACAACAAAAAAACACATGTTATCAGTTAAACCATAACAATTTACATGGCACTTGTTTTATTTAATTAACTACACATAAATCATCCAAACACGTTCCTAACTAACACTTTCTCATATTAAACCATGGATGATAATCATACACCGATACATGCTTTCTACACCTAACATGTAACATGATTCAACAGTCCAAACATTATCCATATTATGGTACAACTCTACTAACTAGAGCATGGAGTTAAGCACAAAGTAAAGAGCAACCTATCATGATATCTATTCATATTTCACATGTACTTTTCATATTCAATTACACATTTCATTTGCTGTTTTAATATAAATAAATTACAATTACACATGATATCACATTTTTATTAAAAATGAATTGAAGGTTTAAAACATATTCAAGTCGGTTAGCAACCATATACAATTTAAGTATGGAACTATGTACTAAGTGAATAGCATGTCTATCATGGAACTTAGACATTCTTTCATGTATTTATCACAATCATAATCACACTTTACTTGCTGTTTTGACATGAATTAAACACAATTACATGGTTTTACAATTGTTCACAAGCTATCTTATTCATTTAACAATTTCACATAATCATCTTTTACTTTGCATAGTTCATGTGTTCGCATACACATATTCACATACATTACTATAGGGATGTTATTAAACTATATAACATGTTACCAAACATGATGTTACATCTAACATATTAACATATGAATGATATGGATATATGCCTTATTACCTTGGTTTTCACATGCCATCATGCTCTCATTAACATTTACTCTCCCTTACACATCATTTCACACATTCTTCACATCATTTACTTTTGCACTTTTACTTATCACATATCACATCACTTGCACTTACCACGTGCCACATTCACATGTCACTTTACACTTTATTCATATTTTATCACTTAAGTTGCCGTGACACATAGTCCTAACTACCATCTAAAGGACGCACACACCCATATCACGTAGCACATATCACATATCACATAGCACATAGCACATCACACATCACTTGACACACACCTGCCACCTGGGCAATCTAGTGGCGAATCTTGGTAACTGCGCAGACCAGGAGAAGCCCTCTCCACTGTATCCAGTGGTACTTGTCTACCTCTAGGGTTTCATCCTAATGCCCTTAGGATATTTCACAACGTTGAGCCTTCCATAGGGACTTTTCTATGTTACAACTCTCAGACCTCTATGGTAGCAGTGTCAATCTCAACCCAATTTTACATTATCACATTATCACATTTCATCACATTTTACTCACACTTATATACACAATTAAATCCCTTTTTGCATGCACTTTGCATAATATTTACATTTCAGTTTACAGCATACACTCTTACTGTTTAAGAGTGATAAACAACTCATAACAGAATTTTAATATGCTGTTAACAATGAAATTTACATGTTTAAGCTAATCATACTCATTATAATTAATTTCATCTGTTATAACACAAACAGTACCTATTGTTGTCACATTAGTATCAAATTTTTATCACATGTTTCATGCAGTTAGTATATCACATAGCAAATTTTACATATTTTTATGAACAATAAATCTAATTTTAATAATTAAGATAGAATTCAGGCATATTTCTCAAGAATTTCATTTAATCAGATTTCATAGTAAAATAGTAGTATCTAACATTTTCAAAACATGAAAACAGTCATCATACGGACATGAAAATTTTATAATACCCCAACATGCACTGGATTTAATTATTTAGGAATTATCATAGTCCATTCATGCTCATTGTCCAGTTACATAATTATAATAATTAGAACTAATTACAGAAATTCAGCATGTCCTCATGATATGACCTAATGACTGTTCCTGACCACATACAATTTTTACAGCACGCATATATAAATAACACACTTTAGAGATCAAGCAGTGCACTTTTAGAACCCTGAAGAACTTGGCGGCACAGTGTATGCCGCCAATTGTGTTAACGGCACAGGAACATGCCGCCAACACAGGAACTTGGCGGCACACATGTGACCGCCAACTTCCTGTCAGTAGGCAGTGCAGGCAGAACACAATAAAAAGGGAATTTGGAGGTCCCAGGGCACGAGGAAAATTCCGTAAAAATACTAGGACCTAAGGGGACATGAGTAGGGTTGACATCCATAGGTTAATTGACTCAAAATAAATGCACAGAGATCAAATCTTGCTGAAGAAGCCCTCCTCGGCCCAGCCAGGAAGGTGCTCCAAACCTCTCTAGACCTGGTCCTTCTGTTGATGTAGATTGATCCTCGTAGTTGGGGATGCTTCCTTTGTGCTTGGACTATCCTCCAGTCAGTGTAGATCTCTAGAAAACTCCTCCAGCCGCCGGATCCAGCTATCCAAAGGTCAGCTTTTCTCCACAAAAGGTTCTAGGGTTTCTCAAAGACCAAAGACTTAACCTCGCCCTAATTTGGTGTTTTTATAGACTAGGTGGGTTGGGGTACACATTAGTATAGGTCTCCTACGGTTAGGGATGGGTTTCCTAAATTGGAACCGGGAGGAATGCGGGCGTTACCAAATCTGAAGCCGTCATACTGCTGGGAACTTGGCGTCCACCTATGGTGCCGCCAACAGGGGGGTTGGCGTCCATCGATCAGGACGCCAACTCCTCCTGGCCAAGCAGTCAGCGGCAGGCATGTTGCCGCCAACTGGCATATCGGCCAGAACAGAAATACACATCAAAACAGATTCACAATTACATTACAAATATTTTAATGGGTACTAAAATAAATAGATATCATATGCACAAAGATAAAGATATATATATATACATTTATACACAACGTAATTACATACAACATGCATGGGTTTAAACAAATACAACATGTTCATCAATAATTAGATAATGTATGCACATTTAAATATATTACATGCACAATTAACCTTACGTGTACTTACAAGATATATAGCAGTACTTACCTATCATATGCACAACATTACTTAAATACAACATGCACAGTATTTAAATAAGTACATCATGTACAAAATTAGCTAATTACCTATATTCACAGGAAATAACATACATACATACGTATGCACATTGAATAATTATAATATACACAAATTTAATACACTCACTATATACATAACATGTAACTACCACATGCATAATATAAAATGAACAAAATTTGGGGGTCTCACATTTTTCACCAATTTTGAATCACAGAGCATTGAACAAACCCATAAACAAATTAATTTATCAACTGCAGTTCTACAATGACTATTTTGCACTTCTCAAAACTCACTCCCTGTCACGCCCCAACGCGGAATATCGGAGCGCGAAGGCAGTTGCAAGAAAAGGTATAGAGCGTATACTAGACATCAAACCATTGCACACTGAATAATACTAAAGCAAATCTTTCTCATTATTAATTTTCCAAATGTCTAGTTACAACCACTAATATCAGAGCCATTCTATAGGGCCCAATTACATTGCATTAGAAGGAAATAACTAACTACAACTCTAAGATAACATAACGACTCGAGGGTACTCCTGGCTTCACTCTTGGTCATTCCCTTCCTTGTGAGTGTATGTGTCATCCTCGGTCTCACCTGAGAACACAACATTAAATAACGTAGGGTGAGCGATAACGCCCAGTAGGACTTAAATCTCAGGCTCAAGCAGGCTTTAAATAATTAATGCATTTAATGGCAGAGTATCTAAAGATAGCAGGTACAAGAGAGTCAAATATAGCAAGAGATAACACAATAGCACGAGAGCGAGTATAGTTTTCCAAAGTAGCACAAGTATCGAGTATAGCACGAATAGCAGGATGGCCATAGCACAACTAGCACAAGTATAGTAATAGCACGACCAGTATAGCACTTGTTTGTCATTCTAGACATCGAGAGAGTATAGCACGTTTTGTGTTTTTGATTGTCATATAGATAGTCGAGATAGATAGCACTTGAGTGTAATGCCAAACACTCTGATCATTTAACTCCCATGGGCACTAGCACTTTCGGGCGCACATCCCAGAACCAGATCGGGCCCTTTATTTATTGCCAGGCATTGGTTATATTGTTTATCTTTAGACAATCAGTCAATGGCCAATAAAGAGTACCAAGAAGTAGATGAGAGCACTAGATGAATAGACGAGATAGTAGAGTGAACGTGAATAGACGAGCGAGTAGAGTATAGATAAGAGCTAGTGGACATTGCACGTAATGCGACGAGTAAACAGGCGATAGTAACAGTTGCACAACATGCGCACTTGGTGTTAGTAGTCAGGTGGAACTCACGACCCTACCACTGGCCTTGTTATGCACAGGTCCAGAGGTCCGGCGTGATTTAAGATGAGAGTGAATCTTCTAATAGCCGTTTGGATCATATAGATCCCTAAAGGGTATCATAGGTATTAGGGTACAACCGGCTCGTCGATCATGTGGGAATCTATGATCAGAGGAGACTTACGGAGGCCTTGTGCAAGGGTTCACTAGTCCGGCGAAAGGAATATCCGACGGAGAGTTCACCACAAGCCAAGAAAAGTGTGTATATAAAACAGGTGCTCGACGTTCTAGAGGAATTCTAGGACAGTGGAGCGTCAATATCGGTATATAAACAACGCAAGAAAACGAATGCAAGTCCTTTAAAATAGGGCAGTTAATATGCTTTATTGTAATACATTATGAGATATTTTCTGTAAGATTTCAGCCATAAATGGATGGTTCATGTGTGTGCAAGTGCAAGAGAAATCATAGATAGAGATAAGTCGTGAACATGTATTTTAAATCATTCAATATAGCATCCTTTTTAAGTAGGGTTTTTACTAGGGGTATAACGGTAAGAAGTCGTGACAAAAATATTTTATTTTATTTTTTTATGGGTTTTTCATCAAAAACTTGTGAAGGCGACATACCCCTGTACTGGTCGCGACAGGGTCAGGACAAAACGCGACAGGGCCTAAAAAGGGTCGCGACAGGGCATGCAAATCGGGTACTGAGAACGCGACGGCTCACCTGTCGCCTTCTTGGTCGCGACAGGGTGGCTGTCGCAATCAGGCCCTAGAAAACGACATATCGAGGTGTCGCCTTCTGGTTGTCTGCGCCTGACTCCGACAGGAGTCAGACCAGGCATTGGATTACGGGCCAGGACATTGAAATTTCGATACAGGGTCGTTCAGGAAATCATAACTAATTATATAGTCAACGAAAAATCATGAAACTAATTGCAAATTAAACTAGACATGTAAGGGTACTTCCAATAAATCGGAATTAGAGAGAGAGCATGGTTTGAACATGGTTTGAGAACGAACAAGAACAAGTAACATAGAACATGATACAGGGAGCAAGATCGATTTAATTCGAGTAACATGCTCAATAGAAATTAGGGCTTTTAGGGGCAAAAGATGCCTATCATGCATCAGTATCTCCCACTAAAATTTGGAGGCATGAGATAGAGTATTCAAGGAGATATGAATTAAGCATGAAGGTTCGGGGTCATAAGAACTGCAGAACTTTGAAAATTCATAAGAAAAGATTTGATCGCTGGAAAATTATGAAATTTGAGGGTTTTGTTCCAGAGGGTAGAAAGATCCTACAGAAAAAGTTTCACGGTTTATGCTTGTGGGAAGGCCTACCTTTGACTCGAATTGTCTTCTAGGGCTAGAACTTGAAGAACAAGGGAAGAAGCTTCAAGCTCTTCTTCTCTCCACGAAATCCTCTCCTCCTTAGCCTCCTCTCCTCGTCCAGCAACTCTTGGCAACGAGCTAGGGTTGCCCAATAGAGTTTAAGAGGTGTATTTATGCAAGTATGTATTTCTATTCCTACTTTTACTCTAATTCCTTTTTAATTCCGAGATTTCCTTACTCCCACCTTCCTTCCTTGCCTTCCAATCTCTATTTAGACTAGGAAGAGATCTAAATTCGTGCTAACGCATATGGGGTAGGTTTAGGAATTCTATTATAACTCAAACTAGCTATTTAATGCATTAATACCCCTTTTCTATTTAGGTAATAATTTAGTTACGAATTTAGGATATTTTCCTATTATTCTCCCTTTGTAAATTCATATTTTTGACCCAATAAATTTTAGAAGATCCATTAAGCAAATCCCATTACTCTTTTCCATCTAATGAGTTTTATTTAATGCTCTATTTAAATATCCATTTAGCTAGGTTTTAAATTCTTTATTTAAATTTTTATTTTTCGTAAAAATTCATGTTGCTACACTCCCCCTTAACATATGTATGATATGAAAGATATGCAAGCAATTCCAGCATAATTATGGACACAATTAGATTTATGCATAACATGACTTTTGACACTTGGCGGAGTATTTTACTCATACATAATGATAGTTTCTAGGCAAGCATAACTTGTCTTTCCATATTTCACCATTTGATATAAGTCAATGGGGAAAGGAATGCACAATGAATCATAGGCAAAGTGGGGTGCATAATAACATATCAATTGTTATAAGAACTTCAATTGATTTGAGCAGCATAGTCAGACATGACTGAAATAACAAGAGATTTTACATGAGCAGTCTTTACTTTGTTTTTCAAGGATTTTACTTGTGATTTCCATTTTTTCTTGCCTTACATAGCCATTATCATGAATCCATTAATTGAGTATGGCTACAAGGGCTATTAGATTGCTTATCAAGCTGGCTTTGAGACCCATACTTGTCTGGGTCTTGTAGTGTAGACAATATTATTATGCAGCAATGACTTTTCAATTCAAAAAGATTTTATATTGGGTGCATTTTTTTGAAGAGTATAAATATTAGCATCTTAGTTTTTATTCTTAGAGCTATGAAAGTAGAATGCACCACTAACACATTGAGTATTTTGTTTTCTATGTTTCAAATTTTTATCATTATGATTTTTAATATGCAAATGAAAAAAAATTCTTTGGTGGAGCTATCATGTTCATATGTATATGGAATTTTTGACTATTTTTAGCATGAACATGATGTTCATTCCTATGTACATTAGCACATGTATAAACATGCGACTTGGGAGCATGCACAAAAATGATCATCTCTATACCAACAATCCCTAGAGATATGTCCATATCTATGGCATGTAAAGCATGGACTGGTTTGTCATGTTTGTAAAACTTTTCATTTTTATTCCAGTAGAATTTGGCTAAATGACAAGGTCTGTTGCAATTAAAGCAAATAGGAGAATTTCTTACCTGTTGCATACCTTCGCATGATTGTATTTGTTGGAATCTTTGCAACCTTCTAGAGTACTTTTAATTGTTCTTGGGTTGAAAGAGAGGAGGTGGTACCCTTTGGTGGCTCTTTGCATAATGTGGAATTGGGGCTTGCCTTGGATCTTTTTGGGTTGATGGAGGAGGTGTAGAAACCTTGTAGAAATCTGTTTTATTTTTATGGTTTTTTGGTGGCTCTTTGCATAATGTGGAATTGGAGCTTGCCTTGGATCTTTTTGGGTTGATGGAGGAGGTGTAGAAATCTATTTTCTTTTTCTAGTTTTTTTGTAGAAACAAGGTTCTTTCTATTGGCAGTATTTTTATCCATTCTCTCATATTGTTTTTGAACATTTTTCTGAACAAGAATCCTTATAGATTTTTCCTTAGGTGTAACATAATTCTTGTTCATAGCAACATTAACAAATGAGGTATTTGTTTTGTTTTCAAGATTCTTTTTGTTCATAGAGTTATATCATAAACATTATTTTTTATAGTTAACCTTCAATCCAAGACGATTGTTTATACCCTCCACAAATTTTAGATCAGATTTTAAAGTACCAACACTTTGATTCATTTCAGAAATTTTATTTTCAGAATCATGACATTTAAGCACAACACTGTCAAATTCAATTTTCAGTTTTTCTTTTTCAACTTTTAACTCATCGTTCATCTTCTTTAGACTGTTACATTCATCGGTTAGTGTTCTATCAAAAAATAAGCATTCAATCTTCTTTTTCAAATGATGATTTTCTTTGACCAATTGTTTAAACTATTCATTTACTTGATGATCATGAGCCATATTGGAAATCTGTTGGGTTCATTGATCATTGTCAAATTTAAAATTCTCATTAAGATCAAGTAATTCTTCATTCTCATTTGTCAACTCAATATTTCGAGATTCCAATAGCTCATGGTTTTCTATTAATCCACTCAAGTTCTATTCACAAGTTTTGATTTCTTCTTTCAAATTTTCTTTTTCGGCATTTAACTTTTCAACCTCTATTTTCAACTTCTCATTCTTTGTTTTCAGTGGTTCATTATCTTCCTAGAAAGTTTTACAATTATCTTGATGCAATTCAAATATGCTTTTTAACTTTTTATTTTTAGATTTCATCCTTTTGTTTTTTCTTGCATAAGTGCTTCACATAGGAGCACAGCCTCAGGTACCTTATGGTGGTCTCTCATTTGCAAGGGTTGTTAAAGCATCTTTAGAACATCCACCCTGTTAACACAGAAGTGCATGCTTCTACTTTCACCGACAAGGGTGAACCAGCAGTATTTTTCTCCATGGATGATATGGAAGCTTCTCTCAAACCTTTCGTGTACTCGGTGGTGTAGACGCGTTTTTTATTTCCCAAAAACACCGTCCCACAAAGAAATGTGTGTTTTTAAAAAAAGAAGGAAAAAAAGAGAGGATTTTTTATATATAAGGAGAAAAGCAGAAAAAAAAAGGATGGAAAGGAAGAGGAAAAGTGCGTGTGCGCACGATGGAGTGTGATGTGATCACTAGGCACACGAGGGTGCCGAATGAAACATGAGAGAGGAAGAGTGCGTACTTACCTTCACCCGAGAAGAGCGGGAGTTGATGCGTGGGCCCTACCTCCTCCTTCCATCGGTCGGCAGCGAAGGAGAGTTAGCTCCGCTTACCTTGCAAGAAACAAGTGAAAAGTGGATCAAACTATGAAGTGTAGTAGAAAGTCCGATGGAATGCAATAAAGAGACATTAAAAGGAGTGTTGACACACCTCGTGGAGTGGTGTTAAACCCCTAAAAGAGTAGGAATGAGGAAATGATGTGTGCGTGTGTGCATGATGAATGTGGTGAATGACATGCATAAACAAGATAAAATAACGGGGGAAGGAGAAAGGGGAAGAGGATGGCGATGTAGTCCGCTACCCAGATGGTGGAGTGGGGAACGGGGCCCCTCCTGCCTCGCACCGATCGGCTGAGGAGGACGACGACTCCGCATTCCTCGACGTAGCTTGAGGTGGGGTTGGCTCCTCCTCGGCTCCGGAGCGTGCTTCTGGTCTGACGGAACTTCGCCTCGGAGGGTTGGAGAATATGGGTTCGGAGGTCGAGGCGCCAGTTCGGCAGGGCTTCGCTGTCTCTGGGGTTTGGATGTGGAAATGGTAACCCCTGGGTCTATATTTCTAGGCATGAACTTACCTAAATCACGTCGGGCACAACGAACGCCTATTAAACATGAATTGCAGCCACATAAAACGCTGTGATTTAAAAGATCCCTTGATTCCTGCTTGATTTGACAATCGCATGATGATCGTAGCCTGCGGCCACGTTCAAAATCGCATCGGGTAATGTCACCGCATTTTCCCTACGAATCGATCTCTTGACAGAATCGATCTTGATTTGATTAATGGTTTAAAAAATGCGGCGGCACGTGCGGACGCAATTCTAAATTTGCCATGATTCGAAGCATGGGAGCTCTTAAATGCCGCGGCTATAGGGGGGTACGTTTAGGTTTTGACTTTTAATCGTGTCGGCCTAGCCAAACGCGTTTCTTGATTTTTCATGATTTGAAACGTGACCCCTCTTAAATGTCGTGGCATTAGGGGCATGGCTTAGGCTTTGACTTTAAATCGCGACAGGTATTGTAGACGCGAATCTGAATAGACATGTGCCAAATAGCAATGGTGATTCACGTCGGTTTTACCCGCCGCGGATCACAGGGCGTCCACTGTACCAGACGCGAATATTTTAAGTTCAACAGACCCTTTTTGTAATGGCCCTGGATATTTATACCCAATAAGGGTCCATATCCAGATCTATCTCCCACGAACGGACCGAAGTCTCGCAAGGGATATCTTTAACACGCATCCGGTACGAATATAAAAGACCACAAGTACAGTATATAACACAAGAAAGAATAAGTGTATAGAACTATAAACTACAATGTACAAAAGTCCCATTACAACATTACATGTCCAATTTAAAGAGTACAACTATTTGGGGCATACCTCGAGGAAGCATATGCTTAGACGACACAACTACTCTACTGTTGGTGGTACAAGTCTGCCATGACTCCTCCTCGGGCCGCACAGAACCGGCTAATCCTTGCACAGACTATAAGGGAGTGAGCCTCAACAGGTCACTGGCTTAGTAGGGACCTCCCACAATGAAACCATAACAACACAATGAGACCTCAAGCCCAAAGGGGTCTCACTGGCAACACCGGTAGCCGAAGCATAACATGCGCACACAAGCATGTTAAACGACAACTAATCATAAGCACAACGACTAAACCCGGTCCTCGGAGAGTAGAGGGAAACACAAGACTAGCTTAACACCACTAGTCCTCCCTACAACTGAACCACCTCGACCATAAGCCTCACCAGCAAACCACTGCCTCGGCCACAGTCTCTGTGACGACCCTCGTTATGCCGGTACGGTTGTACCAACCCATGTCGGCACGACGAAGATCACCACAGCGGGACATTTACCCGACACTATCATTCGATTGAGATGTACACAAATATAAGTACAGAGTAGCGGAAGAAAAGAACTACTGTCTTTCATTTCATCATCCACATTGACATCCACAGTCCATATAGCAATTAAAGGAAAGCTAAAGCTTACTTAACTGAAATTTAAACAAGGTACATTGTCCACATAACTACAATTCTAACATCAAATTACGTAGTTTGTTCACAATTACATAACAGTTCAATACAATGCCTCAAATTACATACTATGAAAGCAAAATATGACAATAACGACTCCGCCAAGCTACTCTCCGCGCTCGGAGTCGCTCCCCACTGTCTCTTCCCAAAAGATGTAGGGTCACCTACTAAACCTGTACGCCGAAGCAAGGAGTGAGTCTAAAAGACTCAACAAGTAACATCATACACTTCATACATGCATACATCATATAGGCATTCACATTCAATCAAAGCATGTAGCAAGGTTAGGTGATAATAACACAACCTGTCAGGGTATTTCTACAAAATTTAAAGCACATGGAACATGATTTATACTTTTCAAATTAAACTACCTATCACATGTTTCTACTCATCCAATCACATGAAAGCTACATTTCTAATTAACTAAAACATGAAACAACTAAACATGAGGTTCTCATATGCATGAAAGGAAACACTACCGTCATGGTTTCTACACATGGTAGCACATGCTAACTATCATTTCACATGCATTAAGGTTGCTGTTTTGACATGGATTAGAAGTCTCATAACATGCAAGTTCATTTCACACTCTTAACATATTCACATCACATGGTTCACTCTCTTACACCTTCTACGCATATCTATTGTTATTCAAGACAAGTCTAGCATAATGCTTCTACTAGTTTCATAACATATGAATTATGTTCAAACAAGAAACTAATCTAACACATGTTCTTTTCTCATTCCTTTAACATATGAACTCAATTAAGAACTTGTCTCATTCATACCACATCATGAGAGCAATTTAGGCATGGTTTTTGCACATCATGAAAGGAATGTTCTAGCATGGATTCTATAGACATTCTTGCACACAATAACATGATTGCTTATCTAATTAGCTTGCTGTTCTAATATGTTTCTAACATTATCACATTAGGAATCACAGTTTTACACTTTAACACATTGGTTTCACATGTTACACATTTACACATTCACATGTACACATCTTTCACTTTGCACATGTCCACATGGCACTTACACAATCTTCACATATACACATTCACATTTCACATTTATATGCCGTGACACATAGTCCAAACCACCATTAGAAGGACACATAACACATAACACATAACACATACTTATCACCTAGGCAATATAGTGATAAGCCTTGGTACTGCGCAGACCGGGAGAAGCCCTCTCCACCCTATCGACGGTACTTGTCCGCCACCAGGATTTCTCCTAATGCCCATAGGATACACATACACATTGAACCTTCCCATGGGGACTTTTCCATGGTACAGTTCCACAGCCCTCTATGGAAGCAGTGTCACACACGACACATTTTACACATTACACATTCCGATTAACACACGTTTTACATATGATATTCACACTTCCTTATTTATGCACATGGTTCTGTTCTTTCCCTAGCATGATGCCACTAATAACAGAAATCAAGCATTTAGTAGCTCTCATGGAGTAATTGGAGCGCACATCATTTGACCTTAATCATGGTACATATATTTATAACTCATTTTCACATGGAAATCTCATAGTGTAGGCTACTGTCATCAAATTTTCCTGAAAATTTAACCACATACTGTTTTCAGGTATAGGAACACACATACAAATTTTCACATTTTTCTGAATTCACATGCATTTATAGAAATTGAAACATTCAGTTTCATGCCATTCAAAAACTAAGTTAACATAGAACATGACATGGATTTCAGATTTGATCATGCACAGTCATGAACCACACATACATATTGGTACAAGAAATTTTCCCAAATTTATTTCTCATCACCCGATTTACTAAAATTTTCACAAGGTCTACACATGCTTTCTATTTCTCATTGTAGGAATTATAAAATTTCACATGAATATAGGAAAATTCCCAAATTTGCAGGGCATGGACTGACACCTACAAACATGGTTCATAAAATTCTACAGCATTTGATTCCTCAGAAATCATGGGAACAAAATTAACCAAGCGTAACCTCTTTCCTACGCATGCATTTCAATAATTCTAATAAATTATGTCATCCCCAAAAAAATACAGGAAATTTCACACACATCACATTACCTATTTTACATAACATATAAAATTTACATTATATCCTCATGCGCCAAAGTCCAGAAATTAAAGATATAGGGCAGAACAGTTCACTGTTCTGTCAAGAAGAACTTAACGGCATGCTATGGCCGTTTACAAGAGTTGGCGGCAACATCGTTGGCCGCTGACTCAAGATCTCAACGTCAATAGACCTTGCCGTCAAGTTCGGACCTGTGCAAAAACACAGTCCGAGCTCTAAAGAAAGGGGAAATATGGGGATCCAGGACACGAGGAAAATCCGTAAAAATCACAAAAACCTCCTAGACACATACATGGACGAAGTGCAAGGGTTACTTGCCTTTGGAGAAACTCCTAAAGGGATCAAAAGGGTCGGAGAAGCTCTCCTTGGGCAGTCCCAAGAAGCCTCCAAGATGCCTTCACTCCGGCTTCTGTGATGCTCCCCTCTGCAATCCAGGGCCGGGGATGTGCAGCCGGATGTGTTGTCTCCCTCCTTGTCGAAGTAGATCTCCGGAAGAAGCTCCAAACCGCTGGATCAAAGCCTCCCAAGTTCGGGTTTCCTCACAGCTCTCAGGGTTTTAGGGTTTTTCTCACCTTTTGGGGCCAGAGTTTTTTCCCCTCTTGCAAGGGCCAAAGGGATTTCTAGGTTGCAAGGGGTGGGTGGTCATATAGACAAGACATGGGGTCTGTCTTGGCAGGGGCGAAGGAGCCGTTGGGGGTGGTTGGCATCCCCCAATCGGAGGCATGGCACACCATGCAGCTGCTCAGAAAATTGTCAGGGAAGTAGACGTCTACATCAACGGACGTCCATAATAGTAGTTGGCGTCCATCGATGCCCCGCCTACTTGTCCTTGACGTCCACATATGCTGCCGTCAACATGGTCTTCGGCCAGAACAAACAATTTCACAGAATCCTTAATCCTCCTTATGTACATGTATGCAATACATAGGGTATAATGTACACACCAATTACATCATGCAACCAAACAATATATGTGTATATATATATATGCAACTAAGTACACACATGTATTCATAAATAGTCAAGATGGTATATAATGTGCTCGGTATAATGTAATACTATCTTCACAATGCAATGAACAACACTTACTAAATAATTATACACACAATGCACACTTTTATACCAGTCTTTATTCAATACAACATATATAATATGAGCAACACATCATACACCTAATTTACCACTTAAGTAAATATCATATATATATATATAGCATAGATAGCACATATGTATACATACATACTTACATGCATGCATCAAATAAAGGTTTTATATGTATACGCATACTATTAGTTACACGCACAAGTTATATGCATATGTATATCTAGCTACATACATGACACATAAACATTCGCACAATAAGGTACTTATAAAAGAAAAGGACGAAAAATCGGGGGCCTTACACCCTCTCCCCCTTAAAAGGATCTTCGCCCTCGAAGATCGAATCACGCACCTGTGGTGACATCCTCGGTGTTGTCTCACAGGGCGAACTACTTCACCTTCGGGCACTCTCTAATCCGATGACTTTTGCTACCGCATTTGAGACATCTTCCTTCTTTTGCCCAACACAAGTTTCCGCCGTGCCACTTGTTGTAGTGCACACACTTTGGCTTCTTGCTGCCTGAAGTTGCCACTGATTGAAGTGCTGACTCTGCTGGTACCATAGCGGATTGCTGACATTCCTCAAGTCTCTGCATCTTCCTCCGCTGCCACATCTTCCTCCTCTGCCGCTGGAACGGTTCCGGTAACTTATCCAATCGAGCCTTTCTCTCTTCTAAATACTGTCTTATCTTGTGCTCCTGCCTGCACGCCGCGCTAAAAGCCGCATCCATAGATCCATGGTTACATGCCGCCAATCTAACTCTCAACGACGGTTTAAGACCCATCACAAACTTCTTCGCCTTCTCACTCTCGTCCATCACTGAGTGAGGCGCATGCTTGAACAACTCTGCAAACTTAGCATCATACTCCAACACTGACATTGAGCCCTGAGTCAACGTCAAAAATTCTTGCTCCTTCTCATCCTGGGCACGTTCAAGGATATACTTGGCCTGAAACAACCTCACGAAATCGTTCCAAGTCACTTCCAATCCGACTCCTGAGAACTACGTGCGAAGCACAAAAGACCACCACACGTCTGCTTGCTCCTGAAGCATATACGTCGCCAGACTGATCCTGTCATCCTCTGAACATCTGATAGCTCTGAATATCTTCTCAATTTCCTCGAGCCAACTCTCTGCGCCTAACGGCCCACTCTCCCCCTTAAAAGAGGGTGGAGCCATCCTCCTGAACTTCTCCATAACAGAAGATCCATCACGCTCATACTCCTGGGAACCCGGTACTTGAGCCTGCCACAGCAAACAACGTAACCCACACTTATACTACACGGAAAGCAACAAACACAAGACCAAGTAGAACAGACTACTCTATTTACTATTCTAACCTGAGCCTCTAGCTGAGTCTGGAGTGTAGTCTGGGTATGGACCTGCGTCTGCATAGCCTGTGCCAAACCTTGTACGGACACTCCATAATCCACTAACGATGGTGGGGGAAGCACAGGACCCTGAGGTGTCGGGGCCCGCTGCTCACCCGCCTCCTCACGCCTAGGCTCATCTTCTCTAACCTGAGTACCACACCTACGCGAAGCCATATGCTGCAAGATAACTCAAACATAGTTAGAACTACGTATTAATTCTTAACCTTTTCTTATCTATCGTTACTTATTATTAATAAATTCTACACATGTGGAATTCTATAAGGACTTAGATATACTTACATGTACAATCTCAACCGGTTGCTCTGATACCAATCTCTGTGACGACCCTCGTTATGCCGGTACGGTTGTACCAACCCACGTCGGCACGACGAAGATCACCACAGCGGGACATTTACCCGACACTATCATTCGATTGAGATGTACACAAATATAAGTACAGAGTAGCGGAAGAAAAGAACTACTGTCTTTCATTTCATCATCCACATTGACATCCACAGTCCATATAGCAATTAAAGGAAAGCTAAAGCTTACTTAACTGAAATTTAAACAAGGTACATTGTCCACATAACTACAATTCTAACATCAAATTACATAGTTTGTTCACAATTACATAACAGTTCAATACAATGCCTCAAATTACATACTATGAAAGCAAAATATGACAATAACGACTCCGCCAAGCTACTCTCCGCGCTCGGAGTCGCTCCCACTGTCTCTTCCCAAAAGATGTAGGGTCACCTACTAAACCTGTACGCCGAAGCAAGGAGTGAGTCTAAAAGACTCAACAATAACACCATACACTTCATACATGCATACATCATATAGGCATTCACATTCAATCAAAGCATGTAGCAAGGTTAGGTGATATTAACACAACCTGTCAGGGTATTTCTACAAAATTTAAAGCACATGGAACATGATTTATACTTTTCAATTAAACTACCTATCACATGTTTCTACTCATCCAATCACATGAAAGCTACATTTCTAATTAACTAAAACATGAAACAACTAAACATGAGGTTCTCATATGCATGAAAGGAAACACTACCGTCATGGTTTCTACACATGGTAGCACATGCTAACTATCATTTCACATGCATTAAGGTTGCTGTTTTGACATGGATTAGAAGTCTCATAACATGCAAGTTCATTTCACACTCTAACATATTCACATCACATGGTTCACTCTCTTACACCTTCTACGCATATCTATTGTTATTCAAGACAAGTCTAGCATAATGCTTCTACTAGTTTCATAACATATGAATTATGTTCAAACAAGCAACTAATCTAACACATGTTCTCTTTCTCATTCCTTTAACATATGAACTCAATTAAGAACTTGTCTCATTCATACCACATCATGAGAGCAATTTAGGCATGGTTTTTGCACATCATGAAAGGAAGGTTCTAGCATGGATTCTATAGACATTCTTGCACACAATAACATGATTGCTTATCTAATTAGCTTGCTGTTCTAATATGTTTCTAACATTATCACATTAGGAATCACAGTTTTACACTTTAACACATTGGTTTCACATGTTACACATTTACACATTCACATGTACACATCTTTCACTTTGCACATGTCCACATGGCACTTACACAATCTTCACATATACACATTCACATTTCACATTTATATGCCGTGACACATAGTCCAAACCACCATTAGAAGGACACATAACACATAACACATAACACATACTTATCACCTAGGCAATATAGTGATAAGCCTTGGTACTGCGCAGACCGGGAGAAGCCCTCTCCACCCTATCGACGGTACTTGTCCGCCACCAGGATTTCATCCTAATGCCCATAGGATACACATACACATTGAACCTTCCCATGGGGACTTTTCCATGGTACAGTTCCACAGCCCTCTATGGAAGCAGTGTCACACACGGCACATTTTACACATTACACATTCCGATGAACACACGTTTACATATGATATTCACACTTCCTTATTTATGCACATGGTTCTGTTCTTTCCCTAGCATGATGCCACTAATAACAGAAATCAAGCATTTAGTAGCTCTCATGGAGTAATTGGAGCGCACATCATTTGACCTTAATCATGGTACATATATTTATAACTCATTTTCACATGGAAATCTCATAGTGTAGGCTACTGTCATCAAATTTTCCTGAAAATTTAACCACATACTGTTTTCGGGTATAGGAACACACATACAAATTTTCACATTTGTCTGAATTCACATGCATTTATAGAAATTGAAACATTCAGTTTCATGCCATTCAAAAACTAAGTTAACATAGAACATGACATGGATTTCAGATTTGATCATGCACAGTCATGAACCACACATACATATTGGTACAAGAAATTTTCCCAAATTTATTTCTCATCACCCGATTTACTAAAATTTTCACAAGGTCTACACATGCTTTCTATTTCTCATTGTAGGAATTATAAAATTTCACATGAATATAGGAAAATTCCCAAATTTGCAGGGCATGGACTGACACCTACAAACATGGTTCATAAAATTCTACAGCATTTGATTCCTCAGAAATCATGGGAACAAAATTAACCAAGCGTAACCTCTTTCCTACGCATGCCTTTCAATAATTCTAATAAATTATGTCATCCACAAAAAAATACAGGAAATTTCACACACATCACATTACCTATTTTACATAACATATAAAATTTACATTATATCCTCATGCGCCAAAGTCCAGAAATTAAAGATATAGGGCAGAACAGTTCACTATTCTGTCAAGAAGAACTTAACGGCATGCTATGGCCGTTTACAAGAGTTGGCGGCAACATCGTTGGCCGCTGACTCAGATCTCAACGTCAATAGACCTTGCCGTCAAGTTCGGACCTGTGCAAAAACACAGTCCGAGCTCTAAAGAAAGGGGAAATATGGGGATCCAGAACACGAGGAAAATCCGTAAAAATCACAAAAACCTCCTAGACACATACATGGATGAAGTGCAAGGGTTACTTGCCTTTGGAGAAACTCCTAAAGGGATCAAAAGGGTCGGAGAAGCTCTCCTTGGGCAGTCCCAAGAAGCCTCCAAGATGCCTTCACTCCGGCTTCTGTGATGCTCCCCTCTGCAATCCAGGGCCGGGGATGTGCAGCCGGATGTGTTGTCTCCCTCCTTGTCGAAGTAGATCTCCGGAAGAAGCTCCAAACCGCTGGATCAAAGCCTCCCAAGTTCGGGTTTCCTCACAGCTCTCAGGGTTTTAGGGTTTTTCTCACCTTTTGGGGCCAGAGTTTTTTTCCCCTCTTGCAAGGGCCAAAGGGATTTCTAGGTTGCAAGGGGTGGGTGGTCATATAGACAAGACATGGGGTCTGTCTTGGCAGGGGCGAAGGAGCCGTTGGGGGTGGTTGGCATCCCCCAATCGGAGGCATGGCACACCATGCTGCTGCTCAGAAAATTGTTAGGGAAGTAGACGTCTACATCAACGTACGTTCATAATAGTAGTTGGCGTCCATCGATGCCGCCGCCTACTTGTCCTTGACGTCCACATATGCTGCCGTCAACATGGTCTTCGGCCAGAACAAACAATTTCACAGAATCCTTAATCCTCCTTATGTACATGTATGCAATACATAGGGTATAATGTACACACCAATTACATCATGCAACCAAACAATATATGTGTATATATATATATGCAACTAAGTACACACATGTATTCATAAATAGTCAAGATGGTATATAATGTGCTCGGTATAATGTACATACTATCTTCACAATGCAATGAACAACACTTACTAAATAATTATACACACAAATGCACACTTTTATACCAGTCTTTATTCAATACAACATATATAATATGAGCAACACATCATACACCTAATTTACCACTTAAGTAAATATCATATATATATATATATAGCATAGATAGCACATATGTATACATACATACTTACATGCATGCATCAAATAAAGGTTTTATATGTATACACATACTATTAGTTACACGCACAAGTTATATGCATATGCATATCTAGCTACATACATGACACATAAACATTCGCACAATAAGGTACTTATAAAAGAAAAGGACGAAAAATCAGGGGCCTTATAGTCTCACTGGAAAACCACACACAGAGAATATCGGGATTGGCGACAACCAGCCAATACTTGCATACCAAACCATAACCAGTAACACACAGCATGTGGAGAATCACACCGCAAGATCTCCATAGTACGCACGGTCACTCCTCAACATCTGTTGAGGATGAGACCCATGTACCACAACACAACTCTACCCACAAGGGGTACATGTACCTACTACCACGAGGTACAACACTAAACCACAGAACCGTGCCACCCCCAGGGCACACCATAACGGTTACAACCTTACCAACGAGTCACACACACAAGCCACCACCTGTGGCAAAGCACGAGTCGGAAAGGAACGACGCCATCACATGGGAACGGACTACTGGTTCATGACGCCAGTATCCAACCTGGACAACACAACTCAAGAACTACGTCTCAATCTCACAGTCATGGACGGAAGGTCCAACTGCCGCTCGACAACAACAAGCCATGAACAGTGCAGACAAAACAACACCACAACCTATAGGTCACACACCCCCCAGGCCCATGCCTGACACCTTTAGGGACTCCGGCCCGAGCTCCCCAAAGTGAAGCACTAGAAACATAGGACTAGCTGGGGACCAATATCGACTACTAGTGCTCGTACACCCAACCACGAGCACGCTACAAGCGACTGCACACCCGCAAACACAAGTCGCTGCCCCTCAGTCGTCTTTCCCTCAGTCGGACATACTACTCAAACACAAGAGTGAGGGTGTCCAGGAAGACAACTCAGACCTCTGAGGTACACACGTACCGGGACACGCCCCGAGCACAACACACGTGCCTGGCTCTCCTAGGAACCCTGGATACCCGACTGAAGAGGTATTCCGGAATAGGCGACGAACCAACAGACTCAGTAAGCACACAAACCACTATATAAATACTTATACAATCTTTATGTACAACTCACATTACACAAGTGTAAGGAATAGATTTTCATTGGTCACCATGTGACCCTCAAGCCATCCTACACACAACCGTTCATCAATCACGGGTCATAACATGACCACCAAGATCACACAGTAGACTTATACACATTAACCATTAAACCCTTATCTTAATACATTAACATGCTTAACACAAATCATAAGCATATCATATCAACATTGGAACATAACCTTGCTTGTCATTGGTCACCCCTTGACCTCCATGGCAACTCACACCACTTAACAAATTAAACATTACAACAGTCTTTAAAGAATAACCACAGACCCGGGCTAGGTCTACACAAGACATTCACTGCCCAACACCCAACATTCCCCTCGAAGACCAAACCGCATCGGACACAGGTGACGCCTCTCAAATCGCGTCGACCTGTCTAGATGCCATTCCAAACCTTGTCTCGACAGGGCCCAATGATGCGACCAAGTCGCGTCGGCCCGACACGATGCCTTCAGACAAAACCGGTCAAAACCTCGGTCAACATATAATCGTGTCCGACCATACCAACGCATTTCAACATGAACCCGTTGGATTTAGCAGACGTGACACGAACACCACCATAGCGCAACAGACAAAACCGAAATGCATCAACACAAAGGGACGTGTTCAACATGAATGTGTCAGCTCTCCTGGACGCGTTTCAATGAAGACTGTAAGTTCAGCTCACAGGCTGAACCCACCTCTTCCACGTGGAAGCCAACATAAACATGGTTCGAATTCCAATTTAAATCCTTAAATAGGAAATTTATCATGTAAGAAGCCACCCACACATGCACCACCCTTAATCCCAACTCCAATCATGCCATTAACAACAAACAAAGGTAGGAAGTCTCCCTGCCGGAAGAAGACGCCGAAGAATGCCCCAAAGCCTCCTCGTTGACCGCACGCCCACACTCCGAGCATCGTCCTCGCGTGGTTCCCACGCCGCACCAGTCATTCGATGCCGAGATCGCCGGAAAACCCCATGGAAGGCTCCACAGCAACCTCCCCTGCGCCAGACAGAGCATCCTCTGCTCTGTCTTGCCGAGACGAAGCCTTTTAAGTCACAATAAAAATCGCGTCGCAAGCAGACGCCGCGTTTAAACCCTTTAAATGCGTCCACCTAGTCCAATGCCAAACGGAACCCATGTGCCATGTGTCATAGAGGCGGTTCCTTTAATCGCGTCCGGCAAGTCCGACGAGTTTAAATCGCAACGCCTACCTCCGCCACGTTTCGAAACAGTAAACCAGCAGTGCATTTGGTATGGCATAACCGGCCCACACTGCTCACCCTGAGCACGAGAAACCAAAACATAGCACATTGACCATCTCTTTGTCAAGATCACCACACATAGACCCGATAAACCCGGATCCGAATGACCGTACTGTTACATTACTAACACCTAAAAAGAAATGTCGTCCTTGACATTCAGGGCGAAACCACAGCAAGTCAGACTAACAACTAAAAAGAAATAAAGCCATATACAAAACAAGTAGGATACACTTTCTCTACTCTTGTCTTTCAAATCACAGCACATGGACTACCTTGATCTGCTCATTTTCATACCTTTCCTGCTTTACCGTTCTCTTTTATCCTCTTCATATTTGCTATGCTCTTTATGTCATTCTTCCGTTCTTCACTTTTTAATGGTAGCTATTCTAACTTGCCGTTGGTGCTTTATCTCCTTTGACTCAACCTGTTTCCACACTTTCCTGACTGTGCCTGCAATATTCCTTTCTAGGCCGCTTTACTTCCTCAAATTGTTTACTAAACATTGCTCCACTGTGATCCTTTACCATGTCATAACCTCTTTCAATTCTCAAATATTTCGGTGCCATTTCATTTATGTTTATCATTGCCTGTTGTTATTATGTCTCATCTATATTTATATTCTCATCTGCCATTTAAAACCATCTTGTTTTTCCTCGCACTCTACAGTGCCATATCTTCTCTAGTCATGACTGTCAACTGTTCTATGCATTATCTTTCTTTCTTCTTCTTATTACTCTCAACTGCTAACTTTTCCACAGAAAACACACTATATTTTTCCCAATTTTCTGCCTTTTCATGTTGTTCTGCTCGCATTTTTTTAACTCATATTTCTTAAATTTCTCGGTCTCTTGCCCATCTGTGCTAAAATCTACAATTCCCCTTTTGAACAAATGAACCTGTGGGGTATAGTCCCACTACGCTTCCGCTGCACTGCTCTGATCATACTGACCACTCGTGTAAGGCCCTTGAATTTTATCCTCTTATCGAGGTGTTTGATTGTGTGAAGAACCTATGTTTGTGTGTGTATAGATATGCATATATAACTAATTGATGTATTGTTGTAAATATATGTATATATATATTGTATATATTGTTTACATACATTGCATGAGTAGTAGTAATTTTCTAAAGTATACATTGTATATTTCATGTGCATGCATTGAGTAAATAGATTTTCTGCAGTTTTTAAGTTCTGGCCAGGCGACCAAATGGCGCAAATGTGTGTGGACGCCAACCCAGAGTCAGCGGCCACATCGATTGACGCCAACTCCATATTGGCGGCTAGTAATGTTGACGTTAATCTTCCAGATCTGTTGCGTCTTTAGATCCGGAAATGCCTCTCAAGATGTCGTCTCTATTTTTGTAACCGACCTCCAACGGTCAGGAAAACCTTACCTAAGTGCGTCTCCGACCCTTGACCTTATAAAAACACCCATCTCCGGCCAGATCTGACCCTTTTGCTCTCTTGAGAAAAACCCTAGTTCTCTTGTGCGAAAACTGATCTTTAAACTCTGAGATCCGGCGATTGGAGACTTCTTCCGGTGTTCTTCTTCGACTAGGAGGGAGTCTAAGCAACGAGGAAGACTTCCCCGACCCCGGTGTGCTTCAAGGATCAACACAGAAGCCAGATTGGAGGAGATTTGGGGACTCTTTGGCTCAGGCTGAGGAGAGCTTCTCCGACTTAAATCATTGATTTCAGATTTTTCTGAAGGCAAGTAAACCCTCCACGCTACTCATACATGCATCTAGTAGGTCTTAGGCAATTTTTCGGATTTTTAATCTAGTCCTGGAACCCCCCTTTCTATCGGATTGGATGTTCAGTCTGTGTTCTACACAGATAGGAACTTAACGACAATCTTTGATGCCGTTAAGATCTGAGGTTAGCGGCCACCTATGTTGCCGTCAACCAGGTAAGCAGCCACACCCTTGCCACCGAGTTCTTCAGGCAAGAACAATGTGCTGTTTGGCCCTTTATAATTTATTTTTTGGATTTATGTGCATGAGGATATACTATAAATTTTATATGCTATGTAATACTTCAAGTGGATGATGTTGTGAAATTTTGTGAAATTATCAATGAATATTCTATTTATTAAAATTCCTAAAATGTATGTCAGACAGGTTTTCCAACCTTGTAAATTACTGTTTGTGTGATCCATGTGGAATTTGGGTGTCATGGAATTTCTGTATGATGTTTATAGATGTCAGTTCATGCCATGAAAATTTGGAAAACAAAGAGCATCTTTTATCTGTTTTAACTCTCGAATAAATTGTATGATGTGAAATTAATTCCCAGAAATTGTATGTAATATCATGACTATTGGACACCGATTTTAGAATTGATAAATATGTATATGGCACTGTGTACCATATTAAATTGATTACTTGATAGATTAGGCAGAATGCTTGTTTTGTTTATCATAAATTCTGTATAACTCTGAAAAATATGAAAATTGGTATACATGATGCTTGATCTGTAAACGGTCTGTGGTTAATCATTCATGTGAATTGGACAACAGTAGGTACTGATTTGATTATTATTTTTTGAAATAGCTAGTTAAAGCATGTTTAGTGTAATTAGTGATAAATTTGATAATTACAACATGATTAGAATAAAATTGTAATTGTTTAACATTGTAACCAGTAGTACCATGTTAGGAAATCTGAACCATATACACGTATGTGAAAATGAAATTAGTATGTTAAACGATGTGCAAGTAGTGTGTGTTTAAAAATGGGAAAAATGTGTAAATGTGCCATGGGTGACACTGCTACCTTAGAGGGCTGATGAACTGTACCCTAGCAAAGTCCCAACGGGAAGGTTCATATGAGTATGAGATCCCATGGGCATTGGGATAAAATCCTGAAGGTGGACAAGTACCACTGGTTAGGGTGGAGAGTGCTTCTCCTGGTTCTGCGCAGTAACTAAGGTCTATCACTATGTTGCCTAGGTGATAGATTTGTGTGTGATGAGATAAGTGTGTGTCCTTCTAGAGGTGGTTTGGACTATGTGTCACGACATTTAAATGAGAAAAATATGAGTATGAGTATGTGTAAAATGTGTAAGTGATCTTGTGAATATGTTAAAGTAACATGAGAGCATGTGAATCTTTTTATGAATATGCTAAATTCATGTAAAACAGCAAGCTATATGTGTATAAAAGTATGCCATGTATGTGAGAGTGCTCATAGAGTTCATGCTAGGATTATTGTTTCCGTTATGTGTACAACTCGTGCTTACCTTGCTTTTATTTCATTGCATGAATAGAATAATTTATGCCTTGGGTTAACATGTTAAAGAATGTGTAGAAAGCATGTGATATGTTTCCTTATTGTAAAATGAACATAAACCATGTACCATGTATTATAAATTGTTGTAGTATCATGTTTAGGATTTCTTTAAATATTGTTTAATCCATGTTACATGTATTAGTTATTTTTTTTAAATGTAAAAGTATCCATGTTGTGCATATATGTTTAATGTGAATGGAAATTGCTTGCTGAGTCTTTCTGACTCACTTTTGCTTCGGCGTATAGGTGCAGATATTTCTACTTCCTTGGTGGAGACAGTTAGGAGTGACTCCGAGCGTGAGGAGTAGCACCTTCGTGGAGATTGCATTATTGTACTTCCTTTTTCATAAGTATGTAATAAAGGACGACATGTATTTAAGTTGTGGACAATGTATTTGATTTAAATTTTAGTTATGAGAACTTTAGTTCTTTCTTGTACTATATAGACAGTGGATAAATGTGGATGATGTGATAAATAGTTTATATTCAGTTCTTTCTATTCCGCTATTATATGTTTATATTTTTGTACGTCTCAGCCTATTGAATGTGTTGGGACAATGTCCCACTGTAACGACACACTCTATATCGACGTGGGTTGGTATAACCGTACCGGTATAAGCGAGGCCATTACAGAGATTGGTATCAGAGAGATTGGTTGAGATAGTACATGAATATGAATATACCATCATCTTCATTATATGCTAAGTCTCTATGCATAGTCCACATAGTTAGGAATTAGATAATTTACTTCTAATCAGGATTAAATTATTTTGCAGGCTATGGCTTCTCGAGGTAGGCGTTGTGTTCCTGCTAGTGAGAATAAGCAGAGGAGAGAGGAGAGAGTTGAGCCTAGGCATGAGGATCAGGGTGAGCAGCAGGCCCCAGCACCCCAAGGTCCTGTACTTCCTCCACTGCCACCAGTAGATTAAGGAGTTTTCATGCAAGGTCCAGTTCAGGCTATGCAGACGCAGGCCCATACTCAGGCTGCACTCTAGGCTCAGCTGGAGGCTCAGGTTAGATCAATAAGATAGAGTAGTCTGTTTTATTTAAATTATGTGATTGCTATGTTGCTATATTGTATATGTGTGTCTTATGTTGTTGGTTGTAGCAGGCTCAGGTGCCAGTTCCCCAGTCTCATGACCATGGTGGACCCTCCATCATGGAAAACTTCAAGAGGATGGCTCCACCCTCTTTTAAGGGGGAGAGTGATCTGTTGCTTGCCGAGAGCTAGATGAGGGAGATCGAAAAGATCTTCTGAGCGAATAGGTGTGCCGAGGATGACAAGGTCACTTTAGCCACCTATATGCTACAGGTATGTGTAAATTGTTTATATATTTATTTCTTTAAGCATAGATTGTCTGGATTGGTCCTTATGGATTGTCTTAGCAGGAGTGAGCCGATGTGTGGTGGTCCTCGTTGCTTCGTACTCGGTTTGAGGATGGTGTTGTAGGGGTGGCTTGGGACGAGTTTGTGAGGCTCTTTCGGGCCAAGTTTGTTCCGGGACACATCCAGGACAAGATGGAGCAGGAGTTCCTTTCCTTGACTCAGGGTTCCATGACTGTACTGGAGTACGAGGCCAGGTTTTCCGAGCTATCGAAGTATGCCCCTCATATCATTGATGATGAGCGCAGGAAGGCGAAGAAGTTCGTGATGGGTCTGAGGCCATCAATGAGGACGAGGTTGGTGGCATTTGACCATTGTACCCTCGATGAGGCTATTAGCGCGGCTTGTCGGCAGGAAGGAGAGATGGAGCAGTATCTTGAGGAGAAGAAGGCTTCGCAGAAGAGGCCTGCAGCTCCATTCTAGAGGTAGGAGAAGAAGAAGGCGGCGTATCAGTCACCGCAACGTTCTGTAGTATTCGCTAGTCGTCAAGTATCTTCTCAGCATTTCCCCAGTGGCAAGAAGGAGTGTCCTTATTGCTGGAGGGCACATGGTTGTACGGAGTGTTGGAAGATGGCGGGGAAGTGCTTGAAGTGTGGGACCAGCGAGCATAAGATAAAGGATTGTCCCAGACTTCAGCAGGGAGTCTAGCGCGGACCAGCTCCAGCAGTAGTAGCAGCAGTTCCAGCGATAGATCGACCAGGGAGACCTCGAGCCTCAGCTCGAGTGCTTGAACTAGCCCGTGAGGACACCGAGCAGGCGAAGCATGTTACCGTAGGTACGGTTCTTTTCATGGGTGTGCACGCTCGAGTTTTATTTGATACGGGTGCCACTCACTCGTTCATTTCCGAGCGTTTTGCTAGGCAGTTAGCTTTAGAGTCCGTTTTAGAGTCTGACGAGTTAGAAATCCCTTTGTCTATGCACACACCTACGGGAACGGTATCGACTAGGAACTGTATTCCATCTTTACTGGTGTGCATTGAGGATAGAGTTCTAGAAGGGTGTTTCTTTGTGCTAAAGATGAAGGACTATGATGCAATTCTTGGTCTGGATTGGCTAGAAGAGCACTATGCGTTGGTAGATTGTCGTGAAAGAAGATTGTCTTCCGCATTCCCAGTGAGGATGAATTTTCTCATCCATTGCCAAGGAACTTAGCGGGGAAGTTTGTCATCTCCTCCATGAAGGCAATGAGAATGGTGAACAAGGGTTGTGACACTTTTCTTTCTAGCGTGGTATTAGTACATAAGGTTGATGAGTCACATACTATTGAGGAGATTGAGGTTGTGCAGGGTTTTCCAGATGTCTTTCCCGATGATTTATCTGCATTGCCACCGGCTAGAGAGATAGAGTTTACTCTAGAGTTGCTTCCAGGCACCTCTCCTTTCTCAAAGGCCCCTTATCGGATGGCACCTGCGGACTTAGCGGAGCTAAGGAAGTAGTTGCAAGATTTGTTAGATATGGGATTTATTCGCCCTAGTGTTTCTCCATGGGGCGCACCTATATTGTTTGTAAAGAAGAATGATGGATCACTTAGGTTATGAATCGATTGTAGGAAGCTAAACCAAGTGACTCTGAAGAATAGGTATCCATTACCTCGAATTGATGATCTGTTTGACTGGTTGCAAAATGCATTAGTCTTCTCTAAGATTGATTTGCAATCTGGTTATCATCAGTTGAGGATTAGGAGTGAGGATGTGTCCAAGACGGCGTTTAGAACCCATTATGGATATTATGAGTTTTTGGTCCTTCCGTTTGGTCTAACCAATGCCCCCGCAGTGTTCATGGAACTCATGAACAGGGTGTTTAGACCTTATCTAGATAGTTTTGTTGTAGTTTTCATCGATGATGTGTTGGTCTATTCTCCGGATGTGGCCACACACTGGTAGCATTTAAGGGTAGTGTTGGAAGTTCTCCAAGAGCACAAGTTGTATGCAAAGTTCAGCAAGTGTGATTTCTGGATGCGCGAGGTTCATTTCCTTAGGCATGTTATCTCCGGTGCTGGTGTAGCAGTAGATCTAGTGAAGGTCCAGGCTGTATTGGATTCGAAGATTCCCAGGACCCCTTCGGAGATTCGTAGTTTCCTTGGTTTGGCGGGTTATTATCAGCGATTTATTGAGGGATTTTCATCTCTCGCCGCCCCATTGACCAAGTTAACCAGGAAGGGTGAGAAGTTTGTTTGGTCCAAGGAATATGAGAGTAGCTTTCAATTATTGAAGGCTAAGCTTACTTCCGCTCCAATATTGGTATTACCTAGTGGTGATGAAGGTTTTTCCATTTATACGGATGCATCTCGGATTGCCCTTGGCTGTGTATTGATGCAGCAAGGGAGGGTAGTAGCGTATGCTTCTCGGAAATTGAAGGAGCATGAGCGTAACTATCCGACTCATGATTTGGAGCTTGCGGCAGTGGTTCATGCACTGAAGGTCTTGAGATAGTATCTTTATGGTGTCAGATTTGAGGTGTTCACTGACCACAAGAGCTTGAAGTATCTTTTCTCCCAAAAAGAATTAAACCTGAGGCAGAGAAGATGGATTGAGTTCCTGAAGGACTATGACATTGACCTCTAGTATCATCCTGGAAAGGCGAATGTCATAGAGGATGCCCTTAGTAGGAAGAGGTCTTCTCTCCAGCAAGATTGAAAGATGTTGGAGGATGTGGCATGTGCGATGACTGAGTTAGAGCCATCCCTATGTCAGGCTTTTGTAGCTCAGTTGTCTATTAGGTCTTTGGTGTTGGATGAGGTGATCGTGCAACAGAAAGCCATCCCTAGACTCCAAGAGTTGGTGGGCAAGGAAGGCATTGCTCATGATGAGGATGGTGTGATTAGATTCCATCATCGTGTTTGTGTTCCTAACATTATAGATGTTCGTGAGCATGTATTAGCAGAAGCTCATAGGTCAAGATTCTCTATTCATCCGGGTAACACTAAGATATACCAAGATTTGAAGAGATCTTTTTGGTGGTCTGGCATGAAGAAGGATGTAGCAAAATATGTGTCTAGATGTCTTGTATGCCAACAAGTGAAGGCCGAGCGACAGCGACCATCTAGTCTTATGCAGAAGATGGAGATCCCAGTATGGAAGTGGGAAGCTGTCACTATGGATTTTGTTTCGAGTTTGTCTCGATCTAGACAGGGTAATGACTCGATTTGGGTAGTAGTAGATAGATTCTCAAAGACTACGCATTTCTTGACCATGAAGAAGAAGCAGTCAGTAGAGAGCTTAGCTAGATTGTATATTAGTAGTATTATTAGATTGCATGGGGTGCCAAAGCCGATCATTTCGGATCGAGATCCGAGATTTACATTGAAGCTGTGGAAGAGTCTTCAGGATGCGTTAGGTTCAGAACTGAAGCTCAGTTTAGCGTTCCATCCCCAGACTGATGGACAGTCTGAGAGGACTATCCAAATGCTCGAGGATATGTTGAGGGCGTGTGTTCTGGATTGAAAGGATGATTGGGAGTGCCATTTACCTCTTGTGGAGTTCGCATATAACAACAGTTTCCATGCGAGCATTGGTATGGCTCCATTTGAGGCATTGAATGGTAGGCCTTGTAGATCTCCTTTATGTTGGGAGGGGATTGGCGATAGGCAGCTGATCGGTCCGGAGTTAATTCAGGAGACTTCAGATAAGGTCCATCTTATCAGGAAGAGGCTTGTTGCGGCACAGGATAGGCAGAAGAGCTATGCCAACAACAGGAGGAAGGATTTGGAGTTCGAGGTAGGTGAGCATGTCTTCTTGATGATTTCGCCTACTCGTGGTGTACTTTGATTTGGCAGGCATGTTATGTTAAGCCCTAGATTCATTGGTCTGTATGAGATTCTCAGACGATTGGGCAACGTGGCATATGAGCTAGCTTTACCCCCAGCATTAGCTAGTGTTCATCCTGCTTTCCACGTATCTATGCTCAGGAGGTACGTCAAAGATCCATCTCATGTTATTAGTCATGAGCCAGTGGAGATCCAGCCAGATCTATATTATGTGGAGCAACCAGTAGCTATTCTTGACCGGAAGGTTCAACATCTCCGGAACAAGAGCATTGCGTCGGTGAAGGTGCTATGGTGCAACTTCTCGCAAGAGGAGGCTACTTGGGAACATGAGGATGCAATGAAGAAGAAGTATCCTCAGTTGTTTGAGTAGTATTGGTCTGACTTCGAGGACGAAGTTTCTTTAAGGGGGAGACGGTGTAAGGCCCTTGAATTTTATCCTCTTATGGAGATGTTTGATTGTGTGAAGAACCTATGTTTGTGTGTGTGTAGATATGCATATATAACTAATTAATGTATTGTTGTAAATATATGCATATATTTATATTGTATATATTATTTACTTACATTGCATGATTAATAGTAATTTTCTAAAGTATACATTGTATATTTCATGTGCATGCATTGAGTAAATAGATTTTTTGCAGTTTTGAAGTTCTGGCCAGGCGACCAATTGGCGTCAATATGTGTGGACGCCAACCCAGAGTCAGCGGCCACATCGATGGATGCCAACTCCATATTGGCGGCTAGTGATGTTGACGTTAATCTTCCAGATCTGTTGCGTCTTTAGATCTGGAAACGCCTCCGGAAATGTCGCCTCTATTTTGGTAACCGACCTCCAACAGTCAGGAAAACCTTACCTAAGCGCGTCTCCAACCCTTGGCCTTATAAAAACACCCATCTCCGGCCAGATCTGACCCTTTTGCTATCTTGAAAAAAACCCTAGTCCTCTTGTGAGAAAATCGATCTTTGAGCTATGAGAGCCAGCGATTGGAGACTTCTTCCGACGTTCTTCTTCGACTGGGAGGGAGTCTAAGCATCGAGGAAGACTTCCCTGACCCCAGTGTGCTTCAAGGATCAACACAGAAGCCGGATTGGAGGAGATTTGGGGAGTCTTTGGCTCAGGCCGAGGAGAGCTTCTCCGACTTAAATCTTTGATTTCGGATTTTTCTGAAGGCAGGTAAACACTCCACACTACTCATACATGCGTCTACTAGGTCTTAGGCAATTTTTCGGATTTTTAATCGAGTCTTGGAACCCCCCTTTCTATAGGATTTGATGTTCAGTCTGTGTTCTGCACAGACAAGAACTTAACGACAATCTTTGATGCCGTTAAGATCCGAGGTTAGCGGCCACCTACGTTGCCGTCAACCAGGTAAGCAGCCACACCCCTGCCGCTGAGTTCTTCAGGCAAGAACAGTGTGTTGTTTGCCCCTTTATAATTTATTTTTCAGATTTCTGTGCATGAGGATATATTGTAAATTTTATATGCTATGTAATACTTCGAGTGAATGATGTTATGAAATTTTGTGAAATTTTCAATGAATATTATATTTATTAAAATTCCTGAAATGTATGTCACATAGGTTTTCCAACCTTGTAAATTACTGTTTGTGTGATCCATGTGGAATTTGGGTGTCATGGAATTTCTATAACATGTTTATAAATGTCTGTTCATGCGATGAAAATTTGGGAATTTTATGTTGTCCGTATAAATAAATATAATTTATGAACTGTAAAACAAAGAGCATCTTTTATCAGTTTTAACTCTCCAATAAATTGTATGATGTGAAATTAATTCCCAAAAATTGTATGTAATATCATGACTGCTGGACACAGATTTTAGAATAGATAAATAATTTATATGGCACTGTGTACCATATTAAATTGATTACATGATAGATTAGGCAGAATGTTTGTTTTATTTATCATAAATTTTGTATAACTCTGAAAACTATGAAAATTGGTATACATGATGCTTGATCTGTAAACGGTCTATGGTTAACTTTTCATGTGAATTGTACAACAGTAGGTACTGATTTGATTATTATATGTTGAAATAGCTAGTTAAAGCATGTTTAGTGTAGTTAGTGATAAATTTGATAATTGGAACATGATTAGAATAAAATTGTAACAATTTAACATTGTAACTAATAGTACCATGTTAGGAAATCTGAACCACATACACGTATGTGAAAATGAAATTAGTATGTTAAACGGTGTGCAAATAGTGTGTGTTTAAAAATGGGAAAAATGTGTAAATGTGCCATTGGTGATACTGCTACCTTAGAGGGCTGAGGAACTGTACCGTAGTAAAGTCCTTACGGGAAGGTTCATATGAGTATGAGATCCCATGGGCATTGGGATAAAATCTTAGAGGTGGACAAGTACCACTGGTTAGGGTGGAGAGTGCTTCTCCCGGTTCCGCGCAGTAACTAAGGTCTATCACTAGGTTGCCTAGGTGATAGATATGTGTGTGATGAGATAAGTGTGTGTCCTTCTAGTGGTGATTTGGACTATGTGTCACGACATTTAAATGAGAAAAATATGAGTATGAGTATGTGAAATGTGAATGTGTAAAATGTGTAAGTGATCTTGTGAATATGTTAAAGTAACATGAGAGCATGTGAATATTTTTATGAATATGCTAAATTCATGTAAAACAACAAGCTATATGTGTATAAAAGTATGCCATGTATGTGAGAATGCTCATAGAGTTCATGCTAGGATTTTTTTTTCCGTTATGTGTACAACCCGTGCTTACCTTGCTTTTATATGATAGCATGAATAGAATAAATTATGCCTTGAGTTAACATGTTAAAGAATGTGTAGAAAGCATGTGATTGGTTTCCTTATTGTAAAATGAACATAAACCAGGTACCATGTATTATAAATTGTTGTACTATCATGTTTAGGTTTTCTTTAAAGATTGTTTAATCCATGTTATATGTATTAGTTATTTTGTTTAAATGTAAAAGTATCCATGTGGTGCATGTATGTTTAATGTGAATGGAAATTACTTGCTGAGTCTTTTAGACTCACTTTTGCTTCGGCATACGGGTGCAAATATTTCTACTTCCTTGGAGGAGATAGTTAGGAGTGACTCCGAGCGTGAGGAGTAGCCCCTTCGTGGAGATTGCATTATTGTACTACCTTTTTCATAAGTATGTAATAGAGGACGACATGTATTTAAGTTGTGGACAATGTATTTTATTTAAATTTTAGTTATGAGAACTTTAGTTCTTTCTTGTAGTACATAGACTCTGGATAAATGTGGATGATGGAATAAAATGTTTATATTCAGTTCTTTCTATTCCGCTGTTATATGTTTATATTTGTGTACGTCTCAGCCTATTGAATGTGTTGGGTAAATGTCTCACTATAACAACGCTCTCTATATCAACGTGGGTTGGTATAACCGTACCGGTATAAGGAGGGTTGTTACAACTCGGCACAATCTTTCATAAATTCTGCTTTTGATGCTGTTTTTATTTGCTTTCCACTTTCACTATTTCTCAAATCCCAGCTGGTCTCAATTCTCATTTCACATATTTCTTTACTTATTCTGTTCCATCAAATGCCACTGGCCTGAAATACTGGAGTTTGTTGATCTGCTTTTCTTTATATATCAAATCTACTTGGGCTTTTTTTTAAAATTCTACACTTTGGTTCATGATTACTGACACATCTAACTCGCCTTGTACCTGTCTTATCTTTAAATCATCTTCTCCAGCTGATTTTTCACACTACCTCTTCATTATTTCCAAAATACTGTCCTCATCACTTTGACTCTGTAATTTCTTATCTCATATAATACTGTGCTGACTATTCTGCACAAATTCCATATTTCTCTTGACTAACTCTTTTGCACACAAGTGCCACATTTTCTTAAATCTTTTCCCTTACTCAACTGATCATCCTTTTCTTTTTGTGCTTAGCCATTCCAAACTATATGCATCACATTTCTCTCATTCGGTTCTATTCTATTATAATAAGCCATATTCATTGTTCCTTAACTGATCTGCCCTTTTTCTTTTTACATTACCTCATAAATGTTTTGTACAAATACCTCTGCTCAATTTAAAATTCCATTTTCTATACACTAACCTACAAATCCTTTCTGATCATTTTCTCAATCATCCATTTCCATTCTTTTCATTACTTGCTTCACTCTTTCATTTTCTGGTCCATATTCTGCCAACTATCATTGTTACAACCGCGGTGTACTCCTCTGAAGCACTTTACTAACTGGCTAGTCTTGATACATCCTTCACACTATAATTCTTATTACAATCTAATCTTCTTTTCATTCATGTTCCGCCCCAGCAAAACTCTGACATATCTCTTTTAAATTCCATAATCTGCTCTGCTTGATTCCATAACGAAGCATAGCTTCTAAACATTACTAATTATGCAGTCTTCGATAAAGTTCTCTGCAAAACCTTCACAAACAATTATTGCCATGCAGATATCTTTCTTTTAAAAAAAGCTTAACTAAAACCCTACAGTACACTGATCCTTATTTGCTCTTTCTTTGCTCAACTTTAGCTCTTTCTTATACAATCTCTTTTATAACAATTTCTTGACACCATCACTATTTAGTACACTCTCTATTCCTGAACTCACGGATGCAACCAATGGTAATCACACACTGATGTGATATGGCTGCCAGAATTCTTGTACCTCTGCTATCATTTTTTCATCTGGGCTGATCCACTTTATACATTTATCCCAAAAATTTTTCTTACCACTCTAATCACATTGTTCACCAAGCTGTTCTTTGATATCAACTGGCACAAATCTCAACACAATGATCACCTCTGCTGAGGTTCTCAACCATAAATGCACACTAACTCGTCTTTAACTATACACTGCTTTATTCCTCATTATACATTTGTTTCCTCTGTTATTCCATCATATATTCCTTTATCTCTATCTCTACCCATTTCTTTTTTTCACTAAAGCATTCTTCCTGGATTTCATAGCTGAAATCACTAATCCCACTGGTTTCATGGCTGTGGATTCCTTAAACAACTTAACTGGTCTTTAACACACTGAATTTCTATCTCTAATCTTACCATTTTTCTGCCATTTCTAACAATAACCAAGTTTCCACACAACCCTTTTCATAATCTTTCACTTTCCAAAAACTACATTTCATACTAATCATCTCTGTTCCTGCTACTACCAACAGCTGCCTACCCAACATATATAATTCACATAACAAAACCTTACGTGAAAACCATTTTAAATCACGTAAAACCGCAAACTTACTACCAGTAGTGGACATTAATCCATGTATTGGGACATTGTACCTTCAATGTCTTTTCATATTCTAATTGGACCATTGCTCTGATACCAACTGTAATGGCCCTGGATATTTATACCCAATAATGGTCCATATCGAGATCCGTCTCCCACGAACGGACCTGGATATTTATACCCAATGACGGCCCTGGATAAGTCTCGCAAGGGATATCTTTAACAGGTGTCCAGTAAGAATATAAAAGACCACAAGTATAGTATATAACACAGGAAAGTATAAGTGTATATAACTGTAAACTACAATGTACAAAAGTCCCATTAAAACATTACATGTCCAATTAAAAGAGTACAACTACCCGAGGCTTACCCCGAGGGAGCACAAGCTCAGACGACTCAACTACTCTATTGTTGGTGGTACAAGTCTGCCATGACTCCTCCTCGAGCCGCACGGAACTGGCTAATACCAACAAAGATTGTAAGGGAGTGAGCCTCAACACGCCACTGGCTCTGTAGGGACCTCCCACAACGAAACCATTACAACACAAAGAAACCTCAACCCCAAAGGGGTCTCACTGGCAACACTGGTAGCCGAAGCATAACATGCACACACAAGCATGTTAAACGACAACTAATCACAAGCACACCAGCTAAACCTAGTCCTCGGAGAGTAAAGGGAAACACAAGACTAGCTTGACACCGCTAGTCCTCCCTACAACCAAACCACCTCGACCATAAGCCTCACAGGAAAACCACTGCCTAGGCCACAGTATCACTGGAAATTCCACATGCACAAAATATTGGGATTGGCGACAACAAGCCAATACCCGCATACCAAACCATAACCAGTAACACACAGCACGTGGAGAATCACACCACAAGATCTCCACAGTACGCACGGTCCCTCCTCAACATCTGCTGAGGATGAGACACACGTACCACAAAAAAACTCTACCCACAAGGGGTACATGTACCTACTACCATGAGGTACAACACTATACCACAGAACCGTGCCACCTCCATGGCACACCACAATGGTTACAACCTTACCAACAAGTCACACACACAAGCCACCACCTGTGGCAAAGCACGAGTCGGAAAGGAATGACGCCACCATGCGGGAACGGACTACTGGTTCATGACGCCAATATCCAACATGAACAACACAATACAAGAACTACCTCTCAGTCTCGCAGTCATGGACGAAAGGTCCAACTGCTGCTCCACAACAACAAGCCAAGAACAGTGGAGACAAACCAACACCACAACCTGCAAGTCACACACCCCGCAGGCCCATGCCTGACACCTTTAGGGACTCTGGCATCAGCTCCCCAAAGTGAGGCACTGGAAACACAGGACTAGCTGGGGACCAGTGTCGACTACTGGTGTCTGTACCACCAACCACGAGCACGCTACAAGTGACTGCACACCCACAAACACAAGTCACTACCCCTCAGTCGTCTTTCCCTCAGCCGAACGTACTACTCAAACACAAAAGTGAGAGTGTGTAGGAAGACGACTCAGACCTCTGAGGTACACACATACCGAGACACGCCCCGAGCACAACACACGTGCTTGGCTCTCCTAGGAACTTAGGGTACCCGACTCAAGAGGTATTCCGGAATAGGTGTCGGACCACCAGACTGGGTAAGTACACAAAACACGATATACATACTTATACAATCTTTATGTACAACTCACCGTACACAAGTGTATGGAATAGCTTTTCATCGGTCACCATGTTACCCTCAAGCCATCTTGCACACAACCGTTCATCAATCACGGGTCATCACATGACCACCAATACCACACATTAGACTTATACACATTAACCATTAAACACTTATCTTAATACATTAACATGCTTAACACAAATCATAAGCATATCATATCAACATTGGAACATAACCTTACCTGTCATTGGTCACCTCGTGACCTCCATGGCAATGCACACCACTTAACACATTAAACATTACAACAATCTTTAAAGAAAAACCATAGACCCGAGTGAGGTCTATACAAGACCTTCACTGCCCAACACCCATCATTCCCCTCGAAGACAAAATCGCGTCAGACACAGGCGACGCCTCTCAAATCGCATCGACCTGTCTGGACGCCATTCCAAACCTTGTTGTGACAGGGCCCAATGATGCAACCAAGTCACTTCGGCCCGACATGACGCCCTTAGACCAAACTGATCAAAACCTCAGTCAACATACAATCGCGTCCGACCATACGGACGCGTTTCTACATGAATGCGTCGGATTTAGCAGACGCGACACGAACACCTCCATAGCGCAACAGAAAAAATCGAAATGTGTCAACACAAAGGGACGCGTTCAACATGAACGCGTCAGCTCTCCTGGACGCATTTCAATGAAGACTGTGACTTCAGCTCACAGGCCGAACCCACCTCTTCCATGGGGAAACCATATAAACATGGTTCGAATTCAAATTTAAAGCCTTAAACAGGAAATCTATCATGTAACAAGCCACCCACACATGCACCACTCTTAATCCCAACTCCAAGCATGCCATTAACAGCAAACAAAGGTAGGAAGTCTCCGAAGACGTCGATGAACGCCCCAAAGCCTCCTCGCCGATGGCACGCCCACGCTCCGAGCATCGTCCTCACGTGGTTCTTGCGCCGCACGAGTCATCCGAAGCTGAGATCTCTGGAAAACCCCATGGAAGGCGCCACAACAACCTCCCCTGCGCCGGACAGAGCATACTCTGCTCTGTCTGGTCGAGACAAAGCCTTTTAAGTCACAATCAAAATCGTGTCACAGGAAGATGCCGCGTTTAAACCCTTTAAATGCATCCACCTAGTCCAACGCCAAATGGAACCCACGTGCCATGTGTCACAGAGGCGATTCCTTGGATCGCGTCCGGCAAGTCCGACGCGTTTAAATCGCGTCGCCTACCTCCATCGCGTTTCCAAACAGTGAACCATCAGTGCATTTGGGCTGGCATAACCGGCCCACACTGGTCACCCAGAGCACGGGAAACCAAAACACAGCCCATTGATCATCTCTTGGTCAAGCGCACCACACATAGACCCAATAAACCCGGATCCAAACGACCGTACTGTTGCACTTTTGACCCCTTTGAAAAAATCGTAAAAATTCTAGAAAAATCTAGAAAAATAGGGAAATCACTCAAGAGGTTAATTGAAGAGAGCCACTTCGAGGCATTACGGTGTAACATGAAATTTACTCGATATGTTAGCGAAATGGCATGTGTACAGCTGCCTCGCCTTGGTGTCTACTTTGCAAGGAAATGGAGCAGACTGACACGAAATGATAGCAATGGAATGGTGTGAATTGAGTGGAATGAAGTGGAATGACTGAAAAGTAGATGCCAAGGTGTGATAAGAGACGCCTCCACAACATATGACAGAAGTTGTTTGCTAATTCGAAGTGAAGCGGCTTTCCAAAAAGTCTTAGGAGAAAAACTTAATGGCTGGATGAAAAAGAAAAAGAGTGTGCACGTGGGCACGAAAGGGAGAAAGATCAACTTCCAGCATCAGGGAAGTACCTAAGGACACAATCCGTTAGGTTTCACCATCGGGGCATCTGCCATTGCCTCAGGTGGATCATTGGGAGATGAACTGAAAATAAGAATCCAAAGCAATTGAGTTTCTCGAAAGACGATCGTCAAACAACAACACAGTGAATTGAGTACTTGGCTCAGAATGGAATGTTTTATGTTAACTTGGATTTTTAAGACCGAGTGGCTCTCTACAGTGAAAAACGAGAGTGATTTTCCAAAATTATGCTCAAGGTCCTATATGATGCATGCTGGGCTAAATAAAAAAAAAATTATAACAAAATAAAATATAAGATAATCAAGGATAATATTGTCAGGATATCGGATGGAACAATCGTCCTTCTGCAACGTAACGGCCTATCCTCAAGTCGTAAGACTCCTCTAGAATCATCATTGTTCTTGGCGGAGGAGGGGAACTCAAATTCTAGATTTGTCAGAGCCTCGAGCTCCTTGATGTGCACTAATAGAGTATACCATATAGTAAGATGCAATATATACAATACCAGGGTGACGGATGTCGAGGATGATCGTGTATTATGCAACGAAAAAGGTGTCCAGATCCTGCACTCAAAGACTAATCAGTACTGACAAGCAACAAATAATATGGTGAAGCATAAAAACAATGTCACCTATAAAACGCGGTGGAAAGACTGGACGCCTTTCAAACATGAATCACGTCCAGTGTATCGGACGGGATTCAAGCTGTCAATCTGAGATGCTTGGGAGGGCTTGAACATGATCATCATTGCCAGGAACTATAATCTGTCTCGCATGTATTTTTGTCAAAGATGGTTATATGAAAAACCATGCCGCCCACACTCTTGAGCACCGAGAGGTCCCTAAGGCCCAACCCGTGAGTGGCTGCGAACCTCTCCCAACCTTCATCAATGTGCAAACCTTTGCTATCACCACTAATCCTGACGTTCTAAGTCTTACGAAGAGGGCTAAAGAGTGTGGCACGTGTCAAATTCTCTCCGATGAAGTACTTGGTGAGCCTGTGTGGTTAACCCAATTTGGTGGTGAAGCCAGGAAGCAAGACCCTGAAGAACGTGAACATGCAAGGGCAGACGTATTGGTGCTCATCCATGGCAATGTGCTGCCCTCGCTTCTACTGAACAGCTTGTTTTAGGGCACTTGCATCTCCTGCTGCCATCTCCACATGATGTATCTATTTGATCATGCATCTCGTTCCTCTTCTTGAGCTCAAAGACACAGATGTCACCATATTTCATGTGGTTGTGAACGCGGAAGCGTCGCCAACCTGAGCCGAGGTAATGATGGCTTTTCTGAATCACGACGTCCCAATCGGAGGCAATTTATAGCGACGGCTCACATTCGCGTCCACAGTGATGGATGCAGCCAAAATATCAAAATTATGCACCTAAAAGTCTGCGCCGTGGCAATGATGGTTTTTTTGAATCGCAGTGTTTAAGGCGGACGCAATTAAAGAAGTTTGTCCAAATTTGCGTTCACTGCAGCGAACACGATTTCTAATTCTGCCTGAGGTGATAAAATGCCTGAGGGCGCCCACTATTCTCCAGTTTGGCCGTTCGAACCCTCTTCCCCCTTCTTCGATCCTCTCTCTCCCTTGCTATCTCTCAACTCTCCCTCTCTCACCTCTCGGACACCCGATGGAGAAGGCGACGACGTCTAAGCGACGACGAGGGGAAGGTTCATCGGCTACGGAGGAGGCGATGCCGGCGACGAGGACGCCGGGCACGGATGTGAGCGAGATGGTGGCGGAGATGCTGGCGGCTCCAGGCGAGTTCGCCATGGTGTCGGTGGTGGAAGAAATGGCGGCAGTGGAGGAGGAGGTGTCGGCGGTGCCCATGGAGGAAGGAGAGGGGGAGGTGCCGATGGAGGAGGATTGGGCGGCGCGGAGGCGAGGTCGGATAGGCCGGGAGATCCCCCCACGATCGGAACTGATAAGCCTCAACACCTTGCTCTTGATTTAAGGTGAAAGGAGTAGGTGAGGAGCCGTTGGTGCCGAGGATGGCGAAGGCGTGAATCGCGTCCACTATAGTGGACGCGGTTCGCACGGCTGAATCGCGACGGCTAAGGCAGCCGCGTTTCAAAACATGAACCGCGTCCCCTGTTTTGGTTGCGATTCAAGGGGCTGCCCGAGGGGCAGAATTCTTGGCCTGATTTTGCACAATTTTGACTCTTTGATGTGTTTTAACTCATTTTTGGCTTATTTGTGCTTTGCATGGCATTATGAAGCCAAGGACGATGTGGCCCCTCGTGCTTGCAGCCTATTAGGGAATCCTGGACTTTCAGAGGGAGAGAGTCCGAGAGATGGGATTCGGGCCGATCTTGGAGATCGAGCCCTTCTTCGTAGACAGCCCCTTGATCCAGGCGCTACAAGAGAGGTGGGATCGGGCCAGCAACGCCTTCTTGTTCCCCTGGGGGCACATGGTGCCCAGTCTAGAGGATGTGACCCGGATCACCAGACTGCGGGTGGACGGGGAGGCAGTGACAGGGGTCACGTACCCAGATTATACGGAGCATGTGAAGGATTTGCTAGGCTTGGAGCCCATGGGGGAGGATGATCTCGGCGACCGGAGGATGGCCGGCCGAGTGGCTCTGTTGGAGACCTTGAGCGTCAGGGGTGTAAGGCAGAGGGTGGAGGAGACGCTGCCGGAGTTCGTGCAGCGAGCAGCGGGGCTGGCCCGATCATCTTACTGCTAGGACCCCAAGGACGAGGACAGGGCAGACCGAGATCTGTGGCAATTTTTGGTGTTCTTCCTCGAGAAGATGCCGCTCACCACGAAGGGCAATGGCATCCACTGCCGTTTTTTGGAGCTACTGGAGGATCTGGCGGGGGTCGGGCGATATGCCTGCGGTGCGGCCTTCCTGGCCCACACCTTTACAGACCTCTCTAGTGGGACTGGGAAGGAGACGTCAGTGGGCGGATTCGCGCCCTTCCTTCCGGTACGACCTTTGAATTTTGAACTCCATATTAAATTTCTGCACTTTAATTGCCTGCATTTTAAATTGTTTAGCCAAGACAAATCAGTGTGTGTGTATGCAGGTGTGTAGATATTATTATATTCCCCTAGGCAGGACGACCCAGATACGCCCAAACACAGTGCCCCTCACCCGGAGGTGACGACGGCCACCTATTATTTCCAGCTCGACGTCCTTTGTCGAGACATCCGGGATTTCCCGGCCCTCCTGGTACGCTTTGCTACAGTTTTATTCATTTCTTAATGCATTTAAATGTGGATTAACATGTGACTAACTTATGCATGTGTATAGGTTGTGTGGCAGCACTACGGGGGTAAGGGTGACGAGGACGAGTCATGGGTCGAGAGCGGCCGACCTCGATTCGGGTGATACCTGAGGGTCCATTGCCTGAACGTGATTGAGCCGCTTCGCCTGCGGCTGGCTGCCCGCACCCTCGGCCTACACCAGGGATTGTTTAATAAGATCGAGCCCCTAGGAGTCGGGAGGAGGACGCGAGGGAAGGCGAAGATGGTGGACTAGCGTCTCCGTTTCCCTGAGCAGTACGCCTACTGGCAGCGCGGCGGACAGTTCGTGGAGTCAGATGTTGCTGACAGTTTCGCCTACCTCCAACTGTTTCAGGGGGAGTATGGGGTCCGACACTTCATGAGGCCTGCTAGGGTATGCATCTCTAACCTTGACATCTTAATGTATGATATGCATGATGATCTAACAATATGTGCATGTGTAGGACACGCGGGATGACCTCACCGACACCCTCCGGGCCCAGTTAGCGGGCACGGAGGCGCAGTTGGTGGAGGCACGAGAGGCTCTTGATGCACTGGTTAGTATACATAGTCATACCTTTGCTTTGCTTTGCCTCACCATGTGCTGACTTGACATTTAATTTGTGCAGTGCACAGCACAGCGACCATAAAGTGCACTGATGTAGCAGATGCCTCTTCGAGTAGGAGCGTGCCCGACCCGGTGGTGTCCTCTCTCCGGGAGCAACTGGTGGCCGCAGTGGCCAGGGCAAAGGAGGCAGAGCGCGACCTCAGTACACGCGTAAGTATTTTAATTAGATTCATGAATTGAAATGTTGTTTATACTTACCTGTGATTGTTACTTGCAATCTGCTGAGGTTCAGGCCGCCCTCTCCCAAGTGACGCTTGCGAGTGCTGAGGTGACTGGGCGGGCTTACACAGCAGCTATCCAAGCTGGATATCAAGGTCTCCTAGCACGACACTGACCTTCCCCGCGAGGCTGTGGAGCTGCGGATCACGCTTTCCGTGGAGCATAGGGAGCGCGAGCTTGAGCGCGCGCAGTGGGTGGAGGACCGGCGGCACGAGTGTGGCCGGTGGATTGAGGAGCACAGCTGGTGGGAGGAGGAGCACAGCAGGTGGTCCAAGGAGTGCGAGCACCTGATTCAGCAGGTGGTGGAGGCTTGTGCGAGTCTAGGCGCCACCGAGCGTCTGTTGCGGGAGTCGGACGACCGGTACCAACGTAGGCAAGAGCGTGCCATGAGGGAGGGGCGAGCCAGCTCCTACTCCGGGAGCTACATAGTGACGTCCTCTAAGTACCAGAGGAACGTTGAGGAGGGACGCGCCGCCCAGGGGTCGACTGGTTCCCGAGCCTCCATGAGGCCTCCAGCTCTGCGCCCGTCAGTAGATCCCAGTGAGGCGGTGTGGAACCCTCTTACCCTTGGACTTCTTCTCTGAGACTACCCTTAGTTTGCTACTACCTTGACCTAGACTCGAACTACGTCTACTGGAGTCTACAACATAAGGAGGTGTATGAAAAGCAGTAAAGGAATCATGTATGGGGGAAGGAGGAAAAGCAGTAAGAGATTCCCACATGGGGGAAGGAGGAGTAATTACAATAGAAGGATTTCCCTAGGTGGGGGAAGACAAAGAAGTATTTACAGCAAGAGAATCCCGCGTGGGGGAAGATGGAGAATTATTGAAAGCAGTAAAAGGATTCCCTTTCGTTGGGGAAGATGGAGAATTATTGAAAGCAGTAAAAGGATTCCCCTGCATGGGGGAAGAAGAAATAGCAGTAAAAGCACTTCCCTGCGTGGGGGAAGGAGAATTATTGAAAGTAGTAAAGCCCCCCTGCGTTGGGGCGGGGGGGGAGTTATTGAAAGCAGTAAAGCCCCCTTGCGTGGAGGGGGGAGGTGGTCCCTGCGTGGAGGGAAACAGGAGGCCAGTCATGGGACCGAGGAGGAGTGGCCCGTCGGAGGCGAGGAAAGAGGTCTCCTCGATGGTGATGATGGAGTCAGCCATTGCAAAGCTAACACCCTTGGCTCCTTCTTAGTGCCTAGCGTGCACAGAGAGAGCAGACGAGGCGAGATTGCCAACTCGAGCAAGTAGGAAACGAGTGCAGGTTAGAAAGAGGAAGGGTCAAAGTAGAGAAATTGGAGAATGAAAGTCTGCTCGTGAGAATGAGCTGCGATGGCCAAATGGGGCGTCGATGCCCGAGGAATGCTTAGGGAAAGGAAGGAGGTCCACGCGCTGGCCTTCAGGAGAGGAAGTGTGATGCTTGGAGAATAGAAGAGGAGGGAGGGCGTGTTGCCTAGAAGAAGAGGGAAGTCGAGCAGTTTGCTTGGAGGAGGGGGAGGAGTAGGCGCATTGCCTGGGGACGAGGCAGAGATGAGCACGTTGCTCGGAGGGGAGAAGGAAATGTGCATGTTGCCTGGAGAAGGAAGGGGAGTAGGCGCGTTGCCTAGGGGGAGAAAGAAGCGGACATGCGCATTGCCCGGAGAAGAAATTAAGGCGGGCGCGATGCCCGGAGTAGGAATTAGAGCGGGCGCGATGCCCGGAGATGAATTTAAAATAGGCGCGATGCCTGGGACTGAAACTAAAGATGGCGCGATGCCCGAAGATGAATTTAAAACAGGCGCAATGCCTGGGACTGAAACTAAAGCCGGCGCGATGCCCGGAGATGAATTTAAAATAGGCACGATGCCTGGGACCGAAACCAAAGCTGGCGCGATGCCTGAAGATGAATTTAAAATATGCGTGATGCCTGGGATTGAAACTAAAGCGAGCACGATGCCCAGAGATGAATTTAAAACAGGCGCGATGCCTGGGATTGAAACTAAAGCTGGCGCGATGCTCAGAGATGAATTTAAAATAGGCGCGATGCCTGGGGCTGAGATTGATGTGGGGTGACACCTGGGGGTGAAGGGGAAGTGGGCGTAGTGCCCGGAGAGTTGGGGCCTGCTCTGAGCCTTATTGTTGCAGTGGCTTCCTTGACCTGCTCTGCTTCGGCTGTCTGCTGTTTAGTTTCTGCGGGTGCCAAGAGTTGGTCTAAGGATGCGGCGACATCACTCATGTCGAACCATTTGCTCCATTCTGGCTCTGACTCAACCATCTTGAGGTGCTTGGATGGCATGTGACTGTCTGTGGCTTGATATGTGGTCAGGGGGGAATGACGGGTAGGTTCATCAGTAATGGTGGATGTCTGTTCGCCCCCTGGTTGTAGCGCCCCCCTCTTGAAATGTTCATACAGTGACCATGTGAGGGGCTACCCCGATTGCTGCTTTCCTTTGCCTGGCCTGTAACCCAGCCCTGCCTTGGGTCTCATCTTGCAGTCTTCAACTGCTTCAGTCCTCCCTTGCAACTGTGCCCCCTGCCCTTTGCCTGGTTGATACCCGATCTGCATCATGATGTGCCAGCCCTTCTCGTGATGATCTTGCTCCTTCCAGTAGCATTGGCAGATGAGCTAATCGGGCCAGAATACATGCTTGGTGCACCTACCACTGACATCAGCAGTTGATTGCTGGTCCAAATGGAAGGGACTAAATTACCAGCCATGGCATCCACTTCCATAATCGCAAGCTTGCTGGCCACCTTGACGACCCGCCCCTTGTAAGGAAATTTGAGTCATTGATGGATAGTGGAGATAACGACGCCAAGGGCTTGAATAAATGGCTTTCCCAGAATCATGCGAAAACTCGAGTCCATGTCTAAAATGTGAAAATCCATTTCAGTGACCGACGGGCCCAGTCCTATCTTCAATGTGACAACCCCCTTGGGCGGCCTACTGGTGTTATCGTAAGTCGTGACGGTGATGGCGGAGGGTCGGATTGACTGAATTGCTACCCTACAAAACCCTAATGTGTAGCACCCCAGAAATTTTAATTACATAAAAATTCAAAAAAAAATGGAAATAAATAATTTCCATAATATCAGAGTATTTAAACATAAGTATCATTATCGTATGTGCTAAAACACATCAGAAAATTTCATAAAAATTATAAATCGACCCCAAACATTATTACTAAATGTTTCACAATGAAATTTGTGCCAAGAAAAACCGCATTAGCCACGTTTAAAGTGTTTTGCGACTTATTATCGTAATTCATGAATAAGTTGAAAAATCATTATCACGCATACTTGGATGAGTCATAAAATTAAATAAAAATCATATATAGACTTCAAATAAGATCCCCTAATGACCCATCAAGAAATTTGGGTCAATAAAAATCATTTGGGCTAGGTTTAAGAGTTATTGTGACAGATTATCCAAAATAGGAAACAAGTCGGAAAACCGTTAACACGAAAATACGACGCAACCATAAATTAAATAAAAATGTTGGGGAGACTTCCAACAATTTATATTAATGACCCAATATCATAATTGGCCAATGGACCACATATGGCCCAAAAATCAAATGAAGCAAGAAAATACATGGAAATTCGTAACCATAAATAAGCTGAAATTGGAAAGTGGTAATTAGGGTTTAATTGGGAGGCAATCATGCACTCTTGGCAACCCAAAGTCGTGCTTACCCACCCATGGAGGTTTCTTGATGGCCAAAACTCTCTAATGGAGGGAGAGATCATCAAATTATGGAAAGACACAAGCCAATCCCGCAACCCTTCTTTCCTAGTTACAATAGGACTCCTAAATACCTTGGTTGCTTAAATAATGTTCACACAAACCCTAGGGACAACTTTACAACTTGCTGGGGTCATGTGGAAGAGTTCTTAGTGGCTGGGGCACTGTGGATCGACCACAAGAAGGACACCTTCTTACCCTGTTCGTCTGCTGCGACCTACACAAACCGTCCACTTGAAGTCGATCAAAGGTAGGCCAAACCTAAACCAAACCTTGCAAGGCCTATACCCATGTAAAGAGGGTCAAGTATACATTCTAACCCAAGTGGAATGCCCAAATTCCATGTAGTATACACGGAGTATTAAGCGTTCTTCAAACAGTGGTCTGAACACGAGTTTTCTGGAAAAAAATGAGACTTTATCAACACAAAAGGTAGGTTTTATTGAGCCAAACCATAACATATTCTATGTCAATGTTTAGAGCATCAAGTTAGCTTTCGTTTCCCACTGGTTTCATTGAATTTCAATGAGTAGATTTTCAATTATAAGTGTTTTCCCCAAGTAGCGCACTGTTAGGGCTTTTCCCGTTCTTTATATGTTGCATGCGATTGAGATTGAATTACAGCAAACCCACAACATGAAAGTTTTTCTAATAATTGTCCTCGTCATGTCTTGTGTTGAATGGTTTGTCTAAATGTCATTAGTTAAAGAGTTATAAGTGTGGTAAGAGGGTCACTGCATGATACTACGTTTTCGGGTTGCACTTGGCTTTTACGTTTGTGTTTGACTTGATTAAAGCCTGTTGAAACCATCATTGTTTTCTAATTCCGATTTACTGGAAGCATCCTTGCATGTCTAGGTTGGTTTAAAACTAGTTCCGTCATTTTTCATGCACTGTGCAATTTGTTCTTAATTTTAGAACAACCCAGTGTCAAAACAGGGAAAGTCTGTTCCGCAATCCAAAGCACTGTCCTTTCTCTGTCGGACGCAGGCCAAGGACCTGAGAACGTGATGGCTCGATAGGCCGCGTTCTCAGGCAAATCGCGAAAAGAATTCTGTCACGATCTGATCGCGACAGAACCACCATCGCGACCTGACCTATGGGTCTGACAGCCCTGTCACCTTCTTCATATGAACCCGTCGCGAACTGCCTGCCTGATCAGACAAGCCTGTCGCGATCCTTACAAGGCACTGTCACGTTCTGATCTGACCCCGTCGAGACCCTTACAAGGGTCCGTCGCGACCTCAGGATTTTACATAAAACCCCACTTATTTTATTGCAAATCTAATCGCTATACCCGAGGTCTTATTAATATTATATTTAATGTGTAAATTGCATGTCTAGGGTCTGATCATTACATGATGGTTATTTAATGGCTTAAATGTGGCTAACCCATTTAAAAGTTTTAATTACATGAATGCTATTCTAATTGCTTTCTTAAAGACGTGACCATTCATATAACTTTTGATTCACTCTTTGTACGGTTCTAGCTTCTTTAAATGATAAATTGTTATCTTAAAATCTTGCAATCCATGTTTAGTTAAGTACATAGTTTCATGTCATGTCATCATGCTAAATGTTTTTCGCGAGTTTAAAATCGATTGTTTGTGAATTGAGACACGCGTATATCACTACACACTTACACGTCTAGGTAGCCCTTTCTTGGGAATTTGGAAGCTCTCTACCGGTCATTCTGAATCGGTAGACTAGTGACCTATTCTCCAAAGCCTCCGTAAATCTCCTCTGACCATGGATTCCCACATGGCCGACGAGTTTGTTGTACCATTCAAGTTCCCTGCAGATAGCGTGTACTTCCTTTCTCTTCCTGTTCTCATGAGTGTGATTTACAATATAGACTAAAGCAATTATTGAAAAGATTGAACTAAAGTATACATAAAACCATTATGCTGCCGAATTTATCCCTTGACCATTGTTATCATGAAATCATGTTCAAATTGCTTATTACGTGTTCCCGTCATCATCATGAACATGACATTACACATGCTTACTTATTGAAACTCTCGTTGGCCATTGTTAATGACTGTGGGTATCTATATTTAAAAATTGAAATGAGATGCTGACCGGGCACGATGAGTGTCCGAGGGCTCCAGTCTAGCCCCAATGACAGAGAGTCATAAATATACTGTTAAACATGGGGTATAATGATTACTGGTGTTGCATCGGCGCTGGGAGTCGTGCGTGTCGTGTTGAATGATAGATACAATAACCACATACACATGTCCTGGTGTACATTCTTGATGGATCTTTTCTTGGTGTACATTAGTGTCTACGTGCCTGATTAGTGTTACATGATCGTGCTTGTGCGTGCTTGCTTGCTTGCGTGATATGGCCATCCTGTATTTATTGCAATTAGTGATATCTTGTGTTCTTGAAAACTATCGACATCAAGTGAAATCTTGCGTGCTCCTACAAAGTGATCTATTGCTAGTTTCATATCGTTATATCGTTCTAGATCTTGTTCTATCATGATCTCTCTATCTAGCTTGTTTCATGTATCATGTTTTAATGAGTTTTATTCGTACTTGCATATCATTACATTCATCGTGCTTACCTAGTTCTAAATTGCTAATCACTTATATCACTGCCCGCACATTGAGATATAAATCCTACTGGGCTAGGTTGCTCATCCCCTACATTTAACCAACCTAGGTGACTATGATGTTCAAGAGGAGGAGCAAGTCGAGGATGGGAATGCGTCCGAGTTATGAGCGTTCGAAATATGAGTCTACCTATAGTTAGTTTATTTTGGGTGTTAGAACGTGTAGTAGGGAGTGAGGAGTAGTATGTACTTTTCATTTTTATTGAGTCTAGTCCTGTTATCCCATAGTCTAAGAGTTGTAATAGTTTCCATTTGGAATTAAATAAATTATGATTTGAATCTAAGATTAGTTGAGTTCAATATTTGGGCCCTATGATGATGTATGTTGTTATACATTTAGTGCGTGCTAGCTAGAGGCTTATTTGCCGACTTTTCACGTCTCGGGATATCGTCTCGAATTATTCCGCATTATTATTAATATCCACAGCGTAACACTCGAGATGTGACAGTTTAGTGGTATCAGAGCCTAGGAAATCCAAATAGGATATATGTCTTAGGATTAGGAGATACCTATGGAACCTAGGTCATGGAAATTAGACATAGTACCTTGTGAGAATGGGTAGAGACTGGGAATATGTTAGAAAGAATTAAACACTCCTACCCATTGACTCTGATAATGTATCTAGAGAAATTAATTGGTTTCCATCCTTTTCTCAGGAACCTTCATAACTCTTACACTCAACTGTAATGACTCGCAACCAGTGGCAAGCTATGTAAGAAACCGTGGCTAGATTGACTCAGGCTTTACAAAATGTGGTTCAGGCTAGAAATCAGGCTGCTGCTACTACTAGGAATGGAGCGGGTTATCTGCATCGCAATTTTAGGAGTTTGAACCCTCCTCGTTTCTCTGGATCCCCTGATCCGGATGAAGCAGAGAACTGGCAGGACGAGATAGAAAGGATCTTCCAAGTCATGCAATGCACGAATGGGGAGAAGGTGGTACTGGCCACCTTTCAATTCACTAAGGATGCCCGAGCATGGTGGAAGGCCACATCGGCCCACCTATCTAATGTTGGCGAACTGGAGTGGGCGGGATTCCTGGAGATATTCCGAGGAAAGTATTTCTCTGAGAGAGTCAAGGAGAAGAAGGCAGCGGAGTTTGACGCACTAAAACAGAAACGAATGTTCGTGGCTGAGTATGAGGCTCAGTTCGTGCGTCTTGCTGTGTATGCCCCACACTTGGTGGGAACTGAAAGACTTAAGGCAAATCGGTTCATGGATGGATTCAGGCCCATGTTCATTGAAAAGCTCGAACCACACAACATTCAAACTTACACTGAGATGGTCCAAAGAGCTCAGCTGGTAGAAGACACCATGGCTGTCACGCCCCAACGCGGAATATCAGAACGCGAGGCAGATGCAAGTAAAGTGTATAGAGTGAATACTAGACATCAAACCATTGCACAGTGAATAATACTAAAGCGAATTCATTAATAACTTTCCAATGTCTAGTTTCAACCACTAATATCAGAGCCAATCTATAGGGCCCAATTACATTGAAATAAAGCAAAAGACTAAACTTAGTTACTACAACGCTAAGCATAGGGCTAGGACGCTAGGGTACTCATGACATCACTCCAGGTCGTTCCCGTCCTCTTGAGTGTATGGTTCATCCTCGGTATCACCTGAGAACACAACGACAAATAATGCAGGGTGAGCGAACATCGCCCAGTAGGACTAAAATCTCAGGCTCAAGCAGGCTTTAAGTAATTAATACTTTAAAGGCAGAGTAACTAATGATTGAATAGGAGAGAGAGTCAAGTAAAAGATAGCAGGACAGTACGTGAACGAAATAGCAAGACTTTCCAAATATAGACTTTCTAAAAATAGCACAAGTGTCGGGAATGGCACAATAATAGCATGATAACACAATGTCAAGTATAGCAAGATGGCCATAGTACAAATAGCACCACGAGTATAGCATAACACAACGAGTATAGCATAGTACTTTGTTGTCAATGGACAACGCGAGAATATAGCACTTTTGATTGTCATTTAGATAGTCGAGATAGATAGCACTCGAGTGTAATGCCGAACACTCTGATCATTTAACTCCCATGGGCACTACCACTTTCCGGCGAACATCCCAGGACCAGATCGAGCCCTTTATATATTGCCAGGCATTGGTTATATTGTTTATCTTTAAGACAATCCGTCAATGGCCAATATAGAGTACCAAGAAGAAAATGAGAGCACCAGATGAATAGATGAGGTAGTAGAGAGAACGTGAGTAGATGAGCGAATAGAGTGTAGATAAGAGCTAGTGGACATTGCATGTAACACGTCGAGTAAACAGGCGATAGTAACAGTTACATAATACGCACACGTGGTGTTGGAAGTCAGGTGGAACTCACAACCCTTCCACTGGCCATGTTAAGCACAAGCCCAGAGGTCCGGCGTGATTCAAGATGAGAGCGAACTTCTAATAGCAGTTTGGATATTATTGATCCCTAAAAGGGTATCATAGGTGTTAGGGTACATCCGACTCGTCGACCATGTGGGAATCCATGGACAGAGGAGACTTACGGAGGCCTTGAACAAAGACTCACTAGTCTGGCAGAAGGAATATCCGTCGGAGAGTTCATCCAAGTCAAGAAAGAGGGTAGTTATAGGAACAAGTGCTCGACGTTCTAGAGGAATTCTAGAAAAGTGGAGCGTCGAGATCGGTGTTCCAAATCAACGCGAGAAACAAGAGCAAATTGATTTGAAATTTTCAATAATTACCCGATGGGTTATGGATCATATTCGTGCAAATTAAGCCATAGTTGGATGGTTCAAAGTGTGTGCTTGTGTCATAGAAATCATAGATGGAAATTAGTCACGTGTATGTATTTTAAATCACCTATAATTGTTCAATTTATTGAAATGAATTTACTACGGGTATAACTGGAATAAAAGTGTATAAACACAATAGATGATTAGAGCGTTGCAAATCAGGGGTTTTTTTGCAAAATAACTGTGAACGTGACGCACCCCAGTAAGGGTCGCGACGGGTACAGGGCGGATCGCGACAAGTGTTTAGAAGGATCGCGACGGGTCTGTCAGGACAGACACAGTGATCGCGACGGGGATGCCTGTCGCGTTCAGAACGCGACTGACAGTCTGTCGCAACCAGAGACCAGATCGCGACCTATCAGGCCGTCGGGTTTTGGTGGTCTGTACCTGAGTCCGACAACATTCAGACATGACTTTGGATTGCGGGCCAAACTGAGTGTATTTGATACAAGAGACTTTAGAAAATAAGAAAAATTAGCACAGTCGATGAAAAATCATGTAAACAATTTCAATCGTCTTTGGACATGCAAGGGTACTTCCAATAATTAGGAATTCGCAAACAACGAAGGTTTCAACATCGTTTAATCAAGGTATAATTGTGAAGCACATAGAACAGTACACAGAGGGGATCAACGAATTAATTCAAATGATAGGATGGACGGAAATTAGGGCTTTCAGGGGCAAAAGAAACCCAACATCCATCAGTTCTTACAGTAAAAATCTCATGGCATGAGGACGAGTATACATGAAGATATGAATTTAAGAAGAGGGTTCGGGGTCATGATGTTTACCGAACTTTGAAAATTGAGAACTAATGATTTGCTCGATGGAAAAATATGAAACTAATGAGCCTTTGTTCCTAACGAAGGAGATATCCTATAGAAAACTTTTCATGGCTTATGCTCGTGAGAATGCCTACCTTTGATCGTTTTCCTCTTCTAGGGTTAAGACTTGAAGAACTCGGGGAAGAACTTGGGAGATCCCTCTTCTCCACGAATTCTCCTCCTCTTGGCCTCTCTGCTTGGTTCAGCAACCCCTTCGCACGAGCTAGGGCCGGCCATGAGGGTTTAAGAGAAGTATTTAAGCTTCTCCCTATTCCCTTTCCTAGTTTAAGTCAAACTTCTATTAAATTCCAAATTTTCTATTTTCCTCTCCCCTTTTTAAGCAAGAGATCTCCTAATTGGGTTAGGATGGGAGCTAATTTCGTGGGCAACCCATTAGGGTAGGTTTAGGAATCTCATTCTAACTCAAACTTCCTTTTTAATGCATTAAATGCTTCTTTTATAATTAAGCATTATTTTAGTTACGAATTTTGAGTAATTTCCCATTATTCATCTTTTCAAAATCCATATTTTAGCCCACTAAATTCTAATTGGTCCATTTAATAAAGTCCATTATTTCTTTTCGTTTTAATCCCTTTCCATTAATTTCCTAGGTCATTTATTTTCTTTTAATTGATTTTTCTAACAAATTTTAATATTATGTATTTTTTTGTTCAAAAATTCAGGTTGCTACATCCTCCCCCTCTAAAAAAAGAATTTGGTCCCCAAAATCATATGATCATAAGGGAGGAAATGTCTTACCGAAAATATCGGGGTAGTTGCGCCTGATGATTCATCCTGGTTCCCATGTGCCTTCTTCTACTCCGCGGTTATTCCATAAGACCTTCACCACGTGAATAGGACGGTTCCTGAGCTGTTGTACCTTCCGTTCCAGTATCTTGGCTGACTTCTCTTCGTATGTCACATCCTTGTTCAACACCAACTTCACGTGGCGAATGATGTGCGTGGGGTCGTACACATATTTCTTAAGCATGAAAACATGAAACACATTGTGTACACATGACAGATCTGATGGCAATGCCAGCCAGTATGCAACCTCACCAGCCCCTTCGAGTACTTCAAAAGGACCGATGAATCTAGGGCCGAGCTTTCCCTTTACACCAAATCTTTGGATGCCACGAGTAGGTGACACTTTTAGAAATACATGATCGCCCACTCGAAATTCAAGATCTCGCCTTCTTTTGTCGGCATAGCTTTTCTGTCTGGATTGGGCAATCTTGAGCCGGTCTCTGATTACCTGAATGTCCTTTGTTGTCCGTTGCACCATGTCTTGGCCTAGCCATTGCTGTTCTCCAACCTCATTCCAGCATGCAGGAGATCTACAGTTCCTTCCATAGAGTGCTTCGAATGGTGCCATCTTAATGCTTGCCTAATAACTGTTGTTATAGGCGAACTCAATTAGGGGTAGGTGCTCATTCCAATATCCTTGGAAATCTATAGTGCAGGCTCTCAACATGTCTTCAACAATTTGGTTGGTCCTTTCAGTTTGCCCATCGGTTTGTGGATGGAATGCGGTACTAAAGTTGAGATTAGTACCTAGTGCACCTTGCAGTCCTTTCCAAAAATAAGATGTAAATCTCGGATCTCGATCCGAGACTATGGATGATGGAATTCCATGTAGTCTTACAATTTCCTTGACATATAGGGCTGCTAGTACTTCTACCGATCACTTACTCTTTATAGGAAGGAAGTGAGCAGATTTGGTTAACCGGTCAACAATGACCCATATGGTATCGAGTCCACCACGAGTCTTAGGTAACCCCATGATGAAGTCCATACCAATGCTTTCCCATTTCCATTCCGAAATATCTAGTGGTCTTAACACGCCAGCAGGGCTCATATGCTTCGCTTTGACCTGTTGACAAGTAAGGCAATGAGCCGCATGTACAGTTACCTCTCTCTTCATGTTCGGCCACCAAAATGTTATTTTCTTGTCTTGATACATTTTGGTACCTCCAAGATGAATAGTGTACTTTGTCTTGTGAGCTTCATCCATTAGCTTCCTCTTCAGTTCTTCATTGTTGGGGACGCATGTCCTCCATTGAAATACTAGCCTTCCATCTTCAGTCATGGCAAGGTCCAGCCATTCGGCTAGAGTTTCCTTGATGCGAACCAAGAACAAATCATTGTCTTCCTGGCCATTGATCTCTTCCAGCATGTCGGATTGAATCTTTATATTAGCAACCAATACTCGATCATCATGATGTTCAATGTTCAAGTTCAGCCTTGCTAATTGTTCCAGTAGTTGCATCTCGACAAGAACTAGACTCGATACAGTTGCCATAGGCTTTCTACTAAGAGCGTCCACCATGGCATTACCTTTTCCAGGATGGTATTGAATGTTGAAGTCAAAGTCCTTCAAGTATTCCAGCCATCTTCTTTGTCTCATGTTGAGTTCCTTATGGGAGAATAAATACTTCAAACTTTTATGGTCTGAGTAGACAGTGAATTGCTCGCCATATAGATAATGTCTCCAGATCTTCAAGGCGAAGACCACGGCAGCCAGCTCGAGATCATGTGCAGGGTAGTTGACTTCATGAGTCTTCAGTTGTCGAGAAGAGTAGGCGATGACTTTCTCCTTTTGCATATGTACACACCCTAGCCCAACCTTTGAGGCATCGGTGTAGACAGAGAAACCTTCTCCCTCTATTGGCAGAGCAAGAATAGGTGCTGACGTCAGGCAATCATTAAGAGTTTGAAAACTTTTCTCACACTCTTTACTCCAGGAGTAGGGATTCTCCTTTCGTGTCAGACGCGTGAGAGGAACGACGATCTTTGAGAAGTCCTTGATGAACAGCCTGTAGTAGCCAACCATTCCTAGGAAGCTTCTTATCTCGGTGACGTTGGTTGGTCTCTCCCAATTGAATACAGCTTCGACTTTGGAGGGATCAACGGAGATGTCGTCTTTAGAGATGACATGGCCCAAGAAGGACACTTCTTCCATCCAGAACTCGCACTTTCTTAGCTTCGCGTACAGCTTGTTGTTTCGCAAGACTTGTACTGCTATCTTCAAGTGTTCTTCATGCTCTTCCTTGGTCTTGGAGTATATGAGGATGTTGTCGATGAAGACGACCACAAACTTGTCAAGGTATGGCCGATATATGTTGTTCATGAGTTGCATAAAGGATGCAGGAGCATTGGTTAGACCAAAAGGCAGAATGACGAATTCATAGTGCCCGTACCTGCTCCTGAAAACAATCTTGAAAATATCGTCATCCTTGATCCTCATTTAGTGATAGCCAGATCAAAGGTCGATCTTGGAGAAATATTGCGCTCCAAATATTTGGTCGAATAGTTCATCGACCCTAGGCAATGGGTATTTGTTCTTGATGGTGAGCTGATTGAGTTGACGATAGTCGATGTACAACCTCATCGATCCATCTTTCTTCTTGACGAACAGTACAGGTGCTCCCCATGGGGAAGTACTTGGTCTGATGAACCCCTTTTCTAGTAGCTCCATCAGTTGTGCCTTCAACTCTTTGAGTTTGGCAGGTGACATCCGGTATGGTTGACGCGATACCGGGGCAGCTCTAGGGATCAACTCTATGGCGAAGTTGACATCATGTTCCGGGGGAATCCCTGGCAGATGTCCTTTATCTTAGCGCCCTTCTTTTCCACAACTACGGCTGCTAGGAAAGCAATACAACCTTTCCTCATCATGTTGTGGGCTTTTATGGCAGAGACTAGCGACATCTGTCTCTTATGTTTAATCCCAGAGAATGCCAATTTAGGAAAGTCACTAAACGTAACCTTCCCTTTCTTACAATCGACACTTGCCCCATATGCGGAGAACCAGTCGGCTCCCAAAATTACATCATAGCCTTCCATGGGCATACACAGCAGGTCGGCCTTTAGGTTATGGTCTCCGATCATTACATCGACAGATGGAAAGTATTTGTTCAACTTCTCCTTTTCGCCTAGTGGCGTTGTGACAGAGAATTCACATCCCATGGATATAGGTTTTTCGGTTAGGGTATCAGCAAAGTGCTGAGATATAAATGAATGAGTTGCTCCAGTATCAAATAACACAAATGTTGTAGCACCCCGGAAATTTTAATCCAAAGTAAATGGAAATAAATAATTTCCATAATATCGGAGTATTTAAAACATACGTATCATTATCGTATGTGCTAAAACACATCGGAAAATTCCGTAAAAATTATAAATCAACCCCAAACATTATTACTAAACGTTTCACAAAGAAATTTGTGACAATAAAAATTGGATTAGCTAAGTTTAATGTGTTTCACGACTTATTATCGTAATTCATGAATAAGTCGAAATATCATTATCACACATACTTGGACGAGTCAGGAAATTAAATAAAAATCATAAATGGATTTCAAATGATATCCTCTAATGACCCATCAAGAAATTTGGTTTAATAAAAATCATTTGGGCTAGGTTTAGGAGTTATTGCGACTGATTATCTAAATAAGGAAACAAGTCGGAAAACCGTTAATACGGAAATACGACGCAATCAAAAATTAAATAAAAGTGTTGGGGAGACTTCCAACATTATATATTGATGACCCATTATCATAATTGGGCCAATGGGCAACATTTGGACCAAAAATCAAATAAAGCTAGAAAATACATAGAAATTCGTAACCATAAATAAGCTGAAATTAAAAAGAGGCAATTAGAGTTGAATTGGGATGCAATCATGCATTCATGGCAACCCAAATTCGTGCCTAACTATGAGGGGAGGTTTCCTAATGCCTCACACACTCAAAGGGAGGAGGGAATCATCAAAAATAGGAAACCAAACATGCCAATCCCGAAATCCTCCTTTCCTAGTTATAATAGGACTCCTAAACACCATCGTTACTTAAATACTCTTCACCCAAACCCTAGGAACGAATGTAGAACTTGCTAGGGTCGTGTGGAGGAGCTCTTGGTGGCTGAGGAGCTGTGGAACGACCACAAGAAGCCGTTCTTCTTCCCCTTCTCATCTGCTGCGACCTGCACAAACCAATCTCTTGAAGTCGACCAAAGGTGAGTCAAACCTAAACCAAAACTTGCAAGGCCTATACCCCTGGAAATAGGGTCAAGTCTACGTTCTAACCCAAGTGGAATGCCCAAATTCCATGCAGTATACACGGAGTAGTAAGCATTTTCCTCCAAGTGGTCTGAACACTGGTTTTCTGGAATAACGGGACTTCTTCAACCCAAAAGGTAGGTTTTCTCGGGCCAAACCTTAACATATCCTATACCAATGTGTAGAGCATCAAGTTAACTTTCATTTCCCACTGTTTTCATCGAATTTCATTTAGTAGATCTTGATTTATAAGCATTTTGCCAACATCGCGCACTGTTAGAGTTTTTCCCGTTCTTAGTATATTTCATGTATTTCGAGCCCGAATTAGAGAAAAGTGATAACATAAAAGTTATTCTAATTGATGTCCCCGTCAGTTTCCATGTTGAACGTTTTGTCTAGATCTCATTAGTTAGAGAGTTATAAGCATGGTAATAGGGTTGCTGCATAAGACTACGTCTTCAAGTTGCCCTTGTTCTGACCTTGTGTTCCCCGTGATCAAAACCTATTGAAACCATCATTGTTGTTCAATTCCGAATTACTGGAAGTACCCTAGTATGTCTAAGTTATTTTAAAACTGGTTTCATTATTTTTCATGCACCGTGCAATTTGTTCGCTATTTTAGAACAACCTTATGTCAAAAGAAGGAAAGACTGGTCCGCAATCCAAGGCACTGTCCTTGCTCTATCAGGGTCAGGCACGGACCCTGTGAACGCGACGGCTCGATATGTCGCTTTCAGAGGGCTTGTTGCGACAGCCCTGTTGTCGCCTTCTGAATGCGACATGTACTATGTCGCTATATGGCTGCCTGATCTGACAGACATGTCACCTTCTTCACAACCCCCTGTCGCCTTCTAGCCATCTCTTCGCGGCCCTTCTCCTGTCGCAATCTGACACCCTGTCGCCTTCCTTATAGGGATATGTCGTGATCTCAGAACTTTACCTAAAACCACGTGTTTTCATGCATAGTTTTCCGCATATACCCAAGATCTGTTTAAATATGATATTTACTGTGTAAGTTGCCTGTCTTGGGTCTGATCATTACATGATCGTTATTTAATGACTTAAAAAGTGTTAAACCCATTTAAAAGCTTTAATTACATGAATGCTATTCTAAGTGCTCTTTAAATGTTATGATCCTTTCGTGCTACTTGTGATTAAATCTTCCTACTGTTGTTCCACGTTTAAATGATAATGGTTATCATAAAATCTTGCAAACCATGATGAGTTAAAGAGCATAGTTTTATTCCATATTTTATTGTCTAGTGCTTCCTGCGAGTTTGAGACCGATGGTTTGAGAATTGAGACACGTGTATCGCACTACACACTAGCACTATTAGGCAGCCTTTTCTTGGGAAATTGGAAACTCTCTACCGGTCATTCCGAATCGGTAGACTAGCGACCTTTTCACCAAGGCCTCCGTAAATCTCCTCTGACCATGGATTCCCACATGGCCGACGAGTTGGTTGTACCATTGAAGTTCCCTGGAGATAGCGTGCACTTCCTTTCTCTTCTTGATCTCGTGAGTGTGACTTACAAACTAGACTAAAGCCATTAATGTAAAGATTGAACGAAAGTATAAATTGTACCGTTATGCTGCCGAATTTATCTCTTGACCATTGTTATCATGAAATCATGTTCAATTACCTATTACTTGTTCCCATCATCATCACGGACACGACATTACACATGCTTACTTATTGAAACTCTCATTGGCCATTATAAATGACTGTGGGTATCTACATTTAAAAATTTAAGTGAGATGCTGACAGGGCACGACGTGTGTCCAAGGGCTCCAATCTAGCCCCAATGACGGCGAGTCATAGATATACTGTTAACCATGGGGTATAATGATTACTGGCGTTGCATCTGCGCTGGGAAAATCGTGCATGCGTGTTGAATGATAGATACAATACCACATACACGTGTCCTAGTGTACATTCTTGATGGATCTTTTCTCGATGTACATTAGTGTATACGTGCCTGATTAGTGTTACTTGATCGTGCTAGTGCGTGCTTGCTTGCTTGCTTGCGTGATATGGCCATCCTGCATTTATTGCAATTTACATGATATCTTGCGTGCTTGTACAAAGTGATCTATTTCTAGTTCTCTCTTGTCATCTTATTCATCAATCTTGTTCTATCATGATCTCCCTCTCTAGCTTGTTTTATATATCATGTTTTAAGAAGTTTTATTCGTACTTGCATATCATTCATCGTACTTGCCTAGTCCTAAATTGCTAATCACTTATATCATTTCCCGCACATTGAGATATAAATCCTACTGGGCTAGTTTGCTCATTCCCTACTTTTACCCCATCTAGGTGACTATGAAGTTCAAGAGGAAGAGCAAGTCGAAGATGGGAATGCGTCCGAGTGATGAGCGTTCCAACTATGAGTCTATCTATAGTTAGTTTATTTTGAGTGTTAGATTCATGTAGTAGGAAGTGAGGAATAGAATGTACTTTTCCTTTTATTGAGTCTTTAGTCCTGTACTAGTTTCCGTTTGAATACAAAGAGTTGAGATTTGAAATACAATTTATATTGAGTTCAACATGTGGGCCCTATTATGATGTTGTGTTGATACACATTTAGTGCGTGCTAGCTAGAGGCTTATTTGCCGACTGTCCACGTCTCGAATTATCGACTCGAATTCTTCGAAATAATATCCGCTGCGTAATTCTCGGGACATGACAAATGCAGATAGATAGAAAACTTGAAGGGTACCTTCTACCACTCCTCCTTCCTCTGTGGTTTCTTCATTATGCAGGGCTTGTAGCTTTCTCTGTTTCTTAGGTGCATTAGAGCAACTTTCATTTTCTTTTAGTAGAGGGCACTCGGGGATGCAGTGCTCGCGACTTTCACAGCGCAGACATGCGCCAGCCTTCCTCCAGCACTCATCAGCAGTGTGACCAGGCTTGTCATAATGCTTGCAGTTACTTTTTATTGGAGTGTTTGAGACTGGGATCTTGGGTTTCCTTTCTTGGCTGGGTCCCTCCGTGATGTTGAAGGGACACTTCTTGCCATTGTTCGGCTTACCAGATGATTGACCAGAGGTCATTTCCTTTTTCACGAACTTCCCTTTGATACGGTCGGTGAAGTCTGTAGCATCGTCCAGTAGCTGAGCTTTCTTTACCATCTCTGCGTAGGTCTAGATGTCGAGAGGTGCCAGTTGGGTGGTTTATTGAGGCTTAAGGGCGTTGAGGAAACGCTTAGCCTTCATTCTCTTAGTGTTCACCAAGTGCTCAGCATACCTTGCCAGTCTAGAGAACTGGGCTTCATATTCGGCCACAGTCAAGCTCCACTGATTTAGAGCAGCGAATTCTGCAGCCTTCCTTTCTTGGACACACTCGGAGAAGTACTTAGAGTTGAAAGCTTCCTTAAACTCATCCATGGTGAATTGCACGTTCTCTCTAGTAGCTTCCACTGACTCCCACCAGGCGTGGGCGTCCTTCTCCAGATTGAACATAGCGAGTAGTAGCTTATCCCCCGCTGCACATTGCATGACACAGAAGATTCTTTCCGTTTCCTTGAGCCAATGTTCGGCTTCATCCAGATCCGTGGATCCACTGAATCTTGGCGGGTTCAGGCTTCTGAAGTTACGATGCTGATCGCCTGCACCGACACGATTACCTCCACCTTGGGTAGCTTTCCGGATTGCTCAAGTAAGTTCTTGGATGGTTTGTTGAATGCCCCTCATTTGAGCACATTCAGCAGTCATCTTGATGGCTTAGTTCCTAGAACAGAATATTTATTGTCACGATATCGATGTGAGATTTAATTTGTGTCTGTGTGAGTTTATTTTAGCTAGTTACCCTTGGCTCTAACCACCTCTCACATAGGTAGGATAATTGACTCTAATCGAGGCAGGTTAACCTAGATCATCCTATACTTAAGAATAACCTAGGCTCTGATACCACAAAACTGTCAGGCCCCGACGCGGAAAATCGGAATGTGAGGCAGTTGCAAGTAAAGGGTATAGAGCGAATCTAGACATCAAACCATTGAACAATGAATAATACTAAAGCGAATTCATTAATAACTTTCCAATGTCTAGTTACAATCACTAATATCAGATCCAATGTATAGGGCCCAATTACATTGAAATAAAGCAAAAGACTAAACTTAGTTACTACAATGCTAAGGATAGGGCTAGGACGCTAGGGTACTCATGACATCACCCCAGGTTGTTCCCGTCCTCTTGAGTGTATGGTTCATCCTCGGTTTCACCTGAGAACACAACGACAAATAACGCAGGGTGAGCGAACATCGCCCAGTAGGACTTAAATCTCAGGCTCAAGCAGGCTTTAAGTAATTAATGCTTTAAAGGCAGAGTAACTAATGATAGAACGAGAGAGAGAGTCAAGTAAAAGATAGCAGGACACTACGTGAACGAAATAGCAAGACTTTCCAAAAATAGCAAAAGTGTCGGAAATGGCACAATAATAGCATGATAACACAATGTCAAGTATAGAAAGATGGCCATAGTACAAATAGCACCACGAGTATAGCATAGCACAACGAGTAGAGCATAGCACAACGAGTATAGCATAGCACTTTGTTGTCAATGGACAACACAAGAATATAGCACTTTTGATTATCATTTAGATAGTCGAGATAGATAGCACTCGAGTGTAATGCCGAACACTCTAATCATTTAACTTCCGTGGGCACTAGCACATTCGGGCGCACATCCCAGGACCAGATCGGGCCCTTTATATATTGTCAGGCATTGGTTATATTGTTTATCTTTTAGACAATCCGTCAATGGCCAATATAGAGTACCAAGAAGAAGATGAGAGCACTAGATGAATAGACGAGATAGTAGATAGAACGTGATTAGATGAGAGAATAGAGTGTAGATAAGAGCTAGTGGACATTGCATGTAACACGTCGAGTAAATAGGCGATAGTAACAGTTGCACAACACGCGCACGTGGTGTTGGCAGTCAGGTGGAACTCACAACCCTTCTGCTGGCCATGTGAAGCACAAGCCTAGAGGTCCGGCGTGATTCAAGACGAAAGCGAACTTCTAATAGCCGTTTGGATCTTATTGATCCCTAAAATGGTATCATAGGTGTTAGGGTACAACCGGCTCGTCGACCATGTGGGAATCCATGGACAGAGGAGACTAACGGTGGCCTTGAACAAAGACTCACTAGTCCGGCAGAAGGAATATCCATTGGAGAGTTCGTCCAAGTCAAGAAAGAGGGTAGTTATAGAAACAAGTGCTCGACGTTCTAGAGGAATTCTAGAACAATGGAGCGTCGAGATCGGTGCTCCAAATCAACGCGAGAAATGAGAGCAAATTGATTTAAAATTTTCAATAATTACCTAATGAGTTATGTATCATATTCGTGCCAATTAAGCCATATTTGGATGGTTCAAAGTGTGTGCTTGTGTTATAGAAATCATAGATGGAAATTAGTCACGTGTCTGTATTTTAAATCACCTATAAGTGTTCAATTTATATTGAATGAATTTACTGCGGGTATAACTGGAATAAAGGGGTGTAAACACAATAGATGATTAGAGCATTGCAAATTAGGGGTTTTTCTGCAGAATAACTGTGAACGTGATGCACCCCAGTAAGGGTCGCGACGGGTACAGGGCAGATAGCGACAAGTGTTTAGACGGATCGCGATGGGTCTGTCAGGCCTGGCACAGTGATCGCGACGGCGATGCCTGTCGCGTTCAGAATGCGACTGACAGTCTGTCTCAACCAGACACCAGATCGCGACCTATCGGGCCATCGCGTTCTGGTGGTCTGTACCCGAGTCTGATAGGATTAAGACATGACTTTAGATTGCGGGCCAAACTGAGTATATTTGATACAAGAGACTTTAGAAAATAAGAACAATTAGCACAGTCGATGAAAAATCATGAAAACAATTTCAATCGTCTCTGGACATGCAAGGGTACTTCCAATAATTAGGAATTCACAAATAATGAAGGTTTCAACATGGTTTAATCAAGGTAATTGTGAAGCACATAGAACAGTACACAGAGGGGATCAACGAATTAATTCACATGATAGGATGGACAGAAATGAGGGCTTTCAGGGGAAAAAGAAACCCAACATTAATCAGTTCTTACAGCAAAAATCTCATGGCATGAGGACGAGTATACATGAAGATATGAATTTAAGAAGAGGGTCCGGGGTCATGAAGTTTACCGAACTGTGAAAATTGAGAACTAAAGATTTGCTCGATGGAAAAATATGAAACCAACGAGCCTTCGTTCCTAATGGAGGAGATATACTATAGAAAATTTTTCATGGTTTATGCTCGTGAGAATGCCTACCTTTGATCGTTTTCCTCTTCTAGGGTTAAGACTTGAAGAACTCGGGGAAGAACTTGGGAGATCCCTCTTCTCCACGAATTCTCCTCCTCTTAGCCTCTCTTCCTGGTTCAGCAACCCCTTGGCACGAGCTAGGGCCGGCCATGAGGATTTAAGAGAAGTATTTAAGCTTCTCCCTATTCCCTTTCCTAGTTTAAGTCTAACTCCTGTTAAATTCCGAATTTCCTATTTTCCTCTCCCCTTTTTAAGCAAGAGATCTCCTAATTGGGTTAGGATGGGAGCTAATTTCGTGGGCAACCCATTAGGGTAGGTTTAGGAATCCCATTCCAACTCAAACTTCCTTTTTATTGCATTAAATGCTTCTTTTATAATTAAGCATTATTTTAGTTACGAATTTAGAATAATTTCCCATTAGTCCCCTTTTCAAAATCCATATTTTGGCCCACTAAATTCTAATGGGTCCATTTAACAAAGCCCATTACTTATTTTCATTTTAATTCCTTTCCATTAATTTCATAGGTCATTTATTTTATTTTAATTGATTTTTCTAACAAATTTTAATATTATGTAAATTTTTATTTTTGTTCAAAAATTCAGGTTGCTACAATGGCCAAAGTAGAGGGCATGAGGGGCAAGGACAACTCGAAGCCGGTCTTCGTCAAGAAGGGAGCACCTAATATTGCTCCAACTTTTCGTAACAACAACGTGAAAAACAACAACAAGAGGCCGAATGGCGGAAGAGATGTTGCTGGAGACAAGAAAGTCAAAGTGGAAGGTAGGCAGTTGGCTGAAAACTGCAAATTCTATGATAAACCGGGGCACCGAGCTGAAGAATGCTGGAAGAAGCTCGGGGCGTGCTTGAAATGCGGAGGTCGTGACAACCGTATTCCTGATTGTACTATGCTGAAGGACCAGCTGGGTAGAGCTCAGAATGTACCACGGCGTCAGGGACGCCTTAATGCTGTCATAGAAGCTGACCTACCTGAGGAAGGGGGTATGGTGGAAGGTACCATTTCCATACACTCGCAACCTGCATTTGTGCTTATTGATACTGGAGCTGCATATGCATTTATTTCCACCACATTTGTTGGAACTCTACCTGTCAAACCTGTACCCTTGAAATCCAAGATCACTGTAGCCTCTCGACTAGGCTCAGAATCTGAACTCACTCACTACTTGCCGAAATGTGAAACTATAATTGGAGGACACAATCTCCCTGCCGACCTTATCTGTTTACACATGAAGGGTTATGATGCCATTTTGGGTGTCGATTGGTTAATTGAATATGATGCCGATGTAAACTGTCGCCATAGGAGGGTGACTTTTAAAAGACCAAACTTTCCAACTCTATCGCTACTTGGCACCCGTTATCACAAACACCCTATTTTGATATCCTCCTTAAAGGCTTCTAAGCTGATCAACCAGGGTTGTGATGCTTTCCTAGTTTCCGTCTTGGCAACTGAAAAGAAGAAACCAACCCTAGAAGACATTCCAATAGCCAGGGACTATCCTGATGTATTTCTAGAGAAATTACCTGGCATACCACCTGAGCGGGAGGTGGTTGGAGTATCTCAAAGACTTTGACTTCACGATCCGATACCATACAGGAAAAGCAAATGCTGTGGCGGATGCTCTAAGTAGAAAGCCAATGATCACATTGTCAAGTTTAATGGTGGACGAATGGATGTTATTAGAGGACTTCACCAAGTTAAATATCGATGCTGACATTAAAGAGAAGGGATGCCTTGTTGCTAGTGTTAGAGCACAACCTACACTATTGGAGGACATCACAACACTCCAAGACAATGACCCCGTACTTGTGGAGATTAAGGCAAATGTAGACCAGAGGCCGGATTTCTCATTAACTGAAGATGGAAGACTATTGTTCCGGGATCGAGTCTGTGTACCCGACATTGTGGAGACAAAGAAAATGATTATGGATGAGGCTCATAAGACCAGGTATACCATTCATCCTGGAACTACCAAATTGTATCAAGATTTGAAAAGAAGCTTTTGGTGGCCTAATATCATGAGAGAGGTGGCGGAATATGTCGCCCGATGCTTAACATGTCAAAAGGTCAAGGCGGAACACTTGCAACCCGCAAGTAAACTCAAACCCCTAGAAATCCCGACATAGAAATGGGAAGCTATAGGGATGGACTTTATTTTCAGACTACCCAAATCTAGAGGTGGATTCGATGGTATCTTGGTTATTGTTGACCGCTTAACTAAGTCGGCTCACGTCTTGCCAGTGAAGAAAAAGTGGTCAGTAGATGTTCTGGCTGCATTATATGTGAAGGAAATAGTCAGATTACATGGAGTACTAGTATCTATCGTATTTGATAGAGACCCTAGGTTTACATCCCATTTTTGGAAAGGACTTCCGTACTCCTTGGGATCTAAACTAAACTTTAGCACGACTTTCCATCCACAGACAGATAGTCAGACGAAGAGAACCAACTAGGTGATTGAAGATATACTTAGAGCATGTGTCCTAGATTTTAGAGGTAACTGGCACGAACACATACCTCCTGTGGAGTTCGCCTACAATAATAGCTATCAAGCTAGCATTCAAATGGCATTATTTGAAGCACTCTATGGTAGAGTTGCCGATCTCCAATATGTTGGTATGAAGTTGGCGAAAAGCAAATGCTATGACCAGAGATGATAAGGGAAACCATAGAGAAGGTAAAGCTTATTAAAGAAACAATGGCAGTGGCGCATCAAAGACAAAAGGCATATGCAGATAATAGAAGAAGAGACCTGGAGTTTCAGGTTGGTGAAGATGTATTCTTGAAAGTGTCTCTAAGTCGTAGGATCAGGCGTTTTGGCATTAAAGGCAAGTTGTCACCAAGGTTTGTTGGGCCTTTCGAAATCCTTGAAAGAATCGGAGAGGTGGCATATCGTCTCGCTTTACCACCACAAATGGATGGAATACACAATGTGTTCCACATATCCATGTTGAGAAAGTATGTACGGGATCCGTGGCATGTCATAGAGTAAGAGCTCCTGGAATTCAACAAAGATGGAACATATAAAGAGAAGCCAATTAAGATCGTGGACCGGGAACTACGCCAATTAAGGAACAAGATCATCCCACTGGTAAGGGTTAGATGGAATCAACGCATGGATGAAGACGACACGTGGGAAACCGAGGAAGCAATGCACAAAAGATACCCGGAGCTATTCACAAGTAAGTGCACGTCACTTGTACAATAACTTTCTATACATGAATTTGGGGACCAAATTCTCTTACGTGGGGGAGGGTGTAGCACCTCGGAAAATTTAATTACATAAAAATTAAAAAAAAATGAAAATAAATAATTTCCATAATATTGGAGTATTTAAACATACGTATCATTATCGTATGTACTAAAACACATCGGACAATTTCGTAAAAATTATAAATTGACCCCAAACATTATTACTAAATGTTTCACAAATAAATTTGTGCCAAGAAAAATAGCATTAGCAACGTTTAAAGTGTTGCGTGACTTCTTATCGTAATTCATTAATAAGTCGAAAAATTCTTATCACACGTACTTGGATGAGTCATAAAATTAAATAAAAATCATATACGGACTTCAAATAATATCCCCTAATGACCCATCAAGGAATTTGGGTTAATAAAAATGATTTGGGCTAGGTTTAAGAGTTATTATGACCGATTACCCAAAATATGAAACAAGTCAGAAAACCGTTAACATAGAAATACAACACAACCATAAATTAAATAAAAATGTTGGGGAGACTTCCAACATTTTATATTAATGACCCAATATCATAATTTGGCCAATGGACCACATATGGCCCAAAAATCAAATGAAGCAAGAAAATGCATGGAAATTCGTAACCATAAATAAGCTGAAATTGGAAAGTGGTAATTAGGGTTTAATTGGGAGGCAATCATGCACTCTTGGCAACCCAAATTCGTGCCTACCCACCCATGGAGGTTGCTTAATGGCCAAGACTCTCTAATGGAGGGTGAGATCATCAAATTATGGAAAGACACAAGCCAATCCCGCAACCCTTCTTTTCTAGTTACAATAGGACTCCTAAATACCTTGGTTGCTTAAATACTATTCACCCAAACCCTAGGGATGAGTGTCCAACTTTCTGGGGTTGTGTGGAGGAGTTCTTGGTGGCTGGGGAGCTGTGGATCGACCACAAGAAGGACATCTTCTTCCCCCGTTCGTCTGCTACGACCTGCACAAACCACTTGAAGTCGATCAAAGGTAGGCCAAACCTAAACCAAACCTTGCAAGGCCTATACCCTTGGAAAGAGAGTCAAGTCTACGTTCTAACCCAAGTAGAATGCCAAAATTCCATACAGTATACACGGAGTATTAAGCATTCTTCAAACAGTGGTCTGAACACGGGTTTTCTGGAAAAAAATGAGACTTCATCAACCCTAAAGGTAGGTTTTATCAGGCCAAACCTTAACATATCCTAAACAAATGTGTAGAGCATCAAGTTAGCTTTCGGTTCCCACTGGTTTCATCAAATTTCAAAGAGTAGATTTTGAATTATAAGCGTTTTCTCCAAGTCGCGCACTGTTAGGGATTTTCCCGTTTTTTATACGTTGCATGCGATTGAGACCGAATTAGACCAAACCTACAACATGAAAGTTTTTCTAATAGTTGTCCTCATCATGTCTTGTGTTGAATGTTTTGTCTAATTGTCATTAGTTAGAGTGTTATAAATGTGGTAAGAGGGTCGCTGCATGATACTACGTTTTCGGGTTGCACTTGGCTTTTACGTTTGTGTTTGACTTGATTAAAGCCTATTGAAACCATCATTGTTTTCTAATTCCGATTTACTGGAAGCACCCTTGCATGTCTAGGTGGGTTTAAAATTGGTTCCGTGATTTTTCATGCACAGTGCAATTTGTTCTTAATTTTAGAACAACCCGGTGTCAAAATAGGGAAAGTCTATTCTGCAATCCAAAGCAGTATCCTTTCTCTGTCGGACACAGGCCAAGTACCTGAGAACGCGACGGCTCGATAGGCCGTGTTCTCAGGCAGATCGCGACAAGAATTCCATCGCGATCTGATCACGACAGAACCACCGTCGCGACCTGACCTCCGAGTCTGACAGCCCTGTCGCCTTCATCATATGAACCCGTCGCGAACTGCCTGCCTGATCAGAAAAGCCTATCACGATCCTTACAAGGCACTATCGCGACCCTTACAAGGGTCCGTCGCGACCTCAGGATTTTACATGTAACCCCACTTATTTTCTTACAAATCTAACCGCTATACCCGAGGTCTGATTAATGTTATATTTAATGTGTAAATTGCATGTCTTGGGTCTGATCATTACATGATGGTTATGTAATGGCTTAAAAGTAGCTAACCCATTTAAAAGTTTTAATTACATGAATGTTGTTCTAATTGCTTTCTTAATGACGTGACCATTCATGTAACTTTTGATTCACTCTTTGTACAGTTCTAGCTTCTTTAAATGATAAATTGTTATCTTAAAATCTTGCAATCCATGTTTAGTTAATTGCATAGTTTCATGTCATGTCATCCTGCTAAATATTTTCCGCGAGTTTAAAATCGATGGTTTGTGAATTGAGACACGCGTACATCACTACACACTTACACGTCTAAGTAGCCATTTCTTGGGAATTTGGAAGCTCTCTACCAGTCATTCCGAATCAGTAGACTAGTGACCTATTCTCCAAGGCCTCCATAAATCTCCTTTGACCATGGATTCCCACATGGTCGATGAGTTGGTTGTACCATTGAAGTTCCCTGCAGATAGCGTGCACTTCCTTTCTCTTCCTGTTCTCATGAGTGTGATTTACAATCTAGACTAAAGCCATTAATGAAAAGATTGAAGTAAAGTATACATCGTACCTTTATGCTGACGAATTTATCTCTTGACCATTGTTATCAAGAAATCATGTTCAAATTGCTTATTACTTGTTCCTGTCATCATCATGAACATGACATTACACATGCTTACTTATTGAAACTCTCGTTGGCCATTGTTAATGACTGTGGGTATCTATATTTAAAAATTGAAATGAGATGCTGACCGGGCACGATGAGTGTCCAAGGGCTCCAGTCTAGCCCCAATGATAGATAGTCATAAATATACTGTTAACCATGGGGTATAATGATTACTGGCGTTGCATCTGCACTGGGAGTCATGTGTGTCGTGTTGATAGATACAATAACCACATACACGTGTCCTAGTGTACATTCTTGATGGATCTTTTCTTGGTGTACATTAGTGTCTATGTGCCTGATTAATGTTACATGATCGTGCTCGTGCATGCTTTCTTGCTTGGGTGATATGGCCATCCTGCATTTATTGTAATTAGTGATATCTTGCGTTCTTGAAAGCTATCGACATAAAGTGAAATCTTGTGTGCTCCTTCAAAGTGATCTATTGCTAGTTTCATCTCGTTATATCGTTCTAGATCTTGTTCTATCATGATCTCTCTATCTAGCTTGTTTCATGTATCATGTTTTAATGAGTTTTATTCGTACATGCATATCATGACATTCATCGTGCTTACCTAGTTCTAAATTTCTAATCACTTATATCATTACCCGCACATTGAGATATAAATCCTACTGGGCTAGTTTGCTCATCCCCTACTTTTACCCAATCCAGGTGACTATGATGTTCAAGAGGAGGAGCAAGTCGAGGATGGGAATGCGTTCGAGTGATGAGCGTTCCAAATATGAGTCTACCTATAGTTAGTTTATTTTGAGTATTAGAACGTGTAGTAGGAAGTGAGGAGTATTATGTACTTTTCCTTTTTATTGAGTCTAGTCCTGTTATACCATAGTCTAAGATTTGTAATAGTTTCCATTTGGAATACAATAAGTTGAGATTTGAATAAAAGATTAGTTGAGTTCAATATTTGGGCCCTATGATGACGTATGTTGTCATACATTTACTGCGTGCTAGCTAGAGGCCTATTTGCCGACTGTTCACGTCTCGAGATATCGTCTCGAATTATTCCGCATTATTATTAATATCTGCTGCGTAACGCATGGGACGTGACACTAATGTGTGACGACCCTCATTATACCAGTACGGTTATACCAACCCACGTCGGTATAGTGAACGTTATCACAGTGGGGCATTTACCCAAACAATAACATACGATTGAGATACACACAAATATAAATACAGAGTAGCGGAAGTAAAAGAACCATGTCTTTCATTCATCTCATCATCCACATTTAACATACATGATTCATGTAACAATTTAAAGATCTAATGTCCACATAATCCACATAAAAGAAGTGCCAAAATAAAATACATAGTTTGTCCACAAATTCCTTATTTGTTCTATTACAATGCCTTGTTACATACAATGGAAGCAAAAGTCACTCTACAACTCCGTCAAGCTACTCCCCGCACTCAGAGTCGCTCTCCACGGTCTCCTCCAAAGGTGTATCACCTACTAAACATGTACGCCGAAGCAAGTAATGAGTCTAAAAGACTCAGCAAATAACACCACACATATCATACATGCACATATCATAGCAGGTTTTCAACCCAAGTCACAAGACAAAACATGTAGCATGCTTGACATCAATAAGAGACAACCTATCATGGTAATTCTGCCAAATTAAACACATGGTTCATGATTTCAGATTTTTCGAAAATAAAACGTCCTATCACATGCTTTCTACTTATTTCATCACATAAAGGTTTTACCTCCAATTAAGCAAAACATGAGAGCAACCAAACACGGTGTGCTTACATACATGAAAGGAGACCTTCCTATCATGATTTCTACACATTCTTGCACATGCACATTATCGTTTTATACACTTTTAGCTTGCTGTTTTGACATGAATTAGAAACTCACAACCAATCACATGAGAGCTACAATCTCAATTAACTATATCATGGTGGCGCTTAAACATGGAAACGTTTACACATAAGCAAGAATTGTTCCTATCATGGATTCTACACATTTTTACACATATGAAACATTCTTATAAACACCATTAGGTTGCTGTTATAACATAAATTTTACATTATCATATCATGGACTAAAATTTCACAATCTTACATATTGGTTCCACATGTTTTCACAATTTCCCATTCATATAGTTCTCTTTTCACACATTTCACATTTACACATATTCACACTACACAATTTACACATGAGCACATTCACATTTCACATTTTCACATTTTACACTTTAGTGCCGTGACACATAGTCCAAACCACCATAAGAAGGACACATACACATCACATACACATGGACGCCACCTAGGCAATACAGTGACGACTCATGGACTGCGCAGACCGGGAGAACAAGTCTCCACCCTAACCAGAGCCCTTAGGATCTTAGCACATTGAACCTTCCCATGGGGACTTTTCCATGGTACGGTTCCACGGCCCTCTATGGAAGCAGTATCACACTTGGCACAGTCTTACACATTACACATACCGATTTTTACACATGGCGCACACACACCTTTACATTCTCTCATTCACACATGGCTCTGTTTTCCTAGCATGATACTACAGATGACAGAGATTACACATTCAGTAATTTATAGTAATCAGGTTGGAAAAACACATCATTAAGTCATATTCATGATAACATGCATTTATCACCTTTTTCACATGAAATTTTCATAATACACTTTGCAGTCATCAGAATAGCATGAAAATTTAACCACATACTCATTTCAGGTTTATAATCTTACATGAAAATTTCCAGATTTTTCAGAGTTAACATGTATTTTCAGAAATTGAAACATTCAGCCTCATATTATCCATAATTCAATTCCACACCGAACACAACATGAATAGTAGATTCAACAGACCTCAACCCTGAACCCAACATATACCTTATCACAGGAATTTTCCCCCGGATTTATTACACAACACACAATTTACTGGAAATTTCACAACCCTACTCATGTTTTCTATTTTCAGAACAGAAATTTACAGTAAATCATACGAACATGGAAAAAATTTAGAAATTTCAGGGCACAGACTGACCCATACACGAATGGTTTATAAAATTTAGGGCACCCAAATTCTCCACAGATCATGAGAATAGTGTGTTAACATACATAGTCATATCTTCCACATGCATTCCAATAAGCTAATAAATTCTACCATCCACAAAAAAATACACAATAATTCTCCCACACACCACATTAACTAGTATACATAATATATAGAAGTTACAGTATGTCCTCATTGCGAAAACACATCGAAAATAGTCATATATCTGGAAGAACAACTCACTGTTCTGTCCTGAAGAACTTAACGGCAGTCTCTGGCCGTTCAAGGAGTTGGACGGCAAGATCGCTGGATGCAGACTGGAGATCTTGGCGGCAAGAGGCCTTGACGCCAAGTTCCTGTCTGTGCAAGAGCACAGACCGAGCTCTAAATATAGGGTGAAAAGGAGGATCCAGGACACGATTTAAAATTTGTAAAAATAGTAAAACGCTACTAGACATCAACATGGACGAAATGTATGGGGTACTTGCCTTTAAACAAGTCTCCAAAGGGATTAAGATGGTGGTGAAGCTCTCCTTGGGCAGTCCCAAGAAGCCTCCACAAATGCTCTCCTCCGGGTTCTAGGTTGGTGTAGAAGCTAAACCGCGGTTGGGGAAGTCTTCCCCGATGTTCCAGCTACCCTCCTGATGCAGTAGGTCGTCGGATGAAGCCTTGAATCGCCGGATTGAAGCCTCCAAAGTTCAATCTTCGTGCAGTTCCGAGCTAGGGTTTTCTCTATCTCTTGAAAGAGGTCAAGAGAGGTTGTCTGGTGTAGAAGGGGGTGTGGTTTATAGCAGAGGGGTTTGGGGAACCCCAGAGAGGTGATGTGAAAGCCTGCTAGCCGTTAGGGACATCTCCCCAATGGCTGGGCTTGCTTGCCCCCGGAGTTTCGAGGTCTGCAATGCATGTAGGTCAGAGATATTAACGTCCACATCCATGGACGTTGACTGAAGCATTGGCGTCCATCGAGGTGGATGCTGACTCAGCATGGACGTCCATCCATGTGGATGCCAAATTGGTCCTTCGGCCAGAACTCAAAACATGCAAAAAATCCATGCTTTACTTATACATATATACATGCCATACATATGCTATCATGTACACACTACCACCATGCAATTCATACACTATTTACAACTAATTACACATATGAACACATAAGTATAACTAGTTAATACATACGTAGATATGTATATCTATGCATACACAAACTTGAATTATTTACACGAAATAAAATAATGCAACAAAATTCGAGGGCCTTACACCCTCTCCCCCTTAAAGAAACTTCGTCCTCGAAGTTTAAACAAAACTACTCAAACAAATGGGGATACTTCTTCTTCATCGCATCCTCAAGCTCCCAAGTAGCCTCCTCTCGCGAGAAGTTCCGCCATAGAACATTCACCGACGCAATACCCTTGTTCCGGAGATGCTGAACCTTCCGGTCAAGAATAGCTACTGGTTGCTCCACATACGACAAATCAGGTTGAATCTCCACTGGCTCGAGACTAATCACATGAGATGGATCTCAGACATACTTCCTGAGCATAGAAACGTGGAAAACGGGATGAACACTAGCTAAAGCTGGGGGTAAAGCTAGCTCATATGCCACGCTGGCCAATCGTCTGAGAATCTCATACGGGCCAATGAATCTAGGGCTCAACTTACTATGCCTGCCAAATCTGACGACACCACGAGTAGGTGATATCTTCAAGAAGACATGTTCACCCACCTCGAACTCCAAATCCTTCCTTCTGTTGTCGGCGTAGCTCTTCTGTCTATCCTGCGCCGCAACAAGCCTCTTCCTGATAAGCTGGACCTTATCCGAAATCTCCTGAACTAACTCCAGACCGATCAGCTGCCTATCACCGTTCTCCTCCCAATGTAAAGGAGATCTGCAAGGCCTACCATACAACGCCTCAAATGGAGCCATACCAATACTCGCATGAAAGCTGTTGTTGAATGCGAACTTCACTAGAGGTAAATGACGCTCCCAATCATCCTTCTAATCTAGTACACACGCTCTCAACATATCCTCGAGCGTCTGGATAGTCCTCTCGGACGGTCCATCAGTCTAGGGATGAAACGCCGAACTGAGCTTCAGCTCCGAACCTAACACATGCTGAAGACCCTTCCACAACCTCGAAGTAAATCTCGGATCTCGATATGAAATGATTGACTTTGGCACACCATGCAATCTAACCACACTACTAACATACAATCTAGCTAAGCTCTCAACTGACTGCTTCTTCTTCATAGGTAAGAAATGTGCAGTCTTCGAGAATCTATCTACAACTACCCAAATCGAGTCATTGCCCCTTCTAGATCGAGGCAAACCTGAAACAAAGTCCATAGTGACAGCTTCCGACATCCACACTGGGATCTCCATCCTTTGCATAAGGCCGGATGGTCGCTGTCGCTCGGCCTCTACTTGCTGGCACACTAAACACCGGGATACATAATCTGCCACATCCCTCTTCATGCCAGACCACCAAAAGGACCTCTTTAAATCCTGGTACATTTTCGTGTTACCCGGATGAATAGAGAATCTTGACCTGTGAGCTTCCGCTAACACATGCTCACGGACATCTACCAAATCAGGGACACAAACACGTTGATGGAATCTAATCACACCGTCCTCATCACGAGCAATGTCTGCCTTGCCCACTAACTCTAAGAGTCTAGGGTTGGCTTTCTGTTGCTCGATCACCTCATCCAAAATCGAGGACCTAAGAGATAACTGAGCTACAAAAGCTTGGCATAGCGATGGCTCTAACTCAGTCAACGCGCAAGCCGCATCCTCCATCATCTTCCAATCCTGCTGGAGAGATGGCCTCTTTCTACTCAGAGCATCCGCTACGACATTCGCCTTGCCAGGGTGATACTGAAGGTCGAAGTCATAGTCCTTCAAGAACTCAATACATCTTCTCTGCCTCAGGTTTAATTCCTTTTGGGAGAAAAGATACTTCAAGCTCTTGTGGTTGGTAAACACCTCAAATCTGACACCATAAAGATAGTGCCTCCAGATCTTTAGTGCATGAACCACTGCTGCGAGCTCCAAATCATGAGTCGGATAGTTCTTCTCATGCTCCTTCAACTGACGAGAAGCATAAGCCACTACCCTTCCTTGCTGCATTAGCACACAGCCTAAACCAATCCGAGACGCATCCATGTAGATAGCAAAACCCTCTACACCGCTCGGTAAGACTAACACCGGAGCTTACGTGAGCTTAGTCTTCAACAATTGAAAACTACTCTTACACTCCTCGGACCATACAAACTTCACTCCCTTTCTGGTGAGCTGAGTCAATGGAGCGGCGATGGATGAAAATCCCTCAATGAATCGCCGATAGTAACCAGCAAAACCCAGAAAACTACGAATCTCCGAAGGGGTCTTGGGAGTCTCCCAATCCATAACTGCCTGGACCTTTGCTCGATCAACTGCAACACCAGCACCGGAGATAACATGCCCGAGGAAATGAACCTCGCGCAACCAGAAATCGCACTTGCGGAATTTAGCATACAACTTGTGCTCACGAAGAACATCTAATACTACCCTCAAATGCTGATAGTGGGTGGCCTCGTCCGAAGAGTAAACCAGCACATCATCAATAAACACCACAACAAAGCTATCTAGATACGTCCTAAACACCTTATTCATGAGATCCATGAACGCTGTAGGGGCGTTGGTCAATCCGAAAGGAAGAACCAAAAACTCATAATGTCCATAACGGGATCTGAATGCCGTCTTGGACACATCCTCACTCCGAATCCTCAACTGATGATAACCAGATCGCAAATCAATCTTAGAAAAGACTGATGCATCTTGCAACTGGTCAAACAAATCATCAATACGGGGTAAGGGATACCTGTTCTTCATAGTCACTTGGTTCAACTTTCTGTAGTCAATGCATAACCTAAGTGACCCATCTTCCTTCTTGACGAATAATACAGGTGCGCCCCAAGGGGAAACACTACAACGAATAAATCCCTTATCTAGCAACTCTTGTAACTGCCTCCTCAACTCGGCTAACTCCGCAGGTGCCATCCGATATGGATCCTTTCAGATAGGAGAGGTGCTTGGAAGCAACTCTATGGTAAACTCTATCTCTCTATCCGGTGGCAAACTAGACAAATCATCGGGAAAAACGTCTGGAAAATCCTGCACTACATCAATCTCTGCAAGAGTAGGTGACTCATCAGCCTTAGGTACTAATACCACGCTGGCAAGAAAAGCGTCACAACCCTTGTTTACCATACGCATCGCCTTCATGGCAGGGATGACTAACTTTCCCGCCAAGTTCCTTGGCAAGGGATGAGAGAACTCGTCATCACCAGGAATGCGGAAAACAATCCTCTTCCCACGACAATCTACTAACGCATAGTGCTCCTCTAGCCAATCCAGACCAAGAATAGCATCAAAATCCTTCATCTTTAGCAAGAAGAAACACCCATCTAGAATTCTATCCTCAATGCACACAGGTAACGACGGAATGCACTTCCTAGTCGATACCGTAGCCGCACGAGTGTGCACAGACAAAGGGACCTCTAAATCCTCAAACTCTATGCCTGACTCTAGGGCTAACTGCATAGAGAACCGCTCAGAAATGAACGAGTGAGTAGCACCCATATCAAACAAAAACCGAGCATGCACACCTAGAAGTAAAACCGTACCTTCGGTGACATGCTCCGCCTACTCGGCGTCCTCGCGCGCTAAAGCAAACACTCTAGCTGGGGCTCGAGGCCTTCCTGGTCTTCCTGTCGCCGGCACTGCTGCCGCTACCGCTGCTGGGGCTGGCTCTCCGCGCTGTACTCCCTGCTGAAGTCTCAGACAATCCTTGATCTTGTGGTCGCTACTTCCGCACTTCAAGCAGTTTCCCGCAATCATCCAACATTCGGATCCACCATGTGTCTTCCCACAGTGGGGACACTCTTTCTTCACACCAGGGGAACGTACAAAGGGTACCTGAGCATTTCCGACTGCTACTGATCACTGTTGTGTCTGGTACACTGCTTTCTTCTTGTCCTGCCGCTGAAACGTAGCTGCAGGCCTCTTCTGCGAAGCCTTCTTCTCTTCAAGGTATTGCTCCATCTCACCCTCCTGTCTGCAAGCAGCACTAAGTGTCTCGTCCAAGGTGCGATGATCGAACGCCACTAACCTCGTCCTCAGTTATGGCTTGAGGCCCATCACGAACTTCTTTGCTTTCATGCGCTCATCTGTCACGATATGAGGTGCATACTTAGATAGTTATGTAAACCATGCCTCATATTCTAGCACGGTCATGGAGGCTTGAGTCAAAGAGAGGAACTCCTGCTCCATCCGATCTTGAATATGTTCGGGGACGAACTTGGCCCGAAAGAGCCTTACGAACTCGTCCCATGCAACATCAACCGCGCCGTCTTCAAACCGGGTACGCAGCAATGAAGCCCACCATACATCAGCTCTTTCCTGCAGTACACCGTTCATAAGCACCATCTAAACAAATCTAACTTAACAGAACATACAAGCATATAAACTAAAGCATACCTGTAGCATGTAGGTGGCTAATGTGACCTTATCCTCATCTGCACACCTGATGGCTCGAAAGATCTTTTCTATCTCCCTCATCTAGCTTTCTGCCAACAATGGATCGCTCTCCCCCTTGAAAGAGGGTGGTAGCATCCTCTTGAATCTCTCCATGATGGAAGGTCCACCATGGTCCTGAGCTGGAACTTGAGCATGCTACATCAAACAACGATCAATTTCATATTCAACACAACATCATGAAATTTTAAATGACACAGACTACTAGTTGTTTTATTAGTCTAACCTGAGCCTCCAACTGTGCCTGGAGTGCTGTCTGAGTATGAGCCTACGTCTGCATGGCTTGCACCAGACCTTGCATGAATACTCCATAATCCACAGGCGGCGGTTGGGGAAGTATAGGACCCTGAGGTGCCGGGGCCTGCTGCTCCATCCGCTCCTCATGTCTCGGCTCGTCCTTACGGGTCGGCGCTCCGCCACGCCTACCTCTTGAAGCCATGGCTGAAATAAATTTCCGCCACCATTAGAGCTATGTTAATTTATTTCCTAACCATTTTCTTATCTTTTTTTTTTTTCATTATTAATCAAATGTGGACATTCCTATGTAGACTTAGCATGTAATGAAGATGATGATGCATGTATATTTATGTATAATCTCAATCAGTCGCTCTGATACCAATCCCTGTGACGACCCTCATTATACCGGTACGGTTATACCAACCCACGTCGGTATAGTGAACGTTATCACAGTGGGGCATTTACAGAAACAATAACACACGATTGAGATACACACAAATATAAATACAGAGTAGCGGAAGTACAAGAACCATGTCTTTCATTCATCTCATCATCCACATTTAACATACATGATTCATGTAACAATTTAAAGATCTAAAGTCCACATAATCCACATAAAAGAAGTGCCAAAATAAAATACATAGTTTGTCCACAAATTCCTTAATAGTTCTATTACAATGCCTTGTTACATACAATGGAAGCAAAAGTCACTCTACAACTCCGTCAAGCTACTCCCCGTGCTCGGAGTCGCTCTCTACGGTCTCCTCCAAAGGTGTATCACCTACTAAACCTGTACGCCGAAGCAAGTAATGAGTCTAAAAGACTTAGTAAATAACACCACACATATCATACATGCACATATCATAGCAGGTTTTCATCCCAAGTCACAAGACAAAACATGTAGCATGCTTGACATCAATAAGGGACAACCAATCATGGTAATTCTGCCAAATTAAACACATGGTTCATCATTTCAAAATTTTCCAAAATAAAACATCCTATCACATGCTTTCTACTTATTTCATCACATAAAGGTTTTACCTCCAATTAAGTAAAACATGAGAGCAACCAAACATGGTGTGCTTACATACATGAAAGGAGACCTTCCTATCATGATTTCTACACATTCTTGCACATGCACATTGTCGTTTTATACACTTTTAGCTTGATGTTTTGACATGAATTAGAAACTCACAACCAATCACATGAGAGCTACAATCTCAATTAACTATATCATGGTGGCGCTTAAACATGGAAACGTTTACACATAAGCAAGAATTGTTCCTATCATGGATTCTACACATTTTTACACATATGAAACATTCTTATAAACACCTTTAGGTTGCTGTTATAACATAAATTTTATATTATCATATCATGGACTACAATTTCACAATCTTACATATTGGTTCCACATGTTTTCATAATTTCCCATTCATATAGTTCTCTTTTCACACATTTCACATTTACACATATTCACACTACACAATTTACACATGATCACATTCACATTTCACATTTTCACATTTTACACTTTAGTGCCGTGACACATAGTCAAAACCACCATAAGAAGGACACATACACATCACATACACATAGACGCCACCTAGGCAATACAGTGACGACTCTTGGACTGTGCAGACCGGGAGAACAAGTCTCCACCCTAACCAGTGGTACTTGTCCACCTCCAGTATTTCATCCTAATGCCCTTAGGATCTTAACACATTGAACCTTCCCATGGGGACCATTCCATGGTACGGTTCCACGGCCCTCTATGGAAGCAGTCTTACACATTACACATACCGATTTTTACACATGGCGCACACACACCTATAAAATCTCTCATTCACACATGGCTCTATTTTCCTAGCAAGATACTACAGATGACAGAGATTACACATTCAGTAATTTATTGTAATCAGGTTGGAAAAACACATCATTAAGTCATATTCATGATAACATGCATTTATCACCATTTTCACATGAAATTTTCATAATACACTTTGCAGTCATCAGAATAGCATGAAAATTTAACCACATACTCATTTCAGGTTTATAATCTTACATGAAATTTTCCACATTTTTCAGAGTTAACATATATTTTCAGAAATTGAAACATTCAGCCTCATATTATCCATAATTCAATTCCACACCGAACACAACCTGAATAGTAGATTCAACAGACCTCAACCCTGAACCCAACATATACCTTATCACAGGAATTTTCCCCAGGATTAATTACACAACACACAATTTACTGGAAATTTCACAACCGTACGCATGTTTTCTATTTTCAGAACAGAAATTTACAGTAAATCATACGAACATGGGAAAAATCCAGAAATTTCAGGGCACAGACTGACCCATACACGCATGGTTTATAAAATTTAGGGCACCCAAATTCTCCACAGACCATGAGAATAGTGGGTGAACATACATAGTCATATCTTCCACATGCATTCCAATAAGCTAATAAATTCTACCATCCACAAAAAAAATGCACAATAATTCTCCCACACACAACATTAACTAGTATACATAATATATAGAAGTTACAGTATATCCTCATTGTGAAAACACATCGTAAATAGTCATATATCAGGAAGAACAGCTCATTGTCCTGTCCTGAAGAACTTAACTGCAGTCTCTGGCCATTCAAGGAGTTGGACAACAAGTTCCTGTCTGTGCAAGAGCACAGACCGAGCTCCAAATACAGGGTGAAAAGGAGGATCCAGGACACGATTTAAAATCTGTAAAAATAGTAAAACCCTACTAGACATCTACATGGACGAAATGTATGGGGTACTTGCCTTTAAACAAGTCTCCAAAGGGATTAAGATGGTGGTGAAGCTCTCCTTGGGCAGTCCCAAGAAGCCTCCACAAATGCTCTCCTCCGGGTTCTAGGTTGGTGTAGAAGCTAAACCGCGGTTGGGGAAGTCTTCCCCGATGTTCCAGCTACCCTCCTGATGCAGTAGGTCACCGGATGAAGCCTTGAATCGTCGGATTGAAGCCTCCAAAGTTCAGTCTTTGTGCAGTTCCGAGCTAGGGTTTTCTCTATCTCTTGAAAGAGGTCAAGAGAGGTTGTCTGGTGTAGAAGGCGGTGTGGTTTATAGCAGAGGGGTTTGGGGAACCCCGGAGCGGTGATGTGAAAGCCTGCTAGCCGTTGGGGACATCTCCCCAATGGCTGGGCTTGCTTGCCCCCGGAGTTTCGGGGTCTGTAATGCATGCAGGTCAGAGATATTAACGTCCACATCCATGGACGTTGACTTAAGCATTGGCATCCATCGAGGTGGACGCTGACTCAGCATGGACGTTCATCGATGTGGATGCCAAATGGGTTCTTCGGCCAGAACTCAAAACATGCAGAAAATCCATGCTTTACTTATACATATATACATGCCATACATATGCTATCATGTACACACTACCACCATACAATTCATACACTATTTACAACTAATTACACACATGCACACATAAGTATAACTAGTTAATACATACGTAGATATGTATATCTATGCATACACAAACATGAATTATTTACACGAAATAAAATAATGCAACGAAATTCGAGGGCCTTACAAATGTGTCAGAAGACACAACATTAATTGATGCTCCGGAGTCCACCAAACATTGAGACACGCAGATCCCATTAATATCAACTATAGGGCATAGGGCATACCGCTGACACTCTGCGGGTGCCAACTCATCTTCATGAAATGTAATGGCCGGATGCAAACTTGTGGGGGTCAAAACTGCACCAATCTGATTTACTGGCAAGTCCTCATTGACCATGACTTTCTTCAGATACTGCATGAGTGCCTCCTGGTGCACTACTGATCTCTTGATCAATTCTAGAATGGGTACCAGGTTGGGGTCTTGTCTAGATGTTTTAGCAGATCATATTGAGTCCCTAGGATGGACTCCTCTTGCTGGGCCTCTTCTTCCTGGAGCACGGGTGCTTGCTCCTGCCACTGGGGGAAGACTGTGTTGAACATACGCCCACTCCGGAGCACCATTGTTGCCTCTGAGCTTTCTCCCGATGCTGATGCCACGGCCGGCGAAACGGAGGGGGATTGTGAGGTGGAGGGTTGGTTGGTGAATATTTGGTGCGGCAGCTGGAGACTTGCCGTACTCGGGGGTGTAGTGATGGTATCGAGAAAGGGAGCTTGATGATTAGGGGTAATGAGGGGTACGGTTGATGGCGTGCGAAAGAAGGGTGGATTAGATGATGGTGGCTATGGGGCAGTGGTGGTATAAGAATGGTTCTTGGGGAAAGTGGACGGTGGTGTTGTGGTGGATTGGCAGATGAGTGACGGGTTAGGCGGCTGGTTAGATGGTGTGAGGCGTTGGGTGGGGTTGCGTAGAAAGGAAGGTAGTGGGTTATCAGGAGTAAGTGTATGGATGAAAGGGGGTAAGGTGAAGGAGGATTTTGAGGTGGATGCGGCGGATGCATCCGTAGGCCGGCCGGGTGTTCTTTCCATGTTGGGAGATGCTGTGAAGGCGTTTACTTGTTGGTTTGAGGGCTGGTGCTCCGGGAGGGGGTTTTGGACAATGCACATGCTGGGCTACTGTTGAGGTGCCTAGAGTTACTGTTGCTGCTTCTGTTGTTGTTGCCCGGGTGGCCTTCTTGCCTTCATCTCAACAATATATTTTCTCATTTTCTGCCCAATCTATGCCTCCATTGTCATTCAAATTGTAAATGTAGTCCTTAAAATGAAAGCATGCCTTGAGGGTGTGGCCTGGTCCCCGATGGAACTCACAGTACCGAGAGGTATCAACGTTGGGAGACCATTGTAGCCTTTCCCTGGGCAAGGTGAGTGCGTCGGCGGCCATGAGGGCATTAAAGATGTCTGGGAGGGTCTCCGGCAATGGGGGATAATGGGTTCTTCTCGAGCCAGGAGGTCGTCTGGGTTGCTGAGGCTCATAGGTGCCTGGAGGGGGGACCTGGTTGTACTGGGGAGGTGCAGGAGCAGGCTGTTGTTGGTATTGGGGAGGGGCAGGTTGCCAGTATTGGGGCAGCTGAGGTTGGCGATATTGCAGTTGCTGGGGTTGTTTGTAGTACTAATTGGCAGGAGATTGCTGGTACTGGGGCTGCTGAGGTTGTCGATAGTGTGAGGGCTGTTGGGGTTGCTGAGGTGGTTGTGGCTGTTGAGGCTGTTGGGGTGCCCTAAACATAGGACGGTTGTTTGGCCTGGGGGCTGGCTGTTAGGGTTGTTGGGTCCGGGTATTGGTATTGGGGTGGTTGGTGGAAGGACTAGGATTGCCCATTGCACTCACCTGCTCATTATGTATGACCTCCTCGGTCGTAGGACCACCAGTAGGGGGACCACTACCCTTCTTGAAGATCCGGGCCTTTGGCTCAAACATGGCCATGATTGAAGAGTCCTTCAGCTGGGTCTGAATATATCGGGCTCTCTCATATACTTCTTCCATCGTGGTCAGCTTGTTCATGGCTAGAATATGCCTGAATTGCGGCGTGACATTCACTGTGACCATCTTTACTTGTTCCGACTCGAACAAGGGAACCCTCAGCCTCACGGCCATAGCTCTCCATCTATCAGCGTAATGCACGAAGTCTTCATAACCCTTCATTCTTTCATCCATCAAATCAATGATAGATAGTGCAGGACCAACCCTATCCTTGTACCTTTGCAAGAATTTTCTTCGCACAACTTCAAAATCCTCGGCGTCTGCGGGTTCCAGGGAATAGAACCACTCGAGGGCGGGCCCATCTAGAGATCGGCGGAAGAGGAGGAAAGGGTACAATTGTCATTTTGCCAAAAAGAAGACTTGTACATGAACTCTCTGATGTGCACGAATGGATTACCGGTGCCGTTGTAGTGACGGTAGACCGGAAGCTCAGTAGGAGGGAGATGGAAGACCGGCATAGAAGCGAGTGCTAGTTTCCTTTCTTTTCTTTTTAAACCAAATAACACAACCTACTAATTGGTAATGGTGATGGTAATCCCAAATAGCACCACGTGGGGTGAAAAAGGAGGGGTGTACCGCGTGGAGTACGAAGGAAATGACACACGTGGGTGTCGAAGGAGGGGTACACGTGGGTGCCGAAAGAGGTAACCAAGCTAACAAGAGAAGGGTCCAACCGTGATCGCCAACTTGTAGACGCATTTTTTCTTTTCCTGAAAACACTGTCCCACAAAGAAATGTGTGTTTTTAAAACGAGAAGGAAGAAAAGAGAGGATTTTTTATATATAGGTGGAAAAGCAGGAAAAAAGGATGGAAAGGAAGAGTAAAAGTGCGTATGTGTACGATGGAGTGTGATGTGATCGCCAAGCACACGAGGGTGCCGAATGAAACGGGAGAGGGGAAGAGTGCGTACTTACCTTCACCCGAGAAGAGCAGGAGTTGATGTGTGGGCCCTACCTCCTCCTTCCACCGGTAGGCCGATGAAGGAGATTTAGCTCTAGTTACCTTGCAAGAAACAAAGACAGGAAACAAGTGAAAAGTGGATCAGACTGTGAAGTGTAGTAGAAAGTCCAATGGAATGCAATAAAGAGACATTAAAAGGAGTGTTAACACACCTCGTGGGGTGGTGTTAAACCCCTAAAAGAGTAGGAATTAGGAAATAATGTGTGCATTTGTGCATGATGAATGTGGTGAATGACATGCATAAAGAAGATAAAATAACGGGGGAAGGAGAAAGGGGAAGGGGATGCCGATGTAGTCCACTGCCCGAATGGTGGAGTGGGGAACGGGGCCCCTCCCACCTCGCACTAATCGACTGAGGAGGACGACAACTCCACATTCCTCGACGTACCTTGAGGTGGGGATGGCTCCTCGTCGCCTCCGGAGCGTGCTTCTGGTCCGACGGAACATTGCCTTGGAGGGTTGGAGAATATGGGTTCAGAGGTTGAGGCGGCGGTTCGGCAGGGCTTCGCCATCTCTAGGGTTGGATATGGAAATGGTAACCCTCGGGTCTATATTTATAGGCAAAAACTTGCCTAAATTGTGTTGGGCACAACGAATGCCTATTAAACATGAATTGTGTCCACATAAAATGCTGCGATTTAAAAGATCCCTTGATTCCCGCTTGATTTGACAATCACATGATGATTGTTGCCTGCGGCCATGTTCAGAATCGCGTCGGGTAATGTCGCCGCATTTTCCCTATGAATCGATCTCCTGACAGAATCGATCTTGATTTGATTGATGGTTTTAAAAACGCGGTGGCACGTGTGGACGCGATTCTAAATTTGCCATGATTCGAAGCATGGGAGCTCTTAAATGCCGTGGCTTAGGGGGTTACATTTAGGTTTTGACTTTTAATTGCATCGGCCTAGCTAGACACATTTCTTGATTTTTCATGATTTGAAATATGACCCCTCTTCAATGCCGCGACTTTACATGGCTTAGGCTTTGACTTTAAATCGCGGCTGGTATTGCTAACGCAAATCTGAATAGACATGTGCCAAATAGCAAGTGTCATTCTCGTCGATTTTACCCTCCGCGGATCACAGGCCGTCCGCTATACCAAACGCGAATATTTTAAGTTCAACATACCCTTTTGACCCCTTTGAAAAATTCCTAAAAATTATAGAAAAATCCAAAAAAATAGGAAAATCATTCAAGAGGTTAATTGAGGAGATCCACTTCAAGGCATTATGGTGTAACATGAAATTTACTCGATATGTTGCCGAGACGTCGTATGGGAGGCCATTGATCACGGTGATTCACTCTCATCTATCATCTAGGTGGTTGCCAAGACGTCGTATGGGAGGCCATTGATCTCGGTGATTCGCTCTCATCTATCGTCCAGGTGTGGTCTTAAAGACTCGTTCCTCATCAGCGCTTTGGACAACTTGCACCTTCTTTTGAGGTTTAAATGCCAAGATGACTATCTTCATGGTCTTCTGGGTGAATCTCTTTATGTACAGGGCAAGCTCTTCATATTTTGTAAATGGACTCCCTTATTTAAGCCTTCATAGGAACCTTCAATAGTTTATTTGTGGGTGGATTTCCCAGCTCTTTCGGTGAATCTTTACTAGAAGAATTTACTTTCTTCCATTGCTGGCAATGTGGGACCAGTTTTACAAATAGACCATGGAACAAAACTATTTTTAAACACAAAGGCAACAAGGTTTTGTTTTGAGTTTGACCTTCAAAAACCTAGGCCTGATAGAGTTGGGAAATGCTTCAAACTCGATTGAAAATGTGTTGCTTGTTGATGGTCTTAATCACAATCTGCTGAGTATTAGTCAAGTGTGATAAAGGCCACAAAGTTATTTTTGATTCAGAAGAATGTAAAATCATTGATAAAAAATCTAGTAGTGTTAAGTATTCTGGAAAAAGAATCAATAACATTTATCTAGTTGATGTAGATGAACGAAAAAATAAAAACTTGTGCCTTGTTGCAAACAAAAAGGATCAACTTTTTTTACGACATCACATGCTAGGTCATTCAAGCTTCAATGTTTTGAACAAAATAATGAGAATGAAATTGGTAAATAGTCTTCTTGAAATTCACTTTAACAAAGAATTGAGTTTTTATGTTGCATGTTCATAGGGTAAACAGACTAGAAAATCTTTCAAATCTAATGCACCTATAATCACTTCAAAACCATTTGAACTGTTGCACATGGACCTTTTTGGACCTACAAGAACACTTAGTTTCAATGGCAAACATTTTGGCTTTGACATTGTAGATGATTTTTCTAGGTTCACTTAGGTTAAATTTTTAGCTCATAAAAGTGAAACATTGAAATTCTTTGAAGATTTTTTTAACAAGATTGAGCATGGAAACACAAACAAAATATGCTCAACTCTTACTGATCATGGGGAGAGTTTGATAACAATCTATTTTTTGGCTTCTGCATGAACCAAGGCATTGAACATAAATTCTCCTCTCCAAGAACTTCAGAACAAAATGGAGTAGAGGAGAGAAAGAACAAAACCGTGCTGGAAATGTCTCACACACTTCTGATGGAAAGTCAACTCTCAAGAAGCTTTTGGGCAGAAGCTGTGAACACATCAGGCTACATATTGAATTGAGCTATGGTAAGACCTGTCAAGAAGAAAATCCCATATGAACTCCTAAAAGGTAAGAGATCTAACATTGGGTACTTCAGAGTTTTTGGCTCCAAAGTCCTCATTCATAACAATGATAAAATTGATATAGACAAATTTGAAGCTAAAAGTGATCCAGGAGTCTTCATAGGATATTATGAACATTCTAGGACCTATAGAGTGTTCAACACTAAAAACAAAACTGTGGAAGAGACTCCACATGTTGTCTTTGATGAGATTCATGGAAAATCTGATGATTTAAATGTTTGTAGGTATGATGAAGAAGAAGGAGAAATACTTGAAGAAAAAGCTGACAAGAACCTATCGATAGATCAAACAGAGGCTGTCGACAAACTTGAAGAAAATGAACAAAGTGCATCAACAATAACAAATGTCAGCTATTCAAAAGATCATCCATTTGAAAATGTCATTGGAAATATAAATGATAATGTTCAAACTAGATCACACTTTAAAAATATTGTTGAACAAGATCATTTACCATTTATCTCTCAAGTGGAACCTAAAAACATTGAAGAAGCTCTAAAAGACAACTCTTGGATAGATGCCATACAGGTAGAACTTGGTCAATTTCAAAGAAACAATGTATGGAGCTTCGTCCCTAAAACCCAATAAATCTCAATAATTGGAACAAGGTAGGTGTTTAAGAATAAGCTAAATGAAGAAGGAAAAATTGTTAGGAATAAAGCTAGATTGGTTGCAAAAGGGTACAATCAAGAATTTAGGCTAGATTTTGAAGAATCCTTTGCACCAGTGGCTAGGCTAGAGGAAGTAAGAATTCTGCTAGGATATCCATGTTACATAAAATTCAAACTATTTCAAATGAATGTCAAAACTTCCTTTTTAAATGATTACATCAAAGAATAAGTCTTTATTTCACAGCCACCTGGATTTGAAATTTCTGATAAACCTAACCATGTTTACAAATTGCACAAACCTCTCTATGGTTTGAAAAAGGCACCAAGAACGTGGTATGATAGATTGAGCAACTTTTTGGTTAGTAAAAACTACTCCAGAGGTAAGGTGAATCAAACGCTTTTTCCAAAATGTGTTCACAATCATATAATTGTAGTTTAAGTATATGTGGATGACATTATCTTTGTTTCCACTAACCCTCACTGTGTGAAGAATTTTCAAAACACATGCACAGTGAGTTTGAGATGAGTCTAATGGGAGAGTTACAATTTTTCCATGGCTTGTAGGTTAAACAATATGAAGATGTATTCGTCATCAATCAACAGAAGTATGTCACGGAGCTACTGAAGAGGTTTCAGTTCGAGCAAGCTAAGCCAGCATCTACACCCATAAGCATAAGTGTAAAACTAGAAAATGATGGAAAAGGTAAACTGGTAGATGCAAAACAATACAGAGGTATGATTGGCTCTCTCCTTTATCTTGCTGCAAGTAGAACAGACATTCAATGCAATGTTTGTCTTTGTGCTAGATATCAGTCTAGTCATAGAGAGAGCCAATTTGCTTGCAGTTAAGAGGATTTTTAGATACCTCTCAGGTTCATTTGATTTGGGTTTATGTTACCCAGCTAGTTGCAATGTTGATTTAATTTTATATTTTGATGTTGACTATGCTAGCTGCAAAATTAATAGGAAAAACACTAGTGGCTATTGACAATTTATCGGAGGTTGCATAGTGTCGTGGGCATCCAAGAAGCAACACTCGGTTGCACTCTTCACTGCAGAAGCAGAATATGTTGTTGCAGGGAGCTGTGCAGCTCAAGTGTTGTGGATAAAGAGTCAGTTGTGTGATTGCAATATTGACATTAGATGCACAGCTATCTTATCTGACAACACTAGTGCCATCAATCTTTCAAAAAAACTAATTCAACATTCTAGAACAAAACACATTAAAATAAGACATCATTTTTTAAGGGCAAGAACATTGAACTAAATTTCATTTCAATTGAAAAACAAGTGGCTCATAAATTCACAAAACCACTGGCAGAAGACAGATTCACATCATTAAGAAGGGAACTAGGCTTATGCAAAAATCAATGAATTTCATGCTAAAACTGAAGAATAATTGACCTTTTATGTAGTGACTATGTGGTATATCAAATGGTGAAATGTTGAAGGACATGTTAGGCTTGTCTTGAAACTATCATTATGCGTGAGGAATATTCTTTGCCGAGTATCAATAGTCTTTTTCTGCATAAAGGTCATCAAGAAAGATTAAAATCTCAAAAACAATTTCAATTGGCTTTTTCAATCTTTAAAAGTTTTTATCTTTCAATGAATTGCATGTTGGTGTATACTTGACCATGTTTATACTCTATTTGTACAAACTGCTTGACATGAACATATCTAAATTGCTTGAATGATCATTTCAATACCATGCATATATTATAGGGGAGTGAGTCAAAAAGAACTTTTGAGTGAAATGCTTGAGGGACATTCTTTCATATCTATCTTGTTAACAACACCCATTCAGCATGTCGACAGATGATCCTTCATCAAGAGCTTTAATTATGTAATTTCATCAGCTGTCAAGAGGTATGTATCTTGTTGTCGACATACATCTATTTCCAGAACACTTTGCTTGCTGTGTCTCAGTGCCTGTCAACACTCATACCCTTCTTGTCGACCAATGCCTTATTATTTTGAGTTCTCCTCATCTGAGTTCAACTTTGCATGAGAATGTTCATTATTTTATTAAAGGGGAGAATTGGGAACTTATGCTTCATTAGAACCTTTCATAATCACATAGTAGAAAAGGCATTGAATTAATCACAATGATTTTGAAATAATAATCTGTGAATGAGTCTAGGTTTGTATCTTCCAGAACACACTGAACAAATCTAAATTTTTTTAAATGACTCTATTGAATAACACCTTTGTGGATGCTCTTATTTCTGAGATGGTTTGGTAAGTAAGAAGATTCTTGAACTTATTATTCTTAATTGGCTTTTTACCTCAAACATTCCTTGAACTTGATGTGTAAATCACAAAGAGGAGAAAAGTTGCTTATTTCTTCAAAAAAAATTAAAAAAAAAAACAAAAAAAGTGGGAAAGGCAGAGCAATGATAGTTCACCACTGAGTAACTAGAGACATTGGCATCACCAATGTCTGCCTTCGCGTTAAAAAGTCAAACTGTCAACTCTATAAAATGGTATGATGGTTAACTGCACTAAGTAAATGGGGGCATTGGCATCACAAGTGTCTACCTTCACGTCAAAAGGTGCATGTAAACTAAATTACCACCTACCCCAAAGAAACATGAAAATCTTATGAAAAACTGAAATAGAGTAAAGCCTCCATGAATTCTATCAAGATCACTCTTCATGTTTCCTGTCAAATGCTAAAATAAATATTCACTTCAAGCATCAACTGAACATCACACCACAACGATATAAGTAACTCTTCAACAAAGATTTTATTCAATGAGTTATCTTATAAAAATCTTCTTCGTAAGGTGTATTCTATGTGTTACATTAATCAAAATTCCCAGAATATTATCTCCAAACCATTGTGCAAAATGAAATGTATTAATACTATTGTTTATTACATCTTGTAATGAGTGTATCCAACAATTCTCACTCTTAAAATTTGTTCTGGACACTCATTCTCAACTCATTCTTGTCAAAATCCCTTTCTGCAAATTTTTTCTCTGTGGCTGTCGACAAATGGCCTGCGCCTGTCGACAACCGAAATTATGTCTTGCCCAGAACTTGAACCGGTTCACATTCTGTCTGGTTTTCGTGGGTCACTTTCATTTCAAATGGGTTTTAAATAACCCTAAAGGCTGGCCCACGACTCTTCACCCCCTCACCTTCGTCCAACAGTTACCTCCCTTCTATTTCAACCCAAACCCTCCTTTCTCTCAACCGCACCATCTCCATCCTCTCCCTCTGTTGCTACCCTTCTTCTCTCTTCCTCCCCCTGCTCCATCTACTCCACAACTCCTTCTGCTCCACCTTCACCATGTCTCAACGGTAGAAGATGGTCGCTTCACATCAAAGAAGATCCTCGCAAGAAGCCGACGATAGTTCTAGGGCTCCAGCAGAATGACGAAGCAAGCACAAGGTAGATCGCAATCCAGAGCTCAACGTACCACATAGCCTAAATGTGTGTCTGGTTCGTGGAGTCTTCAAGAAGATTATGCAACCTAGATATGTGGACTTTCCTTCTCTTGAAGATATGTTCGATGGAATGGAACCTCTGTTCGCAAAACAAGGTTGGATTCCTTTCTTGAAGTCTTAGAAGAGGTATTCCCCAACGGCTGTCACCTAGTTCTTCAACAACTTGGGTATGTCAGATTAACAAGATTACTACTCCACTGTCAAGGGTATTACCTTTCAACTCACCCCCAATCTCTTCGGTCGGGTCTGTAGACATGTGAATTCGACTCCACCGCGGGCAAATTTCATGTTGCGCCATAACGCCACAAATCGCCCTCATTTTGCCTTGCAAGAGTGTTTTCCCAATATTTCTGGATCTCACCCATCCTTCCTTCCCCTCCATTTACAAGACTGGCCGGAGGTCGTAGGCAACGTTCACCAAGTCGCGACGGCCCTTCGGGATGTATTCACCATGTCGCGACGGGTCTTCGGGGTGCGTTCACCAAGTCGCGACGGGCCTGCGGGACGTGTTTATGAAGGTAGCTGAAATGCATCCGGCAAGGCAGACGTAATTCCGTTATCGCGCCAGGCATCTTGGACGCGACAAGGCCAAGGCTCCTTAACACGGCGGCCTTCTGCGATGCGACAAGGAATTTACCTATTTTATTTATGGAAAATGCCCAATGGCATTTTATGAACACGTCCTTTGTAAGCGACACGATTCTAATGTCGGTTTTGGCATGATTTCTATGAATAAAATATATAAATCCTTTAGCACGTTCTGGCATCCCGACGCATTTCAAATCAAGGATGCGTCGGCCATGGCCGATGCAATTGGGCCCTAGCCCCAAAAGTCTTCGCACTCAAGTGACCGTACCTTGAATCCCGAAGAAATCTCTAAATTGCGTCCGCCTGACCCGACGCGATTAGGTCTTGTACCGTACCCTTAGGTTTCGGAAGTCGTCTCATTTATGGCCCACGTGCCCAACATGAAGTCGCGGCGGGGTAGGCCAACGCATTTCAATAATGCGGCGGTCATCCCCGACGCGATTCTGAAGGCGGTGGTAGGCCGTGATCATCGCACTTTATGTCATATCAAGGCCTTATGAATTACGACGAGCCGGTCAGACGCGATTTAGTCTTATCGTCATGGCGGCTGTGCCTGATGCGATTCAAGAATATGTTGCCTATAAATAGACCCCCGAGGGTCATTCATAAGGGGGTCCACTCACTGCGGCGAAGCCCTGTCGGATTCCCATCTCTACCCCGGCCCAAGAGGACCTTCTGCTTCTACTTCAAGCCATCCATTCAATCCTCTGGATTCTGGAGCCGGTGTCCCCTCTGTTGTCCACGTGCATCGAGGCGGGAGCATCTTCCTTCTCTCCGTCCATTCCAGAAATGCCGACGCGCTATTCACTTTTGAGGAAGCACCCCCTCCCCTTTCTCCCCTCTTATTTACATTTCAACTCCTCCGGGCCCCACGTGGCTCCTTTCTTTTTATACACAGACACACATGCATGCATACACACATACGCCTACATTTTTAGGGGTTTAAAAGTCACCACGTGGTAAGTCGTTCCCCATGCCGTTCATTCTTTCCATTTCATTTATTTGGGGCTGTATACTACACGTGTGGATAATCCCCTTCTTTTATTTGTGTTATTTTTCAGGGTAATCAGCAAAGGAAATGCCCTCTACCGCGGCCGGTCGTGTTCGTAGAGGAAGAGGAACCCACATCCCCCGCGCAATCTCCCCACGCTCCAACAAGTATTATTCGCGATCATTCTTCCACCCGCACCCTTCAGGGGTGCATTCTCCATTCGGTACCGTCGTGTAACTGGCAATCACGATCCATCACAACAACCTCTACCTACCTCTTTGTACGCATCGTCGTCTCACGACGGTGTCTACAAATTGGTGATAATGCTGGGACTTCTTTTGCGGTTTCCATTTGATTACCCTCCCCTTTCCTGCCCCACATGGCACTCTCCTCGGCGCCCTCGCGTGCCTCTCCTTCTTTTGTCCTTTTTTATACATATACCATGCTGCATGTTGTGTGTTAAGTTTAGTTTTTTTTGTATTGTTGTATTCATATCACCTATTTACTGTTATTTTTAAGTTCCCAATTTGCCTTTGGAATCACGTCCAACAAAGAGGACGTGATTCAGTGTGAGAACGCTGTCGGCTCTCCGGATGCTTCTCTGTCTTGTATCACAGCGGCTAAGGCCGACGTGTCATTATTTTCGTGTCGCGGCGGCTAAAGATGACGCGTCACTGTTTTCCTTATCACGGCGGCCTAAGCCGACGCATTTCTGTTGTCGCGGTGGCTAAGTCCAGTGCGACTTTGTACATTTTACTTTTTTCTTTCCTGTACATCTTCCCTGCTTCCTGCTTTCCATTTTTTGTTCTCGGGTGTCTATTTGTAATCGCGTCCCACACAGGGCCGCATTTGACTGACTGACAGAAATGCGCCCCCTTGCTGTCATTTTTTGCTATAAACTGCTGCGTACAGGGCCTTTTGCATTGGTCGGGGGACCTCCTTCCCTCATATCCTAGGCTCCACACACACTTCCGGTAAGGCCAAGCTCTCCATTGGGCATTCCATCCTTTTGGACTAGCGAACCTTCTCCCGGAACGCCATAAGTCTCCATACCTCGTGGATTCCCTCACGGCAAACCGAGCTGGCGGTACCCCTCCGTTGACCTGGGTTGGATATCCTATTGCGTGATGAGAGGTGATTCTAGTTGCACCCCGAAGTACTCAGACTCTACCCAACTAGGATCTCACCTAGAGTGACACAATGATTTTTCAATCCATTAATTAATTCTGAAACTCCTAAAAATAAGCACTAAGCATTATAACTTGTTTGAACCATTACTGATTGACTTAATCTTTGTTCAACTTGTCTATTTGCTTGCTTGTTAAAAATGGACCCTCACCACCATGATAATCTTAATATGGACTATGAGGATTGTGTTAAATATCCATCCTTTCAATCCCATGTCCGTCCATCTCACCATCGTGAGGGACAACCTTCTACTTCCTATGGTTACGTGCACACACCGCGCACTAACCAATATGATGTCCTTCCATACATCACGCCAATCAAAACCGGGTGAGAGCCTTCCCCCCACCAAGACTCTAAAGTCCACAGTATCCTGAATGCAATCGATCAACTCACCTCTCAACAACTTAATCTGATCCAATCATTGGTTGAGGGTGCGACTCCTCCTCCCTCTCCTTCTCCTAGGCATCCGCCTTTGTATATTCCGGCGACTTCGCCACATCTCCTTGTACATTCTTCATCACCTCGGCTAGTTGGCCATTTGCACTCCCGTGCTCCGGTTCGTATGGACCACCCGTTGGGAAGGCCCACTAATTCACAGCCATCCCCATGTCCTTCCTCATTTGCCCAGCAGCAACCCACTCCACTCCAAAATGCTCTTCTCCAGAAATTGAACAATTTGGAGAATCAAATAAACAAGCTTTCAGATCCCATGGGTGACCCCGTCGCTGCCATGCTGACTCTCCCTCAAATTTATATACATCCTTCGGAGATGCCAACGTACTGATTGTACAATGGCACGGGCAATCCCTACCTTCATGTCAAGAAGCTTCTCTATGAGTCCTCTCATTGGCAACGAGACCCAATCACCTTGGCATATCTTTTTAGAAAGACCCTTGGCGGCCCTGCACTCGAATGGTTCTACTCTCTAAAGCCAAGTGAGGCAGGGGACTTCCGCCCCTTTCATAAAAAATTCGTTCAGAGGTACAAAGACCACGTCAGCCCCTATCTCTCCATCATGGATTTAGCATCCTAGAAGATGAGGGCCAACGAGGAATTTGTAGTATTTGCTGACCGTTGGTGGTCAATGGCCACTCTCTTGCAGCATGAACTCTCGGAGTTAGAGCAAGTTATGATTATCTTTTCCAACTCTACTCCGAGGTTCAGGCACATCGTGGCCATGATCCAAATCACCTCCATGTAGGAGCTCTACGAGCGGGGGCGCTACATCCAGACACATTTAATGGACTCCCCGATCGTAGATATTTTTAATCAAATTAACTCAAGAAAGAACGGATCAGTGGACGCCAACCACCATCCACCTCGCCACCATACAACATCCACATCATACACACTCCCACAAACTCCCATTAACCACAACATGCCTCCACCCAGGCGTCCACTGATTCATCCTTTTGGGACCCAACAACCTCCAACTGGGCCCTACGATGCCCCCATTCAAGAAGAAGCTCTTGTGCCCTACGTTGCACCTGCTCCAGCACCTATGCCAGCCCCCATACCTCCACATCAACCTCCACTGCCACCTCAGCCTGTTGCTCGAGCCGAAGTTGCCAATGCCCAACCCATTTGTGAAACCACTAGGTGTTACGATGATGAACCTTCCGAGGTCATGCTCGTACGCCATTTACCTACACCTACCACATTGCCATCCATTACCAGGAAACCGTCCACTATTAGGCCTCCACCCACCATTACACCAATCATTACACCTCCCACTATGCCAACCCCACCGGCAACCGAACCTGAGCAAACCCTTGTCCTCATAACCATTGCGCCTCCATTGGCCATACAACCTTCCACTCCATCGACATCTTGCCCCATCCCACGGAGCAGGTGCACCCCTTTGAGGAGCAACAAGCAAGTACAGTAGAAGGAAGCCCCGGGACCAGGCATGCTATTCAAAATACAAGATTGTATTCCTCGCATTCGGGTCATTGTTTCCATACCGATCACATTCACTGATCGGGAGTCCTCCCCTCCAATCATGGCCGTCAAGAGGCCCTCTAAAAATATGCCAATCATGCCAGTTGCCGACCGTGCACATTTCACCATACTCATAGGGAATCTCTCCCTTCAAGCTCTCATGACCCCTCACACCATTGTTGTGACCCTTCCCACTCCAGTGAAGGAGTCAACCATTCAGATTGTGCTTACGCATTCCAAGGCCAAATCCTTGGCACAATCAATTACTCAAAGGGTCGCGCCCCCTTCCATAGTCAATGCCTTACAATCTTTGGGCACGGTCCCCCCATTGTTGCTTCCAACTCCACCAGTAAAACTCCCCACCCCTTCATCGCACTAAATTCCAAGGGAGTTACCACTGTTGCTTGAAACTCCAACAGAAGTCAACAACCCTCCAGTCATTGAGAGTCGTTCAATCCCTATGAGAAGAGCAAGACCATCTGCCCGCTGGGCAAAATTTATGAGGAAGTACCTTAGGGTCAAAACACTGATTCCCCAGTGGAATCCTAACGCCAGGCAAGGCAAAAGACCAGGGGGCCTCCATCACCTCTTTCTTTTTTTCAATCATATTTCGTGCTTCTCTGCACCTTCACGTGGGTTCTCCACATTCCCTCCCCACGGGAGGCATTTTAATTTCATCTTTTTTACGATTCATGTTCTTACACTAGGCATCGTGCCCCCTTTTGTACTCCTTACTCTCCCCTCTATGCCCCACGTGGCACATCTCCCTCTAGTGCCGCACGTGGCACATCTCCTTTCAGTGCCCCACGCGGCACAACTCCTTCCAGTGCCCCACATGGCACATCTCCTTCCAGTGCCCCACGCGGCACAACTCCTTTTCGTGCCCCACGCGGCACATCTCCTTCTCGTGTGCCACGCGGCACATCTCCTTCCCGTGCCCCACGAGGCACAGCTCTTTCTCGTGCCCCACATGGCACAACTCTGTCCCATGCCCCACGTGGCACATCTCCATTTCGTGCACCACGTGGCACAACACCCTCTTGTGCCCCACGTGACACCTTTCCCTTGTGCGCCCCACACTGCGCACCCTCCTCTTTGGCCCCTCGCTGCCCACTTTTTCCTTTCTCTCCTCCGGCCCCGCCGGATTCTTTTCCTCTCACAAGGCACCGCACCCTCCTCCTTCTTCAAATCCCTCCGGCCCCGCCAGAGTCTCCAAATTCTTTCCGCAATTCTCTTTTGTCCATCTTCAATCAGGTCATTCGACCTTTCTCTCACTGCTTTTGAGAATTTATCCCCCACTTATCCTTTTAATTGCAAATAAAAATTGTAAATTCTTCAACACCTCTAGTCTCGCCCAGCGCAGGGCATTCGTCCTTTCTTTACCCTCCGAACTCTTATTATTAGAGTCCAAAACCACAAAAATTTTAAAAAATGAATATCTAATATTGCCATGCTATCGCAGCACTCCTGTTATGAGAACTCTGTGCCAGGAGACCAAAATTCCCTCTCGGGTCATTAAGGTTTGCCCTTGGCATGGGCACTTCACACACACTTCACGGCGCCCCAAAGCCGGTCGTTTCGAAAGACACTATCACTGCCACAGCCATGCTTGAAAGGCACAACTATCTGTTTCTCCTCTTACTCGGCCAAAATATGGGTAATGGAGGTAGTCTAGGGAAGGCAACCAACTCAAAGTAGTCCGTCATAAGAGAATGTCCCGAAAATGGGCAAACCAAATGACTAATAAAAATCACGTCAAATGCATGTTAAGAGCGGCAAAGTCCCCGGAGAGATCCAAATGGACCTGGTCGTATGCATGCAAAATCAAAAATCAAAATAAATCAGCATAATAGGGCATGACAAAGAGTGGCAAAGTCCCTGCAGAGATCAAAATGGACCCGGCCGTACGCATGTTGTAACACCCTGAAAATTTTATTTACTAGAAAACAATGAATAATTGGATTGTTAAATATAACCACTATCATGAGATGTAATTAACTCTAATTTAGGATTAATTTATATAGTAAATGTTATTCTAGTAACGTACTTAGAGGTGCGCGCTCCATCACGGTGACACCGGAATTCTGTAACAAAAATAAAATCTGAGAACACCATAATTCTTAGAAAAATGTGGTCATATCAAATATGCAAACATCCGGACTTTTTGACGTACGGATTTTGAGATTAAGATGACGCAACTAATTTCTGGGCGATTTTTCACCCAGTCGAAAATAAATTCTAAAAATTGAACTAAAATCACCATAATTTGTAAAACCATGACATTAGCCTATGGTAGAAATTTTAACACAAATGGACATCATTTGAGTATGTTTACATGAGGATCTTTGGGCCAGCCAAATTATGGGCTATTTACGGTGGTGAATTTTTTGGGAATTTAGGTTGCCTATGTGTTTGGTGGTGAGTGAGCCACCTTACTAGGGAAGAGACTTACACATTAACCCCATAGGTGTAAGCTTTGAATAGCTTGCATGGGAGATGTGTTCCTATAGAAGACAAAAGGGCTTTAACGCAACATCTGGGCGGCCAACGTGTCATTGTGCATGGAGAGCATGTTGGGTTATAAAAACCCTTCACCAAGCAACGTCCAGCCTTTCTCTCTTTCACCTCTACTGTGTTTGGCTATTTTCCTATGGGCTGCTGCTGCTGCTGTCGTAGCATGGAGGACATTGCTGCTACTGGAGCTACTCCTTTGCTTAGAAGCTACAACTGGTCTCCTATTTCGACTGTGATACTGCTCCTCCCACTTGCTTTGATGGAGGTGCTGAGAGTTGTAGTAGTTTGGAAGCGGCTACATTGCACCTTAACATCCTTTCTCTTCCCACCAACTGTGAACCATTGAAGAGAAGGTTCATGCATCTAACCTGGTAGGATTTTCTCTTCGTTCTCAATCTTGTCTCCTACCTTACTAAAAGTTCATGTCCACACCATATACTCATTTTGCAACCTTGTAAGCCATCTTAAGAATTGTGATTCATCTCCTGTGATCTGTTTTAGTATGTATGGTCTGAATCTTCTATCCTCTCTTCATACCTTCATCTTCTACCCTTTTAGAAAGCTCATAACTACACACATGTAGCCTTTGAGCTTGTCACCCTATCTTGGATTAGTGTTTACATCTTCTGTATACATGTTTGTACCTTCAAGCTTTCGTTTGACTCCTTAAATACCTCTGGTATTATGTTACTATCATGTAGGAATCCTCCTTTATAGCTGTTGTTGTGGAGTTATTCTCCCAGTATCATTTCATGTTTGAGTTCTAGCCAGTCCTGTGTAGGTTGTAGTCTCATGGTGTTACTGCTCAACCTGTAAATCAGTAGTGAAGGCTAGAAATAGGTCCTACTATTTGACATGATTCATGTATAGGTCCATGGTTTCATAGATAAGTCCTTTAGGACTGTAGTTACACCATTTCTGGAAGTGGAATCAACGGCTGTCGACAGACAGGAAGTACCTGTCGACAGGCTCAAGTTCACAGAACCCAGAAACTATGCAAAATCAGTAGCTGTCGATAGATGATTCTTGCCTGTCGATAGCCACTATCAGAATCCCAGATAGATGGTTCTGGAAACCAATAGTTTTCGACAGCTACCTTCTAGCTGTCGACAGATGCTGCCCTATTATGTTTTCAGCATAATTCTTGTTCCATCTTTTGAAGACTCACTATGTTATTGACCTCACATGTTGTTTATCTCATTTTCTTGGACTCTAAACCACTTTCTGACCAAGATGATTTGATTACTCAATCATTAAACTATATTTTGGAATTTTTATCTCTATTGTGCTCATGAAATATAAGTTATGATCTTAAGACAGTGCTCTCTTCAAAGAGGGTTTAGGATCACTTGTGGTAGCACCAGTCACTTGTGATCATTGTGGGCGACAGTTTGTAGGTAAAATCCATGTCAATGGACTAATGATGGTGGGTAATAAACACTATTATTATGCAATGAACAAGATCCAGGTGCTGGAATCGCCTAGGCACTGAGGATGTATTTACGTCTATATAGTAACCTCTTGAGAGCAAGATCGCCTGTCGAATTTGTTCTGAAATCAAGTTATGATCTGAATTTTGAAAGACAAATATGACTTTGTTCTAAGATTCGTTTGAGCCCATTATGAACCAACTTGGGCTATATGTTTATGTTAAGTATGAAGTATGAGACAAATATGACTGATCCATATTTGCACTTCTGAATACTCACTTAGTTCTGCAATTGCAATTCCTATCTTTACGCTTACTATCATCTACTGAGTCCCTCCGACCCATGCCTTTGTTTCCTCCACCCCCTTTCAGATTGAAGGAGAGTGCAGTCTCAGCTATAGATTATTCACACTCTACTGGTGATGAAGAAGAAGTAGAACAACATAGTTTTAGTGACTCTTTAGTGATTTTGTTATACTATTAAAAGTCTAGAAGAGAATGTTTGGATTTATGTAAATAAGGGGTGTTGATACTATATTACTTTGTTGAGGTATAAAATTTCCAAGATGCTTTTGTGGAATGGTTTTTCTAGTCTTGGACACTACACAATTTGTCATCTCATAACGAACTTTTTCAGAGTAACCCCTATTCCAATCAAGAACTATGTGATAATGTATATGTGTGGGCGGTCGGAGGAGGGTGTTACAGAGGTGGTATCAGAGCACATCGGTTGAGGATTCAAATACTATGGAGTTATGGTCTTCAACATCCTATAGTGACCTGTGAGGATCGGTAGAACTGAGGTTAAGCTAGATAAGTAAAGTCAGATATAGATTGTATTAAGTATGAAATGAATATCTAGATGTAGGATTTCCTCTTTCTTGTCTCCTTCTTAGGTTAGAACATTAAGTTTAAAGTGTCTATCATGATCTTACCTTGACTTGTGTTTAGTAAAAACCAATAGAAATGTCTTTCTTATCCATTGTGATTATATTTCATTTAGTTTATGCCCATGCCTAGGGTTGATGTTTATGTGCACTTGATGTAGACTTTCCACTAGATGCAAAAAAGACTTCTTAAAAGAAGTTATATATACAGGACTTTCTTAGCATTGGTTTTCCTATGCTATCCATGTTGTAAAGATTTCCTCTTTATTCTATTTCTTTTCTCCATGAATATGTGTCAAGAATTGTATATAGATCCACTAGATGTTGTTTGATTCTTCATGAAATGATAGGAACTCTTAGAAGTCTCTTAAGTTGGTGTAAACCATTTCTGGAAGATCAACCTACATCTGTCGACAAACAGAACCCAGCTGTCGACAGGTACCCTGCTTCCAAAACCCAATCAATGCAAAACCAGAAGTAGCTATCGACAGATGGGTTTCACCTATCGACAGATGTTCCTCGCCTGTCGACAGCCGACTCTGGTCTGTCGACATATAGTGTCAGACCCCAGAAATTGGTTTTGGGAAGACAGTAGCTATCGACAGCCACTTCCTAGCGTCCACATACACCAGTCTGTGATGAACTGATCCTCTTCAGTCAGAAGTGTCTGCAGGTTCAATCAGAAGTGTCAGCAGGAACCCTGTAAGACTGAAACTCATACCTTATTTTATTCCATATCATTTAAGTAAATGTTATAATTTGATGTTTCATTTACTGAAGATATTACATGTAAATAAGGAAGTACTCCCCATTTGAATCCGATAAAAATGTCATAAAAATTATATCTCTTACCAATAAAAAGTCAACTCTCCCACCGATGATGAAAAATGCGATTTTTGTGATTCCATCAAAATAGCGTCTTTCTAATTTCTCACAATTTGGCCTACCTGAAAGTCTCATAATTCAAATAAACCTAGTAGAATGCTAAAATCAAAGGTCCGGTGAAAATGATAAACACAATATGACTTCTCCAAGGGAGCCCTCTCCTACTGAAGAAAGTCAAACATGCTCATCCCTTATTTTACATAATATGACTTTTACATTAATATTTATTATCTCCCACTCTAAATAAGAATTAGTAAATGAATGGTTCAATCGATCATATAGATTTCGTGACTGTCCTCGTGATGTATTCTTCCGCTGACTTTTCCATTTTCTTGGATTCTAAATTATTATACCCCTAAGATGAATCATTTAATCATGGAGGTAATGTATCAAGTAACTAGCTTCACACAATACTAATTGAATTAATAGTATGAAATAGAAAGCTGAGATTTAAATTACATGTTGATTAACCAATTTAAATTCGTTGCTCAGCCAGCATGATGGGAGAAGAACCCGTTGGAGAGAGGTTCAATATGCATGAACAACTTTGCTTAGTCCTTGGAGCGAGTAACTCTTCCATTGTTAATCAAAGGAAAATGAAACGTCTTAAAATTTGGGAAGTACAAATCTCCAGAATAGTGAGTATTACATATCTATACGGAAAAGGACAATTCCCTCCAATAAAAGAGAAACAACTGATAAAAGATGGTGAAGCGGAATAAGAAGAGCAAAAGATCAAGAAGACCAATAAGCAAGAGAATGTCAAGGTACAACCTAAGGAAGTTTGTGCAATAGTCACAAACCGGGCTGTCAAAGAAGACTGTTGGCAGAGACTAAGAGCATATGGGAAGTGCGGAAGTCTAAAGCACTGAATCTCAAAATGTCTTGTACACTCTCAAAACAATGACAAAAGTTCAGGAAGACCTTAAGCCCAACTGTAGTTATTGGAAGTAATTTTATGTATAAGTAATAGGACTAGAATATAGTGAGAAACACTTGAGTATAGTGGTTTTTGCATGTCAAAGCATAGTAAAATTTTTCCCAACCCATGTAATTTGATAAGTTGATTATGGAATTCTGTATTAGAAACTTTATGAGATAAATAAATCTTTTTTGATTATCATCATATATTCTCAATACTCATCATTCTCGTCATGCCTTATTACCCTCTTTCCAAGGGAATATGTATTCATATAACTCTCTAAAGATAAGGTTATTCCTTATGGGGGAGACTTTAAGTATAATGTGCTCTTAACAAGGATCTGCTCAATACATATACCCTATTACCAGAAAAAAGAACATAGTGATGGTTGCATCTAATTGAACCTATAATCACAACAGGCTCTTTGATAACTAGAAATGCTAATATTCAGATCCCATCAATAGATAATGTCATAATAACAAATGATATAGAGGGTATATCATCATATGGCATAGTAAACATGACAAGATTGGTGAGACCAATTTGAATAAATAAGATTGAAAAGTTGAAAACATATTTTTTGTGACCCATCCCAAACTAGTCAGAGAGTTTGGAGGACCAAACTCTTTTAGTGGGGGAGAGTTGTAACACCCGAAAATTTTATTTACTATAAAACTATGAATATTGTATGTTAATAACCACTATGATGAGATGTAATAACTCTAATTTAGGATTAATTATATTAGTAAATGTTATTCTAGTACCGTACTTAGAGGTGCGCGCTCCGACAGGGCGACACCGAAATTCTGTACAAAAATGAATCCTAGAAACCATAATTCTTAGAAAAATGTGGTGATATCAAATATGTAAATATCGAGACTTTTTGACATACAAATTTTGAGATTAAGATGACGCAATTAATTTCCGGGCGATTTTTTACCTAGTCCAAAAAAAATTCTAAAAATTGAACTAAAATCAGCATAATTTTTAGTAAACCATTACATTAGCTATGGTAGAATTTAGCACAAATGGACATCATTTGAATATGTTTACATAAGGATCTTTGGGCCAGCCAAATTATGGGCATTTACGATGGTGATTTTTTAGGAATTTAGGTTGCCTATGTTGTTGGGGGTGAGTAAGCCACCTTACTAGGGGAGCACATACACATTAACCACATAGGTGTAAGCTTTGTAGAGCATGCAAGGGACCGTGGTTGCTATAGACGACAAAAGGGTTTTTAACGCAACACCCGCGGCCAACGTTGCCGTTTTGCATGGGAGCATGTTGGGTTTATCAAAACCCTTCACTAGGTGATGTCCAGAACTTTCTCTCTTTCCCTCTGCTGTGTTTGGCTATTTTGCTGTGGCTGCTGGTGTGCTGTCGTAGCCTGGAGGCCATTGCTACTACTGGAGCTACTCCTTTGCTTAGAAGAAGCTACACTGCTCTCCTTTTTCGATTGTGATACTGTTGCTCACACTTTCTTTGACTGGAGGTGCTGAGAGTTGTAGAAGTTGGAAGCGGCTACGTTGCACCATAACATCCTTTCTCTTCCACCAACTGTGAACCATTGAAGAGACGGTTTCATTGATCTAACCTGGTAGGATTTTCTCTTCGTTTCTCAATCTTTGTCCCCTACCTTTGCTAAAAGTTCATGTCCACACATATACTCATTTTCCAACCTTGTAAGCCATCTTAAGAATTGTGAGTTCATCTCTTGTGATCATGTTTTAGTATGTATGTCTGAAGGATTCTATCCTCTCTTCATATCTTCATCTTCTACCTTGCTAGAATGCTCATAACTACACACATGTAGCCTTTGAACTTGTCAACCTATCTTGGATTAGTGTGTACATCTTCTGTATACATGTTTGTACCTTCAAGCTTTCTTTTGACTCCTTAAATAACTCTGGTATTATGTTACTATCATGTAGGAATCCTCCTTTATAGCTGTTGTTGTAGCAGTTATTCTCCCAGTATCATGTCATGTTGAGTTCTAGCCAGTCATGTGTAGGTTGTAGTCTCATGTGTTATCTTGCTCAATCTGTAAATCAGTAGTGAAGGCTAGAAATAGGTACTACTATTTGACATGATTCCTGTATAGGTCCATTGGTTTCATAGATAAGTCCCTTAGAACTGTAGTTACACCATTTCTGGAAGTGGAACCAACGGCTATCGACAAACAGGAAGTACCTGTCGACAGGCGTCAAGTTCACAGAACCCAGAACTTCTACAAAATCAGTAGCTGTCGACAGATGATTCTTGCCTGTCAATAGTCACTTTTAGAATTCCAGATACATGGTTCTGTAAACTAGTAGCTGTCGACAGCTACCTTCTAGTGGTCGACAGATGGTGCCCTGTTATGTTTTCAGCACAAATTCTTGTTCCGTCTTTTGAAGAGTCACTATGTTATTGACCTCACAAGTTGTTTATCTCATTTTATTGGACTCTAAACTACTTTATGACCAAGATGATTTGATTACTCAATCATTAAATTATCTTTTGGAATTTCTATCTCTATTGTGCTCATGAAATATAACTTATGATCTTAAGACAGTGCTCTCTTCAAAGAGGGTTTAGGATCACTTGTGGTAGCAGCAGTCACTTGTGATCAGCTGTGGGCGACAATTTGTAGGTAAATCCAGGTGAATGGACTGACGATGGTGGGTAATAAACCCCGTTCTTGCGCAATGAACAAGATCCAAGGTGCTGGAATAGCCTAGGCATTAAGGATGTACTTACATCTATATAGTAACCTCTTGAGAGCAGTATGATGCCTGTCGAATTTGTTCTGAAATCAAGTTATGATCTGAAATTTGAAAGACAAATATGACTTTTGTTCAGAGATTCGTTTGAGCCCGTTATGAAACCAATTTGGGCTATATGTTTATGTTAAGTATGAAGTTCATGAGCAAATATGTTTGATCCATATATGCACCTTCTGAATACTCACTTAGTTCTGCAATTGAAATTCCTATCTTTATGCTTACTATCACCTACTGAGTCCCTCCGACTAATGCCTTTGTTTCCTCCACCCCCTTTCAGATTGAAGGAGAGTGCAACCTCAGCTACAGATTATTCACAACTCTACTGGTGATGAAGAAGAAGAAGTAGAAGAACATAGCTTTAGTGACTCTTTAGAGGTTTTGTTGTACTATTAAAGGTTTAGAAGAGAACGTTTGGCTTTATGTAAATAAGGGGTGTTGATACTAAGTTACTTTGTTGAGGTATAAAATTTCCAAAGAAGCCTTTGTGGATTGGTTTGCTAGTCTTGGACACTACACAAATTTGTTAGCCCATAACGAAGTTTGTCAAAGTAACCCCTATTCCAATGAAGAACTATGTGATATGTATATGTGTGTGTGCGGTCGGAGGAGGGTGTTACACATGTCCCTACAAATAAATGGTCATAAATTAATTCTAAAAGCCCCCAATCAAATGAGACTGAATCTTTTGACGATTGTGCCAAGGAAGGAAGTCAAACCCAACCCTTCAACATCCATACCATGCTCATCTCCAAAACTTCTTCCCTTCCTCCCTGCCAGACCTAGTTGCCTTTCCAGGCATAGCTTTGGTAGTGCACTGTTGACCAAGTGCAATCAGCCCGTGGGCACCATGTTAAAACACACGCCCTACTCTGGGCATTCTTTAATGAAACAGGAGGTAACAAAGACCCCTCACCAGTCAACTTTTATTACCCTAATGTCGCCATGGCATGGCAATATTTTCAAAATCCAAAAAATCAAATACTTCCAAAATCCAAAAAAAATCAAATATTTCCAAAATCACAAAAAATTCAAATACTTTCAAAACCAACAAAAAATCCAAATATTTTCAAAATCAACAAAAAAACCCAATACTTTCAAAACCACAAAAATTCAAATACTTTCAAAAAAAAACTCATGATGGTATTGCATGGCAAGGGCATTGCCTCTTGTCTACGTCAGATCGATTCAATTCTTCCCCTTCATGGGTTCCTCCCATCTAGAACTCCAAACTCTCTGGCTACAGACCACTTATCCTCATGGTTTAAAAAAACAATTGTTTGAGCTGCATCGGCTGTTGACTACTTTATCCATGCTGCATGCTCCATGCTATGAATGTGTTTCCATGATGTTTGTTATCTCTTGGCTAATGAGTTTTGAGCACAGGATTCGAGTTACCTCATCTGGCGCTGCATCAGTCTGCCGCTGCCTCGCCATTAAGTTATCTGTATGTTATACCCTTAGAGCATACCAAGGACCTTGTGGCTCTTAGGAATCTGGGATTTGAGTTCCCTTTTAACAAAAACAATGATTATCTCAGAGGATCCTTAGCCGCACGGATAGTCCGTTACGCTTGGCACTTGAGGACGACGGACCCATGCATACCCCCCGGTCCTGACTCAACGCCATCGTAACAATATTATCCTTGGTTATTGTCTACTTCTTTTAACTTGTTTTCCCTTTTAGCCCAGCATACATGCATGTGGAAATCACAGTGGAAAACCACTCTTCCAATGCAATTTGAGAGCCTTTCGCGCTCCAAAGCCAAGCAAATTGAAATATTCCATTTCGGGTCAAGTACCCAACTCCCTTTGTTGTTGCCTCCAGGTTGATTTCCTTAAGAACCCTTTGTTTGGATTTATCCCTCTTCATTTCATCTTTACTCCCATAGATCCACCTGCGGCAGTGGCAGACGCCCCCAATGGTGCAACCTAATGGATCGTGTCCTTAGGTACTTCCCCGTCGCTGGAAGTTGATCTCTCCTTTGTGCCCCACATGGCACTTTCCTTCGTGTACCACGTATACACCTCCTGTCGTGCCCCTCGTGCGCACACTTTACTTTCTTCCAATCCAAGCATTTGTTTCTTTAGGTCTTCTTCTCATGTAGTGACTTCCTTAGGTGTTGGTTAAAGACTCTTATTAGGTGGTAGTCACCCAATCGATCACGCGTGTCTATTTTTCACCTTGGCGTCTACTTTTCAGTCCGCTCCACTTCGCTACACTTCATATCTTTCCATTTCATTACACTGCATTTTCACTCCATTTCACTCCACTTCGTGTCCCTTTGCTTCACTTCCCGGCAAAGCAGACGCCAAGGCGTGGCAGCTGTAGACACGCGAATTTGACTCCACTGCGGGCAAATTTAATGTTGCGCCATAACGCCACAAATGGCCCTCATTTTGCCTTGTAAGAGTATTTTCCCAATATTTCTGGATCTCACCCATCCTTCCCCGGTGCTTCCCCTCCATTTCAAAGATTGGCCGGAAGTCGTAGGAAACGTTCACCAAATTGCGACGGGTCTTCGGGGTGCGTTCACCAAGTCGCGACGGGCCTGCAGTATGCGTTTATGAAGGTAGGTAAAACGCGTCTGGCAAGGCGGACGCGATTCCGTTATCACGCCGGGCATCTTCGACGCGACAAGTCCAAGGGTCCTTAACACGGCGGCCTTCTGCGACATGACAAGGAATTTACCTATTTTATTTATGGAAAATGCCCAATCCCATTTTATGAACGTGTCCTCTATAAGCTACGCAATTCTAATGTCAGTTTTGGCATGATTTCTATAATAAAATATATAAATCCTTTATCACGTCCTGACATCTCGATGCGTTTCAAATCAGAGATGCGTCAGCCATGGCCGAGGTGATTAGGCCCTAGCCCCAAAAGTCGTCGCACTTAAGTGACTGTACCTCGAATCCCGATGAAATCTCTGAATTGTGTCCACCTGACCCGACGCGATTAGGTCTTGTACCGTACCCCTAGCCCCTGGAAGTCGTCGCATTTATGGCCCACGTGCCCAAAATGAAGTTGCGGCGGGGTAGGCCGATGTGTTTCAATAACGCGGCTGTCATCCCCGACACGATTCTTAAGGTGGTGGCAGGCCGTGATCATCGCACTTTATGTCAAATCAAGGCCTTTTGAATCACGGCGTTATGGTCGGACGCGATTTAGTCTTATAGTCGCGGCAGCTGTGCCCGACGCGATTCAAGAATCTGTTGCCTATAAATAGACCCCCAAGGGTCATTCGTATGGGGTGTCCACTCACTGCGGCGAAGCCCTGCAGGATTCCCGTCTCGACCCCGGCCCAGGAGGACCTTCTGCTTCTACTTCAAGCCATCCATTCGATCCACTGGAGTCCGGAGCCGGCGTCCCCTCCGTCATCCATGTGCATCGAGGCCGGAGCGTCTTCCTTCTCTCCGTCCATTCCGGCAGCGCCGATGCACTATTCACTTTTGCGGAATCACCCACTCCCCTTTCTCCCCTCTTATTTACATTTCAACTCCTCCGGGCCCCACGTGGCTCCTTTCGTTTTATACACACACACACATGCATGCATACACACACACACCTACATTTTTTAGGGTTTAAAAGCCACCACGTGGTAAGTCATTCCCCATGCCATTCATTCTTTCCATTTCATTTATTTACGGCTGTATACTACATGTGTGGCTAATCTGCTTCTTTTATTTGTGTTATTTTTCAGGGTAATCAGCAAAGGAAACGCCCTCTACCGTGGCCGGCCGTGTTCGTAGAGGAAGAGGAACCCACATCCCCCGTGCAATCTCCCCACGCTCCAACAGGTATTATTCGCGATCATTCATCCACCCACACCCTTCGTGCGTGCATTCTCAATTTTGTACTCTCGCGTACCTGGCAATCACGATCCACCACAACAACCTCCACCTCCCTCTTTGTACGCGTCATCGCTTCGCGGCGGTGTCTACAGTGCCCTGCAAATACCCAACACGGGGGCTAATTTTCTCCTTACACACATTAATCCTTCTGAGTACCATTCCCTCATTAGTCAGCAGCCCTATGATTCTACCAAAGCCATTGTAAAGCTGAATGCCAACACATTTCCACCCCTCCATCAGATGATCCATCACATCTTCACTACCCTCATTGTTCCAAAGGATGGAAGTAGAGAACTTGTAATAGAAGTCGATAAAAATCTGTTATACTACTTCCTTCAGGGTCAACAAATCAATTTTCCAAACCTTATGTTTGACCTCATTAAACAATGCTACAATAATCCCAAACGATCAATGCCTGACGATTGTCCCATCACTTCTATCATCTCCTTTGTTGGGATTCCACTTAGTGTGGGTGAGTGTCACCCTCAAGATAAGGAGTGCCTATGACATCACTACCACTCACAGGATGGGCTACAAAATGATTGACGACAAAGTCACCATGACTCTCACAGGGCAAGAAGCTGAGGAAGAGCAAGATTCAAAGGAAGAGGAGGACAGTGAAGAGGAACCACCCCAAGAACACATGGACATCTCTGGTGGTGATCAGGATGTACCACTATTTCCTATTGAGCCAGACACTTAGCATGCACTACAAGTTCTAGTACCTGAGGATTTGAAATAATTCTTGGCTGATCAACTGCTTCAATTCCAGACATCCATCACTCAGCACATCAACAATCAATTTGATCAGCTGACTCAGCATGTGAACACTAGAATGGATGTCATTGAGGGAAGCCAAGCTCAGATTCAGAGGCATCTTAACAACATGTCTTCTTTTGGTGCTCAAGGTCCATGTCACCCCACTCCTCCTGGGGATGACAATCTTTAGAAATGTATAGGGTGCATTTTCTTTCTGAAGGGCAAATGGGAATGTTAGGTTGTCATTTCAAGTTTTTCATCTTTTGCACTGTAATGCTTTATACAATGCTTGCCAATGTAATGATTGCAAATCAAGTTTATGAATGAAATCAACTTTTGTCACTTCTATGATCTCTTGCACTTTCTATCTTTTTGAATGTTGTCAAAAAGGGGGAGGTAATGATTGTATTTTTGTCATCATCAAAAAGGGGGAGAATGAGGAGTTGTGTTTGCATGAACATTCATATGCTTGTATGTTTTTGATGATGACACAATGACAAAATGACTTACACAATGCCTACATGATATCTAAATTGAAGATTCTTTCTCGTAGGAGATTACATGAAAACGAAGTGCACAACTTGAAGAAACCTTATGCACAAAAAAAAAAAAAGGTTATGGATGGATGACTTCAATCAGTAGTTGTCGACAACACCCCTGCATCTGTCGACAACCACTGAAGACCATCTAACAACAAGGTTCTAGAAAACCAAAGAAAATAGTAGCTGTTGAGAGGCCAGGACTCACCTGTCGACAGCTACTAAAGAACTTCATCAAGGAGCTTCTGGAAAATCATGTCAAGCAGTAGCTGTCGACAGCCAGGATCTGTCAATCGACAACCCAGCCCATGGTTCAGAAATTCAGTTATGGTAGGCAAATCTGCTACAGTAGTTGTCAACAGTCGATGTGCATCTGTCGACAGTCGCCGGTTAAGTTGCAACATGTTTGCAACATGTGCTCTTTGTTAGGGCATCCTTTTCTCGTACACACGAATTCCAAGAGCTGTGTGAGAACAGGACAAACCTATATAAAGACCTCTTAGCCTCCTTTTTGCACCAAGGAGCCTCCACACCAATTCCAAAGCCCAGAAGAACCAGAGGAAGGTTCCCAGTGCTCTACTCGAAGCTCCAAGCATCAACAACCTAAGGATCCATCTCAGAAGACAAAATTGGAACAAATTTGTCCTCAAGGCTCAAGTACCAAAATCAGATCATCTACAACTCGAAGTCTGAAGAACATCTGGACGAAGGATTTGAAAAATTCAACTCCTCCATCTGTTTCTCCTATACTCTGAATTCTTCCTGCACTTCAACTTTTCATTTCATGTGTGTGATGTTAAATTGAGCAATCCTTGTGCTCAATTCGCATGTGTGTTGTTTCATTTGAGATATTATTCATCTCAGATCTTGTCTGTGTGTGGTTGTATGTGTTGAACTTGCTTTATAAGCAATTTGGCGTGTGTGCGTGGACTATGGATGTAGGATACACCAGTTGTGTAATCCGAACCACCTTAAATCATTGTGTCATGTGGTTTGCTTTTATCTCTAGTTAGATGTTTGATAGGCACGATGATTTGATCTCACATCTTCCATACTGCTAATCTTGTGTACACACTTTGCACAAACAATTAGACTCAAACGTGATCTAAATCCTTACATAATTTTCATAATCTGTTTTAATTTCAAAATTAAGGTCCATTTGCTAAAAATAGGTGGTAATCTATTCAACCCCTCTTCTAGATTCCTGTTAAAACTAATTCCGCACACTCTTCAAACCTTGGCATTGGAAGAAGATCGAAACATCCTAGAAGAGTACGAAGGGTCATTAAAGGAAAAAGAAGTTTACCTTACCACCGGGACTTTGTGTGACACAATGGATGAGTTGAATACTATAGATGAATGTCCCGACGACCATCAGGAGGACAGTTGTGTACGACCATGCATAGATGGAATTTTGTGCTGATAGACCGAGGCTCTGGCAGGGGGTTAGATACCGCTTCTCTAGCTAATATGAACAATTACTTAATGCCTTTCAATCCTGTTGTTGCATAAGAATGCCTAAAGAACGTAGGGACAATGTGATTACTAGAGCTTGTGTTAGATCGGAGGATAGGGGTAAGGACATTTTGTTCTAATGAATTCAGCTTTGTTTTGGAATATCCATGGTATAGGTAATTCTCTATCAAAGGAGCCTTGAGAAACTAGTTCTTCAACTGTAGCCCACTGTTTTGGCAATTATGGAACCTAAGTTACCTTTGGAGAAAGCTTCCAGGTTCTCTCATTTGATCAAGTTGGATAAGTATGCAGGAAGCCAAGAAGAAATTTTTAAAATATGGGTTTTCTACGAGTCTTCTCTTACTTTGAACGTGGTGGAGAAATCAGATCAATATATTACTTTAGGTCTTCTCAAGGATTCGTCTTGTTCTTGTTATATAACATGTGTTTATGCTTCTTATGACTGTGGTTTGCGAAGAAATTTATTTTCTGATTTACTCAACTTTGCGTCCATGGTGGATATACCCTGGCTTGTTGGAGGTGACTTCAATTGCCTTGCTCAACCGTATGAAAAAATGGGAGTGACCTTTTCCAACATTACAGGCATGGTAGAGTTCAATGCTTTCATCACTGCTACTGGTTTTTTTGATGTTGGGTATTTTAGTTCAACTTTTACATGGAATAACAACAGAATTGGGAATGCTAATATCCGTGCTCATCTTGATCGTGTTCTATTTAATGGGAAGTGGTAAGTTAGGCATCTCAGGAGAGGCCCTTCTGACCATTGTCCGTGTGCTTTATCCTTTGCATATTTAGTTCGTGGACCAAGTACATTTGTGTTTTAGGATATGTGGACAACCCATGATACTTTCATGATGTTTCTTTCGACTGCTTGGAAGGTTGTCAATATTAATCATATCAATCCCTTGACTAGACTACAGGTAAAGCTGAAGGAAGTTAAGAAGGAACTTAGAGTGTGGAACAAAGATGTTTTTGGCCATGTCACTTAGATGGTAAATTATGTTGTGGAGGATGTTGAACGTTTGCAAAATGAATTTGATGTGCTCCCATCACAAAGTAATTGTTCATCTTTAAATTCTGCTAATGCTATGTTAAATTTTGCATTGAACAAGGATGAAATATTTTGGAAACAGAAATCTAGGGTGGATTGGCTAAAGAATGGTGATAGAAATACTGCTTTTTATCATGCCACCATGCAATGTAATAGGAGGAAGGGTTTAATTCATAGATTGAAGATTGGTGGCAATGATGAGTGGCATTCTGATCAGGAAGTGTTAAAAAAAGAATTTGTCATTTTTTTTGAAAATCTTTTTAAGTCTGAACATAAGGTTGTTGATCCTAGAATTCTATGCAATATCCCATCTTTGATAACAGAAGTAATCAGAAAAATATCAAATTTCGTAAACTACTCACATTATGTACCTGTTATGATAAAACCCTAAAATCCAATCTTGCACTCAAAATCCTTGAAAAATCACATCACATGCTCTTAACACAATTTTCTAGAACTGAAGAATGTTGAGCAACTACCCCTAAGAAATTTAAATTTTCTTAATTCAAATGTACTCATTATTTTTGCTATGACAAAATACTTAAATAGATATTCTACAAAGCAAACATATCACAAAATATATATATATACAGATAAATACCACAACTAAAATCCTGATCACATAGTTTTTTCTAAGTCCACGGACTCTCTCTATGCCCTACTGAATCCGACTGTTGACTTCAACTGCTAACTTCGACTCCTTCAGAAACAAAGTTAAACAACCTCTAAAATTTTCTAAGTCCACAACTTTATAAGTAATTCGACTGATGACTCCGACTGCCACAGTCGAATGCTTCTTAAAAGTTAAACTCTTGATTTGACTGTCATCTTCAACTACCAGAGTCGAATGCCTCAGAAATCGTTGTATATAGTATTCGACTTCTATAGTAGAATATCCTTGTTTTTTCTCAGAAGACGAATTACCTTGTTAATCCTTATTAGAGTCGAATCACTTCTACTCCTTCAATCGAATTGTATGTTCTTATAAATTTGACTTCACTGTTAATTCTGTACTTAATACTTTTTCTGATCTGTTTTAGGCTTAACACCTACTATAAGCTTATCTTCTAATCTTTTCACATCCTTTTTAATGGATCTTTTATATCTTATTAATCAATCAGAAAATATCATTATTTTTATTATTTTCTCTGACAAGACAAGTCATATTAAACTTAAAATATTCATCTAAATCCTGTTCAAACTATTTCTGAAATATTTTTGATTTGAGCCTCATGGTCTTCACATCTTTGCTCTAGATTTTAATGGATACAATAGACACATTGCATTTATGTATTCACAGGCGCATGGCATCTGACCAAAGCCTATCTACCACTGACAATACCCATGCTTCACCTTTTAGCATAACTATATGTCTACTCCTTATGTCTAAAAGATTGTGCATATGAGGTTTCCATACCTTCTTTCTGTATTGTTCTTAGTCACCTACCTCAAAGGTATGGAGATGCTCTTCCTTTTGTCTTGTCCTTTGTGCAGGCATTTATTGGAGCACGTTTTTGAGATGCTCCTTTGACAGTCCACTCCGAAAGGAAAATAGCTTATCTTCTAACTGTGAAAACTGCACCTCTTCTGAAGACCTTGGAAAGAAACAAAACTGAAGAACCTATGGATAATAATCTCATCAAAATACAAAGGAAACAAGGGCTCTATCTCTAAACGGTCAGATTGCAAACGGCTACAAACTCCAACGGCTACCTTCTAAACGACTATATTCTGAAGTGTATAAAAGGAGCTCAAGTTTGAAAAGAAGACACAAGCTTTTGCATATCCTGTGAGCTTCATTCGAATTTCTTCAAGCCTTTCCAGCAAGCAAAAATTCTGAGAGCTTTTCTCTTCAGAATACATTCTCTGAAGCTCTGAAGTCTTGAATAGGGTGGCAACTGTAATTGTGAAAGGCAGTTGTTGTACCCCTATTTAGGGAAGACTTGCATGGGAGCAAGTGGGTTTGTAATTCCTCTCAAGGGTGAGAGAAGGCCAATTTATTGGCGGTTAGTGGAAATCTCAAGTGGTTAACTTGAGGACTGGATGTAGGACTTCCTAATTGGAAGGGCCGAACCAGGATAAATCCTTGTGCATTCCTTGTGTGATTATTTCCGCCCTGTTTACACTTGAATCACACACATCACACTAAGCTCTAACAAATTTATTTAGTGTTGTGCAATTTCATAAGAAAATTTTAAAACGAAGAAGTCCTATTCACCCCCCCCCCCCCCTTTAGGACATTCATAGTGCATTTTTGATCCAACAAGTGGTATCAAAGTGAGGTCTTCTCAAAAAAAAAAAAATCAATCAAAAGATTTGAGAAGAAATGGCATCCAAAGCTCACAACTATGAAGACCAATCAGTTACAAGGCCACAATTCTTTGATGGTGAAGATTACCAATATTAGAAGATGTGAATGGAATGCTTCATCAGAGGTACTGACTTCGACTTATGGCAGGTAATAGAAGAAGGTGACTATCAAATCCTTGGTGAAAATTCTTCTTCTGGTCTTTCCATTGCAGATAAAAGAAATATGTCTTTAAATTATAAGGCAAAAAATTACCTTTGTTGTGCTTTGTCTAAAAGAGAATTTAATAGACTTTCAGCTTGTAAAACAGCTAAAGAAATGTGGGATAAGCTTCAAGTAACCTATGAAGGTATAGATACGGTTAAACAAACAAGGATAGATATACTTGTATCCCAATATGAACAGTTCAAAATACTCCCTAATGAAAATATAACTCAAATGTATAACAAATTTTCAAACATAATTGTCGGACTAAGTTCTTTAGGAAAAGTCCTAACTAATGAAGAAACAGTTAGGAAAATCCTGAGATATCTAACTAATGTATGGACTCCTAAAGTTACAGCCATAGAGGAAGCCCATGACTTAACCCAATTGTCTATTGATAAACTAATTGCATCCCTTATGGCTCATGAAATTAATATGGAAAGATTCTCTTAAAACTCTTTAAAAAAGAAAATTTCAAATGCTTTGAAGATTGCAGATTCCTCCTCATGTGAAGACTCAAAGGAAAAGTCAGATGACAGTGATGATGAGGCCATGCTTTGAAGAAAACTATAGAGAATCCTTGCAGAGAAGAAGAAGTTTGGCTCAAGAAGATTTTTCAAGAAAGAAAAGAAGAAAGAGCCAACTTGCTATGAGTGTAATCAACCCAGACATTACAAATCTGAATGTCCCAAGCTCAAGAAAAAGGATCAAGCAGAAAAATCTGACAGGAAGAAATGCAAAGAGAAAAAGTTCAAAAAATTCAAGAAAAAGGCCATGGCAGCAACATGGGACAATGAAGAAGCAACCAGTTCAAAATTATCCAGCTCAGAATCTGAAGAGGAAGAGAAGGCAAATCTAGCCCTCATGGCGGGACTAGCACATGCACCACTAGACACTTAAGATGGATTCCTAAAACTAACCATCAAGGACCTAAGAAAATTTGGGTACCAAAAGTTACAACCTGATTTTGTTTGCAGGGTTGGCTGAGGGCATCCAAATGGTATTTGGATAGTGGATGCTCAAGGCATATGACAGGGGATAGGAGGTTATTCACATGTTTTAGAGAAGAAAGTGGTCAAGTCACATATGGTGATAATGGAAAAGGAAAAGTATTAGGGTATGGAACAGTTGGTACTAAAGAAAAGAACTTAGTTGAAGATGTCATGTATGTAGAAGGTCTGAAGCATAATCTGATAAGTATTAGTCAGTTATGTGATAAAGGGGATTCAGCAAATTTTCAGAATGATAAGTGTATTATTCAGAAAGGTAACAAGATTGTGTTCGAAGCTCAATGAATAATGAATTTATATACATTGCAACTAGCAGAATTGAAGGAAGTAAACTTATGTCTTGCAACCACCAAAAGTGAAGAGTTTGATTTGTGGCATAGAAGACTTGGTCATGCAAGCACCTCAGTAATCAGAAAATTAATGAAGCATGATCTGGTTGTAGGGCTTCCAAAGATGAAACTTAAGAAATCTGGAATTTGTTCAGCTTGTGCTAAAGGAAAACAAAACAAGACCTCATTTCGGTCCAAGACAATTGTTACAACTTCTAAGCCTTTGGAGTTAATTCACATGTATTTATTTGGACCTATGAGGACAGTTAGTCTTGGAGGAAAAGTCTATGGCTATGTATTAGTTGATGACTACTCAAGGTACAATTGGGTATCTTTTCTAGAAGCCAAATCTGAAGCCTTTCAAGCATTTTTAAAATTTAGTAAGTTAGTTCAGAAAAATCAGAAATTTCAGATTTTACGAATTAGATCTGATCATGGAGGTGAATTCAAGAATGAAGAATTCATGAAGTTCTGTAAAGAAAATGGGGTTGAGCATAACTTCTCAGCACCAAGAACACCTCAACAGAATGAAGTAGCAGAAAGAAAGAACAGAACATTGCTAGATATGACCAGAACAATGTTGATTGTGTATAATTTGCCAAAATATTTCTGGGCATAGGCAGTCAATACAGCCTGCTACATCATCAACAGGTGCATGATCAGACCCATTCTAAAGAAGACTCCATATGAACTCTACAAGGGAAAGAATCCCAACATCAGTCATCTTCGACCTTTTGGCTGTAAGTGCTATATCTTAAATAATGGTAAGGATAATCTAGGAAAATTAGATGCTAAAAGTGATGAAGGATTTTTGCTAAGATACATTTCAAAACCAAGAAGTTATAAAGTATTCAATAGAAGGACATTAACCATAGAACAATCTATACATATCTTATTTGATGAGACTAACCCTTCTTTCAAAAGGAAAGAAGAAGAAGAAGAATGTGTTGATGATCTATGAATGGATCTAGAAAAGACTTCTCTTGAAGAAGAAGGAAAAGATGAAGAAAAGGAAGACCCTCTATTAGATGATCTTCAACAACTAGAAGAACCATAAGAAGGGCTACTTAGAGAATTAAGGTATCACCGGAATCATCCAAGAGAAAACATTATAGATGATCCTCAAGATAGGGTAAGAACAAGAGCTATGCAAAGTCCTTGTGATTTTTCTGCTTTAGTTTCTCAAATAGAGCCTAGGACAATCGATGATGCTCTGGGAGATGAATCTTGGATCCTTGCTATGGAAGAGGAACTGAATCAGTTCCAACGCAGTGAGGTATGGACTCTTGTGCCTAGACCTTCTGATCATCCAGTTATTGGAACCAGATGGGTTTTCAGAAACAAGATGGATGAATTAGGAGTAATCACTAGAAACAAGGCCAGACTTGTTGCTCAAGGATATTCCCAAGAGGAAGACATAGACTTTGATGAAACCTATGCTCCAGTAGCTAGATTAGAGGCAATCAGAATTTTAATAGCATATCCTTGTTCTCTTAATATTAATTTATTTCATATGGATGTAAAAAGTTCTTTTCTGAATGGTTTTATTAAAGAAGAAGTATATGTTGAGCAACCACCAGGTTTTGAAGATACTACTTATCCTAATCATGTTTTCCGTTTAAAGAAAGCACTGTATGGCTTGAAACAAGCTCCTAGAGCTTGGTATGAAAGATTAAGTGCTTATCTTATATCACATGACTTTGTAAGAGGTAAAGTAGATAGCACATTATTTATAAAGAAGTTTTTAGATGGAATCTTAATTGTGCAGATCTATGTTGATGACATTATCTTTGGTTCTACTAATGAATCACTTTGCAAATTCTTTGAAAATTTGATGCAAAGTGAATTTGAAATGAGCATGATGGTTGAGCTAAATTATTTTCTTGGGTTGCAAATCAAGCAGACTAAGGAAGGGACTCACATTTGTCAAGCCAAATACATTTCAGATTTACTTTCTAAGTATGGTCTTGACATGTGTAAGCCTTTAGGAACACCAATGAGCTCAGGTATTAAGTTAGATAGTGATTCTCTTGGTAAGAAGGTAGATCAAAAGATCTATAGAGGAATGATAGGATCACTGCTCTATCTTACTGCTAGCAGACCAGATATAATGTTCAGTGTGTGTTTATGTGCAAGATTCCAAGCTGATTTAAAAGAATCACATGTTCATGCTGTTAAAAGAATTTTAGATATCTTATAAATACCAGTAAATTAGGACTTTGGTTTCCCAGATGTTCTGAATTCAAGTTAATTGGATATAGTGATGCTGACTATACTGGATGCAAAATAGATAGGAAAAGCACCAGTGACACTTGTCAAATTCATGCAGGATGCTTGATATCTTGGCCTTCCAGGAAGTAGAACTCAGTAGCTTTATCAACCATAGAAGATGAATACATTGCAGTAGGGAGTTGTTGTACTCAACTCTTGTGGATCAAACACCAATTGGAAGACTATGGTCATCTGCTCCAAGAAATTCCAATGCTATGTGACAATACAAGCGCAATAAATTTTACCAAGAATCCTATCCAACACTCAAGAACAAAGCACATTGAGGTTAGACATCACTTCATGAGGGACCATGTAGGTAATGGCAATATTTCACTTGAATTTGTATCTACTGAAAATCAACATGCAGATATTTTTACAAAACCTCTTCCTGAGGATAGATTCACATCTATTAGAAGAGAAATAGGTATGTGTAATCCTGATTAACTTATCAAAGTAAAATGACACTTGAATTGTTTGTTAAGATACTGTTGTTTGAACTGTCTGTGAAAACCATCCTGAAAAATTCAAAGTCCCAGACATTCGACCTATGCATTCGAATCATGTTATAAATCTCTCATACGACTTATGCAGTCGATTACATAATTCGACTTACTGTAATTTCTTTTTTTTTAAAAAGGGGTGCTTTTAATAAAATCCTTTTTAAATGTATCAACAGTCAAATCACTTGATCTCGACCGTTCGTCCTAAAATCTCGGGCCAGTTACTTTTTTCCTCCTTATATAAGAAAACCCCTTTTCCTTTAGAAGACACCCTTTTGAAATCCGTCTTCGACTCCCCTGTCTTCTTCTGCTTCTTCGCGCCCTTACTGTTCTCCGGCTAAGGACTTCCGAAGAACCCTGAAATCTCCATCCTCCTTGAAGAAAGGTAGGGTCTTGGAACTCTCTTCAACATTTCTATCACTGTTTTACTGGTTCCCTGAGTCATTTTCATTTCCATATTCTAGATGGCTTTGTCTATGGTTCCGGATACTTTCCAGTTGACCCCTGATAAACTCCAGCGTCTTGCTAAGATCCCTATCTATTCAGGGAAGGCCGTTGACTTTTCCCATTTGAGTGGCAACTTGTCTTGGGTAGAAGACACCCTCAATGCCACTGGCTGGACCAAGCTATGTCAGATTTGTAAGTCCTCTGTGGAAAACGCCAGTACAACCTTTTATGTGTCTCTGCAAGTATCTTCTGGAAACTCAGTGTTTGGGTATGTCAAAGGAACCAAGATTACCATATCAGAATAATTATTGGTTGAGATTTTTTATTGTCCAAGTTCTGGAAACAAACTTAGTGAGTTTGTTCCCCTTGAAAAGAAAAAATTGGGGATTATAGGCAATTTGGCCACTATCAGTAAGAAGGGGCTTTTAGTGAATGAGTTATCAGCAGAAAAGAGATTGATCCACTCAGTTATTACAAACATTGTGACCCCAAGAGCAGGAACTCACTCCTCCTTAACTGCCAGGGATGGAAATCTACTTTTTTGGGTTGTTCAGAGGCATAGAGTAAATTTGCCAGCAGTTATTTTAGAAAACATGACAGCTTCAGAGGATTTGCAGGAATCCCTTCCTTATGGATCTCTTCTCACTCCGATTTTCAAGAGATTCTCAGTAGAACTATCTGGAGAAATCTCTGTTGCAATCAAAGAAAAAATTGGAATCTTTACCTTGAGAAGGAGTCACTATTCCTTGGTTAGCAAAAAGCAAAATTTATGGTTCAAGGATTCAGTACCAGAATGTGATCATGAGATTTTTCCTAATGAACCTCTCATCTCATTATCCTCTCAAGAAGTTCAACATGAAGAAGTTCCAGCAGTAGAAAATAGAGAACCAGAAGTCCAAGTCAGATCTGAAGCCCCAGTTCAGATCCAAGAGCAAGAAGATCAGTTTCATGTTTCCTCCTTCCTTCCTGAACCAGATGCTCCTAAGGAAACCATTGATGAAGTTCTAAGAGACATTAGAGGTAAAAGAGTTTTCTCTGATGATATTCCTATTTTTATCCCCATGGATCATGAATTTGAGGAAAGGGAACATCAATCCTTTCCATCTCAGTATGAGACCCGACCAAGGTCTCAGGGGGAGAGTTGCAATAACTTCTCTACTATTTTAGATTTGTTAAGTAAAAAACAAGAGACTCTATATGTTCTTCAGATACAAGTTGAATTTGTTGATGCCAAGTTTGATAATTTGTCTGATGCGGTTAAGCAGATAAAAGATCTATTGCTTCAGTTGGTGTGCCAACAGGGCACTTCTAGGCCATCAGGGCCTTCTTCCTCTCAGCATCGAGGAGAACATGTTCTAGTTCAGGAGCTGCATCAAGTTGGTGTTTAAGAAACTCTAGTTCCAGAACCTGAAGAGTCAGTCCTTGAACAACCATTAGTGGAAGCAAAAGGGCCAGATTCACAGGCAAAGCAGCAGCAACAACACCAGCAGCTTGAGTAGCAACCTGAATAGGACCAGGAGCCAAAATCTCACGTTCAAGGGCATGATGTGCCAGTGCCTGATCAGCAGAAAGAGCCTGAGCCACAGGTTGAGGAGCCTCCTGAGCAGTAGGAAGAATTAGAGCAAGAGGCACAGGTAGCCAAGCTGTTGTTTCAACCACAAATTGAGCAACAGCAAGAGCCTGTAGTGGAAAAGCAGTCAGTAGGAGTGGCAGCAGCAGTAGAGGAGTCCCAGCAAGAGAAACAATCCCATATGAAGCCTAAGGCCAAGAGATCCCTTGAATCCTCTCATGAACTCCAAACCTTCAAGAGGAAAGTGAAGCGCAGACTGATCAAAAATGGTGACCCTGTCTTCCCTCATCCTTCTTCTAGGCCTACTCCAACTACACCAACTCCATTTGTTAAGCCTCCTCTAGAGCCCACTCCAACTACAACTCAATCCACTGCACCCACAGCACTAACTCTTGAAAATCCTTCACATTCCACTTCTCCGAATCCTCCTCCACTTGCAACCATTCCCATGGATCCATTCTACCAAGACATAAAATTTTCCTTCTACCCTATGAAATACCAATTCAAACCTCTCAAAACAATCACACTAAATCTTTCCACTCAACCCCCTCAATTTTTTTCTTCTCTTCTCACTGCCTCTAAAACTGATTCCAAGAAATCCCTTCTTCATCTAGCTGAAATACTTCCAAGTATATAGCTTTCAGCCTCTAGTGGACCCAAATTAAGTGACAAACCTTCCTTACTCTGTGAGACCCCGAATCTTATGCATTTGATACTGTTTATTTGGGGCATATTATAAATATTTACTTGCTTATGTGCATGTGTATAATATATGTTATTCTTGTCTATGCATGTAATATATATTTAAATGAGCACGTAGTATCTAGGTATTTTATGTACATATTATATTTATTTTCCGTGCATAGTGTATTTAAATAATATAGTGTATATTGTATGAAATCAATGTTGTATATCTTCTAAGTATGCATAAGGTTATTTTGTACAAGTAATTTATATTTAAATGTGTATGCGTTATCAAGTGTTGAAGTACATAGTATATACATTTAAATCTATGCATGTGATATGTAATTATGTTATATAAATATATAAATATATATATATATTTGATCTTGTACTTATTTTGTATTTATTAAATTGTTTATGATGTGATAATACATCTATTTTAAATAAATTGTTGTTTTATGCCGAAATGCCCTGTTGGCGGCAGGATACCGTGCCGCTGACTTCCAGGCTAGGCTTAGCGTCCAGATCGATGGACGCCAAACCCTCCGTGGGCGACACCCTGGGTGGACGCCAACCACCTGTTGGCGGCACCAGATGTGGACACCAAGTTCCCAGTTGTGTGACGGTTTCAGATTTGGTAATGCTCGCGTTTTGCCCGGTTCCATTTTAGGAAACCCACCTAAAACCGTAGTAAACCTACCCTAACGCGTACCCAACCTTATAAACCCACCTTCTGGCCGTGCCAAGTCTCTTTTGGGTGGTTGTCAAACCCTAGAACTCCCTGTGAGAAAAGCTGATCTTCCAAGGCTTGGATCCTGCGACTGAAGGAGATTCCTGGAGATCTTCACCGACTGGAGGCCAGCCCAACCATCAAGGAGGCATCCCCAACCCCGAGCATCAAACCCCATCAGCTGAAGGACCGGATTTAAGGAGTTTCTGAGCACCCTTTTGACATGGCTGAGGAGGGCTTAACCGATAAATCTAGATCCTTTTAGATTTATTCCCAGGCAAGTAGCTTAAGATCTCGATCCATAGACTTATACTCTAGGGTTGTATATTTTTATGGATTTATCCTCGAGTCCTAGAACCTCCAATTTCTCCTTGCATGTGTGTGATGTCTGTGTAGTCTGCTGGTAGGATGTTGGCGGCAATATCTGCTGCCGCCAAGATCAAGTGTTGGCGTCAAGGGATTGTGACGTTTACTGTTGGCGGCAACATCCCTTGTAGTCAAGTTCCTCAAGGTTTTTAGAAATGTTATTTGATCTATGTAATGTGATTATTGGATTTCTGAGTATCTGTGCATGCTGTAAATTTTGTATGTAGTCCAAGGTGATCAGTAGGTCATATCATGAGGATCCACTAGATTTCTGAGCGTGGTGTTAATTAAAAGAATTTCTGTTAATTGAGAATAGCTAGGTTTTGACTATGATAAATTCAGATGAAATAGTTTTATTTCATGTTATGGGTTAAGGAAATTTTGGTAATCATGAAACGCTTGTTCTCATGTTTTAGATCTGTTAGAGCCAACATATCACTCTAAACCATACTTAAATGATTTTTCATAGAAATTTCATGTAATCGGTGATAATTAATGAAAATAGTGTTTATACTCCGAAAATTGTGAAAATTTTCTGATATGTTTCATGTGTTGTGACTGAACTGTGGTTAATATTTTGTAGAATTTTATGTACTGTGCAAGGTTCTATTAATTTCAGATTGCTTTTACCCCATAATATGATAGATTTAAATATAAAATAAGTATGCATGTTGAATGTTATTATTTTCAGAAATTTTGATGAAGCAGTACCACAGTGTGCATGTTTTATCCCTGTGAGAATGAATTAGTTACAATTTACCATGTTCAAATTGAAATATCTTGCCAATTTACCTGAAATCTATGTGTAAAATTAAAAATAGTTTTACTGCTTCAAAAAGTCTGATAAATTACAGCTATGTTCCTTATACTATATTCATATTGTAGTTAAAATTTGACGTTATTCTGATCTCTCTACGTATCTCTATAATTTTCTGAATGATAAATGCCTATAGAAATCAATGGACACAATAATGTATATGCATGCAGTACCATGATAGATTGCTGTATCACAATAGGATTTGATTTCAGAACTGAGAAAATAGGATAGGTAATATGGTAGTGTCATCTTAATAATTATGCATGAATACACAAAGCATGATATTGCTATATGAAAATATTAGTACATGTGATAGTTTCATCATTGCATGAATATACAAATGTATTGCATTCCCAATTGGCCAATAAGACATTGCTACTATAGAGATTCCTACAGGGAACTACACCATGGATGCCCCTGTGGTAATGGTTCAACTATATGAAATGACTAAATGAATCCGTGGGCAACTGATTGAAATCCTAGAGGTGGACAAGTTCTACTGGAAAGGTGGGAAGGGCTTTCCCCGGTTTTGCGCAAATACCGTGACTTCATCACTACATTGCCTAGGTGATAAGCGAATGTCTATGTGCTATATGATCTCTATAATAGTGCGGGCTATGTCTTGGCAACTAAATGTTGAATGACTACATGACTACACGCTACATGTTATATGACTACATGCTACATGATTATATGCCATATGAACTACATGTCAATTGCTATATGTAATATTCATTGCATGTTTAAATGATCACGTGTTACATGATAACTAATGGAATGTTGCATAATGTAGGTTAAAGAATTACTTGAATTTGTTTATATACCACATGACATTGGCTACATGATTTTGTTTAAATACTTTGTTTCATAAGTGGTATCCATATGCTACATGTCATGAAAAGGCAAATGCATGTGTTAACATGATCCATGTTAATGATGAATATGATATTACATTTAGCACCATGAGCAGGATTTTGTAAATTTGTCCATGAGATAGTATTTACTAGATAAGCATGTGTATGTATCATGTTATAAATTGAAAAGATGTCATGCGTTAGTATTATGTCAAATCATAGAAAATGAAAGCATAAGTACCCATGTTTAGACCGTTGTTTTACATGTGTTAGTATAGTTTTGTTTAAAAGATTTCATGTTTAATCCTTATGTTATAGCGTGAACACATAGGAAATTAAATGCTAAATTCTAGTAAGTTAGTAAAATGTTAAAATTGTTAGAAGCATGTGTGATAAGTGTATGGTTTGTGATTTTCAAGTTGCTTGCTGAGTCTATTGTGTAGACTCACCCTTTCTTAAAATTTCAGGAGATTTAGAAGTTGAGAACGTGGCAAGATCCAACAAGGAACGTGAAGATTAAATTGAAGACTTGAAATTGTTTGACTAGTAGGTGATGAAATGTGTAATTAGAACTTTTGTATTATTGAAATTGGAAGACTGGCTATGTGGATGTTTATGGTTATGTTATCTATTTCATGGACTATATAGATTGTGGTATGGGAATTTAAAAATGTTGATGGAATAAGAGTTATTAATTTCCGTTGCATTATTCATTTCTATTCGTGTATATCTCAGCTCATTGTATATTGTTAGGGTTTTCTCCCCTGTAACAGCTTGCTCTCATCCGATGTGGGTTGGTATAACCGTACCGGGTGGAAGTGGGTCGTTACATACTCCTTCCACCATTTTGGTATGCTTTCATCCACCACTCTGAGCATTGCATGAATCTGTTAAGAGAATTTCTCTCTATTCGAGCATTCCTTGAAATTCATGAGATGCCAGGGTTCACCTTTGAACATTGGCTTCCTACTCTGCTCAGAACTACACAAATCTCAGTAGAAGAGCTTCAGTTCATCTCTCAGAAAAGTCATTGCCTAACTCCCAAAGAGTTCATTGACCTCTATCCAGATGAAGCAACCAGATATCAAACACCCCAATCTAGAAACCAATTTTTGATAGTTCAGCATCACCTGTCTCTAAGGTTTCATGATCTGTTTGGAATTCATCTCAGGAACTATCAGGCCAAGTACACCAAAATGAAAGCCTTCAACTTTGAAAGAATCAAATTAGGTTTGCATGATGTTCCTAAAGGCCAATGGGAAAATCTTAGGAGGCCAAAGAGAAATTGGTCCTTCCATGACTGTGGTTCTACCTTCCGGTCTCCATCCTCCCCTCATAGGAGCAGTTGCATATAGAAGAGACTTTGCTGAAGCTATCTTTAACAGATTCATCAGGATTGCCACAAGATTCAAAATCAAATACAAATACAAACTGTCTTTTCAGAGATTTGTATTTCTGTAGCTCTTCAAGAACCCCCGTCATCTCCTAGATTTTTAACTATGTTTTGCTGAAACCGAAAGATTCAATATTGATCAAAGGGCACCAACTTATCCCTCATACCACTCTGATTGTGAGAAGTTGAAGCTTACTCTTGATGAGTTTCATTCCAAGAGTCTTAAGGACTTAAGAAAGATCAATGGTCATAGGTGGGCACAGTGGTACTTGATATATTACCAAGCCAAGGATTCAGCTGTGTCCAGTGGTCTACATTGGAATATCACTCTCAATGAGTTTCTTCACCTTGCAGCATCTAAGAAGTTTGTCCCCCTCAAAGCTCGCCTAGACAGATAAAAGTATCACAATAGGATTTCCTAGTACTGGAGGCGCCACATCAAATCTCTTAAAAAATTACCCTCCACCAATCCTGATTACAACATAGATTATGCATTGTTTGAAAATTACTTTGAGAAGAATGAGAAGAAGCTCTGGGATCTCCTTCAACCTTTTCTTGCCAAGATCCCTAGATCTCTGTATTTACCTAGTTCTCCGTCTAAGTCATGAACATTTTCTTATGTATTTCCTTTGCTTTCTGAATGAAATGTCTTTTGCTTGACTTTCCTTTTTGTTAATGCCACAAAGGGGGAGGAAAGGAACTGACATATTTATTACTGACTATTTAAATATTTTTGTTATTAACAAAAAGGGGGAGAATTGTTGAGCAACTACCACTAAGAAATTTAAATTTTCTTAATTCAAATGTACTCATTATTTTTGCTATGACAAAATACTTAAATAGATATTCTACAAAGTAAATGTATCACAAAATATATATATACAGATAAATACCACAGCTAAAATCCTGATCACAAGGTTTTTCTAAGTCCACGGACTCTCTCTATACCCTACTGAATCCGACTGTTGACTTCGACTGCTAACTTCGACTCCTTCAGAAACGAAGTTAAACAACCTCCAAAATTTTCTAAGTCCACAACTTTATATGTAATTCGACTGATGACTCCGACTGCCACAGTCGAATGCTTCTTAAAAGTTAAACTCTTGATTCGACTGTCATCTTCAACTACCACAGTCGAATGCCTCAGAAATCGATCTATATAGTATTCGACTGCTATAGTCGAATAGCCTTGTTTTTTCTCAGAAGTCGAATTACCTTGTTAATCCTTATTAGAGTCGAATCACTTCTACTCCTTCAATCGAACTGTATGTTCTTATAACTTTGACTTCACTGTTAATTCTGTACTTAATACTTTTTCTGATCTGTTTTAGGCTTAACACCTACTATAAGCTTATCTCCTAATCATTTCACATCCTTTTTAATGGAGCTTTTATATCTTATTAATCCATCAGAAAATATCATTATTTTATTATTTTCTCTGACAAGACAAGTCATATTAAACTTAAAATATTCATCTAAATCCTGTGCAAACTATTTATGAAATATTTTTGATCTGAGCCTCACGGTCTTCACATCTTTGCTCCAGATTTTTATGGATACAATAGACACAGTACAATAGACCAAAGCCTACCTACCACTGACAAGACCCATGCTTCACCTTTAACATATCTATCTGTCTACTGCTTATGTCTAAAAGATTGTGCATATGAGGTTTCCATACCTTCTTTCTGTATTTTTATGAATCACCTACCTCAAAGGTATGGAGATGCTCTTCCTTTTGTCTTGTTCTTTGTGCAGGCATTTATTGGAGCACGTTTTTGAGATGCTCCTTTAACAATCCACTCCGAAAGGAAAAGAGCTTATCTTCTAGCTGTGAAAACTGCACCTCTTCTGAATACCTTGGAAAGAAGCAAAACTGAAGAACCTCTGGATAATAAGCTCATCAAAATACAAAGGGAACTAGAGCTCTCTCTCTAAATGGTTAGATTGCAAACGGCTACAAACTCCAACGGCTATCTTCTAAACGGCTATATTCTGAAGTTTATAAAAGGAGCTCAAGTTTGAAAAGAAGACATACAATCTTTTGCATAGCCTGTGAGCTTCATTCGAATTTCTTCAAGCCTTTCCTGCAAGCAAAAAGTCTGAGAGCTTTTCTCTTCAGAATACATTCTTTGAAGCTCTCCTAGAAGTCTTGAATTGGGTGGCAACTGTAATTGCTTATTTTCTTCAAGTCCACCCTTGCATTTCAGATAGGATTCAAGTCTCATTTCTGATCTATTAATCCTTTTGAAGTTTGTATGTGTTTGTGCTCAGATCTGAGGCAAACACACAAGTGTTTCTTTATTATTCTTGTGTAATTTCTGCAGAAGTCGGGTTCTCCATTGCCCCTCCTGTGAAGGGAAGGTCTTGTAAAAGACAGTTGTTGTACCCCTATTTAGGGAAAACTTGCTTAGGAGCAAGTGGGTTTATAATTCCTCTCAAGGGTGAGAGAAGGCCAATTTATTGGCGGTTAGTGGAAATCTCAAGTGGTTAACTTGAGGACTGGATGTAGGACTTCCTAATTGGAAGGGCCGAACCAGGATAAATCCTTGTGCATTCCTTGTGTGATTGTTTCCACCTTGTTTACACTTGAATCACACACATCACACTAAGCTCTAATAAATTTATTTAGTGTTGTGCAATTTTAGAAGAAAATTTTAAAAGGAAGAAGTCCTATTCACACCCCCCCCCTTTAGGACATTCTTAGTGCCATTTCGATCCAACAAATAACTTAACGGCAAGGGCATTGCCGTCAAGGGCTGTTGGCGGCAATGTCGCTTGCCGTTAAATCAGGAACTTGGTGGCAATGTATATTGCCGTCAACCTCCTATCTTTAGAAACTACAGAGTGAAACCAAAGAAAAAGAGAATTTGGGGGGTCCAGGACACGATACAAATTTCAATAAAAATGGTAAAACCCTAAGTGACAGGCACAGGGATGAAACCCCTAAGTTACTTGCCTCTAAAAAACTCCCTAAAGATTGAATTTAGACAATGAAGCCCTCCTTAGCGAAGCCAAAGAAATGCTCCTCTTTGGCTTGATTCGTCCTCCACACCTTTGTAGATGCTCTTCCCATGAACTAGGAACCTTCCCACGTCTTGTTGAGCCTTCCACATGCCGAAGAATGCCAATGTAGTTTCTGTTTTCACCGGATTGATCACTCAGAGTCTATCATTTCTCTCTCCGAACACCCAATAAAACCCTAGCTGAGTAAAAGTTCTCCCTTTATAGAAATGACCTATATTTATAGGGTTTTGGGTTGTGCTCATGATAGGAAAGGGAAACTGAACCTAACTTGGGCTTTCCAAGTCTATCCACGAAGAAATAGGAGTTGGATCGAGAAAGAAAACTAAAACACACACAAAGATGTAGACGACAATGTTGTTGTTGTCAACTCCAAGTTGTCACCTAATGCCTAAAATTCGAAATCAAGTAATGGCATAATAGTATGTCACTAACCACTTGTTAACGACACACTAGTCTGCTATCAAGAACACTTGGTGGCACTATTTGTTGCCGCCAGGATGAATTACGGTTAGAAGCATAAACACACATACAACAATATAAATGCATAGCAAATCTAGGGCCTTAGCCTAGTGCTATAAATTTGGCTAAGAATCCAATCCAACACTCTCGGACTAAGTACATTGAAATTAGACACCATTTCATAATAGATGAAGTTAGCATAAGCTCTTTCGACTTGCATTTCATTGAAACTACTAAACAAGTTGCTGACATATTTACCAAACCTCTTTGTAATGAAAGACATGCATCTTTAAAAAGAGAACTTGGTTTATGCTTGATTGATTAATTGCTTGATGCTCAAAGATGAATGGCTAGAATGAAATCATGATGTATCATGTATCTAGATGTTATGAGATATAAAATGGTGACTTTTGGAAGGACTAGCAAGTCTTATCTAGAAACTATCATGATATGAGAGAACTACTCCGCCAAGTACCTGAAATCATGTGATATATGATGCAAATTATATGTTTTGACCTGTTCATGATCATTGCATGTTATTTTGCACAATGTATATAGTAATGGTGAGCTAAAATGTTTTGAAATCATGTGGTTCATTATTCTATTGATTGTAGTGGTCAGAAGTCATGTGAAAAGCTGCATAGTAGTCAATGTTGAAAATTCACAGTTGTTAAGGCTGTTAAGATATAAGGAAATCCTTAAGAATCTGATGTTTGATCTGTGTAAGGCAGCCACCACCTGAGTCTTGTGCACTCTATGTATTCTTCATCATTGTTCATCCCTCTTGACTCTTTCAAATTCTTCCCATGAATAAATCTTCTTCTATTCATGTTAATTTCACTTTATCATAGGGTGTATTTAACTATGATGAATTTGGACCAAGGGCTATAATTCAGAGGGAGTTAAAGTTCTTACTCTTTTCTCTTGATCATCCCTACATAAGTAAATGGTTTGTGGCTTATAAACTTAAAATTTTGATTCTTAAAAATCTTGAAAAGTACCAAAGAGTGGATATATAATAGTTCTAAAACATGCTTGAAATTTCACACTCTCCCTTATTCTAAAACTCATAAGTAAAAAGGGTTCTTTGGTAAAACCTTAAACATGAGTATTGTTTTTAATCATTATCTGGTTTTTAAAGTAGGAATAAGTGCAATATTCTTGAAAATCATGTCTCCTGGTAGAGCAATGACTTGGCAACTAAGAAACTACCTTGCCTCACTGAAAGTGAGATTCAAATGTAAGTCATGAAGGGCCAAGTTAACTCTGCACAAAAAGGGTTTTGTAAAAATTGTGTTAATCCTTATGCTAAACTCAGTAACTGGGGATTATTATGTCTAAACAATGTGTATCCTCACACCGAAAGGTTACATAAAACCCTTGTGGCAGAATAATAAGCTAACCAAAGTAATCAGGGACTCAAGTCTGTAAAAATCGTGTCCTTCCATGAGAAAGTTGTGTTATTTGAATGCTATTAAAATTGTTCAATTAATCTGTCACGTCCCGAGAACTTACGTAGTGGAAATATTGGAAGGAATTGATGTTCTGAGATATGAGCAGTCGGAAAATAAGCCTCTAACTAGCAAGCTTTAGATGTGTATCTACACAACATAATAGGGCCCACATAATGAACACAACTAGACCAGTAGACCAATCTTATGAATGTTAATCACTACACCATTAACATAACCTCATCATGACTCAAGAAAAGAAAATTACATAATTACATAAGTCTGTACTTCCTCACTTCCTACTACATCGAACTAATTCTCAAAGTAAACAAACGATAGTTACTAAGGATGGAATACACTCATCACTCAAACGCATTCCCATCTGATGCCTGACCTTCCTCTTCCTAGTCTGTGTCACCTAAAATGTTAAGAAGCAGGTAATGAGCGAACTAGCCCAGTAGGATTTACACCTCAATGTGCGGGTAGTAATATAAGTGATTAACATTTTAAGAACTAGGCAGGCACAATTATCAAGATATGCATGAATGATAAATCCAATTAAACACGACACGAAAACAAGATAGATTGAACAATACGTAGAGTGATAGAACAAGATTTCGAATGATGTAACAAGCAAGAACTCACAGTAGAACAGTATGTACTAGCACACAGGATGTCAATCCTTTGAAAGAACATAGGATGGCCATATCACGCAAGCAAGCAAGAAAGCACGGCAAGAACGTTTAACATGTAACAGTAATTAGGCATGATGCCACAGTGCACACTAAGGATCTATGCCACCTTCGAATGCACACTATCAACATATGTATGTGGTTTTTGTATCTAGCATTCAACCCGCAAGTACTCCCAACACAGATGCAATGTCAGTAATCATTATACCCCATTGTTAACAGTACATTTACGACTCTCTATCATTGGGGATAGACTAGAGCCCTTGGACACTCACCGTACCCAATACACATCTCACTATTTTCAAATGTGGATACCCACAGTCAATCATGGTCAATAACAATATTTTTCAAGGAATATATATTTCAATATCATGTTCATAAGGATTTCAAGAAGAGTCAAGTCAAGTAGACATGATTTCATGATAACAATAGTCGAGAGATTCAATCCGGACAGCATACAACCTATTATTATTTCTTTTAGTTCCATAAACTTTAATGACTTTTACAATAAAATAATAAGATGTATACAAAATAAAGGTCCTCTAACTCCAGGGAACTCCAAGGTACAATCGGTTAGATTTCTATGAGAAAACCCATAGAGTACGAAGACTTTCTTAACTACATGTAGCAATCTGAATTTTTGAACAAAAATAAAAATTTACATAATATTAAAATCAATTAAAAGAAAATAAATGACCTAAGAAATTAATGGAAAGGGATTAAATGAAAAGAAGTAATGGGCTTTGTTAAATGGACCCATTAGAATTTAGTGGTCCAAAATATGGATTTTTAAAAGGGGAATAATGGGAAATTACTCTAAATTTGTTTTTTTTTTTTTTTTAAAAAGCCGCCAATGGGTCAGCGACAGGCAGAGTGCACCCCCTCCCAGCAGAAGAAGGTGTTCTCACTCCACCCGGCGAACACCAAAGGGGTAGATTTTATTCCCATAAAAAAAAGTGAGGAAGCTTACACCCGACTCCAAGAGAGATCTCCACCAACAACCAAAAGAAAAACCAAGAGAAAGAATGAAGATCAAGGCTGTCTAAAACTAGGTAAGCCTAGCCGATCCACCAATAAGGCACCCCGAGCATTAAAAGGAAGCTCACTAAGCTCGGAGAAAACTAGACAGGACTCATTAGTACATGCAAAGTTGGCTAACGAGTCAGCTACCTGGTTACCCTCCCTATAGGTATGCACCAATTTCGGATTGAGGATACGGATCATGTCACAAATACCGCGCCACCAAGGGAAGACCGCCCAATGAGGAGCTTGCCCAACTGAGATAGCTCTAAGAATAACAGCAGAATCAGAATATAATACCGAAATCGGATAATGTCGCTCCAAGGATAACTGTAACCCATCATGGATCGCCCTTGACTCTGCCACAATACTGCTACCAATACCATACGAAAATGCAAAGGCACATAAGAAATTGCCTCTAGAATCCCTGACACAGCCGCCACCCCCACTGATGCCCGGGTTGCCCTTCGAGGCACCATCCACGTTAAGACTGTAATCAGAGGACGGAGGAACCCACTTGACCAAAATTGGAGCCTTCCTGGTAGCCGAAACCTATAAGTTGAAGGAGTGAAGAATCTGAGCCTGGTTAAAAGGTAGATCACCAATGAAATTGACGCCTTCCAAAATTCTGCGCACCGATATCGTAATAGTACGCTTGATGGAGTCCACAGTCCGGAAAGAGCCCTCCATGCGAGCAGAACACCTGAATTTCCATTTTTGCTACAGCATGAGAATACAAGAGACAAAACCAGCTAAAAGAACGGGCGACTTCATACGGGTTGAAACAAGAACACTCCATAACCAGGTTGAAACGTGGTTACTCCAGTTTAAATGATTACTTAACAGCGGAACAATCCACTTCCACAAGACCTGAGCAATGTCACTGTCAATAAATAAGTGGTCCAAAGATTCCTGCTTGTGGGAAGAACAACAGGCACATTTTGAAACCATAGAGAAACCACAATCCATAATCCTGGAGTCAACAGGCACTGCCCTGTGAAGAAGCCTCCAACCAAACAGTGCTGCCCGCGGGGGGATCAAATGATGCCACAGTTTCCACCAAACATCACGAGGAACTCCATGATCAGCAGCAATATGATATGCAGAATTAACAGAAAAAACTCCCCGACCACAAGGCGACCAGACAAATGTATCCGGTTTGTCTGAAAGCAAGCTTTTCACATATTGAGGTGTAACAGTCAAGGAGTCCCATATGACATTACCCTCATCATTCACCATATCCTTAAGGGTAACATTAGGCTGCAGCAGACTGGTAGCGGAGTTGTGAAGAGCATGACGAAGAGGAAGATGACCCAGCCATATATCTTTGAAGAATCGAACTGAGGAGCCATCGCCACTCGTCCATCTAATATTCGACTGAAGAACCTCCTGAGCTCGGTAGAAAATTCTTTTGGAAATACCCATAGGAAAAGGGTTGATAACATCACTAAAATGCGAATGAGATAGAAATCTTTGCTTGGCATACCTGGACCAAAGGGAATCCCCATTCAAAATGTTCCAAATTTGTTTAGACGCCATGGCAATTTGGAGAGCACCCAGATCCCTGAAATTTAAACCACCCTCAACAAACGGCTTTTGCAAAGAAGACCACGCCACCCAGTGGCGTCTATGCTGTCCATCTGCACCCTGCCAAAAAAAATTTGCACAGATACGATTAATCTGGTGGCAGATGGCTATGGGGATAGATATTGAGCTAGCCAAGTATATAGGAAGGCTTTGAAGCACAGAGCGAATAAGGATAGCTCGACCAGCCTGTGAAAGAATTTTCGAACGCCACCCTGCGAGCTTACGAGTAACACTATCCACCAAAAATTTAAAATCATGAACCTTTAATCTGCCTGCCTTCAAGGGAATGCCCAGATACTTGATAGAACCAGATTGGTGTTTATACCGGGTGACTGAAGATAGTCGGGATACAAGAGCAGGCGGCGCCTTTTCAGAGGTGTGGAAACAACTTTTTGCCGCATTAACCTGCTGCCCCGAGCTGAGCTCATACGACTCCAGAAATCTTAAAAGAGCTTTGACCCCATAAATCTCCCCATTCATGAAAACAAAGGTGTCATCAGCATATAATAGATGGGACACCTGCAAACCCCCTCTAGGGCCACGGAAATACTTAATTTCTCCCTGAGAAAAGAGATTAGACAACCCCCTGCTAAGGACCTCGGATGCAATGATAAAAAGAATGGGAGCCAGAGGGTCACCTTGTCTAATGCCTCGAGTAGATTTAAAATAACCGGAAATGGCACAATTAAACATGATAGAAGACCAGCAGTTAGACAGAAGCATACCTACAAGGGAGGTAAATCTGGAAGAAAAACCAAACTTCCTCATCACCTGAAGAATGAAATCCCATTCCATACGGTCGTAGGCTTTAGCCATATCCAGTTTGAACAAAATGTTGTGGCCTCGAACTTTATGATGAATGTCCCTCAGAATATACCAGGACAAAGCAACATTATCAAGAATAAATCGCCCTTGAACAAAGGCACTTTGATTCTCCAAGATGAGAGAAGGCAGCAAGGGTGTTAAACGGTCGCATAAGATCCTGGAGACAATTTTGAACACAAAATTGCATAAAGTTATCGGCCGAAAATCAGCAAAGGAGCTTGGGGAGTCCACCTTAGGAATGAGAGTAATAATAGAAGAAGAGATCCCTCTAGGAAATGGGTAGCCAGCAAAAAAACCTTGAACAACCTTGATGACATCTGAGCCAACAATATCCCAACAATGAGAGAAGAAGACCCCTGGAAACCCGTCAGGACCAGGCGCACTGTTACCATTCATAGAGAATACCACACCTTTTATCTCCTCAGGCATGGGAGTCATACACAACATGGAATTCTGATCAGAGGAGATGGTTTGAGGGATGGTAGAAAGGAGCTCAATGTCAACTTCATGAGCCGCAGAAGTGAGCAAACTTTGGAAATAATTAGCCGCCTCCTGCTTCAATATTTCCTGATCCATACACCATTGATTAGTATTACCGATTTTCAGTCTATGGATATAGTTCTTCCTCCTGTTGCATTTAACAGTTGCATGATAAAAAGAGGTATTTCTATCCCCACTTTGCAGCCAATCAACTCTGGACTTTTTCTTCCAAAATGTTTCCTCCCTGTTCAAGGCAAGAAAATGTTGAGCATTAGCAAATGAGAGAGCCGATCTATTAGCTTCCGTAGGAGAAGCATCAAAATCTTGCTGCCTTTTCTCAACCTCCTCAGCTGTCAGGATAACCATTTGAGAGACATGACCGAACACCTCTTTATTCGACAGAGTAAGAAATTGCTTAACTGCCTTGAGCTTAACATGTAGCAGAATATAAGGATTAACGTGATTAATTTGGATACTAGTCCAAGTGTTCTGAACTCCCTGCAAGAAGGAATCATGAGAGATCCACATATTCTGAAAGACAAAGCGACTAGGCCCACGAGGGGAGGAAACAGAAGAAAGGAGCAACGGACGATGGTCCGATGGACCCCTCCTCAGGTGGTGCACTAGGAGGTTAGGCCACACATCCTGAAACTTGTCATTAATCAAAACCCGATCAAGTCGAGCTCGGATATTAGCATTCCCTACACGATTATTGTTCCACGTGAAAGAGGAACCCATGTAACCAGCATCAAACAGACCTGAAGCAGCTATAAAGGAGTTGAAGTCAATCATACCAGTCGTATTGCCAAAAGAGCCGCCCAATTTCTCGGACGGGTGAGCAATACAGTTAAAATCCCCACCTATCAGCCATGGAACATCCACAGAAGCACTAAATTGCAAAAGATCATCAAAAAGAATACGACGCCGACCAACATCGCAAGAAGCATAAACACAAGTGTAATAAGATGAATATCCAAAAGCAGAGCGAAGGCCCAACGTGACATACTGATCAGTCTTTGTTATCACCTCCAAGGAGAGGGAAGAGTCCCAGAATAGCCAGAGTTTAGGATCCTCATCCCTGTTACATGTGAAGGCATCCAGATGAATATAGGACGAAAGTTGAGAAGCCTTAGCAGCAGGCTGTTTTGGTTCAAAGATAGCCACTACGGAAGGGTGGTGTTGAGAAACTAAGTTTTTGAGACTCCTCCTGGAAGCAGAATTCCCAACACCTCTGATATTCCATAATATAGCAGAATTCATGGGAAATCTGGATCCTTCCCCTTCTCCAACGACCGAGCTCGAGCCCTGGTGCAAACTTGGTCTCTCCGATGAGTGTCAGAAATAAGTGCAGAATTCATATGCATGAGCGAATTGTCTAGCAGATCTAAGGACGTAGTATCAAACCCACCAGCAGAACCTCGGTCACCTGGGATAGAAGCAGGCAACATATTTTCCAAACAAGAGATATTACCTGGATCTACAGTACCATGCACACTATCTTTCTGGATACCAGTCGCCCGGGTAGGAGAAGAGGCTTGCACGATATTGTGTCCTACTGAACAGACATAAGAAACTGACCCTTCTACAAGTGGTGCAACCTCGCCTTGTCTCTCCTGCCCTCCATGCAGATTGCCATGACGCCTTGGCGAGAGGTTCTCTAAAGACGATAGAATACCGGGAAGAACAGTACCATGCAAATTATCATCAGGACTAACAACCACCCCAGGAGGAGAGGCTTGCACATGGACGTGATCCAGAGATTCTTTCTGAACCTGAAGGACCTCCGCGGGAGGCTGATCTACCCCCTGAGACGTCAGAGGTGCAATAGCCAGGTCATGGAGAGAGGGCCCCCCTGACTCAACCATCACGTTATCATCTTGCACCCGCAAAGAAGACTCCCCAACCATCTGCACAACCGCATGCTTAGGAACCCAGACGCGTTGAGCAGGATCAGCTGGTTTAGGGAGGTTCTCTTTGATAGGTGCTTTGGAAATATCCTGCAACGAACGACACCTATCATTTGAATGCCCGAGTCGTCGACAGACGACACAATAATCCAGGATGTTAACATAAGAAATTTCTTGCCAGTATCCTCCAAGATCGCCCAAACCTATCCAGACCTTTTCAGGACGTGGGTTGAGAAGATCAATTTCAACACAAACTCTGGCGGCCTTCGTGTTAATCAAAAACTCCGTTGCATGGGCTATTTGTAAAACCGGACCGACGTTAGCCGCAGTTGAAGATAATAACTATTTCTGATATAGATTTACCGGCAGACCTGGGAAATCCACCCAGACCGGAATAGTCGAAGGATCTTCAGAGAGTTTGAACAGGGGAGTCCACTTAAAAAACTTGAATAACTTGCCTTTGACATGCAGAGATCCTCGAAGAAGCACACGTAAAAAGTCATCCTGACATTTGAACCGCAGAAGAAGATGCCAATTATCCAGCGCGCTAATGAGGAAGGATTCTTTAATGCCGCACCTGGAAATGAGATTAGTCCGGATATCCGGGAAAGCAGGCCTCCCATAAGGCGTCTTGGCCACAACTGAGAAATTGAAGGGTAAAAGCGACGCCTCCATCTCCTCTCGCGTGAAGAAAACTGCGGGCTCTCCCTTGTCTGTGAAACTTGGCGAGTGGATTTCCGTTGGGATTTCGGGCAACTCCAGGGAAGCGGTGAGCACCCGTGCGAAGGAGAGGGTTCCAGGGGGAGCAGGAGCCCCCCCCGCCATGGCCATGCTGCCGGCCCAAGGGCCGGCGGCGGCCAAAACGACCTAAACCGAAAAAGAAACTGGAGTGCTTAATTATAAAAGAAGCATTTAATGCATTAAAAAGGAAGTTTGAGTTGGAATGGGATTCCTAAACCTACCCTAATGGGCTGCCCACAAAATTAGCTCCCATCCTAACCCAATTAGGAGATCTCTTGCTTAAAAAGGGGAGAGGAAAATAGGTAATTCAGAATTTAATTAGAGTTAAACTTAAAGTAGGAAAGGGAATAGGGAGAAGCTTAAATACTTCTCTTAAACCCTCATGGCTGGCCATAGCTCATGTCAAGAGATTCTTGGACCAGGAGGAGAGGCCAAGAGGAGGAGAATTCGTGGAGAAGAGGAATCTCCCAAGTTCTTCCCCGAGTTCTTCAAGTCTTAACCCTAGAAGAGGAAAACGATCAAAGGTAGGCATTCTCACGAGCATAAACCATGAAACTTTTTATATAGGATATCTCCTCCGTTAGGAACAATGGCTCATTGGTTTCATATTTTTCCATCGAACAAATCTTTCGTTCTCAATTTTCAAAGTTCGGTAAGCTTCATGACCCCGAACCCTCTTCTTAAATTCATATCTTCATGTATACTCATCCTCATACCATGAGATTTTTACGGTAAGAACTGATGGAGGTTGGGTTTCTTTTGCCCCTGAAAGCCCTAATTTCTGTTCATCCTATCATGTGAATTAATTCGTTGATCCCTTCTATGTACTGTTCTATATGCTTCACGATTAACTTGATTAAACCATGTTGAAACCTTCGTTGTTTGCAAATTCCTAATTATTGGAAGTACCCTTGCATGTCCAGAGACGATTGAAATTGGTTTCATGATTTTTCATCAACTGTGCTAATTGTTCTTGTTTTCTAGAGTCTCCTATAACAAATACACTCAATTTGGCCCGCAATCCAAAGTCATGTCTGAATCCTGTCGGACTCGGGTACAGACCACCAGAACGTGACGGCCCGATAGGTCGCAATCTGGTGTCTGGTTGCGACAGACTGTCAGTCGCGTTTTGAACGCGACAGGCATCGCCGTCGCGATCACTGTGCCTGGCCTAACAGACCCGTTGCGATCCGTCTAAACACCAGTCGCGATCCGCCCTGTACCCGTCGCGACCCTTACTGAGGTGCATCACGTTCACAGTTATTTTGCAGAAAAACCTCTGATTTGCAACGCTCTAATCATCTATTGTGTTTATACCCTTTTATTCCAGTTATACACGCAGTAAATTCATTCAATATAACTTGAACACTTATTAGTGATTTAAAATACATACACGTGACTAATTTCCATCTATGATTTCTATGACACGAGCACACACTTTGAACCATCCAAATATGGCTTAATTGGCACGAATATGATACATAACCCATCAGGTAATTATTGAAAATTTTAAATCAATTTGCTCTCATTTCTCGCGTTGATTTGGAACACCGATCTCGATGCTCTACTGTTCTAGAATTCCTATAGAACGTCGAGCACTTGTTTCTATAACTACCCTCTTTCTTGACTTGGACGAACTCTCCGACGGATATTCCTTCTGCCGGACTAGTGAGTCTTTGTTCAAGGCCTTTGTAAGTCTCCTCTGTCCATGGATTCCCACATGGTCGACGAGCCGGTTGTACCCTAACACCTATGATACCCTTTTAGGGATCAATAAGATGCAAACGACTATTAGAAGTTCGCTCTCGTCTTGAATCACACAGGACCTCTGGGCTTGTGCTTAACATGGCCAGCGGAAGGGTTATGAGTTCCACCTGACTGCAAACACCACATGCGCGTGTTGTGCAACTGTTACTATATCATGTTTACTCGACGTGTTACATGCAATGTCCACTAGCTCTTATCTACAATCTATTTGCTCATCTACTCACGTTCTCTCTACTATCTCGTGTATTCATCTAGTGCTCTCATCTTCTTCTTGGTACTTTATCTTGGCCATTGATGGATTGTCTAAAAGATAAATAATATAACCAATGTCTGTCAATATATAAAGGGCCCGATCTAGTCCTGAGATGTGCGCCTGAAAGTGCTAGTCCCCATGGGAGTTAAATGATCAGAGTGTTCGGCATTGCACTCGGGTGCTATCTGTCTCGACTATCTAAATGACAATCAAAAGTGTTATATTCTCACGTTGTCCATTCACAACAAAGTGCTATGCTATACTCGTTGTGCCATTTCTACTATGGCCATCTTGCTATACTTGACATTGTGTTATCATGTTATTATTGTGCCATTCCTGACACTTGTGCTATTTTTGGAAATTCTACATTTGGAAAGTCTTGCTATTTCGTTCACGTACTGTCCTGCTATCTTTTACTTGACTCTCTCTCCCGTTCTATCATTAGTTACTCTGCCTTTAAAGCATTAACTATTTAAAGCCTAATTGACTATTGAGATTTAAGTCCTACTAGGCGTTATCGCTCACCCTGCGTTATTTGTCGTTGTGTTCCCAGGTGAGACCGAGGATGAACAATACACTCAATAGGACAGGGATGACCTGGAGTGATGTCATGAGTACCCTAGCGTCCTATTACTATGTTAGCGTTGTAGTAGTTAGGTTTGAAGTTTAGTCCTTTACTTTTATTTCAATGTAATTGGGCCCTATAGATTGGCTCTGATGTTATTGGTTGTAACTAGACATTGGAAATTATTAATGAGAAAGTTTTGCTTTAGTATTATTCACTGTGCAATGGTTTGATGTCTAGTACTCGCTCTATACCTTTTCTTGCAACTGCCTCACGTTCCGATATTCCACGTCGTGGCCTGACAGTTTTGTGGTATCAGAGCCTAGGTTATTCTTAAGTATCGGATGATCTAGGTTAACCTGCCTCGATTAGAGTCAATTATCCTACCTATGTGAGAGGTGGTTAGAGCCAAGGGTAACTAGCTAAAATAAACTCACACACGCACAAATTAAATCTCACATCGATATCCTGACAATAAATATTCTGTTGTAGGAACTAAGCCATCAAGATGATTGCTGAACGTGCTCAAATGAGGGGCATGCAACAAACCATCCAAGAACATACTCGAGCAATCCTGCAAGCTACTCAAGGTGGAGGTAATCGTGTCGGTGCAGGCGATCTGCATCGTAACTTCAGAAGCCTAAACCCTCCATGATTCAGTGGATCCACGAATCCGGATGAAGTCGAACATTGGCTCAAGGAAACGGAAAGAATCTTCTGTGTCATGCAATGTGCAACAGGGGATAAGCTACTACTGGCTACGTTCCAACTGGAGAAGGATGCCCATGCCTGGTGGGAGTCAGTGGAAGATACTAAAGAGAACGAGCAATTCACCTGGGATGAGTTTAAAGAAGCTTTCAACTCCAAGTACTTCTCCAAGCGTGTCCAAGAAAGGAAGGCTACGGAATTCGCTGCTCTGAAACAGCGGAGCATGACTGTGGCCGAATATGAAACCCAGTTCTCTAGACTGGCAAGGTATGCTAAGCACTTGGTGAACAACGAGAGAATGAAGGCTAAGCATTTCCTCAATGGCCTTAAGCCTCAATACATCACCCAACTGGCACCTCTCGACATCCAGACCTACGCCGAGATGGTAAAGAAAGCTCAGCTACTGGAGGATGTTATGGACTTCACTGACCGTATCAAAGGGAAGTTCATGAAAAAGGAAATGACCTCTGGTCAATCATCTGCTAAGCCGAACAACGGCAAGAAGTGTCCCTTCAACATCACGGAGGGACCCAGCCAAGAAAGGAAACCCAAGATCCCAGCATCCAACACTCCAATAAAAAGCAACTGCAAGCATTGTGACAAGCCTGGTCACACTACTGATGAGTGCTAGAGAAGGCTGGCGCATGTCTGCACTGTGGAAGTCGCTAGCACCACATCCCCGAGTGCCCGCTACAAGAAGAAAATGAAAGGCGCCTAATGCGCCTAAGAAATAAGGAAAGCTGGAAGCCCTGCATAATGAAAAACCACAGAGGAAGGAGGAGTGGTAGAAGGTACCCTTCAAGTTTTCTCTCTCTCCGTATTTGTGTTATTTGATACTGGAGCAACTCATTCATTTATATCTCAGCACTTTGCTGATACCTTAACCGAAAAATCTATATCCATGGGATGTGAATTCTCTATCCCAATGCCACTAGGGGAAAAGGAGATGTTGAACAAATACTTTCCATCTGCCGATGTAATGATCGGAGACCATAACCTAAAGGCCAACCTGGTGTGTATGCCCATGGAAGGCTATGATGTAATTTTCGGAGCCGACTGGTTGTCCGCATATAGGGCAAGTGTCGACTGTAAGAAAGGGAAGGTTACCTTTAGTGACTTTCCTAAATTGGCATTCTCTGGGATTAGACTTAAGAGACGGATGTCTCTAGTCTCCGCCATAAAAGCCCACAACATGATGAGGAAATGTTGTATTGCTTTCCTAGCAGCTGTAGTTGTAGAAAAGAAGGGCGCTAAGATAAAGGACATTCACATAGTTCAGGATTACCCCGATGTGCTCGGGGAAGATCTGCCAGGGATTCCCCCAGAACGTGATGTCCACTTCGCCATAAAGTTGATCCCTGGAGCTGCCCTGGTATCGAGTCAACCGTACCGGATGTCACCTGCCGAACTTAAAGAGCTGAAGGCGCAACTGATGGAGCTACTAGAAAATGGGTTCATCAGACCAAGTACTTCCCCATGTGGAGCACCTGTACTGTTCGTCAAGAAGAAAGATGGATCAATGAGGTTGTGCATCGACTATCGTCAACTCAATCAGCTCACCATCAAGAACAAATACCCATTCCCTAGGGTCATAGAACTATTCGACCAAATATCTGGAGCCCAATATTTCTCCAAGATTGACCTTCGATCTGGCTATCACCAAATGAGGATCAAGGATGACGATATTTTCAAAACGGCTTTCAGGGGTAGTTATGGACATTATGAATTCGTCGTTATGCCTTTTGGTCTAACCAATGCTCTTGCAACCTTTATGCAACTCATGAACATCATATATCGGCCATACCTTGACAAGTTCGTGGTCGTCTTCATCGACGATATCCTCCTTTACTCCAAGACCAAGGAAGAGCATGAAGAACACCTGAAGATAGCACTACAAGTCTTGTGAGACAACAAGCTATACGCAAAGCTTAGAAAGTGCGAATTCTGGCTTGAAGAAGTGTCCTTCTTGGGCCATGTCATCTCCAAGGAAGGCATCTCTGTTGATCCCTCCAAAGTCGAAGCTGTACACAACTGGGAGAGACCAACCAACGTCATCGAAATCAGAAGTTTCCTAGGACTGGTTGGCTATTACAGGCGGTTCATCAAGGACTTCTCCAAGATTGTCGTTCCTCTCACACGTCTGACACGAAAGGAGAATCCCTACTATTGGACTAAAGAGTGTGAAAAGAGTTTCCAAACTCTTAAAGACCGTCTTACCTCAGCACCTGTTCTCGCTCTACCAATAGAGGGAGAAGGTTTCTCTGTCTACACCGATGCCTCAGGGATTGGGCTAGGGTGTGTACTTATGCAAAAGGAGAAAGTCATCGCCTACTCTTCTCGACAACTGAAGACTCATGAAATCAACTACCTTGTGCATGATCTTGAGTTGGCTGCCTTGGTCTTCGCCTTGAAAATCTTGAGACATTACCTCTACGGAGAAAAGTTCACTGTCTACTGAGACCACAAAAGTCTGAAGTATTTATTCTCCTAGAAAGAACTCAACATGAGACAGAGAAGATGGCTAGAATATCTGAAGGATTTCGACTTCAACATCCAATACCACCCAGGCAAGGGTAATGTCATGGCTGATGCTCTTAGTAGGAAGCCAATGACATCTATCTCAAGTCTAGTCCTTGGCGAGATGCAACTACTAGAACAATTCACAAGGTTGGACTTAACTATTGAACATAGGGATGACCAAGTCATGATTTCCAATATCAAGATTCAATCGGATCTGCTAGAGGAGATCAAAGATCAACAAGATGATGATCCATTCTTAGTTCGCGTTAAGGAAACTCTAGCCGAAGGACTAGACTTTGCTATGACCGAAGATGGAAGGCTTGTCTTTCAAGGAAGGAGATGCGTTCCCGACAATGAAAAATTGAAAAGGAAGCTAATGGATGAAGCCCACAAGACAAGGTACACTATTCATCTTGGAGGTACCAAAATGTATCAATACATGAAAAGAACATTTTGGTGGCCAAACATGAAGAGAGAGGTAGCCGAACATGTTGCTCATTGCCTTACTTGCCAACAAGTAAAAGCGGAACACCTGCGTCCTGTGGGTGTACTCAGACAACTTGATATTCCAGAATGGAAATGGGAAAGCATCGGCATGGACTTCATCATGGGTTTACCCAAGACTCATGGTGGACTCGACGCTATATGGGTCATTGTGGACCGACTAACCAAATCCGCACATTTTCTGCCTATAAGGAGTAAGTGGTCAGTGGAAGTACTAGATGCCTTATATGTCAAGGAGATTGTAAGACTACATGGCATTCCATCATCTATTGTTTCGGATCGGGATCCGAGATTCACATCTATTTTTTGGAAAGGACTGCAAGGTGCACTGGGTCCTAAACTCAACTTTAGTACCGCATTCCATCCACAAACCGATGGGCAAACTGAACGGACCAACCAAATTGTTGAAGACATGTTTAGAGCCTGCACTATAGTTTTCCAAGGATATTGGAACGAGCACCTATCCCTTATTGAGTTCGTCTACAACAATAGTTACCAGGCGAGCATCAAGATGGCACCGTTCGAAGCACTCTACGGAAGGAATTGTAGATCTCTGGCATGCTGGAATGAGGTTGGAGAACAACAATGGCTAGGCCCAGACATGGTGCAACGTACCACAAAGGACATTCAGGTGATTAGAGATCGGCTTAAGACTACTCAGTCAAGACAAAAGAGTTACGTCGACAAAAGAAGGCGAGATCTGGATTTTCAAGTGGGTGACCATGTATTTCTAAAAGTGTCACCTACTCATGGCATTCTAAGATTTGATTTAAAGGGAAAGCTCAGCCCTAGATTCATCGATCCTTTTGAAGTACTCAAAAGGGTTGGTGAGGTTGCATAATGGCTGGCGTTGCCACCAGATCTGTCATGTGTACACAATGTGTTTCGTGTGTCCATGCTTAGGAAATATGTGTACTACCCCACGCACATCATTCGCCACGAGAAGTTGGTGTTGAACAAGGATGTGACATACAAAGAGATGCCAATGAAGATACTGGAACAGAAGGTACAACAGCTCAGGAACCGTCCCATTCACGTGGTAAAGGTCTTATGGAATAACCGCGGAGTTGAAGAAGCAACATGGGAACCAGAAGGAATAATCAGACACAACTACCCCGATCTTTTCGGTAAGACATTTCCTCCCTTATGATCATATGAATTTGGGAACCAAATTCTTTTTTTAGATGGGGAGGATGTAGCAACCTGAGTTTTTGAACAAAAATAAAAATTTACATAATATTAAAATCAATTAAAAGAAAATAAATGACCTAGGAAATTAATGGAAAGGGATTAAACGAAAAGAAGTAATGGGCTTTGTTAAATGGAGCCATTAGAATTTAGTGGGCCAAAATATGGATTTTTAAAATGGGAATAATGGGAAATTACTATAAATTCGTAACTAAAATAATGCTTAACTATAAAAGAAGCATTTAATGCATTAAAAAGGAAGTTTGTGTTGGAATGGCATTCCTAAACCTACCCTAATGGGTTGCCCACGAAATTAGCTCCCATCCTAACCCAATTAGGAGATCTCTTGCTTAAAAAGGAAGTGGAAAATAGGAAATTTGGAATTTAGTAGGAGTTAGACTTAAACTAGGAAACAGAATAGGGAGAATCTTAAATACTTCTCTTAAACCCTCATGGCCAGCCGTAGCTCGTGCCAAGAGGTTCCTGGACCAGGAGGAGAGGCCAAGAGGAGGAGAATTCATGGAGAAGAGGGATCTCCCAAGTTCTTCCCCGAATTCTTCAAGTCTTAACCCTAGAAGAGGAAAATGATCAAAGATAGACATTCTCACGAGCATAAACCATGACAATTTTTCTATAGGATATCTCCTCCGTTAGGAACAAAGGCTCGTTGGTTTCATATTTTTCCATCGAGCAAATCTTTAGTTCATAATTTTCAAAGTTCGATAAACTTCATGACCCCGAACCCTCTTCTTAAATTCATATCTTCATGTATACTTGTCCTCATACAATGAGATTTTTACTGTAAGAACTGATGGAGGTTGGGTTTCTTTTGCCCCTAAAAGCCCTAATTTCTGTCCATCATATCATGTGAATTAATTCGTTGATTCCCTCTATGTATTGTTCTATGTGCTTCATGATTACCTTGATTAAACCATGTTGAAACCTTTGTTGTTTGGAAATTCCTAATTATTGGAAGTACCCTTGCATGTGCAGAGACGATTGAAATTAGTTTCAAGATTTTTCATCGACTGTGCTAATTGTTCTTATTTTCTAAAGTCTCTTGTATCAAATACACTCAGTTTGGCCCGCAATCCAAAGTCATGTCTGAATCCTGTCGGACTCAGGTACAGACCACCACAACGCGAAGGCCTGATAGGTCGCGATCTGGTGTCTGGTTGCGACAGACTGTCAGTCGCATTCTGAACGCATTAGGCATCGCCGTAGCGATCACTGTGCCTGGCCTGACAGACCCGTTGCGATCCGTCTAAACACCTGTCGCGATCCGCCCTTTATCCGTCGCGATCCGCCCTTTATCCGTCGCGACCCTTACTGGGGTGCGTCGCGTTCACAGTTATTTTGCAGACAAACCCCTGATTTGCAACGTTCTAATCATATATTGTGTTTATACCCTTTTATTCATGTTGTACCCGCAGTAAATTCATTCAATATAAATTGAACACTTATAGGTGATTTAAAATACATACACGCGACTAATTTCCATCTATGATTTCTATGACACAAGCACACACTTTGAACCATCCAAATATGGCTTAATTGGCACGAATATGATACATAACCCATCGGGTAATTATTGAAAATTTTAAATCAATTTGCTCTCGTTTCTCGCGTTGATTTGGAACATCGATCTCGATGCTCCACTGTTCTAGAATTACTCTAGAACGTCGAGCACTTGTTTCTATAACTACCCTCTTTCTTGACTTGGACGAACTCTCTGATGGATATTCCTTCTGCCGGACTAGTGAGTCTTTGTTCAAGGCCTCCGCAAGTCTCCTTTGTCCATGGATTCCCACATGGTCGACAAGCTGGTTGTACCCTAACACCTATGATACCCTTTTACAGATCAATAAGATCCAAATGGGTATTTGAAGTTCGCTCTCGTCATGAATCACGCCGGACCTCTAGGCTTGTGCTTAACATGGCTAGCGGAAGGGTTGCGAGTTCCACCTAACTGCCAACACCACGTGCGCATGTTGTGCAAATGTTACTATCGCCTGTCTACTCGACGTTTTACATGCAATGTCCACTAGCTCTTATCTACACTCTATTCGCTCATCTACTCACGTTCTCTCTACTATCTTGTCTATTCATCTAGTGCTCTCATCTTCTTCTTGGTACTCTATCTTGGCCATTGACGGATTGTCTAAAAGATAAACAATATAACCAATGCCTTGCAATATATAAAGGGCTCGATCTGTGTTGGGCGGCATGCTGCGAGGCAGGTGCGTGTGCCAGCATCTCACCCTGGGGCGACCTGAGAATGCGGGTGTGGCGGAGGTCGGGTTGGCCAAGTCATGCCTAGGTCTGGGTGTGGACCTGCCTGCGGGTGTTGCTGAGTTGTCCAGCAGGGGGATTGTACCATGTGGTGGGTTATAAGGAAGGATGGTATCCTTATACAATAACTCGAGTTTTGGCGTAACGGCAATGCCTGAGATCCTATATACCTGGTATCAGAGCAGGTCGCGGGTTCGATTCCCAGGGGTGCCGCTGGGGGTGAGATTGTTGGGCGGCATGCTGCGAGGCAGGTGCATGTGCCAGCGCCTCACCCTGGGGCGACCTGAGAATGAGGGTGTGGCGGAGGCCGGGTTGGCCATGTCATGCCTAGGTCCAGGTGTGGACCTGCCTGCGGGTGTTGCTGAGTTGTCCAGCAGGGGGACTGTACCCTGTGGTGGGTTATAAGGAAGGATGGTATCCTTACAGAATAACTCGAGTTTTGGCGTAACGGCAATCCCTGAGATCCTATATACCTGGTATCAGCTCTGTAACATATTTTTCTTGGTTGATGAAGAATCTGTCTTCAAATTGTTTGACCTGCAAACCAAGAAAAAATTGAAGCTCCCCCATAAGACTCATCTCAAATTCACTGTGCATATGTTTAGAGAATTCTTCACACAGTGAAGGATTAGTAGAACCAAAGATAATGTCGTCCACATAGACTAGAACAACAATTATGTGATTGCGAACTTTCTTTGTAAAAAGAGTTTGGTCTACCTTACCTCTTGAGTAGTTTTTTCTTACCAGAAATGTGCTTAGCTTGTCGTACCAAGCGCGGGGTGCCTGTTTCAAACCATAAAGAGCTTTGTGCAATTTAAATACATGGTTTGGTTTATCATGATCCTCAAATACAGGTGGTTGAGAGACATAGACTTCCTCTTTTATGTAGCCATTTAGGAAGGCAGTTTTGACCTCCATTTGAAACAATTTAAACTTGTTTGAGCATGCATATGCTAACAAGATTCTAACTGCTTCTAGCCTAGCTACAGGTGCAAAGGATTCTTCAAAGTGCACACCAAACTCCTGATTATACCTTTTTGCAACTAGTCTATCCTTGTTTCTCACCACTTTACCCTCTTCATTGAGTTTCTTTATAAAGACCCATCTTGTACCTATGACAGACATTTCAGGGGTTTTAGAAACTAAACTCCAGACATTGTTCCTTTGAAATTGTCCTAGCTCCTCATGCATAGCATTAATCCATGAATCTTCTATTAAGGCTTCTTCAACATTCTTTGGTTCCACTTGAGAGACAAAAGCTAAATGGTCCTGTTCAACTATTTGATTAACCTTAGATCTAGTTTGAACCGACTCATTTAAGTCTCCTATCACATTCTCAAGGGGGTGATCTTTAGTGTACCTCACATTGGTGACTGTTGAAGGCCCGGGTAGATCTTGCAATTGAGGAGATTCAATTTGAGGTTCTTCCTCTTGTGGATCTTGGTCAGGTACTTCTTCTTGTTCTTTTAACAGTATTCCATCATCCTCCGCATCATACCTGTGAAGAGATCCACCTTTTGTTTTGAGAGTTGTTTTAGAGATTGCATTTGGTTTTCTTTGTAGTTCTCCGAGTGTTGTATCTTCAGTTTCATCTGCAAACCTGTAAAGATGAGAATTGTTAGGCTTGGTTTGATCTTTCAACCTTATTGTTGGCACATGTCTTGCACAGCATATCTCCTACATTAGTAAATATAGTTTGTGAGATATTATGAACATATATAATCAAGCATTGTACCAAGTTATTGTGACAAGTCATTTGTATGAAAATCTCATCCATTAAACTCAATTTACATTGTTCATCATTGTTCATCATCTAAACTCAATTCACATTGTTCATCATCATTGTTCATCATCAAAAACATGTTGTATTTATTATTTAGAATGTGAACCCAACAATCTGGTCCTGGGATGTGCACCCGAAAGTGCTAGTGCCCATGGGAGTTAAATGATCAGAGTGTTCGGCATTACACTCAAGTGCTATCTATCTCGACTATCTAAATGACAATCAAAAGTGCTATATTCCCGCGTTGTCCATTGACAAGAAAGTGCTATGCTATACTTGTTGTGCTATGCTATACTCATTGTGCTATTTGTACTATGGCCATCTTGCTATACTTGACATTGTCACTACAACAAATTGGAGCTATACTTACAGAATTTAACTACAGTAGGATAATACGTAGGTATATACCCCAATTATACATGTTAAATCCATCTGTTGTAAGGTTATACACACGCTTTTTTTAGCCATATGTAGATACGAATTTATAGTTACGGTTTTTACAAAGCATGAGAGAATATATTTATTTTAGCCATGATTTATTAGTAAATGTAACAGAAAGATGTATACGCCTATAGATAGCTATTAAATATAGGTATTGATGTACTCATAACATTCCAGCAAAATTGGAACCGTGTGTATAATGTTGGCGCCAATACATTTCCCTTGGGCTGGAAATAAAAATGGTGAGATATTAAGGGGTTCTCCCTTGGGCAGTGTTCTGTATGTTGGTTGGGGATCGTATTCGTCGGAAGAGCACCTTCTGGTTACTCCCTTGCCCGGGCCTACTTCTGCCATTGTCCAAGCGACCGCGCCGAGCGCCCTCGGCCACCATCGTCGCCGTCCAAGCCGGACGCCGGAAGAGCACCTTCTGGTTACTCCCTTTCTGGGCCTCCTTCTGCCATTGTCTAAGCGACCCGTTGGGTGCCCTCGGCCGCCATCGTCGCCGTCCAAGCCGGACGCCGACCACGCCCTCTGCCGCCATCGTCGCCGTCCATGCCCTCGGCCGCCATCGGCCGCCATCAATCATTTCTGTCATTTGTCTATCTATCTTCTCCCCCCAAACGATCTGTGGACAAACCCTAACAGCAGAGGGTGGCTGGTCTGTGTGTCTGTCTCTTCTCTCTTGCCAGATTTTCATCAGCGTGCCGTGGTGGTACCTGGCCTACAACCAGATGATCAGCACCATCATCACCCCCAGGACCAAGAGCAAGTTCATCTTCGCCGGGCCGTCCAAGTCCTCCGAGACCCTCTTCAAGTCGGTGAAAGATCTCCATGGGTGTTCTTATGCCCCTTCTCTCATCCAAATCGCTTCCTCAAAATCACGTTCTTGCGCTCCTCAGGTACATCGCCCCCAAGCAGGTCCCCGTCCAGTACGGAGGTGTCAGCAAGGAGAACGACTCGGATTTCAGCACCTCCGATGCGGTCACCAAGGTCACCATCATGCCGTCTTCCAAGCACTCCATCGAGATTCCTGTTTCTGAGGTGGGTCTCTCTCTCTCTCTCTCTCTCTCTCTCTGTCTACGCACTAGCCTTTTCTTCTCCACTGTACAATGATCCTGCCTTACAGGGTTTGCCATTGGAGCCAGGCCTGCTTGCTTGTGTGGGAGCTCCGGGTTCTGGGATGGGACGTGAGCTATGGCACGGAGTTCGTCCCCAACGCAGAAGATGGCTGCACAGTGATCATACAGAATACCAGGAAGTTCACACCCACCGATGAGCCCTTCGTGAAGAACAACTTCAAGATTGGGGATCCCGGCAAGACCGTCCTCACTGTGGACAACACCACCTCCAAGAAGAGGAAGCTCCTCTACAGATCCAAGACCAAGATCGCTACAGACGCCATATGAGGAGCTTCTTTGTGTCTACTCCTGCTGTTGGGCATCCAACGAAGAGAATTCTGAGAGGACAAAATAGAAGGAAACCAGGAACTCCAAATCAAGAAGAAGGTTGTCATTACTAAGATGATGGGGAGATAGAGGGGAAAAGAGAAGAGAGAGGACCTCCATTTGAGTTTTCTTTAGAGACAAAACAAGTTTGATTATTTCTTTAAATACCCGTTTAATTTTGTGCTATTTATTATGTTTAATCTTTTGATATTTTGGGTTGGTGGAGTTTTGTGAGAAATGTGTAGGCGAGAGCAACATGTGGGCTTCAAAGGACAAAAAGAGGTTTCTCACCCTGTATATTCTCTATTTGTACATTTTTGTTTTTTTTCTTACTGGTGTTGGGTTTCTCTCTGTTACAAATATGATTTGCTTCTTCCTTACTGGCTGTCATGAAAGGGCAATAGGAAAATCCATGTCTTTGTTTCTTATCTGTTCCCTTATCACTAGCCCTCCTCTTTTGTGGTGTAGCCCTGCTTGCTTGTATCATGGTTTGTACAGTTGGGTAGTGATGCTTTGTGGAAATCTTGTTGTTTCTTCATGTGCTTCTTTCCCATCACGGGGGCTTAATATACCTTCATATAATGATGACAATTGGGTAGTGATGGTTTATGGAATTCTATTGTTTCTTCATCTGGTTCTTCCCATTATAATTAAGGGTTTCCACCTCCAGATATATGTTTGTATAGATGGGTAGTGATGCTTTGTGGGAATCTACTGTTCCTTTCCATCATTGGAGCTCTTCCAGCTTCAGTCATCATGGTTTGTACAGATGGATAATAATGCATTATAGAAATGTACTGTTTCCTCATCTGGTTCTTTCCATCACAGGCGCTTCCATTCTCTCATATATCATAGTTTGTACAGATGGGTGGTAATGCTTTGTGGGAATCCTACTGTTTCTTCAATTGGGGCTTCCACCCTCTAATATATCATAGTTTGTATGTGGGAATCTAGTGTTTCTTCACCTGGTTCTTCCCATCACGGGGGCCTCCAGCTCAATATATCATGGTTTGTACAGGTGGGCAGTGATGCCCTGTGAAATTTATTGCTAGATCTCTCCATTATAAGGGTCAAGTTTTCCCTTGGCCTTTTTGTCTACACCTTGATGCATGTGTAGCTCCAATAAGTAGGAAAAGGATCAGATGTGATGATACGTGTTCTCCTCTGGAAATGAGAGCTCCTTCAGAGCTGATTTTTTTCTTAAACATCAAATCTGGTAGAACCCAACTCCAGGTATTTTTGTGTAGCTCTTTTGGTGTAGACTGCCACTAAAATGACATGTCTTTTGCCAATCACAGAAAATGGAATACTGCCACTTGCTAGATCTAGCAAATGAATGTGAGGATCCTTACATGCGATTAGTGTATGCTTGTAAGTTTGCACTTCTCTTTGATGTATTCCTTGATGTCTTCATGCCATTGTTGATTTGGGTAATATGATATTTGGTTGTCCTTACAGGATCTTGGGGGGATCACGGGGGGATCACATTTATTGCAGAACATTCGGGAGAATCTCTGTGGATGTGTACCCTGTTGGCAGGTGAGGTCTATCCTATCCATTCCATCTCTTTTCAGTAGTTTCTAATCATAACTGGCCTAACACAGGTAAACTGACAAGAACTATGATAGAAATCATTTGAATTGAACTCCTTGGCTATATATGTAGTCCTCTCTTCCTGGAGCTCAAAATTTCTTATGTGATGTAGATGAGTGGATATGGATTTGAATTGAGTAAATGGGCACTGAGTACTGTGAGGTATCAATCACCCATGCTCAAAGGCCAAACACATCATTATTTGTTAAGGATCAATTTAGGAAAAGGTTGAGTGATGCTCTGGGAAGCCACATTTTATGGTTATGTGCTTGTATATGGTTGCCATGGGCCTTTACTGGAAATGCCCTCTTATATATGGACATGCTTGCTTGATATACAGAGGCCATGTATGTATGGATGCTAATATGCTTTGTTCTTTCTTTCTTGTTGTGTTTGCATATGTTCAGGTAATTGCTTAAACAAAACTCTTCTTCTCTGCTTTGATCCTTCGCATATGTGATTCAATTTAATTAGTTTGCTCTAATTTGTTATCAGTCTAATTTAATTTATCTTGTTTAGGCCAATATTCGTTTATCTTGTTTAGTTCTTCCTTTTCTCTTTGTAGTATCTTATGATGGGCATTGGATGTTCTTCCCCAGCTAAAGTATGTATGTGTAAAAGAACAATTGGATGTTGATTGGATTTTGTTTGAGCTTTTTAGAGTGCAAGAAATGTGCTTGCTGCTTGTGTAATTGTGCAAGATATGCGACAATTGCTCCTGATTAGTTCTCCTCACCAGCAGTCTCCAAAATGCAAACCCCACAAGCACTAAAAAAATCTGTTTTTTTTTTCATTTAAAGGGTCTACCTCATATCATACCTCGCTTGTAGTGGTGAGGGAAGAAAACAAAGGCCTGGGCAACCCCCACAGCTCATTTGGACTGGAGTTTTCCTAATATCATATTTATGTACACTTGCCCAACCATAGGAAGAATCTCTGCAACTGCCACACTGTCCGCAGACCTTTGCAATGCTTAATTCTGCATTTAACCAGTTCTAGAGCAACAAGAGCATGTAGAAGCCAAGAAGGTGGGAAATGGGAAGTTTGCAGGGAAAGTTCACATTTTTTAATTTATTTTTCCTGCTGTTTTGACAGAAGCATGTTTGGGTCATATTTTCTACACTAGTCTATATTCTTACACTTATGTTGCTTGGGCTCTAAGTATTATGTTTTCATGTTATGATCAGAGAAAATATGATATCTCAGATGAAAAAAAAAAAGGGTGTTTCAAGATGTGAATAATAAATGGCGCTCTTGGAAATATGTCAACCGCAAATTATACTTCAAGTATAATGGAAAAGCAAAGCAGCAAACACAACCAAATGTGCCACGGCTTGATGTGGACCAATGGAAAGAAGCAGTTCAATAATGGACAACTTTGGAGTGGAAGGTATTTTAAGAGAACAATGCTCACTGTATTTTCCTTCTCATTTTTTTAATTATATTTTGGACTTCTGGCAGTGTTCAAGCAAAACAAATAGGAAGAATAAGGGTAAACAAAAGTGGTTCCATTGTGCTGGGACTCGATCCGTGGCGGACATACAGGAAGAGGAGGTTTATAACTTTAATTCATTGTTCAATCTTATCATTGTTGAATTTTTATAAACTAACTAAATTTTTTTGTTCACAGCGTGTGAAAGGGTTCCAAGATTTGGACCGTAGTGATTTGTTCATAAAGAGACACACACGAAAGGATGGGAAGCCTACGAATGAAACTGCAAAATATGTCATTGTAAGCCTATGAATATGATGCGACATTGATATGTATTCTGAAAATTAACATGTTCTCTGTCTTTGTTTATAGGAAATGCTCAAATCTTTGAAAAGTGCACAACCACTGAGCGATGACTCTACACCACATCAGGTCGCTGCAAGGAATTATACCTATACCCAGGTCTTAGGCCCGGATAGACCTGGCCGTGTTAGTGGTGTGGGCACAGGTCCCACTCCAACTTCTATGTGGGCGAATGAGTCCAAAGAAGCTCTAAGGAGTGAGAATAGACTCTTGATGCAAAGGATCACGGAGTTGGAGACATCCATGGCTGAGAAATTTGCAAAGATGGAGAGTATGATTAGGGGATCCCAGGTATGTATGACTATTTCATGCTTAAGTGAACATTGTTTTTTTTTACATAAATATGTTGAAAAAAAAGCACTAAACAGCGAGGGGAGGCATAAGGAAATGTCATAAGGAAATGTCATACCAGATGTAGTCATACCCACCTGAAATGACATGTGTAAGTTCAAGCATACCAGCATTTTGGCACTTCCAAAATCACAAAGCTTCAGCTGATGGGTTTGAGTATTTACATGCAATGGAATGAAAACAGACTTAGCCTTTTCCCATCCAGTACAACCTACATTATTAAATGCAAACACCTGGGTCGCCTAGGCAACGACGAGTTTGTGTGGGAGAGGTGGTACATGTTGGTGCATCCTAAGAACATGAGTTTTAAGAACATGAGTTTGTATAGTTTGTTTTTGATGCAATTGTTTGAATGAATTTCTGGATTAATTTTTTTTTCAAACAGAACTCTGTTTAAATGTTTGGAGAATTTGAGTTTTCAGTTATTCTATTTAGTGCACTGAAACCTCCTTGCAAAGTGCAAACTGGAGCATTTGATAGATTTCTGAACAGCATGCACCTAACACCAGTCTACACATCAATATTGTGCAACATGTGTCCGTTTAGTTGACATTGAGATGCAACATGTGTCCGTTTATTTGTTAAGGATCAATTTAGGAAAAGGTTGAGTGATGCTCTCGGAAGCCACATTTTATGGTTAAAGGACTATGTAAGTAGTTAAATATTTCTTCCAATTTAACATTTCATTCTATGTCTTCAATTTGGTAATTTTTAGCCTTGTATGATCTATTTTTTCAGGTTATGGTCCATCCATGATGCTGCTTGGTTTCGACTTCATGTTGACTAACATTGCTGGACTACACACATTGACTATTTTTTCAGGTTATGGTCCATCCATGATGCCGCTTTGTTCTTTCTTGCTATGGATGCAAGATCTTATATTGTTTCAAGAAAATATGAACTGTGAACTACAGGGTCAGCTGTACTTAGATGGATTTGTATGTCTTCTTGTGTAGAATGCCACTCAAATGGCATGTCAGGTGATGTCTTACCATAGCTTTCCATGAATTTAATTTTGATAGATGCGCGTTCTTATCTTTTTTTTTTTTAATTTGTATACAAGGGGAATCAAATCTTCAAATTAAGATTGGCTATGTGACCATTTGCTATTTTCTCATACATTGTTTTTGGTTTGGTAAAACTAGCTATAAATGTTTGTATTTTTCACTTCTTCAGTTATGGTAAAGCTAGCCAGATGCCATTTTTTTTCATTTTAGAGTATTCGTTTATGAAGTTTATTCTCCCAGTTTACATCCTTTTAGTAGCATTTTGACAAATTATGTAAGGTCTCGGGTCTTTAATGGATCCTTATTGGGTCTGTAGTGGTTCTGTGTGGTCGACGACAAGACCATTGTCGTTGACTTGTGGTTGACGGCCAGGGCTTGCCGTTGAGTCTGAGTCAGCGTCCAGCGATGTGGACGTCTGAGGTTGAACTCAAGGGCAGGGGATATAGACGTCAGGCTGTAGGCGGTTCAGTAGGCTGCCAGCGATGTTGACGTTGACCGGTCGGGCCTGTTGAAGTAGGGCAGCCCGAGAGCAGAACCTACCTTTCTCATTTCCTCTCCTTTCTTCCTCCTTAGCCTTTCTTCATTCCTGTAGCTTCTGTTGGGTGATTTGAGCTCGTGGGAAGCCCCTGGATCGTGTGGCATTGCTAGATCGGGCGGGAAACGCGTGGATTTGGCATGATTCACGAGGAGTCCTCGGGGGAATCCGGCGCGATTGGTGGCTGTTTGGGGATTCTTAAGGCGTTCTGAGGTAGGGACTTAACCCCTATAACCTTCCCCAACAAACCAGCATGTCCAATTAACTGAATTGATATGCAGTTTATGGTTTAGGGTTTGGGTTATATCATGCCGGAATTGAGGGTGGTTTGGATAATCTAGGTGTTAGATTGTCTATTTATGATATTCTGGTAGTGTAGATTGATGAGAGGAAGTGTTTCCCTCCATCAGTCGGAGTCTGGTTTAGTGTTTCTACCCATTGGGACTGATTCGGTTCAGTTCTGGGTATGGGGGACTGAAGGTATCAACGTCCACATCTGTTGACGTTGAGATCTTCAGGGGTGATTTAAACGACAAGGTCGACTGCCGTTTAGTTATTGTTGGCGGCATAGGGGTTGCCGTTTACACTATATTGGCGGCAATCGATCAGGCCGTTTATATCCTGTGTCCCAGCAGACTTGAGTTGTGTGATTAGAGGCGATTGACATGTGATGTCCGCCCTAATAGCACAAGTGGGCCAGGCTTAGAGTGTGACTCCGCTTGTGCTTAAGAGTAGTTGTTTGTGGCACGAGGTGTTTACTACTGTACGGGGTTTCAGACGTTGAGTGTGTTCCGTCTGTTGTACGCGCGTTGCGTTACCGTGTACCCGTTTCTGTTGTGTTACCTAGGCGTGGGTGCGACTCCGTCTAGATGACTAGTGTGTGGTTGTCCTCCGCTAGTGAGCCGGGACATCGAGTGCGACTTTGTCCTGTGCGTACTCCTTGTGGTGGTTTTGAGCCGGTCTCCGTGGAGCCCCTTCTCTACCGCTAGGGTCAAGCGTAGGGGAAAAACCGGTCGTGGACTAGACGCGAGAGAGAGCGTCTGTAGTGTGCACACGTGGCTGGGGTTGAGAGCCTCTGTGGTGACGGGACGCCGAGCCACAGACCCTAGCTGAGTCCTACTTGCTGTGTGTGTGAGTGTGTGTTACTGAGCCGCGTGGTTTACAGTTTTGTGTTGTGGTGCGACGTGTACTTACTTTCAGTTTTTACTTTCCGCACTTTAGTTTAGTTGCCGGTGGGGTTACTTTTCCCTACTGGGTCTCTTTCTTGAGACTCACTCCCTTCCCTTTCAGGTGGGTCTTCGTCGACTCCCGTTCCAGGCGAGTCTAGCCACTCCGGTGTTGCTGCTCCCTAGCTGCAGTGAGTTGTACCTTTTTGTTGTACTTCTGTACTCTGTACTTTGTCTCAGACTCTGAGGTTGTATATGATATATTCATATAGTGGAATTTTACTGCTTTGCATGGTGTGTATCTTCTTACATATAGTCTCCTCGGACTTTCACTTCCTACCCTTCCGAGCTTGTCTCGTGGGTTAGCGGGTCAGAATTCAGGTTACTGGTTGTTACTAGTAATGCGGATTCTGGGTCGTTACAAATTATCCATCAGGTTTTGAAAAACCTTCTGCAATTCAGCAAAGGGGAATAGTTTTGGAACTTGATGTCATCCAGCAGGCACAATCTGGTACTAGAAAAACTGCAACCTTCTATTCTGGAATTCTGCAGCAGCTGAACTATATGGTTCAAAAAATCAAAGTATCATATGCAAATAAAAGATGCCAATTCAGGTTATCATTGAAGGCAACTGGATTACCATATTTAAATTTTTGTTATGCCAATCAGAGGAAGCTTTCATCCAGTTTGTGAAACCATCTTACTAGTCCAGTAGTCTCAATTTCGTTTGGTTGTAAATAAGTTTTTTTCATCCTTTTCAATGTTGTCATTTATGTATACTGCATTTTTTTTGTAAGAAAGAAAATGTCTAGCAAAAATGTTTTCACCCCAGTTACCACATATGTGCTATCTTATTTGCATGTTGGTACCTGAATGTATTTCTTTATTACATGATTTGAGCATGTTTCTGGTTGCCTTTAATTTTAGGTGCAGAGTGGATATGGGGGATGTAGCCAGTGGACTGGTTCTCCATGTTCTTTCCATTGCAAATATGAATTCCTCATACTGTAACCATATTTGTTGAAAGCAAAATCTGACTTTTAGATAGTTGGTATTAATTGCCTTGACTAGAATTGGAGAGTGATCTGAAGCAATCCATGGACAACCTTTAGATGAGGGGTTTCTTGGGACTTACCGTATTTCACTATGATGATTGTTTTTCCATTTTTCAGATTCTGGAAGCAATTACAACACTTGGATGTTGTGAGGACTTCTCTTTAGAACTTTTCGGATTGTTGGGAGATTTTGTTCTTAAATTCACTATAAATTATTCATCTCTTTCTTATTTCATTTATATTATAACACTTGATATGTTTCAGATTTGGTGGATGGTGTTGATAAGGCTTCTTCTAATTTATTAGTAAACTTGAACCATATTTTTTGCCTATTAGCAACCAACAAATAGTTGGAGTACAAATTGGGCAAACGAACACTTCTATCGTGTGGTTGTTTTGTGCTTGACATGTTTAACAACCACTCTTACCAGACCTAGTATCATGTTCATCTAGAACTTACCCTTCTACTGGCTGTCTCAACGTATAGTAAGGTGTGTTTCTCGGAGATATCGATCAATAGTCCATTACAGTGAATGCAAAGTTGCATGGGAGTTTGTATGCTCAGTTATCTTTGTTTTTCCCCTCATCTAACTAGAAATTTTGTTTTGCAGATCTGTGACTTCTCCAAGAATGAAGGAAAACCCCAAGTTCTTCATCTAGATTGTCATTTTCTTCTTCCTATGTCATAATTGTTTCATCCCTAAAATTGTCTGATGTTTGAACTGTTTAAACAAAAGGTAGATATTTGTCAACAAGTATTTGTTTATTTACAATATGCATAGCATATTTTTAATGTGTTTTATCTTATATGTGTGAATGTGAATATGAGTGTACATGCATGGATGTGAGTGTGGATATTCATGGATTTGAGAGTGGATATTTATGTGAATATTTGAGTGGATATGTGGATGTGAATGTTATTTTGCTTATGTGATGTAGATGAGTGGATATGTGGATTTGGATTTTATTTTAGTCGTGGATGTAGATGTATTACATATATTATTATATATGTATGTGTATAGCATGCATGTTTGTAGAATAAATTCTACATGTTTACATATGATATAGGTATGGACATGTATGATCAGGTATGGATAGGTATGAATATTTATATTTGTAAAAAAAAAAACATGTACACCTACAGTTTTTAATGGTCATGACTAAACATTGTTACATACAATAACTTAAACCATAGGTATAGGATGTCATTTATTGCAATATTTATACCTACATTTCTTTATCATCGTCTTAAAAAGCTATTACTACGGTTATCAACCATTAGTATAGGTATTGCAGTATGTTGTTATTGGAGTGCTATACCTATGCTTTTCATAATTTATATCTATAGTTGTTATTCTTAGGCATAAACCAATGTATAGCTACGATTATTTTTACGTGGGTATAGACTTTAGTCACGCGAGCATACGTGTCAGATTCAAACCGTAGCTCTTTCCGTAGGTAAAGAGTTTTACCTTCGGATTTTAGGCATATACCTACAGTTATTAACCGAAGCTATAGATCATTTTTTTTGTACTGTGTGTTATCATGTTATTATTGTGCCATTCCCGACACTTGTGCTATTTTTGGAAAGTCTATATTTGGAAAGTCTTGCTATTTCGTTCACGTACTGTTTTGCTATCTTTTACTTGACTCTCTCTCCTCTTCTATCATTAGTTACTCTTCCTTTAAAGCATTAACTATTTAAAGCCTACTTGACTATTGAGATTTAAGTCCTACTGGGCATTATCGCTCACCCTCCGTTATTTGTCGTTGTGTTCTCAGGTGAGACCGAGGATGAACAATACACTCAAGAGGACGGGGACGACCTGAAGTGATGTCATGAGTACCCTAGCGTCCTATTACTATGTTAGCGTTGTAGTAGTTAGGTTTGAAGTTTAGTCATTTAATTTTATTTCAATGTAATTGGGCCTTATAGATTGGCTCTGATGTTAGTGGTTGTAACTAGACATTTGAAATTATTAATGAGAAATGTATTCTTTAGTATTATTCATTGTTCAATGACTTGATGTCTAGTACTCACTCTATACCTTTTCTTGCAACTGCCTCACGTTCTGATATTCCACGTCGGGGCGTGACACTACATTTGCAGGAAAATGGCAGTACATGCAATAACCAGAAAACATATCCAATAAGGAGAGTCAGGATATAGCAAGGATCATGGTAAGAAAACCAGTAGACTCACGTCGAAACCTAGCATGTACTCTCATAGCCTTTATCGAAACATTATAACTTTGCATTGGATATAAGGACGAAGAGGAAAAATCAAAGGATAGTATAATCAATAACTTCCATACAAAACGTTAGAATCATATTCATGTAATTAATATTTTTAACATGTGGTTGATGCCTTTTAAAATATAGAAGTAGACTAATCAACATGCTGACAAGACCAAGAAAAACGACGTAGACTCACTTTCTTGATCCATAACTCCAAATCTAGGGATGGAACTATAAACGAAAGAGATTGCTAGAAATGAAAAGTAAACAGATGTTTGGCACTTGTTTGACCCAGTTACATGAGACACAAGGAAACAAAGGTTCTAAGAATGCACAAAATTCAGAAACAACCTAATGCTCTTTACATGAACGATAAAAATCAAGAAACTACAAACACCTGAGACTAGACTTGAAGAACTTTCAGATGATATAATCTATGTTAAGTTGGTGCCCGAGATTACCTACCATTGAACGTTCCTATGAAGGGTCTTCTACAAGATGAAGCAGAACGTGGTTTGGAGAAGAAAGCTTTGGGTGGCAGTGATCTCCTCCTCCTTTGGTGCTCTAGCTAGCCTCCACTGTAAGGCCCTCGAATTTTGCCCTTTCATTTAGATGTTTGGTCGTGTGATGTTTAGTTGTTTTGTGAATATAACTAAGTGCATATGTGTAAATATATATATTTATTTCTGTACATGTGTATATACTTCTTATTGTGTACATAATGATTTATTTACATTGTATGTATATAGTGTATGTAAGTTTATGGGCATTTTTGTGTTCTGGCCGAAGTGCATGTTAACGTCAACATGCATGGACATTAGAGGGGGAGTCGATGTTCAGATCGATGGACGCCAACTCCCAGTAGACAGCCAGGAATGTGGATGTCTATTTCCCCATAATTTTGCGGTTTCAGATCTAGAAACGGCCGTGATTCTTTCGGCTCTAGTTTTGGAAACTGGCTTGTAATGGTAGGATACCTATCTATTGCGTACCCCGACCCCTTGGCTCTATAAAAACACCCTCTTTGGCCGGATTAGGTTCCCTTTGGTTCCTTGTGTAAAACCCTAGAAACCTATGTGAAAGATGAACTTTGGGGACTCTGATCCGATGACTTGGTGCATCTTCCGGCGATCTACATCGACTGGACGGAACGTTGATCATAGAGGAAGGCTTTCCCGACTCCGGTGTGCACCCAACATCATCACAGAACTAGATCTGGGAGGATTTAAGGCGTCTTCTTGGCTTGGCCGAGGAGAGGTTCTCTGACAAATAATTCCATCTAGAAAAATTTTAAGAGGCAAGTAACCATTGGACACCGTCCGTACCCATGTCTAGTAGGTCCTAGGTATTTTTACCGAATTTTTCTCATGTTCTAGAACCCCCATTCACCATGATTTGTACGTGCAGTCTGCACTTCTACAGACAGGAACTTAATGGCAGATTTGTTTCCGTTAAGATCCTTGGTTGGCGGAAACATCTTGTGTCGTTAACCCAGGTTGGCGACAACATTTGTGCCACCAAGTTCTTCTAGTCTTCAAGGATGTGATTATGATATGTAATTCATGATTTCTAGATCTGTGGTTGTCTGTGTATACTATAGAAATTATGTTGAGTTAGGTACAAGCAGTAGGTCATATCATGAGGTTGTACCGAATTTTCGTGATTAGTGTTAATTATTATTTTTTTTGTATTTGAACTGTGAGCATAATATGACCATGTTTAATCATGTATAAATAGATCAGATGTGATTTAGGGTTTCATAAATTTTCTATGATTATATGATAGCTGTATACAGGTGTTGACACTATTGGGAATGACTAATTTACTGTAGAACTTGATTAAGTGAAATTAGAGATAAATATGCATGTGACCTGTTTTAATTATTATAATTAGTGTACAGATCCAAAAATTTTGGAAAATTGAGCATGTCACATATTGTCTGTTTAGAACCGATGGTAAAAATATCACACTATTTGGATAACAATATGTAGTATTCATGATTTATTACATGAGAATGAACATATTGAGCATGTTAAATTAGATTTTGTATAATTCAGTGTTTAGTTGTATGATTAGGATGATATTATGATCTGACTAACACTGTCAATAGTAGCATCATGCTAGGTGAAGTGAAGCATAACTAATTATGTAAGAGTAAATGCAATCTGTTAAATAGTGCATGAGAAGTGTGTAAGCAATGTGTTAAATGTAAATTGGGTAAACATGTTCCGTTAGTGACACTGCTACCATAGAGGGTTGTGGAACTGTACCGTAGTAAAGTCTCTATGAGAAGGTTCAATGTGTGTGATATCCAATGGGCAATTAGTATGAAATCCTGGAGGTGGAAAAGTACCACTAGTTAGAGTGGAGAGTGTTTCTCCTGGTTCTGCGCAGTTAACCAATATCTATCACTGTGTTGCCTAGGTGAGAGGTATGTGAATGTGTATATGTATGTCCTTCTAGTGGTGGTTTGGACTATGTGTCAGGGCAACTAAGTGTAAAATGTGAAAATGTGTATATGATTATGTGAAATGTGAAATGTGAAATTGTTAAATGAATGTGTTAGTATGTGAATAAGTGTAAACCCATATGAATGTGTTTAATTCATGTCAAAACAGCAAGCAAAAGGTATGCATGTTGGTGTTAAATGCATATGAAAATGATTAGAATCCATGCTAGGTTCTTAATTACTTTATGCTTAATTCCATGTTCTAGATGGGTAGAGTTGTACCATAATTTGGATAATGTTGAATTGTTAAATCATGTTACATGTTATACATAGTAAGCATGTGTAGGAATGCGAGTGGTACTGTTTAATGTTATAAGGATGTATCATGTGTTCTATTGCTATAAGTTTTTCCATGTATAGTAGTTTAGTTTGTATAAAGCATAGAACATGTGTTACTCTTTATCTTTAAAAGTCAGCATGTGCATATGATATATGTATGGATGTTGTACATGGATTGCTTGTTGAGTCTATTTAGACTCATACATGCTTCGGCGTACAGGTGTGACAGGTGTCTCCACTTCCGAGGAGGAAATAGTTAGGAGCGACTCCGAGCGCGAGGAGTAGCTTGTGCTGTGGAGATTTCGACATTGTACTTTCATTTTTCATAAGTATGAAATCATTAAGTGATGTATGTCATATGAACAATGTGTTTATCTTGGAGATGTATTATGTGGTCATTTGTACTTTCTTTATGCTATATGGATTGTGGATATAATGATGGTGATGGAATAAGATTGAATATCTATTTTACTTTCCGTTGTTCTATTCCAATATTTGTGTACATCTCAATCTAGTGTTAGTGTTGGGTAAATGTCCCACTGTGATGGCGTTCGTTATACCGACGTGGATTGATATAATCGTACGGGTATAAGGATGGTCGTTACATCCACGCATCCCCCAGCAAGTTGGTAACTCGTCCCCAAGGGGTTCATGACAAGTATTTATAGATTTAGGGTTGTTTGGTGTCCTATTGTAACTAGGAATATGGAGTTGCGATTTTACTTGATCCCTTCCTTTCTGGAGGAATGCCATCGCAATTGGAGTAGGAAGCCTTTATAAAACCCCTCCTCTTGAAGCCTGCTGAGGGAAGAATCTCTATGTACTTCATTTGGAAGAATTGAAAGATCAGGATGTGTGCCTTACAACAAGCAAACATCATTTAGTTGAGCTGTGGCACAGAGGATTGGGCCACTGTAGCTTGGATGGAATCAGAAATCTAGTGGAAGGACTGCCCAAAGTAAGCACAAGAATGGATGGCATCTGTGAACCGTGTGCAAAAGGAAAGCACACTAAATCATCTTTCAAGTCAAAGACAGTTGTAACAACTTCAAAACCATTGGAACTGTTACATATGGATCTATTTGGGCCAATGAGAACTGCTACTCTTGGAGGAAAGAACTTTGGATTCGTAATAGTGGATGACTATGCAAGATTCTCATGGGTATCATTCTTGGAACACAAAGATGACACTTTCGTTAGCTTTGTTAGCTTTATTAAGAAAGATCAGAAGGATAAGAAATACAACATAACTGGTATTCGATCAGATCATGGTGGAGAGTTTCAGAATGAAAGATTTGCTGAGTTTTGTGATGATCAAGGAATGGAGCACAATTTCTCAGCACCAAGGACACCACAACAAAATGGAGTTGCTGAGAGAAAGAACAGAACTTTATTGGACATGGCTAGAACTATGCTATCGGAATACAACCTACCATGGTGCTTCTGGGCCGAAGCCATCAACACAGCTTGCTACATAATCAACAGAGTAATGATCAGGCCAATCTTGTACGAGTTATTCAAGCAGAAGAAACCAAAGATCAGTCACTTCAGAACCTTCGGATGTCCATGCTTCATCCACAATAATGGAAAAAGGGATATTGGTAAGCTAGACTCCAAATCCGATGAAGGTATATTTATGGGGTATGCTTCTAAACCCAAAGGCTATAGAGTATTTAATAAACAAAGTTTATTAATTAAGCAAACTGTACATGTTATTTTTTATGAAACTAACCCTTCCCTAAGAAAGGAAGTAGATAGTGATAATGATGATGTAGATGACTTGTCCAAAAAATTAATGGATACATCCATTGAAGATAAGGAAGATCCACCCTTGGAAGAACTACAACAAAGAGAAATATTCCATAATGATCTTCCAAAGGAATGAGGATACAAAAAGGATCACCCATTGGATAACATCATTGGAGATCCATCGGTTGGGGCAAGAACTAGAGGTAACGTAATTCCCTGTAATTACTTAGCTTTTGTATCCCAAATAGAGCCTAAGACAGTTAATGAAGCACTGTCTGATGAATCTTGGATATTAGCCATGCAAGATGAACTTAATCAGTTCAAGAGAAACCATGTGTGGTCACTTGTTCCGAGACCATCAGATCATCCTATGATTAGTACTAAATGGGTGTTCAGGAACAAGTTGGATGAAGCTAGTGTGATCACTAGAAACAAGGCGAGACTGCTAGCTCAAGGCTATTCCCATGAGGAAGGCATAGATTTCGATGAAACCTATGCACCGGTGGCTAGACTAGAGGCAATTAGGATTTTACTTGCTTATACATCAGCATTGGATTTAAAACTTTTTCAAATGGATGTAAAATCCCCTTTTCTAAATGGATATATAAAGGAGAAGGTCTATATATAACAACCTCCTGGTTTTGATGATATAGATTTTCCAAATCATGTTTTTAAGTTGCATAAAATATTTTATGGTTTAAAGCAAGCACCTAGAGCATGGTATGAGAGGTTATGTGCATTTTTATTAAACTATGGTTTCATCAGAGGAAAAGTAGATAGCACATTATTTATTAAGACAAAAGTCAAAAATATACTACTTGTACAAATTTATGTAGATTATATAATATTTGGTTCTACTGATGAATCTCTTTGCAAGTATTTGAAAAGCTTATGTAGGGAGAATTTCAAATGAGAATGATGGGGGAGCTCAACTACTTCCTTGGATTGCAAATCAAGCAAGGAATAGAAGGAACACATATTTGTCAAGCTAAGTACACTAAAGAAATACTAAAGGAGTTTGGATTTGAAAACGCCAAGCCACTGTCAACAACAATGAGCACATCGACAAGGCTAGACAGTGACAAGAATGGTATGAAAGTAGACCAAAAGCTCTATAGAGGTATGATAGGTTCTTTACTCTATTTAACTACCAGTGGACTAGACATTCTATTTAGTGTATACATGTGTGCTAGATATCAAGTTGATCCTAAAGAATCTCATCCTAAAGAAGCTGAGTACGTGGCTGCTGGAAGTTGTTGTACACAACTCTTATGGATTAAACAGCAACTTGAGGATTATGGACTGCACATCAAGACAATTCCTTTGTTGTGCGACAACACCAGTGTAGTAAACCTCACCAAAAATCCAGTTCAGCACTCAAGGAAAAATCATATAGAGGTCAGATATGATTTCATTCAAGATCATGTAGCTAATGAGAATATAAACATTTCTTTTATAGATACTCAGAATTAGTTAGCAGATATCTTCACAAAGGCCTTACCTGAAGAGAGATTTACATCTCTTCGAAGAGAACTAGGCATGTGTAAATTGTGATAGACTTATCTGTATACAACTGAAATAACAATAATTTCAGAATAATAATTATTCTCTCCCCTGAAACTAAGCAAATTCTTTTATAAGTCGTTTGCTTCATACATATATTTAATGGTTCGCTAATTTAAAAGTATTTATTCATCTCGAACCTATCTTCGTTTGTCGTTTTCTGCATTTATGGCGCTGTCACTTCAAAAGGCACTTTATCATTATCTCTTAAATCTCACAAATCTGTGTCATAGTGATTCATCTCCCTCTCTCATCTCTTTCGACTCGCCTGAGACGATAAGCCCTATCGACTCTGGCATCGATTCTGTGAGATTTCAAAGCATCCATCCCTTCCTGCGAAAAATTTCTTGAGGGCTTTTGCACCAATCCTCTTCACGATCGTCCAGAACCATTTTCTATTCGAATCCATGGCTATTTTTTGAGTTTCCGACACCATCGCGGGCTATGGGGCTGCTTTCCTCACCGCAAAGTAGTAGGAAACTTTAACCTCCGTGAAGACGAAGTTGTGCGGCAACAAGGCAGTGGATGTAGCTGATCTATAGAAGAATGGCATGCATAGCATAGTGGCAGCGATGCAAAGAATGAAGTGGTCGCAGTTGGCAACCTTTTCAGAGGCAAGTTATCCGGAGTTGGTGAAAGCTTTTTATGATTGTCTAAAATCAGAGGCAGATGTGTCTTTGACATCCATGGTCAAAGGAACCCAGATTAGTATCACTTATAAGTTGTTGGAATCCTTTTTTGGAGTTTCTACTTCCGATCAAAGCGGGGTAGATAGTGTCGACATTCAACCTAAGGGATTGGGAATAGTTGGTCCTGAGTTCAAGCTGAAGGATGGAAAGATAGATATCAACCAGTTGAACGCCTTCAACAGGATCTTGCATTTCATTGTTTGTAAAATTATGGTGCCCAGTAGTGCCACCTTCTCCAGTTGCACCAAGGCGGACTTTGATATGATGTTCTGGGCCATCCAGAACCAAGGTATCAACTTGGCAGAAGTTATCAACGAACAAATGAAGTTTGCTATGGCAATGATTTGTGACAAGAAAAGCAAGTTGAATGTGTCCCTTCCTCATGCCCATTTGTTAACCAAGATTTTCCAGCACCACGACATCAGTTTAAATGGTGAAGTCTCTGAGAAGATGGGCCAGGCAATTCGGAGCAAGAATTTGATGAAAAGTGGGTTCTCCTTGGTAGCTACGGTATGGACAAAAACCTCAGCAACTAAAGGTGAGGCCATTATTGCAGAAGCCCAGGAAGTCCAAGAAGAGGCTGCTCAGGCAGAAGCAGTAGCAGCACCAGCAGTTCAGGATCAGAAAGTAGATGCCAGGGTAGAGATGCCATCAGTCCAAGAGGAACAACCCACAGCAGCAGTAATAGAGGTCAGTGTTGAGGTTCAGAAAGTCAGTGGTAGCAGGATTGTGGACATTCCTCTATAGAACATTGAGCCCGTTGGGCAGGTTGAAGAAGTTGTCACCCCCACCTCAATGGTGGCTTCAGTGCTCAGAGGTGTGCTGGACTCTATCACCAGCACTCAAGGGGAGCCCGAAATGGTGTGTGATCAAGTTGCAGATACTGTGGCACCAGGCCACAATGAGGATGTATTGATGCAGGATGCTCCTGTTGAGGGGGAGCATGCAGTTGTGAAGGAAGCGGAGCTTCAGGGGGAGTACACTACTAACCCCCCAATTGATCAATTTCAAGAAGGTGTTGTGAAAAGCACCTCGGATGAAGAGATAAATGTTGCAAATGTGGAGCCTGTTGCTAGGGCAAGTGAAAAAGGGAAAGAGGTAGCTCTTAAGATCCCTCTCCTCACAAGGAAGCCACACCGAAGGCTATGGCAGAAGAAACTGAAGACCAATTTGAAGCCCATAATTGATAGATTGGATGAAGAAGGTAAAATTCTATCCTCTGTGCAATCTGATATAGCATCAATTTTCATAAGCCAGAGCACTGCAGCTAAGGAAATGGGCATGGTCAGAAATGTGTTCAGATGGGTGAGAAGTGAGCTCAGCAGCATCAAGGAATCAATAGCTGCTATTTCAGATCATTTGAGGGGGTAATCTACTCCTGCCCCTCCTGCTCCTTCTCCTGCACCTCCTGCCAGGAGCTCAGGGCCATCAGGGCTAAGGCAATCAGATGAAGATATCCAGCCATCAGGGCCAGCGAATGTTGAGAAATCTGGGCCTTTAGGGCCATTAGTTGTGGCAGAAGATCAGCCATCAGGGCCAAATTCTGAAGGACCAGCAGGGCCATCCGGGCCAAAAAGGTGTTGAAGAAGTGGGAGTTTCAGGGCCAGCTGATGCAGAGAAGTCTAGGCCATCAGCGCCAGCAGAGGATGTGTCTGGGCCACCCGGGCTAGTGAATTCAGAGGCTGCACCTTCCGGAGTAGAAGAGCAGGCTGTAGCCCCTGAGCCCCCTAGTTCTTCTCCTCTTCCAACTCCAGCTCCTCCTTCTCCACCATTCTCCTCCACAGCACCACCCCAGTACCTACCACCTTCAAACAACCCCTTCCTAGAATCATTTCATCTCCTACACCACTTCCTTCCTTTGAAGTTCCTCCAGCCTCCTCATCAGTTGGAGCCTCCTCCTCTGGTCCTTCTTCCTCTGGACCATCTGATATTCGTCCTTCGACATCTCATTCCTTCCTTCATCCTCCTACTCCCCCCTCCTTTATAACTATTATTGTAGAAAGTGCTTAAATTGATGCCCCCTTCCTCAGGGTCATCAAAGATGAATTTGAAGAAGCTATTCTCCGCTCAGTTTTGAAAGCTTGCGCTCACATTCATAGGACAGGCTCTTCTAGCCCTGTCCCTAAGAAAAGAAGACTTACTTCCACTCATTCCATTTCTTCTGAACCCTGTTTTCCACCCCTTTGGTTTTCTCTTACTATCGAAAAAAAAAAACCCCTCTACCGTGAATTCCTTCAGAAAACCACCTTTGCCACCATTTCAGATATTCCTTACCTAAATCTAACCGACCACCTAAATGTCATTCTCCGTTTCACTTATCTTGCCAAAGCTGAAAAATCTAAAATCTTTTCAATGGCTAAAGCCAAATCCGAAGAGCAATGGGCTCCGGGCCAGGTCAGCCATATTCCCTCCCCGGGATCACTCCATGACTCTCTCTAAGTGGTTCCAGATTCTTCACAAGGACACCTGGGCTCCCTTTGTTCAAAAGGATATTAAGTTGATCAGGCATTTTCAGATGTTCAACGACTACTGCTATCTAAATAATCTGCCTAATGTTCAGCTTGGCCAATTTCGGCAAGCTATCTATAATCTTGGATCTCATGTGGCTGCCTCCTCCTCCATTCAAGTGGATTTTGCCACTTTGTTGTTGCCTGATGTAGTATTTCTCCCTCCTCTTCATTCTCTGATTATGGACTCTGATGTTGGCTCCATCATTTTTTAGCACTTTTCCAGAGTTATGGGGAGAATACATGTGCAGAAGGGCAATCTCGTTGCCTTCCATAGATTTTTGTTCAGAGAATACCTTCAGGGCCATATAAATTCAAATGTTCTTGCCCCTCTCTTGTCCGAATGTGAGAGGTTGTCTCCAGCAGAATGGGCCAGATTTTGCCCTCTTTCTGCTCAACAACTTGACTATCTCAACGCCTCTTAAACCAGTGAAAATAAGCTTCCTATTTTAGCTGCTGAATTCCTCCACATGAACTCCATTCACCTTGTTCGAGATCCATTTGCTATCTGGGTTGAGAGATACAAGGTTTATGTTGCCATGAGAATAGAACTGAAGCAGAAGCAAATCTTTTATCCCGTCCCCATTGATCAGTTCCTCTCGTGTGCCAGTTTTGGGAAAACTAGTTTTTATAAAGTTTCCTTTGATAGAGATCACTATGCCCTGTTCTTAGAAGAGCAGCGGGTCCTTCATATGCAGAGGATGGTTCCTGTCATGGGACCTTCCTACTCCATCACTTGCAGTGTTTTTAGGCAGCATTTGGAAGAGCAGGAACTTAAGGCTTGGGAGGTCATTTCTCACCATGCCTCTATTTTGTTTCCTGCCTTCTACCTTCCTATACCCTCTCAAGAGTAATACAAATACATTCATTTGCTCTCATATTTATCTTTTCTCTCTTTCTTTGTCTCATTATTGTATCTTTTTGCTTGATGACAAAAAGGGGGAGAAAAATAACCATTTTGAAATACATTTCTCATTTCTATTTCCGCAAAATTACTTAGATTTATTTCAAAACCTTTATATTTATGTTATGTTTTGTCATAACCAAAAAGGGGGAGATTGATGATCAGTTCATCCCCATTAAATTTCAAGAATTATATATCTATATTGGTGATTAACAAAACTCAAATAAAGCATGATATAAAAAGTTTTCATGAAGCTGAGGCACAAGAAATAAATCAGGTAAAATCAAGCAAAACATGTAAGTATTCCTACCCTGTAGCATTTGAAGTACAGAGCAGGTAATTTTTCTAAGTACACATTGACTTCCTATATGTTATAACGATTTCATTAGAATCATAACGATTTCCTCACTTCTATCGATTTCATTTTCACAAGGATTTAATAAGTATCATACCGATTTCGATTTTATAACGATTTTCTCTCACAACGATTTGTTAAGTGAGAACAACGATTTGCTCTCACAACAATTTGTTAAGTGAGAATAACGATTTTCTCTCACAAAGATTGGGCAAGTGAGAATAACGATTTGCTCTCACAACGATTTGTTAAGTGAGAACAACGATTTGGTCTCATAACGATTTGCTTTCATATCGATTTGACAAGAGAACAACGATTTCTATTTCACATAGACTTGGTCGTCGTAACGATTCGATAAGTAACAAAACGACTTGGTCGCCGTAACGATTCGATAAGTTCACAACGACTTGGTCACCGTAACGATTTGATATAGCAAACAACGATTTGGTCACTACATCGTCTTGATAAGTGAAACAACGATTTTCTCACAACGATTTGGTTATAACGATTTGCTCACAACGATTTGGTTATAGCGATTTGCTCACAACGACCTGCTTATAACGACTTGCTTATACTCTCATAACGATTTGTCTCCACAACGATTTGGTTATGATTGTATAATGACTTGTGTTCACATCGATTTCTTTATGGATGAATAATGATTTACAACGACTTATTCACATAACGATTTCATAAGTCGTACTCATAACGATCTCATAGATTACAACGACTTGATATTCAAATAAGTTTCAAATATCTTGACAGTCAAAGTCGTCCCGTGTGTTTCTCTAATATTCACGCATTTAATGTAACTGTACATTTCTCTGCACGATGCATATCAGGATATCCTCTATTATCATGCTTCTATATAAAACACTTTTTATATAGCAGAATGACATTTCCATTTTGGTGAAATGTCTTACTACATGGATTCTAACGTTGACTGACAACAAGAGACAGCAGAGCTATCTATGATTTAGCATTTATTGTGTGCAGGTCTCTGACAGCACAACCCCATACAACGTTGGACAAAGTAGAAGCTAAAGGATATCAAGAAGGATCTTCCCCTTAGATGCATGGAACATAAAGGACTGTTGACTACAACATACCTGTTGAAGAATCAGGAGAACCATTCAGTCTAACATTCACTAAATCCTAGAGGCAACGTTCATCTAAATGGCTAATTCACCAAGAGAAGATACATATTCAAGACTGAAGACTCCTGTAAACACCACTTTTGAAGTGTTCAAAATCTCAAAAAAAAATCTGGAAGTGATAGAGTCTTAGCAAAAGAGCTTCTTACTTTCCACTCCAACCTGTAGCTCTTACTCTCCAGTGCCTCATTGTTGTTAGTTTCGGAGAGCTCTTGTAATCTGAGAGATTTCATTATTGTAGATCTTTCTCTCTCAGTCACTGCCTCAGATCTGAGAGATTTCATTATTGGTCTAGGGGCGTTTCGCCTGTTTTCTCACTTTCTTGAGAAGTTCCTCTTCTTGTGTGAAGAGAAAACCTATTGGAAACAAGTGGTGTGTGTTCCCTTCGTGTTGAAGGAAGACGAGTTAATTAGGGTGTTGTTTTCCTCTTTGGGTTGAGAAGAGAAGGCCAGCTGCGGCTGGATGTGTAAGTGTCCTTTAGGGGGACTGTACCCTTGGGTAGTGATATCTTGAGTGGTTGCTCAGGGACTAGATGTAGGACTCCTTTGGAGAGGAGGTCCGAACCAGGATAAATTCCTTGTGTCGTGTGATTTCCTGTTTGTGATCGATATCCTTTCTTTATTACTAACACTAGCAGTCGAACGTAGTGTTTTGTGTTGAACGTTTTTTTTTGACAGGTTTATATAATCAAATTTTAAGAATCTCATTCACCCCCCCCCCCCTCTAACAATAGAGACCTCAAACCAAAGAGGTAACACAGCAGAAGACTTCAACGAGCACAGAAGCAGTCCCAGAGGGAGAGGAAACCCGCATTAGGACAACAAAAAAATAGTTCTGGGAACCATCACCAGAACACAAGCAGCAAAGCGATGCACCTCGACTCAGAGGGCAACACCGCAACAATAGGAAATGAGCACAACATAGTTCTGGGGAATCCTCACCTCCACCAGAACTAACAAAGAAGAACTCTGGGAGCACCTCACCAGAGTTCACAACCAGTCAGTACAAGGCCGACAATAGCCGCAGACAGGTGTCGCAACGCTCAACCAGCAGTGCAACATGGCACACAAGCATCTGCTTAGCTCAAGAAAAGACGCCGACTAAGCAGAGCACAGTGCCCAATGGCGCATAGGCACACAAGGCCAAACACACATCCAATAAGGACACACCCTAACAATAAAGGACTGGAAACAAGGCAAGGACACCTTCGACTGGTTTCACAGACCACAACCCTGCACCGGTGAAGGCCACACCACACGTAGGCTCTCTCAGCCTTCGCGACACAACCACCCGGATGCGCAGGCCGAGGATGAATCCAACCGCAGCAGAGCGAAAACAGCAACCATACTCATAGCACGCGTGCCCAGCAGCAGCAGCAGCACTCTCCTGCAGCTCACACCCGGACCCTACTGGAAAGCCAGCCACCTACAACAATGAACCAAATGCTCACCTAACAGCACTCTACACGGACGGGCCAGCAACATACTAGTACCTTTCTTTGGAACAACCATAGTTATCAACTCATTACAAATCTCATTGGACCCCTGAGCTCTGATACCACTGTAACGACCTGACCCCCGCCAGGGACCCCGAAGGTCGTGTCGCCACCCACAGATCCGAAGACCCAGAAGGGTTAGAATTTGGTCCAGTGAGATAAGCAATGAGTTCAAACAACTATAACAAGAAAGTTCATACATTAATAATGAAATTATGTACAGCATGTCCCAAATAAACGTACAGGTATAGAAAGAAAGTTGCAGTCCTTAAGGGGCATACCCCGAGGACTTGCAAAAAAGACCACTCTTAACTCACGGTACAAGCGCTCACGCTGACAACTCACATTGCTTGCATCGCACGGTGAATAAGCCGCCACCACGACCGTCCGTCAACGAACTCTTGCAAACAGCGAGTCCCTACCTGAAAAGAGTAGGGGGGTGAGCCTCACGAACAAGGCTCAGTAGGGATAACCAGTCCATTACCAGCCTGAGCAGCAAGAACTCCAACAAAAGTGGAACCAAAGTACTTTAGAATGCAATAAAGCGAGAAACACCTACTGCAGAGTACTACAAAGCAGCGGAACAAAGTAATACCACGACCCACAACCAGGGTCGGGCCAAACACGACTCCCGCAGAACCAACAGAGTCAAACACAATGCAGAAGCAACACCTCGGCATGCACCCACCGAGACAGAGAAGCTCACGGAACACAGGAGCAACCACGTGAGATGAATGTCTCACGACACAAGCACCCAACATCCCAGACCTCCACAAGGTTGGGAAGGAACAAGCAGGTGTCACCATGAGAGACACCGAGCAACCACGTGAGAAGGAATGTCTCACCACAGGCACGGCCACCTCAGACCTCCACAAGGTCGAGGGCCCACATGCGGAACCACCCTGCACTTCGGACAATCCATGAGGTCAGGGAACTACACCCTATAGTGCCACCACGGACGGCACCAAGGAACGGGTTACCAAAACCAGCGGTCAGGTGTCTACACAAGACACCCCGATAGAACATGCTGAGCGGAAGCCACTAAACACTGCCCACGAGGCCAAACCAACCAAGCGCACAGCACTAGACACGGCTAGGCTACAACCACTGTGCAGGATAGAGTGACGAGACTCACTTAGAAACAACGTGAGAAACTCCATCACAGCATGGGCAACCAAGCCACTGCCACAAGCAACTAAGAGGAGGAGACTCATTCCACACCTCCAACTCGCTAGCCGCTGACTCCTGCATACAACCTCCCTAGGTAGAGTGAGGCTAGTAAGCCACAGCTGTGAAGTCTGCCACACTAGGCTGTCAACTCGAGCATGCTTGTAGCCCGGAGAACTCCCTCAACAGGCTCCCGAGGATGGGTGTCCCAGGAAATGGAGACAAACTCTGAACGGGACAAGCCCTGAACAGCAGAGCCCCGGGCGAAAGAGAACAGGCGGGGAAACCACCACAGAAACCGGCACAACTTGCTTGTAACCAAGACAAGCCTAGTAGGCACAGGCACCCACGACACCCCTTCCGAAAACCCCCAGAAGGGCCGTCGGCCAACGCCGACAGACACGGCATGGCCAGAAAACCCGGAACACCACATGATAGTACAGAAACCAACTCTCTTCTAATAATCGATTGACCGACAGACATTCGATTATTAGATAGACGTGAGCCTCCTAGCACCGCCGCTAGGAAACGGCCACGAAGGTGTCACCTTCGGTCACTGAACGTAGGGAGGCAAACTGCCGCATTTCCTACTAGAAGATCCTAAGGGCAACCCTGCCCTGGGGCACGTGTCGACACACCAACCGATGCCACGAAACCACCCGAGGCAAGTCAGGTGTTGTCGTGCCCTCCTAACCCGTCGCGATACCATCGTGACAGGTAGGGCAACTGCGACAGGAAAGTGGGTCGCAACAAAAGCCTTATCGTGACCAGAAACCGGGTCGCGACACCCTTATCGCGATGGTCAACCACGCTGCGATAAGGTCGCATCCGACCGGGGCGACGCGTCCTCTGATGTCGCGACACACACTGCAGTCGCGACATTAGTTTGGAGGCAGACCGCCGGGATGCTACATCCCGGGGTCGCCACAACTACACCAAGCACACCATAGGGGGAGGGGAGTATGGGGAAAGCTTGTAAAACATGCAAAGAACCCTGAGGGCTCCAATCCACACCAAAAAGTATGGGCACAAGAGATCCCTATCGATTTTGGATGAACTGAACCCCAAAGGGGCTTCACGACACCACGACCGCCACCTCCTTGCTCCACGATGCTTCGCAGCTCGACCACAAGCCGTCGGCACTGCCACCGAGCTCCAAGCCACCGGAGAAGGGAGGGGGAAAGCATCCCCTCCTCGGAGAGGAGGGAAAGGAGAAAGGCCAAAAGAGGGAAAAGGGGCGCCGACCAAGGGTTTTAGCCTACGGCCCCCAAGACGCGACAGGGCGGGGTGTCGCGTTACAACCTTAACGCGACGGCCGTCCACACCGCGACCAGAATGCATCCCATAGGGATGCCACGACAACCAGATAGGTCACCCTGACACACCTGTCCCTCTGACTGGTGTCAGACGACCAAAAAGTGGAACGATGTCATGACCTGTTGACCGGGCGTTGTAGACACCCAATTCTGGCCCATAAGTCGAACCACATTTCTTGTTATCTTGACGAGCCCCAAGTTGGTCATTCACCTTGAGCCCACCATTAGCCTTGATTTGAACCTATTAAGAGCCCAATTTTCATTATATCCCGTCCATTATCCTTTTAAAAGAGTCCATGTGCCTCAAGCCCCCATTATTCTCACATTTTATTGATCCATTTTTTAGAATATTCAATATTCCTTAATGTGACGGGTTGGGGCGCCGCGTTAGCCTTGTCGCGCCCCCTTTGGCCGTCACGACAGCCCATGCATATCCATGCAGTTGGTTTCCGAGTCGCGCCCCTCCGGCTCGTCGTGTTCATCCCTGTCGCGCCTCTACGACCTGTCGCAACAATAGCCACGTGCACTGGCCTCCGCAACCACCTCCTCTTTATCCTCTATTGGCCTTATCCTCATCCTATGCAACCTCCTAACCCACCTGAGCACAGTGTGAGATTGTGGGACACCTTAGGGCCTCCCTAGGACTCTTCCATGCGAATTTCCTTCAGATTTATCCTCTCATTTTGGTAATTATCACTTGAGAATGGGAATTTATCTCTCCAGCTCTATAAAAGCAAGGCTTCTCCTTCAGGGAAGGGGGACCCAAATTTGCCACGAAGTGCTGCCAAATTTTTGTCAGACTTTGGACTTAACCGGTGGCTCTATCATTTCACTCCATTTTCCACTTATCTCCTCCATCAAACCATGCACTTTTCCTCATCCATGGAGTTTGGAGGTGAAGGAGGCGACTCCAGGAGCTTTTACATCAACTAAGAACACCATCAGCAGCTAGGGAGCCGCCCATATTGGGGCTCCTTCTTCCCTTCCTTCCTCATTTCTCCTTTCATGCATGTTATTTGCTTTCATAGATAAGAACACATTTTTACTTTCCTTCCCACGTTTTCCTACTACCCAAAGGGTTTAAAAACCACCCCAGGTCTGTTCCCTCCATACTCACCTTCTTTACTTCATTTTTGAATAGCTATTACACTCAAATATGGTCTAACAGGGTTATTTTCGTTGTTTTCTTTGTCTTGGCAGGTACATAAGCATCAGTTAATGAGAAGCTCTTGTCCCATGGCCGGCCAGAGGACGAGAAGAAGGTCCAGCCACATTTCTCCTGCATTGGAGAGAACGCGGCCTAGGAGGGTGTCGCGACAATGCTAACGCGCCCTTTTCGGGTGTCGTGACATCAGCTCCATTGTGGCGGGCTTCCCCGTCGTGACAAAGGTCAGGTCCTCATTCTCCTTCCTTTTCCTAGCATAGTTAGCCTATCTATTTCTCTATTATGGCAGCTATCTTGGTGGCGATCACATTCCTCATTTTCATACTTTTAGATTGAATACTTTGTTGCATGTTTTGGGGGTGCACATTCCCCGTGATTACACCTTTTCGCGATCACGGTGGGATCTTCAGTACTAGCCTCATGATTGTTGCTTGCTTGCCTACCATGTTGATTTGTTTAAATATTTTTTAGAACCCTGTTAGGTATATATATTTATTTTTCCGGTCTTTCTGAGTTCGGTTGGGATTGCGCCGCATCGTGCCGTCGCGATCCCATTGCTTCCTGGAAGGCGGACGTGACTTGATGTACGTGTCCCCCCCCCCCCCCCCCATGCATTGTTCCTTCATTGAGGGTGCATCCATGTCTATTACATCTTGTTCTACCATGTATATTCGCGTTTGTGTTTATTAGAATTCCGCTAGAGTTCGGATTTTCCATTTCTTTTACTATTTGATTTCGGATCGTGTCACGGCTGATCGGGGGACCGCGACAAGGTCGCATCGTGGTTGTAGGCTGCATCTTCAGGTACACACTGTTTGTTACTATTTTGATCCATGCTTCGGTTTCTGTATGTTTAGTGAGTATTGATGTGTCGTTCAATTGATTCCATGATGCTATTGCGTTATAGGATAGTCTGTCTGCTTACTGTTTGCTTGTGATTGTGGGTTTTTGTGTTATGTTAACATCGCGGCAGGGATTCCGGTCGTTATAAGGTTGCGATGGATCTGGTCATCGTGACTTCAGCAGAGACCTCATAGTTGCTTTGTGTTAGTTTAGGTTAGACATTGCATGCACCTCGGTGCACTTAGGCTCATGCATACACTTCTTATCCGGGCTGATTAGGTTTTCCCTCCTTGGTAGAGTTAACCCTCTCACCTACGAGCACTCGTGGGCTGACCAGGGCCTCTGTAAGTCCCCGTGGCCGTACGCACGTTGCGGTTCGCCGGGCTGGTTGTACCTGTTGTACCCATAGATCAGGCCGTGTCGCGTGAGTTGTGTGTCCCCTGTAGTGTCACTGGAGTACTTGAGTTCATACCCATTATTGAGCTTTTCTCTAAAATCCCCTTCTTGTGTGTTTTTTAACTGTTGTTGTACTCCTTATTTGTATTTTAGTGTATTTATCTTTTTAATTCCCCTCTTCTCATTCTCTCATGGCTCCTTTCCACTTCACCTATCCTCCAACCTCCCCTCCTCTTGTAGACCGCTTGTCTCATGAATCTATTCCAAATTCGGCCCAGTCTAGGGCCCATTGGACTGGCGAGAGTGACCGTCCTCAATCTGTTCCGTCACCATCCTCTTCTAATGAGGCCGCTGAATTGGAGCGCCTCCTACTTGAAATGGGGTCTGACCAGGCCCGCGAATTGTTGTCCACCTTTGCTCTATGGATTTCTTCTGGGATGGGGCCAATAGGCCCACATGATCCTTCTCATGCTAAATCTCCTCACATTGTCAATCCAAGATTGGGCCACTCTTCTGTTCAGCCCACATCACTGCGATTGACCCATTATGCTTATTATTCTGGTCCGAACCTTGACTCCTGATTACGCTCTCATACCCATGCTGGCCCTCGTTATCCACAATCCACCTCGGCTCAGGACTTCCAATCTGAGTTCGAGTCCATGAAGCGAGAGCTTAGTGACTTACAGAGGCAATTAAATCCCAAACCCTCTTTCAATGATACTCTCCTTGATTTCCATGGTCTTCGGATACCTCCACTTTCTTAGCTTCCTGTCTATCGTAAATATAGTGGAGCTGGAGACCTTACATCCATCTGAAGAAGTTACTCTATGACTCGGCGTCCTACCAACATGATCTTCACTTATTGGCCTCCTTTTTAGGCGGTCGTTGGATGGGCCCGCTCTAGAATTGTTTTATTCCATGCCTCCCAATGAAGTTGAGAATTTTGAAGTTGTCAAGGTCAGATTCCTACAACAATATCAAGACTGGGTCGGACCCAAGTATTCAATGGCCGATCTGATAGTTGAGCAAATGAAGCCTGATGAAGAATTAACAACTTATGCTGACCGGTGGCGTCAAATGTCTGCCCATGTTCAAATGCACCTCCCATAAGAGGAGAAAATCAAGCTCATTATTGCCAATGCAACACCCGTGTACCGCTACATCCTGGCTATGAACAACATCACGTCCATGCAACAATTATACAACCGTGCTCGCTTTGTCAAGACCCAACTCAGTGACTCTCCCGTGCCATCCTTGTTTGAGGCCCAACAACCCAGTTACACATTTCAAGAGCCCACTTATGAGGGATCCCAAACCCAAGCCTAAGTTGATGTTATCCACTGTACCACCCCTACCCATTCCACAGACCATTATTCATCCTCACCACATCCACCAAGCCAACTCGCACCACTTCCACAAGAACAACCCCCTCGTCCGTGCCATCGCACCACACCATCCCATACTCACCCATCACAACGTCCACCTAACCCAAAGCGAGCCCATTATCATTTGTTGCCAAAATACCTCTCTGATATCTTCACGGCCCTGATGTCCATCAATGCATTGCAACTCCCTCCTGAAAAGCCAAGCTGGGACATGACAGTGGACCAATCAGAATATTGCCCATATCATCGCCATCCGGGGCATACAGTCGCGAACTGTTGTGAGTTTCAGGATGTGATCTACGGTCTAGAGCACAAGATAGATTGGGCTGAAATCCACAGGCTCATCCTGCATTGTCAAGAGAAGAGAACGCAAGGCCAGGGGCAGCAGTCCTCTCCATCACAAGCAGCAGAACACCCGCCCAAGCGACCAACAACACAGTCGAGACAACAAGCGCAAACATCAAGGCAGTCGTCATCTCCAAAGGCTCAAGGCCAGAGGCATTTCTTTACTTACCCTCCAAGTGCATCATCCGCTCTGTCACAACCTCAACAACCCCCTCCACCAACCCTTGCTCAGGCTATCACCACCACACCTACCCTTGACACCACATCACACCCTGATGACAAGCTGTCGGCTCAACATATTGTGTCGGTGTGCCGTTGGCCATCTCCCCCAATGCCACAAACCATTGATCCCTCACCTCCCGCAGACCCTCCATCCTTACCCCTCACTACTATCTCCATCCCACCACCACTTTCACCTGAGCAAGCCATTACCACCACACCGAGGCTCGAGCAAGCTCCACTCACCTCTGAGCTGGAGCAAGAGTCCCCCACTCCTAAGCTTAAGGCTGATTCAGCCTCTGAGTTGGAAGAAGAGCTCTCTCCGCACGAGCCTATCCTTGCCACCTTCCAATCACCTCACGCTAAATCCTTCTCATCCAATGACCCCCGCATAACCACCATACATCCCATCACCATAACCATCCAACAGAGCGGGTGTGAACCACCAAGAGCATGCCTCGAATCTACTTCGTATATACAAGATGGACCGAGTAAAGGTAGCCCAGTTCCAGTCATGTGTTCTGACCCTCACAACTACATCATCTGCATGGCGGTCTATATCCTAGTCTCAGGTACATTTGGGAAGGATAAGACTCCATCTCCTCAGAAAATGGCTGTCAAGGAGAGTTCTCAAGCACTAGTACCAGTCACTTCCAAAGCAGGGATGATAGTTGTTACACAGTTCATTGGAGATAACCATTAAGGCCATTATTACCCCTCACTCGGTTGCACTACAGGTGATTGGACAAAGGAAGGGCTTCTCTACAAATATTGTCCTATCTCATACTGTCGTCAAGGCCATCATGAAGTCAATGCTTAAAGGTCAGGCATGGCAACCTCTAGTTGAAGCTCTCAATAGTATAAACTCCACATCCCTACTGGAGTCTTCACTCAAGGGGCAAGAGACCAAGCTTCCAAAAATAAGTGCAGCCATGACAGTCATGACAACTAATAAGAGGGCCATGTGGCTGCGAAGAAGGGCGAGACCATCTGCTGCTTGGTCCCACTATCTGAGGAGACATGTCAAGAGGAAGTGGTCATATCTGTTTGCAAGGGCGAAGAAGCCACGACATCACATGAGGACGTCTGCAAAGAAGCGAAGGAGGTTGAAATCAAGATTGAAGTTTTACAAGGAAAATGTCAATCTCCCTACCTTGTCATCTTCCGACCTTGATCCTTCAATGCTACTCATTCTGGTCAATCTTGTCCCAGGAGGAGACGCCCGATCTTGCATTCATGGGCTATTTTCACATTCTTCCCCTTTCATTCCTTTAGGGTTGTTGGACCCTCACTTATCTCCTCCACCTGAGCTGCCCGATCATCCTCTCGGTACTCCAGGTATCTTTTCATCCCCTCCGCCTGAGCCCCCGAATCGTCTTTTGAGCACTAAGGATTCCCCTCACTTACCTCTTCCACCTGAGCCTCATAATCATCTTGTGGGCACTTAGGATTCCCCTAACTTATTTCCCCCACCTGAGCCCCCCAATCATCTTTTGGGTACTTAGGATTCCCCTCACTTACCTCTTCCTCCCGAGCAACCGGATCACCCTATGGATTATCAGGGTTTCTTTCCACATCTACCTGGGTCACTTGACCATCTTCTCGGTCCTCAGGATTCTCGTCCTCTTCTTCCACCCGAGCCTCCTAATTGTAGGTCGGGTCCACCTTCTCTAGGGACGTCTGACCTTGGTCTTGATTCCTTTCCTTCCACTTCACCTTCTGATCCTCCAGATCCTTCACCCTCCATTCTGCAATTCATTCCTCCAATCCTTTCTGATATCGGGTTCGACCCGATTCCTCCTTCACTACCTATTTGGGATCCTGACCCTTTCTCTCACTGTTCCCAAGGTTTCAGTCCTCACTAAATATTATTGTCCTTCTTTGTAAATCCTTTGTTCTTAAGTTTATGTACAGTCTTGTCTCCCTCTTGTTCTTGTGTTGAGTTGACTCCAATTCTCACCATCCCTATCTTTTCCTACAAATAAGCTAATTAAAATCCACCAATGTCAAAGTTCAAAGACTAATGTAGGTCGTATTTTTAATATAACCCATCAAAGAGAGTCATCTCATTTCACAACTAGTGTGGTCGAGTCAGTCTTAGGTTTATTTTGCTTCTGCAGCACTCAGGCTAGAGATTGCTCCGCACTAGGGGACCGCCGTTCATTCCTTGTCATTAAAGGTCACCATAAGCAAGGATCATCACATACTCACATGGCAACCTTAGTCGGCTCCTCTAGCAAACATCGCTGCTACTTAGGCCATACCTAGGCGGTTCAAAAGATGTTCTTCTCCTTACTCGGTCAAAGTGTAAAGGCAAAAAGGCTATTTGGGCGAGGCGACCGACCTATGCACACCTTGCTGAGAGGAAATCTCAAATAGGGACGGTCAATCAGGCCTGCAAAAGAAAAGTAAAATCAAAAGAGAGAAGAAGAACAAATGAAAGAAGATCGAGGAATAGGTGTGGACACTCTGTTCACCGCACTCTAGCGACTGTGGATCCTCCGGTAGGTGCACGAACATTGCCGCTCCCTCATTGGCGATGAAGGGGTACTAGTTGACTCCCATTTGACTGAGGAGAAGAAGAAGAAAACCAGTGAAGTAATGTGAGAGTTGCGATCGCCAGGGCCTTACCTGTGCCCAAGGTGAGTTGTGATCACGTCGGTGTTGCTGCCTCGCGTAGCGGATGATGATGGAGATCCAACTTTCCTCTCTTCATCCGGCCAAGGAGAGGAAGCTCCATGGCTTGTCCAAGTGTTCCTGCCACAAGAGAAAGACTCTATTAGACTCTAAAAAGTGTAGTGAACGTCCAAAACGAAGAGAAAAGGCCCAAAAGGAGAGTCCCGTACCGGTTACAGGCTCGAGAAGACAGGTGGCCAAGTGCTATGACCACCCTTCTTCCCTCCGTTTTTGGTTGGGAAACCCCTTTCTAGGTGTGTAGGAAGGTGCCCTACGTGCCTAGGGTGTGTGTGAGTGTGTGAATCACATGCAAGAACTAAGAAAGATAAAAGGGAAAGAGAAAGAGGAGGGAGATGATCCTCGTTCCTGTGGTTGATGGCACCTTAATAGACTCCTCCAGCACTTGATGAAGCCTTCTGAACATTCAAAGAGTTGAGAGGGAGAGAGTAGACAAGGGTTGGATGCTTTTAATGGATTTTCTCTCTCTTCTCTACAAGTAGCATGGCATGGATGTCCACCCTCTCCCGCCTTGCTTAGAAGGCTGAGGTATGACCTATATAGGCAGTGGGGTCGGAGGTGAGGAGCCTTGGATGCTCAAGTGTCAAGAAATACACTTGTACAATTGGTAATCCAAATATTAAGGCTTGATCCAAGGTGGCCCATTTGCCCGTTGGGAATGGCTCCATGCGTTGCACGGCCGAGAGAATGGCGCTAGTGGGCTGGAATCTCGGGCAGTTGCGCAGACCAGGTAAACCAAGTTGACGTCAAACGATGATGCCGCCAACCCCATGCAAACGTCCACATAGGTGGACGCCAATGAGAGTCGACATCCAGGGGGCTTGCCGCCAACATGTAGTCAGCGGCAGTCAATGCTGCCACTTACATGGGATCTGTGGCAAGTCAACAAATGGTCAAACGGTCCTTATTGGGCCACGGAACCATGCGGGGATGGGCCAAATCTCACGTCTACAAATGCCCCTCCGAGACATCCGGTCTTGCAAGGGAGCAGAGTGTACTAGAAGGTTGGTTTCTCGGTAAACAAAGGACGTAGAGATTTAATGGAAGGGCCATCTCTGAGGATAGGAATTCTCGCAAGCCATATGAATGATTTAGGCTAGAAAAAAATGACGAATCGTCTGAGAGACAAATGAGGATAAGGGGGAGGGTGATCTACCGGTGTAACTACAACTGCAACCCAACGTTAGGGTCCCTGGCATTGCCGTGTTGGACTTTGACTACTTTCTGGTGTGTCTGAGTCAAAGGAGTTGTAATATGACGGTTGAATCGAGGGAGTCTCATAACCGGAGCTCGTGTGGGCTCGCTGACCTAATTAGGACATCTGTCCAGATTTAGGGGGTTGTGGAGACAAGGGATTGGTTGATCTCCCAAAGGACTATCAAAAGATTCTAGCTGGAATCAATGTTTGGAATGCCAAAAGTACTTAATTAAGATCATGACTGGCGAAAGTCCACGTGGACTCAACAAGGTTGCTTGATTACTTGTGATATGCACGGTGGGACAAGTGGTGTGACGACCTCCATTATACCGGTACGGTTATACCAACCCACGTCGGTATAGCGAGAGTCCTCACAGTGGGACATTTACCCAAACGATACTAACAGCTGAGATACACGCGAATATACAACAGAGTAGCGGAAGTAAAAGACATCTATCTTCATTCATTCATCATCCACATTAATCATACATGAAGTTCGCAATTAACATTAAGAGCTAAAAGTTTACATAATTTAAATTTGCTGAAATTTAAATACATAATGTCCACACTTATACATCCTTTTCATGATAACTCTAATACAATGTTCAAATTACATACTATGAAATGCACAAGTCACAAAGAAACTCCAAGACTAATCTCCACGCTCGGAGTCCGTCTCCACTGCCTCCTCCAAAGGTGCCATGTCACCAACTACACCTGTACGCCGAAGCAAGGAGTGAGTCCAATGACTCAGCAAGCAACACTACTCATAACATACACGTATAAGTCATAGCAGTTTCTATATGCACATTCAAAATTTTCAACACATGGCATGCTAGTCATTTTAAAGTTTTCAACCTATCATGAAAGTTTTACAATCTATACATGGATCATGCTTTCAGATTTCTAAGAATAAAATTTACCTATCACATGCTTTCTATTCAATTTACTCATGAAATGTTGTCTTTAAAGAACCAAGACATGAGAGCTACCAACATGAACACTGTGCATATATGAAAGGTAGAGCATAACTAGCATGGACTTTACAATGTTTTAAACACCTACATAGACGTTTTCACATGCTTTAAGTTGCTGATTTCACATGGTTTCATGGCTGTAAACCTATGCATAAGAGCTACAATATTGCGTAAAACAAATCATGTGAACAACCAATCATGCTATCTTGTACCCGTGCTCACCAATTATCCCTAACATGGATTCTAGACATCCTTGCACATATAAACATGATGAAATAACATGAATTTACTGATTTCACATGGTTTCAGATTTGTCTCACATGGATTTCAATATCATACCCTCTCATTTAGAATTTCACATTTTCTTTACACAAGTTTCCTCTTTCACATGGTTGCACTTTACACATACACATTTCACATTTGTTCACTTTCACATTTACACATGAACACATACAAATTTCACATTACACATTACACATTTTAGGTGCCGTGACACATAGTCCAAACCACCAAAGAAGGACAGATACACATCACATTACACATAGACGCCATCTAGGCATTCCAATGGCGACCCTTGGACTGCGCAGACTGGGAGAACAAGTCTCCACCCTAACCAGTGGTACTTGTCCACCTCCAGGATTTCCCCCTAATGCCCTTAGGGTCACTTACACACTGAACTTTCTCAGGGGGGACTTTTCCCTGATACAATTCCACTGCCCTCTACGGAAGCAGGGTCACATTGGCACAGTTACACATTTACACATTCCACCGGTTTGCACATGGTTTTACACATAGCACTTTTCATCTCATTCACTTTCTCACTCATATGCATTTCTCTGTTTTTCCTGACATGGCACTACAGATTTCAGGAGTATAACACACAGTAAACTTTACCAATCAAGTTGGGTTTAAGCAATATCTAATCACATTACGATGTCATACATAGATTATTACATTTCACATGGAAAATACATAACTCCTTATGTACTGGTCCAAATGACCTGAAATTTTAACCACATTCCATTTTCGGATTCAAGGTCATACACTCAATGTTTCAGATTTTTCTGAGCTAAATAGAATTTACAGAAAATCAAATACCTATTTCGCATGCCATTCACAATTTAAGTTAACATGGAGTTTAACACATCATGCAATTTTGCCACTTACTGTTTGAACAGAGATTACTGTCACATACATGATCTGAGAATACAGAATTTACCCTAAACCATACAATTGTAGATCGATCACCACAAATCATTCTTACATGACTTTTTATTTCCCGAACCGAATTTATTAGCAATTTATACAAGCATGGACAATTTACCAAAATTGAGTATACATATACTGATCTACTAATCTTCATGATCTGACAAAACTGAGGCATTCAAACTAATCCTAATCATGAAACATGGATTGGCAAGATTATCAACAATTCATGCTTACAAATTCATGGAATACAACTTTCTAACATTCACCACCACACATCACACTCATCCACACACCACATTTAACAATATACATAGTGTATAGGGTTACCATATATCCTCATCACGAAAACCATACCGAAAATAGTGTATAGGAAGGGCAGAACAGGTCACTGTTCTGTCCAGAGGAACTTGGCGGCGGTCTCTGGCCGCTGACTCAGGGTCAGCGGCATGGTCGATGGACGCCAAACATGATCTCAGCGTCCATTGACCTTGCCGTCAATGCAGGTCTGTGCAGAAACACAAACCCGAGTTCTCAAGTTTGGGTGAATGTGAGGGTCTAGGACTCGAGGGAAAATTCATAAAAATAGTAGAAACGACCTAGACACATACGGGGATATTATGGTGAGGTTACTTGCCTTTTAAAAATTGCTCCAAAGGATCAAAGTGCTCGGAGAAGCCCTCCTTGGGCAGTCCCAAGAAGGTGCAGAACTCCCTCCTAGATCTTCTTCCTCCGGGCTCCTGGATGATCTCCACACCAAGGGGTTGTTGGGGAAGCCTCCTCCTTTGCTCCAGCTAGCCTCTTGTCGTGGAAGATGGCCGGATCTAGCTCCAGGAAGTCTGATCTTTGGGTGCAAAGGGGTGGGTTTTCTCACAGCTTAGAACTTGGGTTTTTCTCCTGGTTTCTCTCTTGCAAAGGTGAGGAGAGGAGTGAGGAGAGGAAGATCCGGGTTCAGACATAAGGGGAGGCCTCTCTCTCCCACTCACAAGGTGACATGACAGCTCTCAGAGCCGTTGGGGACAGCCCCCCAATGGCTGAGCTTTCTTATTTCAGAAGTTTGCAGTTGTGCTGCGCATGCAGGCCAGAGAAATAGGCGTCCATATCGCTTGACGCCAGGATGAGGGTTGGCGTCCATGTCTGGACGCTGACACCACCTCAACGGCCAAGGGTTGACGCCAAGATGGCCTTCGGCCAGAAGTCTAAAATATGCAGAAACCCATGCATACCATGCGTATATACATGCAATATGTATATGGTATTGTATCCATACTATCACCATTCAATACATGCATTATTTACATCTAATATAAGCACATGCACACGTACTTGTACTAATTAATACGTACGTAAATATGTACATACATACACAAGCACAAATATACACACACAAATACAAATAATGCGACGGAAATTTGAGGGCCTTACACCCTCTCCCCCTTAAAGAAACTTCGTCCTCGAAGTTAGAACGACACTACTCAAACAAAAGGGGATATTTCTTCTTTATCGCATCCTCAATCTCCCACGTAGCCTCCTCACGTGAGAAGTTCCGCCATAGAACTTTCACCGACGCAATACTCTTGTTTCGGAGATGCTGAACCTTCCGGTCAAGAATGGCTACTGGTTGCTCGACATACGAAAGATCTGGCTAGATCTCCATTGGCTCATGACTAATCACATGAGACGGATCTCGGACATACTTCCTGAGCATAGATACGTGGAATACAGGGTGAACGCTACCCAAAGCTGGGGGTAATGCTAGCTCGTACGCCACACTGCCCAAACGTCTGAGAATTTCATATGGGCCAATGAGTCTAGGGCTTAGCTTGCTATGCCTGCCAAATCTGACAACACCTCGAGTAGGCGATATCTTCAAGAAGACATGATCGCCAATCTCGAAGTCCAAATCCTTCCTTCTATTGTCGGCATAAATCTTCTGCCTATCCTGTGCCGCAACAAGCCTTTTCCTGATAAGCTGGATCTTATCCGAAGTTTCCTGAACTAACTCCGGTCTGATCAACTGCCTATCACCAGTCTCCTCCCAACACAAAGGAGATCTGCAGGGCCTACCATACAATGCCTCGAATGGAGCCATACCAATACTAGCATGAAAGTTGTTGTTGTATGCGAACTCCACAAGAGGTAAATGACGCTCCCAATCATCCTTCCAATCCAGAACACACACTCTCAACATATCCTCGAGCGTCTAGATAGTCCTCTCGGACTTTCCATCGGTCTGGGGATGAAACGCCGAACTGAGCTTCAGCTCCGAACCTAACGCATCCTGAAGACCCTTCCACAATCTCGAAATAAATCTCGGATCTCGATCCGAAATGATCGACTTCGGCACACCATGCAATCTAATGATACCGCTAACATACAATCTAGCTAAACTCTCTACTGACTGCTTCTTCTTCATAGGCAAGAAATGAGCAGTCTTCGAGAATCTATCTACAACTACCCAAATCGAGTCAAACCCGAAACAATGTCCATAGTGACAGCTTCCCACTTCCACACTGGGATATCCATCCTCTGCATAAGGCCAGATGGTCGCTGCCGCTCGGCTTTCACCTGCTGACACACTAGACATCTAGACACATAATCCGCAACATCATTCTTCATGCCAGACCACCAAAATGATCTCTTCAAATCCTGATACATCTTAGTGTTACCTGGATGAATAGAGAATCGCAATCTATGAGCCTCCGCTAACACATGCTCACGGACATCTACTACATCAGGGACACAAACACGGTGCTGAAATCTAATCACACCGTCCTCATCACGAGCAATGCCCGCCTTACCCACTAATTCTAACAATCTAGGGTCGGCTTTCTGCTGCTCAATCACCTCATCCAAGATTGAGGATCTAAGGGATAGCTGAGCTACAAAAGCCTGACACAGCGATGGCTCTAACTCGGTCATAGAGCACGCTGCATCCTCCAACATCTTCCAATCCTGCTGGAGCGAAGACCTCTTTCTACTAAGAGCATCCGCTACGACATTCACCTTTCCGGGGTGATACTGAAGGTCGAAGTCATAGTCCTTCAAGAACTCAATCCATCTTCTCTGCCTCAGGTTTAATTCTTTTGGGAGAAAAGATACTTCAAGCTCTTGTGGTCGGTAAACACCTCAAATCTAACACCATAAAGATAGTGCCTCCAGATCTTTAGTGCATGAACCACAGCTGCGAGCTCCAAGTCATGAGTCGGATAGTTCCTCTCATGTTCCTTCAACTGACGAGAAGCATAAGCCACTACCCTCTCTTGCTGCATGAGCACACAACCTAACCCGATCCGAGACGCATCCGTATAAATGGCAAAGCCCTCTAGACCACTAGGCAATACCAATACCGGAGCAGAAGTAAGCTTACCCTTCAATAGCTGGAAGCTACGCTCACATGCCTCAGACCATACGAACTTCTCACTTTTCCTGGTCAGCTTTGTCAAAGGGGCGACGATGGATGAGAAACCCTCAATGAATCGCCAACAATAACCAGCTAACCCAAGGAAACTACGAATCTCCGAAGGGGTCCTAGGAATCTCCCAATCCATAACTGTCTGGACCTTTGCTGGATCAACAGCTACACCAGCGCCGGAGATAACATGCCCGAGGAAATGAACCTCGCGCAACCAAAAATCGCACTTGCTGAATTTTGCATACAGCTTGTGCTCACGAAGAACCACTAATACTAACCTCAGATGCTGACGGTGTGTGGCCTCATCCGGAGAATAAACCAACACGTCATCAATAAACACAACAACAAAGCTATCTAAATACGGACTAAACACCCGGTTCATGAGATCCATGAATGCTGCAGGGGCGTTGGTCAATCCGAAAGGAAGGACCAAGAACTCATAATGTCCATAACGGGATCTAAATGCCGTCTTGGACACATCCTCACTCCTAATCCGCAGCTGATGATAACCAGATCGCAAGTCAATCTTAGAGAAGATTGATGCATCCTGCAACTGGTCAAACAGATCATCAATCCGAGGTATGGGGTACCTGTTCTTCACTGTCACCTGGTTCAGCTTCCTATAATCAATGCACAACCTAAGTGACCCGTCTTTCTTCTTGACAAACAATACAGGTGCGCCCCAAGGGGAAACACTAGGGCGAATGAATCCCTTATCAAGCAATTCTTGCAATTGCTTCCTCAACTCGGCTAACTCTGCAGGGGCCATCCGATATGGGGCCTTCGAGATAGGAGAGGTGCCCGGAAGCAACTCTATAGTGAACTCTATCTCCCTATCTGGTGGCAATCCAGACAAGTCATCGGGAAAGACATCTGGAAAATCCTGCACCACATCGATCTCTACAAGAGTCAGTGACGAACCAGCATCGGGTACTAGCATAACGCTGGCAGGAAATGCGTCACAACCCTTGTTCACCATGCGCATCGCCTTCATGGCAGAGATGACTAACTTTCCCGCTATGTTCTTTGGCAAGGGATGAGAGAACTCGTCCTCACCAGGAATGCGAAAAACAATCTTCTTCCGACGACAATCCACTAACGCATAGTGCTCCTTTAGCCAATCCAAACCAAGAATAGCATCATAGTCCTTCATCTTTAGCAAGAAGAAACACCCATCTAGAATTCTATCCTCAATGCACACAGGTAACGACGGAATGCACTTCCTAGTCGATACCGTACCCGCAGGGGTGTGCACAGACAAAGGGACCTCTAACTCCTCAGACTCTATGCCTGACTCTAGGGCTAACTGCCTAGCGAACCGCTCGGAAATGAACGAGTGAGTAGCACCCGTATCAAACAAAACCCGAGCGTGCACACTGAAAAGCAAAACCGTACCTTCGGTGACATGCTCCACCTGCTCGGCGTCCTCGCGAGCTAAAGCAAACACTCGAGTTGGGGCTCGAGGCCTTCTTGGTCTACCTGTAGCTGGCGCGGCTGCCGCTACTGCTGGTGCTGGCGCTCCACGCTAAGCTCCTTGCTGAAGTTTTGGGCAATCTTTGATCTTGTGGTCGCTGCTCCCACACTTCAAGCATCTACCCGCTACTAACCAACACTCGGACCCACCATGTGTCTTCCCGCAATGGGGACACTCTTTCTTCACACCGGGGGAACGTACAGAAGGTACCTGAGAGTTGCTGACTGCCACTGGTTTCTGCGGTGTCTGGTACAGCGTTTTCCTCTTATCCTGCCGCTGGAATGTCGCTGCCGGCCTCTTCTGCGAAACCTTCTTCTCCTCCAGATATTGTTCCATTTCTCCCTCCTGCCTGCAGGCAGCGCTGAGGGCCTCGTCTAGTGTGCGGTGGTCAAACGCCACGAGCCTCATCCGCAGTGATGGCTTGAGTCCCATCACGAACTTCTTCGTCTTCCTGCGCTCATCCTCTACGATATGCGGTGCATATTTAGAAAGTTCAGAAAACCTTGCCTCGTATTCCAGCACGGTCATGGAGCCTTGCGTCAGGGATAGAAATTCTTGCTCCATTTTGTCCTGGATATGCTCTGGGACGAACTTGGCTCGGAAGAGTCTCACGAACGCGTCCCACGTCACGTCTACTGCTCCGTCCTCAAAGCGTGTACGTAGTAGGGAGGACCACCATACATCCGCTCTCTCCTGTAGCATGTAGGTGGCTAATGTCACCTTATCCTCATCAGGGCACCTGATGGCTCGGAAGATTTTCTCTGTCTCCCTTAACCAGCTTTCTGCCATTAATGGATCACTCTCCCCCTTAAAAGAGGGTGGGGTCATCCTCTTGAATCGCTCCATGATGGGAGGTCCACCATGGTCCTGAGCTGGTGCCTGAGCCTGCTACATTAAACAATAAACAATATACGATAAACACAATATCATGCAATTTAAATAGCAAACTACTTAGTTGTTTCATTATTCTACCTGGGCCTCCAACTGGGCTTGGAGTGCTGCCTGGGTATGAGCATGCGTATGCATGGCTTGCACCAGACCTTGCATGAACACTCCATAATCCACAGGCGGCGGTGGGGGAAGTACAGGGCCTTGCGGTGCTGGGGCCTGTTGCTCCGCCCGCTCGTCACGTCGCGGCTCGTCCTCACGGGCCGACGCTCCACCACGCCTACCTCTCGAAGCCATGGCTGTAATAAATTGCAGCCACCATTAGAGTTAGGTTACTAAGTTTTCTAACCATTTCCTTATCTATTTTTCACTTCTTATTAGTGTTTTCTACACATGTGGACACACTTAGCATGCAATGGGGATGATGACTTAGGTATATTCATGTGCAATCTCAACCGGTCTCTCTGATACCAATCTCTGTGACGGCCCTCATTATACCGATACGGTTATACCAACCCACGTCGGTATAGCGAGAGTCCTCACAGTGGGACATTTACCCAAACGATACTAACAGCTGAGATACACGTGAATATACAACAGAGTAGCGGAAGTAAAAGACATCTGTCTTCATTCATTCATCATCCACATTAATCATACATGAAGTTTGCAATTAACATTAAGAGCTAAAAGTTTACATAATTTAAATTTGCTGAAATTTAAATACATAATGTCCACACTTATACATCCTTTTCATGATAACTCTAATACAATGTTCAAATTACATACTATGAAATGCACAAGTCACAAAGAAACTCCAAGACTAATCTCCACGCTCGGAGTCCGACTCCACTGCCTCCTCCAAAGGTGCAACGTCACCAACTACACCTGTACGCCGAAGCAAGGAGTGAGTCCAATGACTCAGCAAGCAACACTACTCATAACATACATGTATAAGTCATAGCGGTTTCTATATGCACATTCAAAATTTTCAACACATGGCATGCTAGTCATTTTAAAGTTTTCAACCTATCATGAAAGTTTTACAATCTATACATGGATCATGCTTTCAGATTTCTAAGAATAAAATTTACCTATCACAAGCTTTCTATTCAATTTACTCATGAAATTTTGTCTTTAAAGAACCAAGACATGAGAGCTACCAACATGAACACTGTGCATATATGAAAGGTAGAGCATAACTAGCATGGACTTTACATGTTATAAACACCTACATAGACGTTTTCACATGCTTTAAGTTGCTGATTTCACATGGTTTCATGGCTGTAAACCTATGCATGAGAGCTACAATATTGCGTAAAACAAATCATGTGAACAACCAATCATGCTATCTTGTACTCGTGCTCACCAATTATCCCTAACATGGATTCTAGACATCCTTGCACATATAAACATGATGAAAATAACATGAATTTACTGATTTCACAGGGTTTCAGATTTGTCTCACATGGATTTCAATATCATACCCTCTCATTTAGAATTTCACATTTTCTTTACACAAGTTTCCTCTTTCACATGGTTGCACTTTACACATACGCATTTCACATTTACACATGAACACATACACATTTCACATTACACATTACATATTTTAGGTGCCGTGACACATAGTCCAAACCACCAAAGAAGGACATATACACATCACATTACACATAGACGCCATCTAGGCATTCCAATGGCGACTCTTGGACTGCGCAGACCGGGAGAACAAGTCTCCACCATAACCAGTGGTACTTGTCCACCTCCAGGATTTCCCCCTAATGCCCTTAGGGTCACTTACACACTGAACATTCTCAGGAGGACTTTTCCCTGATACAATTCCATTGCCCTCTATGGAAGCAGTGTAACATTGGCACAGTTACACATTTACACATTCTACCGGTTTGCACATGGTTTTACACATAGCACTTTTCATCTCATTCACCTTCTCACTCATATGCATTTCTCTGTTCTTCTTGACATGGCACAACAGATTTCAGGAGTTTAACACACAGTAAACTTTACCAATCAAGTTGGGTTTAAGCAATATCTAATCACATTACGATGTCATACATAGATTCTTACATTTCGCATGGAAAATACATAACTCCTTATGTACTGGTCCAAATGACCTAAAATTTTAACCACATGCCATTTTCGGATTCAAGGTCATACACTCAATTTTTCAGATTTTTATGAGCTAAATAGAATTTACAGAAAATCAAATACCTATTTCGCATGCCATTCACAATTTAGGTTAACATGGAGTTTAACACATCATGCAATTTTGCCACTTACTGTTTGAACAGAGATTACTGTCACATACATGATCTGAGAATACAGAATTTACCCTAAACCATACAATTGTAGATCGATCACCACAAATCATTCTTACATGCCTTTTTATTTCCCGAACCGAATTTATTAGCAATTTATACAAGCATGGACAATTTACCAAAATTGAGTATACATATACTGATCTACTAATCTTCATGATCTGACAAAACTGAGGCATTCAGACTAATCCTAATCATGAAACATGGATTGGCAAGATTATCAACAATTCATGCTTACAAATTCACGGAATACAACTTTCTAACATTCACCACCACACATCACACTCATCCACACACCACATTTAACAATATACATAGTGTATAGGGTTACCATATATCCTCATCACGGAAACCATACCAAAAATAGTGTATAGGAAGGGCAGAACAGATCACTGTTCTGTCCAGAGGAACTTGGCAGCGGTCTCTAGCCGCTGACTCAGGGTCAGCGGCATGGTCGATGGATGCCAAACATGATATCAGCATCCATTGACCTTGTCGTCAATGCAGGTCTATGCAGAAACACAGACCTGAGCTCTCAAGTTTGGGTGAATGTGAGGGTCTAGGACTCGAGGGAAAATTCATAAAAATAGTAGAAACGACCTAGACACATACGGGGACATTATGGTGAGGTCACTTGCCTTTTAAAAATTGCTCCAAAGGATCAAAGTGCTCGGAGAAGCCCTCCTTGGGCAGTCACAAGAAGGTGCAGAACTCCCTCCTAGATCTTCTTCCTCCGGGCTCCTGGATGATCTCCACACCAAGGGGTTGTTGGGGAAGCCTCCTCCTTTGCTCCAGCTAGCCTCTTGTAGTGGAAGATGGCCGGATCTAGCTCTAGTAAGTCTGATCTTTGGGTGCAAAAGGGCGGGTTTTCTCACAGCTCAGAACTGGGGTTTTTCTCCTGGTTTCTCTCTTGCAAAGGTGAAGAGAGGAGTGGGGAGAGGCAGATCCGGGTTCAGACATAAGGGGAGGTCTCTTTCTCCCACTCACAAGGTGACATGATAGCTCTCAGATCTGTTGGGGACAGCCCCCCAATGGCTGAGCTTTCTTGTTTCAGAAGTTTGCAGCTGTGCTGCGCATGCAGGCCAGAGAAATAGGCGTCCATATTGCTTGACGCTAGGATGAGGGTTGGCGTCTATGTCTGGACACTGACACCACCTCAACGGCCAAGGGTTGACGCCAAGATGGCCTTCGGCCAGAAGTCTAAAATATGCAGAAACCCATGCATACCATGCGTATATACATACAATATGTATATGGTATTGTATCCATACTATCACCATTCAATACATTCATTATTTACATCTAATATAAGCACATGCACACGTACTTGTACTAATTAATACGTACGTAAATATGTACATACATACACAAGCACAAATATACACACACAAACACAAATAATGCGACGGAAATTCGAGGGCCTTACAAGTGGACAAGGGGGACGACAAAGATCCGAGATCGGCTCAAATATTCAAGAAAGAGGTGCTGACCCGGTAGGCTACCTGAGCTGGGGAACCACAAAGTGATTGAGGAACTGTTGAACCACTCTATGGTTATCTGTGATCTTGGTATTTTGGTGATAACAAAATATATGATGCATTTAGATGATAACAAAATATATATTGCAGAGACAACAAAATAAAGGTATTCATAAATATTTTTGCTTCATCTGTGTTGCATCAATCCCTTTAACAGATGATAAGTTTCATTTAATATCATGTTTCATCTGTGTCGCATCAATCTCGTAGCAAATACTAAGCCTTTCATTGATGCAATATTTGGCGCACTATAATGATAAAGTCGATGTTTAATTCATATACATCGATTTCAGTTTTAAGTGCCATAGTAACAAGCGCTATAACGTTTTGATCTGATTTCATATAACGCTACAACGATTTGTTAAGTGAGCGCATCGATTTGATAAGAAATTGATCTCACAACGATTCGCTAAGTGGCCGTAACGATTTGATTAGAAATCGATCTCGTAAAGATTTGATAAGTGAGTGCAACGACTTGCTCTCACAACGACTTGCTTGCATAACGATTCCATAAGTGAAGACAACGACTTGCCTTCTCACATCGATTTCTTTGGAGGAAACAACGATTTGTTTTCCACATCGATTTGCTTGTTATGCCATAACGATTTGTTCACAGAACGATTTGGTAATGCATGATGCAACGATTTGATATTCATATCGATTTCATAAGTCATTTGTGCATCGATTCACTTCATCTTGAATATAAATCTCATATATCTTTCTGAAGTGATCTTTTGTTTGAAAAGTCAAATATCTTTCTGACAGATAAAGCTGCATGCTTGTGTCACAATCTTGTCAGAGAAAAAGATATGACTTATCATTTTTATCATGATAAGAGAAATACAGTAGTATGCACCAGTATCATATAAACACACTTTTGTGCTAACACTCTCTTCATGCTTGCAGACCTCGAAGACCACCAAGGTCTGAAGAGAAATGAGCAACGACTAGAACTTCAACGGATCCTTTCAACGGATCTTTTCAAAGCCGCTATTTAAGACGACGAAAAGATGAAGAACAATGAGAGCTTTTTCTGAACATCTTTTGAAAGAGTGTACATCCAGTGAGAAACCTCAACGACACATACACTCAAAGAAAGAGAGAAAGAGCCTGAGCCCAGCAGAAGCACTCAAGCTTTCAAGCATCTCAAGCGTTCAAGCATTCAAGCACTATTGCTTTCTTTTCTCTTTTCTGTTTCTCTCCGAGCTCATTGTATATCTGGGGAGAGTCTGGGACTGTGAGCTTTACACAAGTGTTTATCTTGTAAAGCTTCTCAATCTGATCTTTCTAAGAAAGATCTGTGTCCGGCTGTAGGACTGTATACAGTAGTTAACCCAGCTAGGGGTTGATGTCTAGCAGAACCTGACTGGGGTTTGTACCAGGAGCTTGGCTTCTTGACCTGTAAAAGAAGTAGGTTTGCTTCTGAACCTGTAAAAGAAGTGGGTTGCCGTCTTGCCCGGGAAAGAGAAGAAGACCTGGTGGGGTATCCAGGATGTTGTAAGGGTCCTTAAAGGGGGATTGTACCATTGGTTAGTGAAATCCCAAGAGTTTTCTTGGGGACTACATGTAGGACTTCCATGTGGGAAGGGCCGAACCAGGATAAATTCCTTGTGTCTTTTGTGTGATTGTTTATTTGCTTCCGCATTGCTATTATGTATCACACTAAACTAACCAAAGTTTCAAGTGTTAATTTTCTGTGGTGAAGTTGAAATCTCATATCACAGACGACCTATTCACCCCCCCCCCTTCTAGGTTGTCTTGCTGCCGTATGTAAAGGGCCAACAAGTGGTATCAGAGAGGGTCTTTGAACATTCAAAGAAGATCCAACGATCTTGGAGGAAAGATCCATGGCAGCACAAGGATATGCTGAAGGCCAATCAGTCACCAGACCTCCATTCTTCAACGGAGAAGACTATCAATACTGGAAGATGAGGATGGAATGCTTCATTCGAGGCACAGACTTTGATCTGTGGCAGGTAATTGAGGTAGGTGATTTTGTTTTTGTCCCTGCTGAAAACACTACTAATATCACAACAGTGGATAAGATAAAGTTATCACTAAACTTTAAAGCTAAAAACTATTTATGTTGCGCTTTATCTAAAAATGAATTCAGTAGAGTGTCTGCATGCAAATCTGCCAAAGATATATGGGATAAACTACAAGCAACTTATGAAGGAATAGATATAGTGAAGCAAACTAGGATAGATATTCGAGTATCACAATATGAACAACTTAAAATGCTTCCTCATGAAGACATTACCACTATGTATAATCGTTTTTCAACCATGGTAGCAAATTTAAGCTCTCTAGGTAAAAATCTTTCCGATGAAGAAAATGTTAGAAAAATACTTAGGTCCTTAACTATATCATGGACAGCTAAGGTTACTGCCATTGAAGAAGCCCATGATTTGACCAAACTATCGATCGATAATCTGATAGGTTCTCTCATGGCACTTGAAATAAATATGGAGCGATTCTCTGAAAGTTCATCTAAAATGAAATGCACTAACGGTCTCAAAACTGTAGCAGCTCCTTCTGGCTCTTCTTCTAGTTCTCAACATGCAGATTCTGAAAACAACAATGTTGATGAAGTATTGTCCAAGCTTTAGAAGCTTTTGAAAAAGAAGAAGAAAAACGGATCGAGAAGGATCCAAAAGAAAGAAAGAAAAGAAAAAGAACCAGTGTGCTATGAATGTAGGAAACCTGGACATCTAAGACCAGATTGTCCAAGGCTCAGAAAGACTGGTCAAACCAAAAGGCACAAGAAGCAACACAAGAAATTCAAGAGAAAAGCCATGACAGCTGCTTGGGAAAATGATGAGGCCTCAAACTCAGAATCATCAAGCTCATCAAGTTCAGGATCAGAAAATGAGCAGGTAAATCTATCCCTCATGGTAGGATTAGATAAGGTACACTATGAACCCTCATTCAATTCATGCACAGATTCGGGGTCAGAATCAGAAAACTTAGAAGAAGTCGTTAATGAACTATATAATAAGCATAAGGTTGTGGTAAAAGAACTAAAAAATCTCAAGAGCAACCTTACCTGTTTAGAAAACACTAATTCTGATCTTAAGTCAGAATTGGAACAGTTAGAAGAGCAGTTAAAAGAATGCATGGATAATAACTCTCTTCAAAATGAAAAGTTAAAAAGAAAGGATGATGAGAAGTTACAGTTAGTAGGAAAATTAAAAACTCTAACTGAAGAAAATGTATATTTAAAGGAATTAGTTAGTAAAATAACTAATGGAAAAACATCCTTATCCCTATGCTTAAAAGGATCAAAATCTGGAAAAATTAAGCAAGGTACTGGATACAAATCCTCAGAAAAAGGAAAACAAGTTAAATCTGCTGAACAGTATCCATCACCAAAATTTGTAAAAGAATCCATCACTCCTCAAGAACGGGCTTTTCAAATAAACAAAACTCATCAAGTGAAAAAGGATTCTGGAAAGTGTCATAAAAGCAATAAGAATTGTAAAACACAGTTTTTTCATTGTTCTCATTGCAATAAACTAGGACACACAGTAAACACCTGCACAACCAAGCACTTAGTTTGGATTCCGAAAGGATACTTTCATGCCTCTAACCATCAAGGACCCAAAAAGTTTTGGGTACCTACATCTAAATGAGTTGTTTGCAGGGAAGCCTTGGAGCATCAGGAACAAAGGGTGCTCAAGGCAGTGATAGAGCCTCTCATTAAGGGGGAGCTCTGATTAAGGGGGAGAAAAGTTGAACCCCTCTATGGTAAGAAACTCTCTCTAAAAGAAGGAGATACACGGTAAGACCTTTTTGGATTATTGACAAAAAGGGGGAGAGTAAGTTTGCTCATATGAATTTTCTGCTTAAATCATTTTTTTTCATCATTCAGAAAATTCGCATAAATTTTGTCATCATCAAAGAGAGGGAGATTGTTGAACCACTCTATGGTTATATGTGATCTTGGTATTTTGTTGATAACAAAATATATGATGTATTTAGATGATAACAAAATATATATTGCAGAGATAACAAAATAAAGGTATTCATAAATATTTTTGCTTCATCTGTGTTGCATCAATCCCTTTAATAGATGATAAGTCTCATTTAATATCATGTTTCATCTGTGTCGCATCAATCTCATAGCAAATACTAAGCCTTTCATTGATGCAATATTTGGTGCACTATAATGATAAAGTCGATGTTTAATTCATATACATCGATTTCAGTTTTAAGTGCCATAGTAACAAGCGCTATCACGATTTAATCTGATTTCATATAACGCTACAACGATTTGTTAAGTGAGCGCATCGATTTGTTAAGAAATCGATCTCACAACGATTTGCTAAGTGGCCGTAACGATTTGATTAGAAATCGATCTCATAACGATTTGATAAGTGAGTGCAACGACTTGCTCTCACAACGACTTGCTTGCATAACAATTCCATAGGTGAAGACAACGACTTGCCTTCTCACATCAATTTCTTTGGAGAAAACAACGATTTGTTTTCCACATCGATTTGCTTGTTATGCCATAACGATTTGTTCACAGAACGATTTGGTTATGCATGATGCAACGACTTGATCTTCATATCGATTTCATAAGTCATTTGTGCATCGATTCACTTCATCTTGAATATAAATCTCATATATCTTTCTGAAGTGATCTTTTGTTTGAAAAGTCAAATATCTTTCTGACAGATAAAGCTGCATGCTTGTGTCACAATCTTGTCAGAGAAAAAGATATGACTTATCATTTTTATCATGATAAGAGAAATACAGTAGTATGCACCAGTATCACATAAACACACTTTTGTGTTAACACTCTCTTCATGCTTGCAGACCTCGAAGACCACCAAGGTCTGAAGAGAAATGAGCAACGGCTAGAACTTCAACGGATCCCTTCAACGGATCTATTCAAAGCCGCTATTTAAGATGAAGAAAAGATGAAGAACAATGAGAGCTTTTCCTGAACATCTTTTGAAAGAGTGTACATCCAGTGAGGAACCTCAACGACACATACACTCAAAGAAAGAGAGAAAGAGCCTGAGCCCAGCAGAAGCACTCAAGCTTTCAAGCATCTCAAGCGTTCAAGCATTCAAGCACTATTGCTTTCTTTTCTCTTTTCTGTTTCTCTCCGAGCTCATTGTATATCTGGGGAGAGTCTGGGACTGTGAGCTTTACACAAGTGTTTATCTTGTAAAGCTTCTCAGTCTGATCTTTCTAAGAAAGATCTGTGTCCGGCTGTAGTACTGTATACAGTAGTTAACCCAGCTAAGGGTTGATGTCTAGCAGAACCTGACTGGGGTTTGTACCAGGAGGTTGGCTTCTTGACCTGTAAAAGAAGTAGGTTTGCTTCTGAACCTGTAAAAGAAGTGAGCTGCCTTCTTGCCCGAGAAAAAGAAGAAGACCTGGTGGGGTATCCAGGGTGTTGTAAGGGTCCTTAAAGGGGGACTGTACCCTTGGTTAGTGAAATCCCAAGAGTTTGCTTGGGGACTGGATGTAGGACTTCCATGTGGGAAGGGCCGAACCAGGATAAATTCCTTGTGTCTTTTGTGTGATTGTTTATTTGCTTCCACATTGCTATTATGTATCATACTAAACTAACCAAAGATTCAAGTGTTAATTTTCTGTGGTGAAGTTGAAATCGCATATCACAGACGACCTATTCACCCCCCCCCCCTTCTAGGCTTTCTTGCTGCCGTACGTAAAGGGCCAATAGGAACGTCTCCATTTTTTTTGAGTTAGCAAGAAAGCAGTTAGTAGTGAAATCCTAAATGCATGTTGTTGTGGGTTTCCTATCTAAAATGCAAGTTAAAACCAAAGTAAAATTGTAAGGCCAACAAATAACTGAGAGATCGCAAACTCATCATAGTTTTTGGTAAAGGGGAACTCGGGGTTCACGGTCGCCAAGTTATTCGCCTCTGGTGGGGTCCTATGTTAGACATACATGTGTAACACTCACGGTCGCATGAGTGTTCTGAAGTTGAAGCGCGGCTTGTGCTTAAATATCTGCAAGACAACTTAAAGCACAAGATATAGAAATAATAACCCATATGGAACAATAAAGCTTTGAAAATTCTGTCATGTTAACGTCCAGATCGCATGCCACCAACACTTTGTTGACGTCAACCTGATGGTCGTCTACATGAATAGGCGTCCACATATGCCGCCGTCAATAGAAACCTAATGGCAACCGATCTGGACGTTTACAAACCAGTGGATTAAACTGAAAAAATAGCTATTGGAAGGCCATAAGGACTCTTCCTTCTCCTTCCTTCGTCCCCTTCCTTCCTCAACTCCGAACCAAAGAGCTTGGGACAAATTGAAGCAGCAGGATGGCCTCCTCATCGACTGGAAAGTCCACAAGCGTGAACCTGGGAATTCTGAGCGAGGTTTCGGGTCATTTAAGCACCCGATTGGCCAATGGGGAGGTATGTATTGCCTATTTCTGCCCTACTTCTTGCTGAAAACGCCCCAAAACTCTTTCTCATGGTATACATGGATGTGCAGAAGGTGCCTACCTTTCCGAGCCAGAGTCAAGTACGGGCCTTCTCCTGGCTCATGAACCTGATGAACGCAATAACCTTAGACATGAGGAGCTTCATCGGGGCATGGAATCTGAGCTTTATGGTGGTGTTGGCGAAGAATATGAAGGACATGTGGTGGGGCTTTGATGCCCTAGGAGCACTCGTGGAGCGGTGGAATCCGCACACGCACACGTTCGTGTTCCAGGGGTTCGAGGCGAGTGTGCTAGTGGAGGAGGTGGAATTGTTTCTTGGGTGGAGGAGCTGCCTGGAGTAAGATGTGATGACTCCTCTTCTCCCGTGGGAAGAGATCCTTACGGAGATCGTATAGGACAAGAAGGAGGTGCTGAGGATGACGAATAAGCATGGGATCTTTCTGGACCGGTTGGCCTGGTGGTTGATCCAGCATGCGAAGGAGATTGGCGGAGAGAGGGTGACCCAGGGACTGACACTCTGCCTGGATGGCGTCTTCCTATTCCCCACCAGTGGCAACTTCCTCATCTACGAGCACGTGGGAGTCCTATCAATGCTATGGCGCGGGCAGTCACTTGCCCCTGCAGTGCTGGCACACCATTACAGCTCCCTGACCATGATGAGCCTAGGCAGACGCACATGCGGGAGCTAGTTCCTGCTTCAGGTATGGATGGAAGCTCATTTGAAGTTTGATTTCGCTGAGAACCATCCTACCCCCTCCAAAATCTTCCTTCGGAGTTCAGTGCATTGCAGCAGGGCATGGTATGAGCCAGAGGACGAGATCAAGTGTGTAACAGCACACTTGAAGAGTAGAGACGCCTGGAGAGATTATCTGGGGTACTTCCCAGTGGAGGATTTCATTTTGAGACCACTGTACATGAGGACTATTGAATTCAAGGTTCGAACCAGGGAGGATAGAGATTTGTGGCTAGTGGGTGCAGATCAGATGGTCGTGTACCAACCACATCAGTGCCAGTGTCAGGGCGGAATACCACGGGGAATTCCAGCTTCATCCCACTGTACCGATATGATCATTGCAGGGAGGAACGAGAAGCTTATGAAGAAGGCTAAGAAGACTTGGGACAAATATACAGTGAGTAAGAAGGTGGGTCAGGCATTGCGAGAGAGCTGGAAAGACATCTGGAAGTATGAGGAGTACATTGACACCATTCGCCCCATTTCTTGTGATTTCTTTATGGCTCGTAGAGTGAAATGATGTACTTTCCAACTTTCAATTAGTGTAACACAAGTTAGAATGAATAAACAATGAGATGCATTGTGTTCAGTTGTGTTGAATTGTGTGGAGTGGACTGAATGGTGCTTTAAATGGGCTTCAATTGAATTGATTTGAGTATATTGTGAAGCACTAAAAATAAAGAATTGGTGTGCACATCGATGGTCGCCGACGACCTATCGACGTCTACCCTGTGGCCGTTAAGGGCCAGACAAAGAGTAGACGTCCAGATAAGTGGCCGCCTAACTCAAAGTAGACGTCCACATCCAGGCCGTCACACAGAGCACGGGGTCTGACAAGGTTACCTCGAGGCAAGATATCGACGTCCACAGGATTGCCGTTATCAAGAATGGACGGCCACTGGGCTGCCCTCAAGGAACACTAAACAGCTAGGGCTTGACGTCAACTTTAAAAACGCAGTTTTTTCAAATCGACGCCTCATTCTGGCGCCTCTTCACCTTCAAACCGCCGGGCGCTTCTTCTTCTTCACTCTCTCACACCGAATCTTCCACTTTCCTAATTTCCTTAATCTCCTTTAACAACAACTTATTCCTTCTTCCTTCTTCATACGGATTGTGCTTGAACTGCGGAAATGACGAGGGGGAAGAGATTGATGTTGCGGGGTCTCCCTCAACCGAGGGAGGAGGAAGAGGAAGTGATGATAGGAGGCTCAGTGGTGGAGGAGGAGGAGAAGGCCGTGGAGAAGGAGGAGACAGCCGCGAAGGATGCCGTCACCGGCGGCGACAGTGCGCCGGAGGGAGAGGAGGACGCTGGGAATGATGGAGAGGGGGAAGAGATAGAGGCAGAAGCAGCGCAGAGGCATTCACGCCGGCCAAAGGTAGGTTGCCTGAACCCTAAAAAAAATTGTGTGGATGTGATTGTAACAGTGGGAAGGAAAGGGAAACAGAGGAGAGTTCGGCGGGTTTAACAGAAACTCAACATCAACACCGGTTGACGTTGGGTTTCTCTTGACGTCTAGGCCGTTGTCGTCATGATAAACTTGACGGCAAGGGCCAGGACGTTTACTGTTGAACATGACGGAAAACCCCCATCGTTAACTCTTTTTTGACGGCAGCCCCTTTGACGCCGAATATTAGTAAACGACAATCGATCCTGACGTCAGCTTTTCTGTGTTTTATGTAGGGAAAAGGTAGAATGAGAAGCAGAGTCACTTGGGACTTTTGTTGGGCCTGGTACCGGGTGCTACCGGAGGCCCAACAGACGAGGATTGCCCTGATGGGGTTCGGGCACCTCTTGGCGGTGCGCCCGTTCCACGTGGATGTGCCGTACCTGGAGGTGTTCTGAGAGATGTGGGATGAGGACTGCAAGGCATTCATTATGTTGAGCAACTACCCCTAAGTCTTTAAATAATAATGATTTTGCTATGACAAATCTTTAAATACATATTTTGCTTCTATCATGAAAAATCCCTAAATATGTATTTTCCATAATATAGATATATCACAAAAATTTATAGACAGATGCAATGCCCAAAATTTTCTAAGGCACATACTATCTCTATAGCCTACTGAATTCGATTGATGTATTCGACTAATTCGATTCATTCAAAAGCTCAGTCACAAGCCTTGAAAATCTTTGTAAGTCCACATCGTTACACTGTATTAGACTCATGACTTCGACTCATACAGTCGAATGTCTTTTACACTGTATTCGACTCATGACTTCGACTCATACAGTCGAATGTCTTTTACACTGTATTCGACTCATACAGTCGAATGTCTTTTACAATGTATTCGATTCAAGACTTCGACTCACAGTTAAACATCATTCGACTCACCACCTCGACTCATAGTCTTACACTACATTCGACTGTTGGTTGCTCTATTGTAGCCGATTTACATAGTTCCTACTGTAGTCAAATCATGCTTACTTCTTAAGTCGAATTACCTATTCTACTACATTCGACTACTCTGTTAGTTGTGAACTTGTACCTGTTGTCAGTTCTACCTGTCAGGAAATATTTCTATTAGTTCCTTGTTGAATCTTAAAATTTCTTAAGTATAAAATCAGTGACAAATTTTGTGATCATTATTTTAATATATTTCTTCTGACAAAATTCAGTACATTCGAATTTATGCAAAACACTCTTTGCAATTTTATTTCTAGTCTTAAAGTTTTAGTGTCCTTTGCCTCAATCTATATCTTCTAAGAGACACAAAGCATTTATGTAAGTTTCAGACGCATGGCTTATGACCATCTCACCTACCACTGGCAGACCCATACTTTACCTTTTAGTCTGTCTGCTTTATTTTCTGAAATGACTAAGAATACTAGGTTCCATACTGTTTGTTGTACTCCACTGACCCACCTACCACAAAGGTATGGAGATGCTTTTGTCTTTGTCTTTTCCTTACTAAACATGCATTTATTAGAGCACATGTTTGGCATGGGTTGCTCAGCTCAAGACTTTAAATAGCCTATCCTCTAGCTCTGGCAACTACTCCTATTTCTGAATACCTTGGAAAGAGACAATTTTCATGACCCTTCGGATAAAAACTTCCAAGATCCAAAGGATCCCCAAGACTATCTCCAAACGGGTAAGAACACAACAACCATCTTACTCCAACGACTATCTTCTCCAAACGGCTAAGAACACAACAACCATCTTACTCCAATGGCTATCTTCTCCAAACGGTTAGTTTTTGAAGACTATAAAAAATGAAGAAAGCTCTTGAAGAACAACAACAAGGCATAGTGTTCAACACAATTCCCTGAAAGCTCATCTTGCATTCTTCAAGCTCTCTCAAAGCCTTCCTGCTCATGTTCTCATTTGAGAGAATCACTTCAGAAATTCCTGTTCTGAAGATCTGTCTTTTGGGTGGCAATTGTAATTACTTTTACTTCAAAGTCCACCCAAGTAGCTTCAGCTAGGATTTAGATTAAACTCCTTATCTTTCAATCCTGCTGGAAAGTGTGTGTTTTGTGCTCATTCTTTAGGCAAACACACAAGAGTTTCTTCCTTCATTTCTGTTGTATTTTTCTGCAGAAGTTTGATTATGCATTGCCCCTCTTGGGATGCGAAGGCCTTTGGTATAAGGCAGTCTTGTTTTTCCCTGTTTTAGGGAAGACTTGCTTTGGAGCGAGTGGGTGTTGTAATTTCCTCTCAAGGGTGAGAGAAGGCCATGTTGATTGGCAGTTTGGTGAAATCTCAAGTGGTTGGCTTGAGGACTGGATGTAGGACTTCCATGTGGGAAGGGCCGAACCAAGATAAATCTCTTGTGCAATTTTCTGTGTGATTGTTTTCCGCCAAGTTCACACTTGAATCACACACACCACACCATGTACTAACAGATCTACTTAGTGTTGTGATTTTCAGAAGAATTTTGAAAAGTTAGAAAGTCCTATTCACCCCCCCCCCTCTAGGACTGTGAATCTGCCATTTCGATCCAACAAGTGGTATCAGAGCAAGGTCTTCTCAGAAGAATCCCAAAAAGATTTGAGAAGAAATGGCATCTGAAGCACACAACTATGAAGGCCAATCGGTTTCAAGGCCACCATTCTTTGATGGTGAAGATTATCAATATTGGAAGATGAGGATGGAATGCTTCATCAGAGGTACTGACATCGACCTCTGGCAGGTAATAGAACAAGGTGATTTTCAAGTCCTTGCAGAATCCTCTTCTGGTGCTCTTTCTATTGCTGACAAAAGAAATATGTCTTTAAATTATAAAGTAAAAAATTATCTATGTTGTGCTTTATCTAAAAGAGAGTTTAATAGATTATCAGCCTGTAAAACAGCAAAAAAATTGTGGGACAAATTACAGGTAACCTATGAAGCAACTGATAGAGTAAAGCAAACTATAATAGATATACTAGTATCTCAATATGAGCAATTCAAAATGCTTCCAAGTGAAAATATAACACAAATGTACAACAGATTCTCAAATATTATTGTAGGATTAAGTGCCTTAGGGATAAATCTAACCAATGAAGAAATAGTTAGAAAGATATTAAGATCTCTAAAAAATGTATGGACCCCTAAAGTCACTGCCATAGAGGAAGCCCATGATCTCACTGAATTGTCCATTGATAAATTAATAGGCTCTCTCATGGCACATGAAATAAATATGGAAAGATTGTTTGAAAGCTCTTCAAAGAATAAAATTTCAAATGCTCTAAAGATTGCAGATTCTTCTTCATCTGAGGACTCCAAAGATAAATCAGATGACAGTGATGATGAGGCTATGCTCTCAAGAAACCTTCAAAGAATCTTGGCTAAGAAGAAGAAATTTGGGATCAAGAAAATTCTTTAAGAAAGACAAGAAGAAAGAACCTACATGTTATGAATGCAATCAGCCGGGACATTACAAATCTGAGTGTCCCAGACTCAAAAAGAAGGACCAAGCATAAAACTCAGAAAAGAAGAAGGGCAAAGAAAAGAGATTCAAAAAGTTCAAGAAGAAAGCTATGGCAACAACATGGGATAATGAAGATGCTACCAGGTCAGACTCCTCCAGCTTAGAATCTGAAGAAGAAGAAAAGGCAAATCTAGCCCTCATGATAGGACTAGAATAGGTAAATTCTGAAACATCTTTTACTTCGTACTCAGAATCTGATTCAGATAGTCTAGAGGATGCCTTCAATGACCTTTATGAAAAATATAAGTCTGTTGTAAAGCAAATAAAAATAATCAAGCTAAATTTGTTAAATCAAGAAAAGAACAATACCTTTCTTAAAAATGAGGCTGAAAGGTTGAAGAAAAATTCAACTGAAACTAAAAGAGCTAATGAACTTTTATGTGAAGATTTGAAAAATAAGAATAACAAAATATTAGAATTAGAATCAAATCTAAGAGAACTGAAGAATGAAGAAGAATTGCAAGAAGAAAATAGTTATCTAAAAGCCACTTTAGATAAAATAACTACTTGCAAAACTTCATTATTTGTAGATCTGAAATGTGCCAGAAAAGGAAAAAGGAAATATGGAGTAGGATACACACCCCCACAAAATGAATAACATATTATTCATCCTAAAGTATATCCAACTCCTAAGTTTGTAACAGAGGATGATATAAAAAATACCAAAAGGGTAAATCAACATGCTTTTAAACAAAAACAGAAATACAGTAGAAATATACACAAGAAAATTCCTTTTGATTTATGTTGTACACATTGCAACCAACTAGGTCACACAGTTAGCACATGCACTACTAGAAACTTAAGATGGATTCCTAAAACTAACCATCAAGGACCCAAGAAAGTTTGGGTACCAAAAGTTAAAACTTAGCTTTGTTTGCAGGGTCGGCTGAGGGCATCCAAATGGTATTTGGATAGTGAATGCTCAAGGCATATGACAGGTGATAGGAAGCTATTTACAAGTTTTAGAGAAGAATCTGGTCAAGTTACTTATGGTAACAATGGAAAAGGAAAAGTGCTAGGTTGTGGAACTATTGGTACTAAAGAAAAAGATTTAATAGAAGATGTCATGTATGTAGAAGGTCTCAAGCACAACCTGATCAGTATTAGTCAGTTATGTGATAAAGATCATCTAGTAAGTTTTCAAAATGATAAGTGTGTAATTCTGAAGAACAACAAAAAGGTTATTGAGGCACAAAGAATAAAGAATTTATACACATTACAACTGGCAGAATTAAAAGAAGTAAACATTTGCTTGGCAACTACCAAAAGTGAAGAATCTGATTTGTGGCACAGAAGACTTGGTCATGCAAGCACTTCAGTGATCAAGAAATTATTAAAGCATGATCTGGTTGAGGGTCTTCCCAAGATGAAAATAAAAAAGACTAGAATTTGCTCAGCATTTGCAAAAGGAAAACAGACAAAAACCTCATTCCAGTCCAAGACAATTGTTACAACTTCCAAGCCCCTGGAATTGATTCACATGGATTTACTTGGACCTATGAGGACAGTCAGTCTTGGAGGAAAGATCTATGGCTATGTATTAGTTGATGATTACTCAAGATATACTTGGGTGTCTTTTCTAGAAGCCAAATCTGAAGATTTTCAAGCCTTTCTAAAATTCAGCAAAATTGTTCAAAATAATCAAAAATTTCAGATTACCAGTATCAGGTCTGATCATGGAGGAGAATTCAAAAATGAAAAGTTTCTGGAATTTTGTGAAGAAAATGGAATTGAACACAATTTCTCAGCTCCCAGAACACCTCAACAAAATTGTGTAGCAGAAAGGAAGAACAGAATAGTGCTAGATATGGCCAGAACTATGCTAAATGAGTATAATCTACCAAAGTATTTCTGGGCAGAAGCAGTAAATACAGCTTGCTACATTATCAACAGATGCATGGTCAGACCCATCCTGAAGAAGACTCCTTATGAATTATACAAAGATAAGAAGCCCAACATCAGTCATCTTCGACCTTTTGGCTGTAAGTGTTTTATCTTAAATAATGGTAAAGACAACTTAGGAAAATTAGATGCTAAAAGTGATGAAGGTTTTTTGTTAGGGTATATCTCAAAACCTGGAGGATATAAAGTGTTTAATAGAAGAACACTAAATATAGAACAAACTATACATATTTTATTTGATGAAACTAACTCTTCTATCAATAGGATGGAAGAAGAAGAAGATTGTGTTGATGATCTTTACAGGGATCTTGAAAAGACTTCTCGTGAAGGAGAACAAAACAAAGATGAAGAATCAGAAGATCCCCCACTAGAAGATCTCCAACAACAAGAAGAAACAAAAGAAGGACTACCTGCAGAATTAAGGTACCACAGGGATCATCCTAGAGAGAATATCATAGGTTATCCTCAAGATAGGGTAAGATCAAGAGGTATGCAAATTCCAAGTGATTTCTCTGCATTAGTTTCACAGATTGAGCCTAAGACAATCAATGATGCGCTGGGTGATGAATCTTGGATCCTTGCCATGCAAGAGGAACTTAATCAGTTCCAACGCAGTGAAGTTTGGACCCTTGTGCCTAGACCTACTGACCATCCAGTTATTGGAACCATATGGGTTTTCAGAAACAAAATGAATGAATCAGGGGTAATTACCAGGAACAAGGCTAGACTTGTTGCTTAAGGATACTCGCAAGAGGAAGGCATAGACTTTGATGAAACCTATGCTCCAGTTGCTAGATTAGAGGCAATCAGAATTTTATTAGCATATGCTTGCTCTCTTAATATTAACTTATTTCAGATGGATGTTAAAAGTGCTTTTCTGAATGATTTTATAAAAGAAGAAGTGTATGTTGAGCAACCACCTGGATTTGAAGATACTAAAAATCCTAATCATGTTTTCTGTTTAAAGAAAGCACTATATGGCTTGAAGCAAGCTCCAAGAGCTTGGTATGAAAGACTAAGTGCTTATCTTATATCACACGATTTTGCAAGAGGAAAAGTAGATAGTACTTTATTCATAAAGAAATTTTCAAATAGAATCATAATTATACAAATTTATGTTGATGATATTATCTTTGGTTCTACTAATGAATCACTCATCAAATTCTTTGAAAATCTAATGCAAAGTGAATTTGAAATGAGCATGATGGGTGAACTAAATTACTTCCTTGGCTTGCAAATTAAGCAAACCAAAGAAAGGACTCACATCTTCCAAACCAAATACATATCAGATTTGCTTATCAAATGTGGCATTGACAAATGTAAACCTTTAGGTACACCTATGAGCTCTGGCATTAAGCTAGATAGTGATCTTCTTGGTAAAAAGGTAGATCAAAAGATCTATAGAGGAATGATAGGATCACTGCTCTATCGTACTGCAAGTAGACCAGGTATAATGTTCAGTGTTTGTTTATGTGCAAGATTCCAAGCTGATCCTAGAGAATCTCATGTTCATGCTGTTAAAAGAATTTTTAGATATCTTATAAATTCAAGTAAGCTAGGTCTATGGTATCCCAGATGCTCAGAATTCAAGTTAATTGGATATAGTGATGCTGACTATGCTGGATGCAAATTAGATAGAAAAATCACCAGTGGCACTTGTCAACTTCTTGCGGGATGTTTAATATCTTCGTCTTCCAGAAAACAGAATTCAGTAGCTTTATCCACTACAGAAGCTGAATACATTGCAGCTGGAAGTTGCTGTACTCAACTGTTATGGATCAAGCATCAATTGGAAGACTATGGTCATCAGCTTCAAGAAATCCCAATGCTTTGTGATAATACAAGTGCAATCAATTTGACCAAGAATCCAATCCAGCACTCAAGAACAAAGAACATTGAGGTTAGACATCACTTCATCAGGGACCATGTAAGTAATGGCAATATCTCTCTTGAATTTGTTTCCACAGAAAATCAATTAGCAGATATTTTTACTAAGCCCCTACCTGAAGATAGATTTACATCTATTAGAAGAGAAATAGGTATGTGCAATCCTGATTAAATTTGACTAAATTATCATGCTTGAAAAATGCTTGTGTGTATTGTCTGTGAAAAAGTATCTTGAAAATTTTCTAAGTCCCAGTCCTTCAACTTGTGCAGTCGACTCATGAAGAGTCAAGGCATTCGACTCATGTAGAGTTAAGGAAATCGATTCACTTGAGTTTCCATGAAACATCGCTTAATATTTAAATTCCGTAAATGACAAATAATTAAGGCGCGTCTCTTCATGACTTAACGGTCACATCCTTCCATCGCGTTCATTCAGCCTGAGATGATGGGACGGTTTTCCTCCAACTTTTATATAAACAACTCTTTCACCCCTTTAGAAAGCACCCATTTGAAATCTCTATTCGACTCCTCTGTCCTCATCCGTTCTTCGCGCCTTCCTGCTCTCCGGCGAAGAACCTCCAGAAGCCCTCTGCGAAATCTCATCCTCTCGAGAAGAAGGTAGGTTCTTTACCTTATTTTGAGTATATCTTCTCCTCCTTTGAAGGTTTTCTAAGTCTCCCTTTCGTCTATTGTCTAGATGGCATCTCCTAGGGCTCAAGTTTCCGTCCAACTCACTTCTGACCAACTCCACAGACTAGCCAAGATCCCCATCTGTTCTGGAAAGTCGGTTGAGTTCTCCCACCTTAGTGGAAACCTAGCTTGGGTAGAAGAGACCCTCACTGCAATGGGATAGACCAAGCTTTGTCAGATTTCTGAACCGTTTGTGGCCAGTGCAGTCAGGTCATTTTATGCTTCCCTGAAAGTTTCTACTGGTAACACTGTAGTGGGCTATGTTAAAGGAACCAAAATCACTATCTCTGAAGAATATCTAGTGGAGCTTTTGGATTGTCCCAACTCCAGCCACTGCCTTAGTGAGTTTATCCCCTTAGAGAAGCAAAAGTTGTGGATTATTGGGAGTCTGGGGACTTTGTGCAAAAGAGGTTTGCAAGTAAATGAACTATCAGCAGAGAAGAGGCTAATCCACTCCATCATCTCCAATATCATTACCCCTAGAGCAAGAACCCATTCCTCAATCACAGCTAGAGATGGGAACCATCTCTTTTGGGCCATTCAGAGCCATAGAGTCAACCTCCCAGCAGTTATCTTGGAGAGAATGATAGCAACAAAAGACTTACAAGAATCTCTCCCTTATGGATCCTTGCTTACCATGATTTTTAAGAAGCTCTCTGTGGATCTGTCTGGAGATGTGCCTATGAGCACCAAGGACAAGATTGGGCTCATTACTCTCAGAAGGAGTCACTACTCCTTGGTTGGAAAGAAGCAGAACTTATGGTATAAGGACTCAGTCCCGGAGTGTGAGCATGAAGTTTATCCAGATGAGCCCCTAGTCTCTTTGCTCACCCAAATTATTCCTGCTTCAAGTATTCAAATTGAAGCCCCAGCAGTTCCAGCAATCCCAGATGTTTTTTTCAGCCTCCTGAACCCTTTGTAGAGCAAGTTGCCCAACCAGTTATCCCTCCTGAAGTACCATCTGAAGATGCTCAGCTTCCTGCCTCCTTCTCTCTTCCTAAGCAAGATGCTCCCTCTGAGACTATACATGAAGTCTTACGAAATCTCAGAGGAAAAGGGATTTTATCTGAAGATGTTCCTGTTTCTCCAATGGAACATATTTTTGAAGAGAGAGAGCCCTCCTACTCCCCATCTCAGTTTGAGACCTGGCCAATGTCTCAGGGGGAGAGTAGCAGCAGTCTTAGCACCATTCTAGAACTTGTCAGAACCCAGCAAGAGAATCTTTCAATCCTCCATATGCAAGTTGAAGTAATAGATGTCAAGTTTGACAGTTTGGCTGATGAGGTGAAGCAGATTAAAGATCTTATGCTTCAGTTTGTGTTCCAGCAAGGCACTCCCAGGCCAGCAGGGCCAGCTCCCTCTCAGCAGCAAGAAGAAGTTCCCTTTGCTCAAGAGCCGCAACATCAAGATCAAACCCAAGATAAACCTCCTGAAAATCAAGAGCTTGAGCAAATAGTAGAAAAGGATCAAGAGATCTAGGCTGACCAGCAGAACATGTCTGATGACATCCAGCAGCCCCTACACCAGCAACAACAAGTCTCTGAGCCTCAGTTAGCAGTTGTGGTTTATCAACCCCCTGAGCAGCAGCAGCAACAGCAGGAGTCTGTGGCTGATTAGTAGCCAGCAGTAGCAACAGCAGAAGAAGAGGTGTCCCTAGGCAAGAGACCCCTTAAAGCCTCTCTTGAGGTCCACACCTTCAAGAGAAAAGTAAAGAGAAGGCTGATCAAGAATGGCAATCCTATCTTTCCTTCTCCATCTTCCAGGCCTAGCTCACCTGCCCCTCCAGTTGTTAATCCTCCAGAAGTTACTCCTACAGCACCCTCATCCACTGCTCCCTCTACCTCAGTTCTTGAGGTATCCTATCCAGATATGCCTTCCCCAAGCATCCTAGTAGATCCATCCTTGAAGGATATCCAATTCTCCATCTACCCCTTGCAATACCAACCCAAGCCACTCATGGAGGTAGCAATAACCCTGTCCACCCAACCTCCACAGTTTTATTCATCTCTGCCAACTGTTCCCAAACCGGGTTCTCAGACAACCCATTTGCAAATAATTGACATGGTTCCCAGCCTCCATCTACCAGCTTCCCGTGGTCCCAAATTGGGAGACAAAGCAGCTTTACTTTTTCCTCCATTTTAGTATGCCTTTGTCTACCATTCTCCTCAGTTCATGGCTCTATTTAGAGAATACCTTCAAATTAGAGCCTTTCTTGAAATCCATAACATGCCTGGTTTCAGTTTTGAACACTGGCTTCCAACCTTAATCAAAACTTCCCAGGTTTCCATCTCTGAACTTCAATTTGTTTCTCAGAAGAGTCATTGTCTGACTCCTCAAGAGTTTGTTGATCTCTACCCTGAGGAAGCCATGAGATTTCAGGAAGCCCAATCCCGGAACCACCACCTCAAAATCTATACACATATCTCCCTCCAGTTTCATGACCTCTTTGCCACTCTACTTAGAGATTCTCAGGCCAAATATACTGCAATGAAAGCCTTAAATTTTGAAAGGTTCAAACTTGGTCTGCATGATATCTCAAGAGGCCAATATGATATGCTCATCAGAGGTCAAAGGCCAGTGGTTCCTTCAATGACAGCAGCTTTGTTACCTGATCTCCATCCACCCCTTGTAATAGCTATTTTCTATAGAGGCCCCTTTGCTGATACCCTCTATAACAAATTCCTCCGGATTTCTACAAGGTTCAAGATCAAGTACAAGTCCAAGCTCAGTTTTCAGAGGTTCATCCTTCTTCACATACCCAAATTTCAGAAGAACCTTCTTGATCTCCAGTTATGCTTTGCTGAGTCTGAACGGTTCACTCCTGATCAAGGGGAGCAAGCTTATCCAGATCATCATGCTCAGTGCCAGAAAATGAAACTCACTCTCAATGAGTATCACTCCAAGAGCCTCCTAGATCTGAGAAAGCACATAGGCCCCAAATGGGCTCACAGATATTTGTACTACTATCAGGCCAAAGATGCAGCTCTCTCGATTGGTTTCCACTACAACATCACTCTCCATGAGTTCCTCTCACTGGCAGTTACTAAGAAATTCACTCCCCTTCAAATCAAATGTGTCATGGATCCAGAAAAGGCTAGCCTCAAGCGCGCTTTTTACAGAAGGCGCCACATCAAGTCTCTGAAGAAATTGCCTTTCACCAGTCCAAACTACAATGTGGACTCTTCAAAGTTTGACCACATTTTCCCCACCAATGAGCTGAAGCTTTGGAACCTTATTGAGCCATTCCTGGCTAAGATTCCCCCTGCTCTCTATCTCCCCAGCTCTACCAGAACATAAAAACATTGTGTTGTTTATTCTTTTTTTGTAATTTGCTTCAATGTTTGCTTCAGACACTTATTTCTTTTTCTGAATGAATGAATTTACTGCTCTTTCTCCTTTTTTTTTCCCTGATTGCTATCCTTTATGTTAATGCCACAAAGGGGGAGAAAAGAAAAGGTAGCTACTCAGTCTTTCTCAAAATATAGCAGAAATTTATATGATATATCAGGCTATCAGCTACCATTTAATGTTTTTTTGTCATTAACAAAAAGGGGGAGAACTGTTGAGCAACTACCCCTAAGTATTTAAATAATAATGATTTTGCTATGACAAATCTTTAAATACATATTTTGCTTCTATCATGAAAAATTCCTAAATATGTATTTTCCATAATATAGATATATCACAAAAATAACTAGACAGATGCAATGCCCAAAATTTTCTAAGGCACAGACTATCTCTATAGCCTAGTGAATTCGATTGATGTATTCGACTAATTCGATTCATTCAGAATCTCAGTCACAAGTCTTGAAAATCTTTCTAAGTCCACATCGTTACACTGTATTCGACTCATGACTTCGACTCATACAGTCGAATGTCTTTTACACTATATTCGACTCATGACTTCGACTCATACAGTCGAATGTCTTTTACACTGTATTCGACTCATACATTCGAATGTCTTTTACAATGTATTCGATTCAAGACTTCGACTCACAGTTAAACATCATTCGACTCACCTCCTCGACTCATAGTCTTACACTACATTCGACTGTTGGTTGCTCTATTGTAGCCGATTTACATAGTTCCTACTGTAGTCAAATCATGCTTACTTCTTAAGTCGAATTACCTATTCTACTACATTCGACTACTCTGTTAGTTGTGAACTTGTACCTGTTGTCAGTTCTACCTGTCAGGAAATATTTCTATTAGTTCCTTGTTGAATCTTAAAATTTCTTAAGTATAAAATCAGTGACAAATTTTGTGATCATTATTTTAATATATTTCTTGTGACGAAATTCAGTTCATTCGAATTTATGTAAAACATTCTTTGCAATTTATTTCTAGTCTTACAGTTTTAGTGTCCTTTGCCTCAATCTATATCTTCTAAAAGACACAAAGCATTTATGTAAGTTTCAGACGCATGGCTTCTAACCATCTCACCTACCACTGGCAGACCCATACTTTACCTTTTAGTCTGTCTGCTTTATTTTCTGAAATGACTAAGAATACTAGGTTCCATACTGTTTGTTGTACTCCATTGACCAACCTACCACAAAGGTATGGAGATGCTTTTGTCTTTGTCTTGTCCTTACTAAACAGGCATTTATTGGAGCACATGTTTGGCATGGGTTGCTCAGCTCAAGACTTTAAATATCCTATCCTCTAGCTATGGCAACTGCTCCTATTTCTGAAGACCTTGGAAAGAGACAATTTTCATGACCCTTCGGATAAAAACTTCCAAGATCCAAAGGATCCCCAAGACTATCTCCAAACGTCTAAGAACACAACAACCATCTTACTCCAACGGCTATCTTCTCCAAACGGCTAAGAACACAACAACCATCTTACTCCAACGGCTATCTTCTCCAAACGGCTAGTTTTTGAGGACTATAAAAAATGAAGAAAGCTCTTGAAGAACAACAACAAGGCATAGTGTTCAACACAATTCCCTGAAAGCTCATCTTGCGTTCTTCAAGCTATCTCAAAGCCTTCCTGCTCAAGTTCTCATTTGAGAGAATCTCTTTAGAAATTTCTATTCTGAAGATGTGTCTTTTCTGTGGCAACTGTAATTACTTTTACTTCAAAGTCCACCCAAGTAGCTTCAGCTAGGATTTAGATTAAACTCCTTATCTTTCAATCCTGCTGGAAAGTGTGTGTTCTATACTCATTCTTGAGGAAAACACACAAGAGTTTCTTCCTTCATTTCTGTTGTATTTTTCTGCAGAAGTTTGATTCTGCATTGCCCCTCTTGTGAAGGGAAGGCCTTTGGTACAAGGCAGTCTTGTTTTTCACTATTTTAGGGAAGACTTGCTTTGGAGCAAGTGGGTGTTGTAATTTCCTCTCAAGGGTGAGAGAAGGCCAAGTTGATTGGCAGTTTAGTGAAATCTCAAGTGGTTTGCTTGAGGACTAGATGTAGCACTTCCATGTGGGAAGGGCCGAACTTGGATAAATCTCTTGTGCAATTTTCTGTGTGATTGTTTTCCACCAAGTTCACACTTGAATCACACACACCACACCAAGTACTAACACATCTACTTAGTGTTGTGATTTTCAGAAGAATTTTGAAAAGTTAGAAAGTCCTATTCACCCCTTCTCTAGGACTGTGAATCTGCCATTTCGATCCAACACATTATGCCTTGGGGGCACATGATACACATGTTGGAGGACGTGGCGTATCTGACGGGACTGAGGGTTCAGGGAGAGCCGGTGGTTGGGCACGAGAGGAGAGACTACCATGATGACGTGGTGGAGTTACTTGGGCCGGAGTTTGTGGCTGGGAGGAGGAGGCCGATCCGGAGCATCTTGCTCGGATCATTGTCGGAGGCAGTAGGGCTGAGAGGGGGGAGGAGAGGACCCATAGAGACCTTGGATGAGCTCTACACTGGCGTACGGCGGTCGATCTAGCTAGGAGATAGGAGCGAGGAGCAATCGGTGCGGATCTTCGTGGCTTACCTCTTCGGACGGCTCCTTTTTACTACGCAGTCATCTCAGATCAACTTCAAGTTTGCGCTGCTTCTCCGGGACTTGGAGCAGGCGGGTAGGTACGTGTGGAGCACTGCGATGCTGGGAATCTCTTCTCACTCCTTTCTAACAGCTCGCGGCATTCTCAGAGCACCGGGGGCTTCACCCCCTTTCTACAGGTACGTAATTTTCTTTAATGCTCATCATTGAATTAAATTATTTAAACTGCTCGACTGACATCTTTTCTTCTTTCCTTGCAGATCTGGCGATATACCCGCTTCCCCATGGGGCACGGTGTACAGACTGAGGGGAGCCAGGCTATGATCCCCCTCATGGCCCGATGGGAGGTGACGCCGGATCCGAGGGTGACGGATCGACGTGCGGAGGATGCATGGTCAGGACTGGACCACTATCCCCAAGATCAGGTATGAATCTCAAACAACACTCCTTCCTTCTTACTTTTCAAATTGCTCCTTCGATGTAATTGACCAGTTTCTTTCTCAACAGGTGGTTTGGACCCCGTACTTGGGGGAGATGGACACGTTCCACTCGGCGGTAGCGGCGGGTCGTCTACTCTTCGACCGCCACCTTATCCTTCTCTGCCTGGGGACGTGCGAGCCCCTCTACGTAGAGTTGGTAGTACGGACTCTAGGCTGGCACTAGCCGGCTCTAGAGATACCCTCTCTAGGTAGAGAGGGACACTCCCGCCGACAGTTCTTTTCCGAGGATCGGGACTGGGGGGAGGAGCACGGCAGCAAAGTCACCTATTCGCGAGAGGGAGGCGAGCAGGTGCTCCAGCAAACGGACAACTCCTGCTAGACCGACAAGTGGTAAGTGAATTCTAACTCTAGGCCTTGTCATTTAATTGATTAAATTCTAACCTTGAATTGTAAATGACTGATGCCAGAGTCCCAGGCAGTGTGGCTACTGGAGGGGAGGCTGGCGGAGCAGGAGGTGGAGATAGAGAGGCTCTGTGCGGAGATACGGACACTGGTAAGCCACATCTCAACAATGATTTGAAATCAGAAATGATTTGATTTGATTTCTGACCAAGTTATGTTGAATGCAGAAGGGGGAGCTAGCGACGGTGCAGTCGAGCAGAGACGCGGGGGCGAGCTCATCTGCACAGTTGGTTGGAGGGGACCTGGTGGTCTGTCTACAGGAGGCCCTGGACCGGGCGCAGGTAAGGGTCCAGGAGCTCGAGGCGAGGACTCAGGAGCTGGAGGCAGAGGTAAAACATTGAATCACTACCTTTTCTGCACATGATTTGTTTGACTTGACATGTTTGCTCATTTATGTGCATCGACAGGGAAGAGTGGCCCCGCTCCAAGCGCAGATGGAGAGTCTGCGGCTGGAGTTGTCGAGGGTGGAGGGTCGCCTGCTCGAGGCGAGGGAGCGGGAGAAGGAAGCGAGGCATCAAGAGAGAGATGTAGAGAGGGCTCGGGCAGAGATCACCATGAGCCGAGACTGAAGAAGCTCCGGGAGCAGCAACGGCAGGCCCAGCAGGAGGTGCAGGGGAGGACGGGGTCGGCCTTCACATCACTTTACGACATTGTGTCCCTAGGGGACCCGTCAGTGGTGCGAGGAGGGCTACGACCCGAGGTATCGGCGGCGACGAGACCTCCTCTCCCAGACAGGCGTCGGTAGAGAGAGGAGGAGGAGGTGAGCAGCTCACGTAGGCAGAGGCCTAGTGAGGGAGAGAGGAGAGAGGAGTGAGTTGTACCACCATGGGTATGCCCCTGTCATGATATGTACAAAACTTTATCCTTTATAGTGGACTTTTGTAGAATTTGTACTTGTTGTGCTTTGAATGGTTTGCTGATGTGCCTTGATTCCTGCATCCACAACACTTAAAGGAAAAAAAGTTAGCGTAGATCTGTCTTTAGCCCCTTGCCTAAAAGATGTACCTTTCTTGAGATCTTGTCAAGGGACTAATTTCTAATTAAAGATAGGAATGTAAATAAAACAATGAACGGAAATATGCACATGCATATTTTTTTTTGAATAAGAAAATAAGGAAAATATTAGTATATATACATGATACAACTAAATTTTTGGATTTTGACTTTTCCAGATTTTTTTTGTTTTTTTTTACTGATTTAAAATAAGAGGAAAGGTATGTACATGGTTAAGCTATATACATCGTGAAACTCTTTCTATCTTTTTGTCATTTTCCATTTTTCCATTTTTTTTTTGGATTTTTTTGGACTCTAAGACACATATTCATCACAAGTCAAGATATAGGGTTTTCATAATCTACTTAGCCACATAGGCTATGAGCAAGGAGGATCGTGCATGAAATCCTTGATATTGGAGATTGCCCCTAGCCTTCTTGATACTTTCCACTATGGAAGGTCTTATAAGGTCAAGTTGCCCCTAGAGGGAGAAATTGGAAGAAATAAATAGAAGGTCATGTGAGGATTTGGTTCAAACCACTTTTTGTTTCCAAACTAATATTTCACACTAAAAGACTTGGTCAACAATTATTTTCAGGGGTATTTTTCATTTTATTTCTGGGGTGGAGGCACGTACTATTTGCTACCTCCTTGATTTGGTCAGCCTTTCTCTGGGTACGTACTTTTTGCTAGGCTTTTTGACCTTCTTGTCTTTTCTTTGCCACTTTTATGCTTGATTTATCATTTTGCCCTTTCGCATTTTGTTGATTGCCCCTGTTTATGGTGACCTTATCTATTAGGTGAGAGTGGGTGGTCCCCTACTCATGGTTTGCCCCTTTTCCAAACTTGACCGAGTAAGAAGAGAATAGGGTTATATTGACCAAATTAGACAGTCCGAGTGTATTTATGATTTTTCAGCTAAATAACAGTACTCCAATATCGTGTGGTGTGTGAGGGGACCCTATCTTGCTAATGACCAAGTGAAAAGTAGAGTCTCAGACCCACGACATTGAGAAGTGATGAATAACAGACTTGACCGACCGACAAACTAAGGGTAGAACATCTTGTGGTAGACTGCATTCCAAGGATGCGACAACTAAACTCCCTCGGAGTCCACTAACGTATAAGCATTTTCCGAGTACGTTTCTTTGACAACGAACGGACCTTCCCAATTTTCTTGCAATTTACTCCTAGGACCTGGTGCCTTAATGATTTTGCACTTTCGGACTAATTCACCCACTTAAAAATTTCTCGCAAGCACTCTTTTGGCATAAAAAAGTGCAATTCTTTGGCGATAAACTTGCGCATTGTCAGCCGCTATCATTCGCCTTTCATCTAAGAGTTCAAGTTGTTCCAACAAGGCCTCCCGATGTTGATCAGGGTCAAGCTCGGAATCCAATTGAACTCGAAGTGAAGGGACGAAGATCTCATATGGGTGTATCACATCTAATCTGTATGTCAAAGCATAGGGGGTTTGCCCGGTAGGAGTTCGGACCGAGGTGCAATAAGCCCAAAGAGCCTCAACTAAGTGGTCTGGCCAGTCAGCATTGTTATGAGATTTGCAAGTTTTCTTTATGATTTTAATGAGAGTTTTATTAGTAGCTTCTGTTTGTCCATTGCCTTGTGGATAATATGAGGATGAATGATGCAAATTAATGCCATATTTACCACACATGTCGTGAAGCTTCTGTGAAGTGAATTGTGGTCCATTGTCAGTGACAATGTCCCGAGGCACGCCGAATCTTGCAAGAATGTTGCACTTGATAAACTTGACGACTGTTGAAGCTTTGACTTCTATTAATGCTTCCGCTTCAGCCCACATTGTGAAGTATTCGGTGACTGTCAGAATGAAGGACTTCTTACGTATTTCTCAGGTTCTGTCCGCGAGTGGACCGACCACATCGAATGCCCACATGGCGAAAGGCCATAGAGCAACTAGACGATGAAGATAGGAGGAAGGAGCATGGATTTGGTCACCGCGCAATTGGCATTTAGCACAATGACGGACAAAGTGACGACAATCTTCTTCCATGGTAGGCCAATAATAGTGTCTTAGCAATTTTTGGGCAATTGCTCTACCATTGACATGGCCACCACATTCACTGGAGTGAGTGGCTTCAACAATGCTTTGAGATTCGATCTCATCGAGGGAATGAAGATAAACCCCATTGAGGGATTTCTTGTAAAGAATGCCACCTATGATTTTGTATCGCTCGGAGACACGAAGAATGGCCTATCTGTCAGAAGAGGTGGCATAATCGAGAAAGGATCCATCTTTGAGATAGTTTTCGATGTCAAAGTACCAAGGATGGACATCTTCGAGGTTGATTTTTGGCTCTTTTGAGAGGGCATGGACTCGAAGGGAGGGCGACTTGAGTTGAGCGAACCAAGAATCAACATGAGAAGGGACCTTCAAGCATTGGACGAAGACAGTTTCAAAAGACCTCCCTTGCCGAATAGGGATGGAAGAGGCTAGGGAGGCAAGTGAATCTGCCAGAATGTTCTCTGCCCTAGGAGTGTGGACTAGAGTGAGCTTCGTAAACTGCCAGACTACCTTTCCTACCAACTCTTGGTATGGTTTCAACTTGGGATCCCGGGTCTGATACTTGCTAAGAGACTGCCAGAGTATCAACTGCGAATCTCCAATAATCCTTAACTCCTTGACTCCGAGCAGTAATGCCATTTTCAGCCCAACTAGGAGTGCCTCATACTCGGCCACATTATTTGTGGCGGGGAAGGTTAATTGATAGGCGTGCAGAATGACTACCCCTTTCGGTGAGAGGAGGACTGCCCCTACTCCACACCCTTTGGAATTGAGAGCTCCGTCGAAGTAAAGTATCCATGAAGATTCACCATCGATAATGGATCCTAACTCTTCATTAGGAAAGCTTTCATCGACAAGAGAGTATGAAGGTAAGGGGTGGTGGGCCAAATGATCGGCAATACCATGCCCCTTCATTGACTTTTGGCTAACGTAGGTGACATCAAATTGATTGAGGAAACATTGCCACCTCATTAATCGTTCAGTCAGGACGGGCTTCTCAAGCAGGTACCGAATTGGGTCCATACGTGCCAGAAGTTTCACCTCATGAGCTAGGAAATAATGCTTTAACTTATGGGCAACCCAAACGACGGCCGCACACTTTCTTTCCATGGCAGTGTACTTTTTCTTGGCTTCATTGAACAACTTGGATAGATAGTACAATGCTCTCTCCTTCTTCTCATCGTCATATTGGGCCAGGACTGCTCCAGTTGAGTCTTCAGTGGTTGACACATAGAGCAATAAAGGCCGACCCGGGACCGGAGGAGCGAGAACAGAGGGATTGAACAAATAACTCTTCAATTCATCAAAGGCCTTTTGACACTTATCGTTCCAATCAAACATAGCCTCTCCTTTAAGCATCTCATAGAAGGGCTTGCAACGGATTGAATGTTGGGAGATAAATGTCCTAATAAATTGAAGTCTGCCAATTAACCCTCTAACTTCCTTAATGTTCCTAGGAGGACACATGTCGATTAATGCCTTGGCCTTGTTGGGGTCAATCTCAATTCCCCGCTTGCTAACTATGAACCCAAGCAACTTCCCAGAAGATACTCCAAAGACACACTTCTTGGGATTCATTTTAAGCCTATGTTCTCTAGACCGTTGGAGAACTGCCCTGAGGACCTCAACATGGCCGTGTCTAGTCTTAGATTTAACCAAGATATTGTCCAAATAGACCTCCATGTGCACATGCATCATGTCGTGAAAAATTGACATCATTGCCTTTTGATAGGTTGCTTCTGCATTCTTCAATCTGAAGGGCATCACAACATAACAATAGGTCCGCCAAGGCATTGTGAAAGAAGTTTTCTCCTGGTCTTCCTCCGCCAGACGGATCTGGTTATACCTAGAGAAACCATCCTTGAATGACAATATCTCAAAGCCGACAATATTGTCCACTAGGACATCTATGTGTGAAAGAGGGAAATCGACCTTTGGGCAAGCATGATTAAGGTCACAGAAATCTATACAGATCCTAACCTTACTGTCCTTCTTCATCACAGGGACGATATTAGCTACCCATTGTGGATAAAGCACAACCCTGATGAATTTGGCTTTATGCAGCTTGTCAACCTCCTCTTTGATCTTCAGTGCAAGCTTGGGATGTAGCCTCCTTAGCTTTTGTTTAACGGCTTTTGCGTCGGCTTTTAAGACCAACCGGTGCTCAACCAAAGAGGTGTCAAGCCCTGGCATGTCTTCATAGGACCAGAGAAAACCGTCGGAAAATTCTTTGAGGATAGCTACAATGGCTTCTTCTTCTTCTACACTCAAGTTGTCACTAATCAAAACTACCTTCGGAGATTCTTCGGTGCCAAGATTGTGAAGGATCGATATGAATGTGTGGAAAAGATCTAGAAGGGGGGGATGAATAGATCTTAGCCACTTTTGCGGAAGCTTAAGCAATTTGAAAACTATTTAGAATCAGAGGCAATGTTATCAGTGAAAAACTACATATCTGATTAGATTTGAGTGAGTTGAAAAACATAGATGTGAAGCTAGTTGATTAAGTGAATTAAAAACGGATCCTATGCAAGCATCTAGCAGATGAATCAATCAAACCAAAGAAGACAAATGCACAAGGATTTTTTAGGTGGTTCGGAAATCACCCAAGTGATTCCTACATCCACCCCTCACAACCCGTGAGGCTTCACTAACACAACTGGGCTACACACCCAAAGGAGCCTAACAACTCCAACACTTCAGAGCATACAACTCACACAACCTCTAGAGCAAGACTACTCTAGAAACACAGAGCAAGACTGCTCAAACCAACCCTGAGCTTACAACTCAAAATGAGCTCGACGGCTCACAACACCCTGAGCACAATGCTCACACTGAAACTGCTAGACACCAACTTAAGACTAAGATCCTCTAGCAACAGATCTAGTCGAAGTTTGAGAACTCTAAAGAGAGTTATGCAGAAGCACTTGCATAATCTCAAAAGATATCTCAGAAGAACAGAAGAAAAGGTAAATTGAATTGAGATGCTTCGTTCTTCAGTGTACTCCCTTGTAGAAGCTTGAATTGGGAAGGAACTTGTGAAGCTTGAAGTCCAAGTCGATGCTCTGCAATCTGAGAAGTTGGATCTTCCTAGAATTCTTCACCCAAGAAGTCTTCTACAGGATCTGCCTCCTTGGAATGCTTCAGAGAAGTCTTCAGGAATCAAATTCCAATTCCCACACCTTGAATTGGTGGGAATTGGTCTTCTGGAAGCACTTGGAGAGCAGGGGAAGGAGACACGAGCTCTTCTTGGCCGCCAGGAGCTTCTTGGAGGCTCTGAGAGACTTGGGTCCTTCTCACTTGTGAAGGCTGGCCGAAAAGACACTTTATATCCTTAGGATTCCAAAGATACCCTTTTGGGGTACAAGGGTACGCTTTCCTAGGAAGATTCTGATCGCCCTAGAGGGACACGTGGCAGCCATCCACTTTTAGGATGAAAAGTTTCCGTAGTTCGTCGTCCTTCCCTGGTGGTAGTGTTGACACACTGTCCAGAATATGTAGAAGGCTGTTCTGGGAAGAGGGTCCCGTGTCGACCTGCTTTGAGAGTGTGTCGACCTGCTGTCCCAAATCTACAAACTGGCTGTTCTGGGAACTGGGTCTAGTGTCGACCTGCTCTGAGAGTATGTCGACCTGCTGACCCAATTCTTCAAACTGGCTGTTCTGGAAACGGGATCTAGTGTCGACCTGCTCTGAGAGTGTGTCGACCTGGGTAGGCTTGATTTCTGAAAAACTGCCACTCATGTCGACACACTCTTGACATGTCTCAACACAGTCTCAACATTTTTACACATTTTGCCTTTGAATATGTGTTGATGTGTCGACACCATTGATGGGTGTGTCGACTCATCTTTTGCATAAAAATGTTTGTACCTAAAAATGAACACATATATCATTAGTTAAATGATTTGTCATGACCATAAATGATAAATGTGGTTTGAAAAGTACTTTTTGAACATGAATTTCAGGTATGATGTTTTTGACATGTTTCAATTAAATTGCTTTAAGAACACTTCTTGTCATCATCAAAATAGGAGGGAAATGATATGAATTTGCATTCAACCCAACAATCTCCCCCTTTTTGATGATGGCAACATTAAATCCATATTTCAATGTGGTTTTGATGAAGTGTGATTTTAAGCAATTTTTGATTGTTTAAATTTTGTTTTCCTTTTTGTTCATACTTGTCAAGGACCTTTTGATGTTGTTCAGTAACAATTGATGATGTGTTTGTGAGATACAGTGTTACTTGAAATTAGAAATTTTGTGCACACAAGTCAAACAATTGGACAAGTATTCAAACACAAAGACAAAGATTTGCATTCAGAATCACAATACTTTGCATTGAAGCCAAAACAACCATTTCATTTCATTCAAAAGATCATTACATCAAAATATTACATTCAAGTCATTCATTCTTCTCCCCCTTTGCCATTATCAAAATAAATGTACATTAGGTAGAAGATGGAGGAGGAGGAGGAATTGGAGCAAGAAGAAGTTCAATGTCTGACAGTCTTTTCTCCATGAAGTTCAGGCTAGACTTGATTTGATCTTGAATGGTTATCATTTTTGTGCTCAAAAAGTGTTCCATTCGATCTGAATTTTCTAGCAAAGTGGCCTGAAGTCTGGTTAGATCAGCTGCACTGTGTTGTGAGGAAGATGATGAGCCAGCTGACCAACCAGGTCTCTGCATTATCTTGAACTCCTTGGTCAAATCTGTAATCTGCCTGTCAATGTGCTCATTGAAGTTCCCATACTTTCTAAATCATCCACAAAATGAGCAAATGACAATCTGGTGCTGGAAATCTCATGCAATGTTTGCTTGGTGTTGAAGACATCTGCTTGGGAATTTGCCAAAATTCCCTGAAGAACTTTCTCCAACTTGTCTTGATGCTCTTTGAGCTCAATATAGGAATCTCCCAGAGTGCCTATAAGTCTGTTAAATCTCTGAGCTGCATAATCTGAAGCTGCCTTCTGCTCAATAAATTTTGCTGACACTGTGTTCTCTAGTCTTTGAACTCTCAATTCAAATTGGTCTGACATTGTTTGAATGGTGGAGTTCAATGTATCAAATTTGGCATTGAGGAAAGAGAACAATTCTGGTGGAATTGAGGACCCACCAGAAGAAGTGGAAGATTGGAATGTAGAGGGGAAATGTGGAGGTTCAAAAGTATGTGGCAAGGAAGAGGAAGGATCATCCTGAGGTGGAATAGGGGTTTCAAGCTGAATGCCACCTTCAGGAGGGATATGAGGCTGGTCCTCATCCATTAGAGGCTGATCCTCTGGCAAGTGAACTTGTTCCTCTTGAACTTGAGGCTGGCCCTCATGAGGTGGAGGCTGATCCTCTGATTTTGGTCTCCTTGAGCTGGAGGCTGGTCCTCTTGTGCTTGGGGCTGATCCCCTTGAACCTGAGGCTGGTCCTCCTGAGCTTGTGGGGCCTCAACCACAATTGGTCCTCTTCTAATCTGATTTCCCTCCAATCTAAATCCCATAAACTTCTGGATATTCTTAAAAGTGTAGATGTTTGACTTGGGAATGAATTGGGATTTTTCATTTTCCAATGGCACACCAAAGTGCTTGAACACTGAGGTCAGATGTGCTCCATAAGGAAGTGATCTCTTTAGGTCTGTCCTTGTTGTTTCAGCTATGATTTAATAGAGAATCACATGGAGGTTGATCTTGATGTCTTTCACCATGCAATAGAGAATGAACCTCTGAATGTCTGTCAACCTATCCCTCCCACCACCTTGAGGGGTAATTATGGTGGTCAAAATGTGGTGGATGACCCTTAACACAGGTGGAAAGGTATTTGCATTGAACCTGGTTACATAGGTCTGTTTGGGATCTGATTCATCTGCAGGAAGGCCTGTCAAGATGGAGTAGGTTTCATGTAAATCAAATTCAAACTCATGGTAGTCTGCCCCTTCATCTGGTACTTTGAAAATGGAGGCAGCTACTGCAGTTGGCATGTCTATGGCTATTCCCTTGACTTTAGATTCATACCCTTCGTCTGTGCAAGTGAGGTTCTTGTAGAACTCTCTAACTAGTCTTGGATAGCAGACTTGAAATTCAGTAATAAAGGGTATCCAAGATTGAAAGGAAAAGTAGGTTTGAATTTCAGGAAGGGAGTCTGCTAGTTGGATGTCTGAAAGGTCTAGTATTCTTGGCTTCAAAATCAACTTGGCTGCACTTACGGATTCTGAGGGAATATCCTCTTGAGACTCAGAAGAAGAAGAGGAAGATGATTCCTCAGGATGGTCAGAGGAATCGCCCGAAATCTCTGGTCTAGGGTTTGAAACATTACCACCTCTGCCTGAAGTGGAGGTCCTGCCACGCTTGGAAGCCCTCAGAGGTGCAGAAGAAGAGGCAGGATCATTTCTCCTCTTTGTTCTTCTTTCCATCTGTTCAACTGGAACCTGTCGGAACTGGCCTTGAAGAGGCCGCTGATCTTGCGCCACGGCGGGGACCCAACTTGCGGACCATGGTGCAAGAGGAGTGGAATTAGGAGAGGAAATGGAAGAATGGAGAGATGATGGAAGGAGGATGAGAGCTAGAGAGAAATTTGAGAGGAATTCTTGCCGGAAAGGAGTGGAAATGAGGCCGTCGGGTCGACCTGACGCCCAAAAAGAGATGCAGTGGTACACTGCCCCGCAGGAACAACAAGGGTTTAAGGTGAACCCGAAAGGTTTGAAAAGGGTCTGGCAAGAAGGCAGTGTCGACACATGAGGAGGGGTGTGTCGACCTGACTGAAAGTGTGTCGACACGGGTCACAATGTGTGTCGACACACCTTGATGAAAAATTGAATTTTTGAGAGGAAATTTTTGAGAAATTTGGGGACATCTTTATAATGATAAATAATGAGAGGAATTATCATTTCAAGGATTTTTAAGAGGCCTAAAAATTCATTTGTTATATTTTGCAAAAATTCATCACAGTTCAAGTGTTTCAAACAATTTCCAACTGGATATTGGCATTCCAAGACTTGAATCAACAAAATGATAAATTGAGGGATATAATGTGTCTAACAATCAACCAAAAACTACCATGTTTCTCAATTTTCAAGAATTAAAGATATCATCTAGACTAAATACAGTTGTGTTGAAAGTAAAACACAAACTTAAAGAACAACTTGATGAAGAAGGAAGATGATTCTTTCTAAACAAATCTCCAATAATTTTCATATTTTTGTTCTTTTAACAAACTATCAAATGATATAAATCTCTTTCACTCAAGTACTAGTGCTTTTTACACACCATAGTCCCTGGATACTTAAGATTTAATCATTGTCAAGTCTCAAAGGGGTAAATGATGACCTTTTGACATGAAAATATACGTTTTGTAGACGCCAATATTTTCAGTTACTCAGTCATCATCAAAAAGCATAGCACATAATTGCTTAAATTTTGAAGTTATTTTCAATTTGGATCCCCTTTGAACAGAGTTAGCAATAATGCCTCATGACATACATAGCACTTCATTCATTGTGAAGGTGTGCAGTTTCTCAGCACAGATGCCATTGCTCTGTTGGATTTTACAAGATTTTGGAGAGTTTGTGAGATAGAATTCAAATACATCCAGTCATCAGTTGCAAACAAGGAAATGTTTTAAGTTCAAGGCACAAATTGTCATTTAGTTTAGGAAGAGATCTGAATTTCTGTGGATTGAGAGACATAGTTGTAAGTTGATTAAAAAATATAATATATCACTCAAGGTTCATTTTGTGACTCTAGACTTTAGAATGAGGACATCATGCAAGGAATTGATGAAATGCAAGAAGGGTTTTGAAATTTGCAAAAAAATGACTTGTGAATTTTCTAGCTCCCCCTGAGATGATGATTTCAACCATTTTTCATCAAAATAAAGATATGCATTTTTGAAATCAGAAAGAGATTTTCTTCTTGGACAACAAGAACTTCTCCTCACCAATTGCATATTCATTTCTTAGTACTTGGCGGAGATAAGCTCTCACGCATAGTGAAAGTGTCCAGACAAGCATAACCTGTCCTTCTCCAAGTCACCATTTGATATACCAAGAGATTTCAATACAATAAGAGTTGTAGAATTCATTGCCAAAAGGAAATGGAAGTGAAAACTGTGCAAGTTTTGAAATCAGAAAAGAAATTCTCTTTGAACAATAAAAGCTCCCCCTCAACTATTGCATATTAACTTCTTAGTACTTGGCGGAGATATGTTCTCACGCATAGTGAAAGTGTCCAGACAAGCATAACTTGTCCTTCTCCAAGTCACTATTTGATATACCAAGAAGTTTCAACACAATCAGAAGTGGAGAATTTATTGTAAAAAGGGAAATGGAATTGAAAGTGAGAGAGATATGAACAATGTAGCTTGAGGAAGCAAGGAGTTATGAAATGCAAAGAACTCCCCCTTAGACAATGCATAGCACTCAACCCAAACCTTAAGAGAGATCAAGAAGGTGGACATTTACAAAGACCAAGTTCTCTCCTTAATGATGAAAATCTGTTTTCAGGAAGGGGTTTAGTGAATATGTCTGCAATTTGTTTTTCAGTTTCAATAAAATGGAGTTCAAAAGATTTCTTTGCAACCTCATCTCTCAAGAAATGATGCCTAATTTCAATGTGTTTTGTTCTGGAGTGCTGAATGGGGTTTTTAGACAAATTTATGGCACTAGTGTTATCACATAGGATGGGTACACACCCTAAATCTTGGTTGTAATCAAGAAGTTGATGTTTCACCCAGAGAATCTGAGTTCCACATCTACCTGCAGCAACATACTCAGCCTCTGCTGTTGACAGAGCAACTGAATGTTGCTTCTTAGAAGCCCAAGAAATAAGGCACCCACCTAGAAATACACACAAGCCACTTGTGCTTTTTCTATCTAACTTACACCCAGCATAATCAGCATCACAATAGGCAAACAATTCTAACTTGCAACCAGCAGGATACCAAATTCCTAAGTCACATGTTCCAACAAGATATTTAAAAATTCTTTTCACAGCAAGCATATGACTTTCTTTAGGATTAGATTGGAATCTAGCACATAAGCACACACAAAACTGAATATCAGGTCTAGAAGTAGTAAGGTAGAGCAGAGAGCCAATCATACCTCTGTAGGTCTTTGGATCAACTGACTTACCAGATGGGTCTTCTTCTAGCTTAGCATTTATTGCAATGGGTGTGCTTGAGTGTTTAAGGTTCTGAAAGTCAAACCTTTTCAGTAGCTCCTTGACATATTTGGTTTGACTAATGAAGATTCCTTCAGTTGTTTGGTTCACCTGCAATCCCAAAAAGAATGTTAAATCTCCCATTAAGCTCATTTCAAATTCATTCTTCATTTGATTTGAAAATTCAGTGCAAAGGCCTTTATTAGTTGATCCAAATATTATGTCATCAACATAAATTTGGACAACAATTATTTGATTTTTTACTATTTTTGTGAACAATGTTTGATCAACATTACCTCTGGAATATCCTTTCTCAAGTAAAAAGGAACTCAAACGATCATACCAAGCTCTTGGAGCTTGTTTAAGACCATAGAGTGCCTTATTAAGCTTGAAAACATGGTTAGGATATTTTTCATTTTCAAATCCAGGAGGTTGTTCAACAAAAACATTTTCTTTATATATCCATTTAGAAATGCACTTTTGACATCCATTTGAAAGACTTTGAATTTCATGGAGGATGCAAAAGCAAGGAAAATTCTCACAGCTTCTAGTCTAGCTACAGGGGCATAAGATTCTTCAAAGTCAATTCCAAATTCTTGGTTATACCCCTTTGCAACTAGCCTAGCTTTGTTTCTTATTACTTGACCAGCTTCATTCAATTTATTTCTGAAAACCCATCTAGTGCCAATCACAGTTTGGTCACTAGGTCTAGGCACTAATTCCCACACTTGATTTCTTTCAATTGATGAAGTTCATCATGCATAGCATTAATCCAATCAGAACTGGATAAGGCTTCATCAATTGACTTGGGTTCAATTTGGGAAATTAGAGCTAGTGAGTCTTCTTCAATGTTTTGCAAGAAGGATGATCTGGTCCTAACTCTATCATTTAAGTTGCCAACTACACTGTCTAATGGGTGATCTCTTAGAAAACGAGGTTCAGAAATTACCTGTTGAGAAGTGCCCTCTTCTGGAGCAATATTACCTGAACCACTTGAAGATGGTGAGTTGTTGTTCAGGTTCTCTTCAATGTTGTTAATCTCCTCAACGGTTGGTGAAGAATCCACAATGAGGTCATCCTCTTCATTGTCTTGTTTTTCCCTGCAAGATTTAGAATCATTAGTGGAAAAGGAATTTTCATCAAAAATAACATGTGGTGATTCTTCAACAGTTTTGGTTTTCAATATGTACACTTTGAAAGCCCTTGACACTTCTGAATAGCCAAGGAAGATAGCTTCCTGACTCTTAGCATCAAACTTGTCAAGGTTTTCTTTGTTGTTATTGTGTACAAAACACTTGCACCCAAAAGTTTTGAAGTAAGCAACAGTTGGCTTTTTGTTTTTCAACAATTCATAGGGGGTTTTTCTGATCTTTGGTCTGACCAAGGCTCTGTTTAGGATGTGATTGGCTGTGTTAACAGCTTCAGCCCAGAAGGATTTGGGCAGATTACTCCCTAAGAGCATGGATCTAGCCATTTCCACAAGAGTTCTATTCTTTCTTTCCACAACTCCATTTTGTTCTGGAGTTCTAGGTGAAGAAAACTTGTGAAATATTTGCAATTCAGCACATAGATCAGAAAAGGATGTGTTATCAAATTCACCCCCATGATCAGTTAAAATGTTTTTAATTTTAAATGGATAAGTTGTTAAGATAGTGGTACAAAATTCCTGAATTCAAGGCATGCATCACTTTTGTGGGATAGAAAAATAACCCAGGTAAATCTAGTAAAGTCATCAATGATTACAAACCCATATCTCTTGCCACTTAGGCTTAGAACTCTTGTTGGCCCAAAGAGGTCCATGTGAAGAAGTTCTAGTGGCTTAGATGTGAGTACTTCATTGAAGGCTTTAAAGGATTTCCTAGTTTGTTTTCCTTTAGCACAGATCCCACAAATTTGACCTTCAACACTAGAAAAAGATTCAGGAAGACCTTTAACCAGATTCAATCTTAACAACTTATTCAAAGTTCTGAAACTTGCATGGCCAAGTCTTTTGTGCCAAGTCCATGCAATTTCATCTTTATTTGCAACAAAACAAAGATTTTCAGAAAAGTTTTTATTAAGGTTGATCATGTAGACATTGTTTTCTCTTTTTCCACAGAATTTGATTTTGTCAGTTGATGAATCAATTATTTTGCAAAAATCAGATTCAAACACAACTTTGTGACCTTTGTCACATAGTTGGCTAATACTGAGCAAGTTATAATCAAGTCCATCAACTAACAAAACATTATCTACTGAGTTTGAAGAAGTTTGACCAACCTTACCAGATCCAATGATCTTTCCTTTATTTTTACCTCCAAAGGTGACTGACCCTCCCTCCTTTTCAATTAGACAGGAAAATTTGGCTCTATCTCCAGTCATGTGTCGTGAACACCCACTATCAAGAAACCAAACATTGGTGTTGGGTGCACGACCTTCCTGCACAAAGATCAATGGAGAGAAGATTTTGGTACCCAAACAGAGTTGGGACCATCAGTATGATTTAGCACAGATATCAAATCCTTTCTCACCCAAATTTGATTTGTTTTAGATTTTTGTTTTGTTACTTTGGTGTTTTCAGCCTTTTTCTGTTTGTTCTTTCTTTTGGAATGAAAGCACCAAGATCTTTGTTTTTGGTTGGAGGAGAGTTTTTCACTTGAAAATTTGAGTTCAGAGGAGGAGGTGGAATCCATGGATTGTGTTGGTACATCCAGAAATTTGGATAAGAGTATTGAGGATAATACCAACAGGGATTTTCATACCATTGGTTCCAAGGATTAATCCAATCTTCTTGAAGTGTTGTCTTGAGGTCCAAGGTTTTTCATGGATTATTTCTTTTCCCTTTTTCTTATTTTTCAGATTTTTATTTGAATTTTTGGTTTTTGGTGTTGAGCAGGTCGACCTCTCCTGTACAGGTGTCGACACAACAGCCACAGAAGTCTCTTCTTGCGGACTGGTGTCGACCTGTCAGGGGACTGTGTCGACCTGATAGTCTTCTTTTGTTTTTGGGTTTTTGATTTGTTTTGAGTTTTGTTTGGGGTTTTGTTTGCTGTTTGTTGAATTTCAGTGTTTTCCAGATTAGGACCCTTGACAAAATTAATTAGTGGTGCTTTTCCCTTTTTCTCACCAGATTTGTCTTTTTGGGGTTTCTTCTTGTTGAATCCTAATCCATGAGATGTGGTTGTCATGTTGGATCCTAGCAATGCCTCTAGGTTATCTTGGCCTTTTGTGAAGGTTTGGATAACCTCCTCCCTTTCCTTTAGCTGGTTTTTAAGAACTTCAATTTCTTCAATTTTCTGTTGTTTTTCTTGTTTTTCAATTTCCAGCTTTTCATTTAAGTTTCTGAATTCTTGGGAGGCCTTTTGAGAGGCAAGTTTCAGTTCATCAATTAGGTTTAGGAGATTCTCTTTTTCTTCAAGCAAGTCTGTTACTTCAGATTCCAGTTCACAGATTCTATTGTTTGAAGATTGATTATGGTAGAGATTTTCAATTTTCTTTTTGATGTGTTTATTTTCTTTTCTCATTTCAGAATATCTTTCAACTAATTCTGCATACACATCCTGCCAATCTTCAACACTATAATCTTCAAAGGAAGTATTTACCTTTCCATCTGTGCTGTTGGCCATGAAGCAAACTTCCTCACTCTCTGAGCTTGAGGACTTCTTCTCTTCTTCTTCCTCACTTGTGTCTTCATCAGACCAAGTGGCTACCATGGCCTTTGGCTTCTTATATTTCTGAAATCTCTTGTGCTTTTCCTTTTTGTTCTCAGGACACTCTCCCTTCATGTGTCCTGGCTTGTTGCACCTGTAACAGATAACATTCTCATCAGGTTTATGATTCTTATTGAAATTGGAAGAGGAAATATTCTTCTTACCTGAGGGAAATTTCTTTTTCCCAGTCATTTTCCCTTTCCTATATTTCAAAAATTTCCTGAATTGTCTGGTCATGAGGGCAATCTCATCCTCATTCGACTCAGATTCTTCAGAACTTGTTTTATCCTGATTTTTATCTTTGTTGCTTGAAGAGGCTTTGAGTGCCATAGGCTTGGTCTTAATGATGTGTTCTTCATTTCTTTTTAAGTTTATTTCATATGTCATTAAAGATCCAATCAATTCATCCAAAGAAATTTTGGACAAATCTTTTGAATCTTCAATAACAGTGGCCTTGGTATGCCAAACTGAAGAAAGTGAACGCAAAATTTTTCTTACCAAGTCTGCATCAGTATACTCCTTACCCAAAGCCTTGAGTCCATTGACTATCACCATGAATCTGGCAAACATTTCAGAAATAGATTCATTAGATTTCATCATGAAAAGTTCATATTCTGAAACTAAAATATTTGCCTTGGTCTCCTTGACCTGAGATGTTCCCTCATAGAGTAATTCGAGTTTATCCCACATCTCTTTGGCAGATTTGCACATAGAGATTCTCGAATACTCCTTGGGATGGACAGCACACTGAATCATGTTCATGGCACTATAATTCAGTGTAGCTTTCCTTATCTGTTCCCTTGTCTAGGTATCTTCTTCTCCCTGGTTCTCATAGGGACCCACCTCAACTACTTTCCAGATCTCATAGTTCTGGGCCCTCAGAAATACTTGCATTCTGTTTTTCCAATAAGAATAGTCCAAACCATTAAAGAATGGTGGCCTATTTATGGAATGGCCCTCAGCTATGAAACCCTTTGAGTCCATGACACTTAAGTAAATGCACAGAGAAGGAGTTAAACAACCAAGCAAACAATCAAACACTCAATACTCAGAAACAAAAAAAAAAACTGCTCAGTTCAAATCAGATCGATGTAAACCCGCTCTGATACCAATTGAAGGATCGAAATGAATGTGTGGAAAATATCTAGAAGGGGGGGATGAATAGATCTTAGCCACTTTTGCGGAAGCTTAAGCAATTTGAAAACTATTTAGAATCAGAGGCAATGTTATCAGTGAAAAACTACAGATCTGATTAGATTTGAGTGAGTTGAAAAAGTTAGATGTGAAGCAAGTTGATTAAGTGAATTAAAAACGGATCCTATGCAAGCATCTAGTGGATGAACTCAATTAAACCACAGAAGACAAATGCACAAGGATTTTTAGGTGGTTCGGAAATCACCCAAGTGATTCCTACATCCACCCCTCACAACCCGTGAGGCTTCACTAACACAACTGGGCTACACACCCAAAGGAGCCTAACAACTCCAACACTTCAGAGCATACAACTCACACAACCTCTAGAGCAAGACTACTCTAGAAACACAGAGCAAGACTGCTCAAACCAACCCTGAGCTTACAACTCAAAATGAGCTGACGGCTCACAACACCCTGAGCACAATGCTCACACTGAAACTGCTAGACACCAACTTAAGACTAAGATCCTCTAGCAATAGATCTAGTCGAAGTTTGAGAACTCTAAAGAGAGTTATGCAGAAGCACTTGCATAATCTCAAAAGATATCTCAGAAGAACAGAAGAAAAGGTAAATTGAATTGAATGCTTCGTTCTTCAGTGTACTCCCTTGTAGAAGCTTGAATTGGGAAGGAACTTGTGAAGCTTGAAGTCCAAGTCGATGCTCTGCAATCTGAGAAGTTGGATCTTCCTCGAATTCTTCACCCAAGAAGTCTTCTACAGGATCTGCCTCCTTGGAATGCTTCAGAGAAGTCTTCAGGAATCAAATTCCAATTCCCACACCTTGAATTGGTGGGAATTGGTCTTCTGGAAGCACTTGGAGAGCAGGGGAAGGAGACACGAGCTCTTCTTGGCTGCCAGGAGCTTCTTGGAGGCTCTGAGAGAGTTGGGTCCTTCTCACTTGTGAAGGCTGGCCGAAAAGACACTTTATATCCTTAGGATTCCAAAGATACCCTTTTGGGGTACAAGGGCATGCTTTCCTAGGAAGATTTTGATCGCCCTAGAGGGACACGTGGCAGCCATAAACTTTTAGGATGAAAAGTTTCCGTAGTGTGTCAACCTGCCCTGGTGGTAGTGTCGACATATTGTCCAGAATATGTAGAAGGCTGTTCTGGGAAGAGGGTCCCGTGTCGACTGCTCTGAGAGTGTGTCGACCTGCTGTCCCAAATCTGCAAACTGGCTGTTCTGGGAACTGGGTCTAGTGTCGACCTGCTCTGAGAGTGTGTCGACCTGCTGACCCAATTCTTCAAACTGGCTATTCTGGAAACGGGATCTAGTGTCGACCTGCTCTGAGAGTGTGTCGACCTGGGTAGGCTTGATTTCTGAAAAACTGCCACTCGTGTCGACACACTCTTGACATGTGTCAACATAGTCTCAACATTTTTACACATTTTGCCTTTGAATATGTGTTGATGTGTGGACACCATTGATGGGTGTGTCGACTCATCTTTTGCATAAAAATGTTTGTACCTGAAAAATGAACACATATATCATTAGTTAAATGATTTGTCATGACCATAAATAATAAATGTGGTTTGAAAAATACTTTTTGAACATGAATTTCAGGTATGATGTTTTTGACATGTTTCAATTAAATTGCTTTAAGAACACTTCTTGTCATCATCAAAATAGGAGGGAAATGATATGAATTTGAATTCAACCCAACAGATTGACCTCTTTCGTTGGCTCGTCCGCAGCCATGGTTGGCTCGTCGAATCATTGTGCCATCCACATAGGAGCTCACTGGGTCCTCTTATTCCGACCAAAGATCTCCCGGCTCATCTTTCTCATCGAAATCTATCATATAGTTTCCTAAACCATCGTCTACAGAATCGCCTTCCTCAAAATCAGCCTCTACAAGGGCAAGTTTCTCAAGAAACTCACGGACTTGACTCAACTTAGCACACCTCTTAGCTAAGGCCATGACATAACAGGCACGGACTTGCCTACCCTTCTCTTTACGAACACATGGCTGAGAGGAACTAGAATCTTCTACACCAAGACCTGACTCTAGACCTGATTCTATGTCTGAATCTAAACTAGGATCTAAACCCCTATGCACAGGACTATGTACAAAACTATGTACAGGGGAAGTGCCACTAGAGGGGCGAGAAAGGGATTTCAGGGTGGAAAGCATCGGCCTCGGGCCGATCGGAAGAGAGTCCAGTGAGGAAGGGAACTCGACAGAGACCTCGCATTCCTACCTTTCAAAATTGGCATTTTTTTTTGGGAGTCAAGGCTTAAAACCATGAGTTGCAGACTCAAGGCTGCCCCGACTGGCCAGGTGAGGAATGGTGAAAAGACAGGCGGAGAAAGAAGGGAGAAAGAAGTGGTTGGAGAAAGAGAGTCATGTGCCAAACACACTTCGGTTGAGGGAGACTGGGAAGGAGATGGGGGTGATGGAGAGTCAAAACCAAAGAGTAAGAGAAGGCCAAAGTCTTCACAGACTTCCTCAATTTTGGCAGCTTCCTCTTCTTCCTCACTCTCAGAGTCGGACAACTCCTATACCACAGGCTCCCAAGTTCCCGGTTGGAGGGGCCCCTGAATGAAGTGCTCCTTTAAGGCCCAGGTAAGAGGTTGATGGGGTATGAATGGATCCAGATTAATCAGGTCTGTATGGAATCCTAGACCAGCCCTATCTAACAACCTTCTTGTGTGGACACTATGGACGGGACCCTGTTCATTCCTACCCAACCCTCGGCCATGAATATAGCCAATCTTAGCCATCACTTCCCAACCTTTCCCTTGAGGACATGGGATATGCTTAGATTCGTCATCCAAAAGGGGAGGTGGGTTCAGATCAAGGGGCAAAGGGAAGTCAAAGATGGACATGACAGGCTTCTTCCCCTTGTCTCGAATGAAAAGGTGTGGCATCTGCTCCGAGGTGATGGAATTAAGGGTCTCCATGGTAGGAATGCGCTTGATTTTGATAACCCGCCCATTGAATGGAAACTTGAAACATTGGTGGGTGGTGGAAGAGACCCCTAAAGTTTGCTCTAGCCAAGGACGACCAAGGATGGCTTTGTAGGCCAGATCCACGTCCAAGACTAGAAATTCAAAAGACATGGTGATAAGTCCAATCTCGAGTTGAAGAGTGATTTTACCTTTGGAAATCCTCTTGGAGTTGTCGTAGGTAGCAATGGTGGAGGAGATTTTCTCAAGATTATCCTCCCCCAAACCCAATTGCTTGAGGGTCTTCATCGGACACACATTAATGGATGCCCCGGTGTCAATGAGAGTGGAGTCTACCGACACCCCATTGAGGGTAACGGTAAGGCAAAGGGGAAGAGAACGACACTCGGGGGCAGCAAGATCCTTGTCCGAGTAAGAAATCGAGGGTCCATGAGTGAGGGAGAGGATGGCATTGGTTACCCCGCTGGGAGGAAGGTCATCATTGACCATGATTTTCTAGAGGAATTGAAGGAGGCTAGACTGATGGGATGGTGATCTCCGAATCAATTCTAAAATAGATACCCTTGCGGGCGTCTTATCCAAATGTTGGAGAATATCATATTCGTTACCGGCAGGTGGTGAAGGTTCATTGTCCTCCTCATCTTGAGTTGGCCGTGGAGGTGGAGGAATAATCTGATTCCAAAGTGTGACATGAACGTCCTCCCAAGATTTAGGGAGAATGAGTTGGAGGGGTCTGGTGCCATGGGTGGACGACTCATAGGCAGGAGAAATGGGAATGGAAGGGTAGGCCTCCTGAGGAGCGGGTCGGATGAGAACCAAGGGTAGCTCTTCTAAAATGGCATCTATGGTGATGGAGGGCTCCTGGGACTCTACGGAGGGACATGGGTACCATTTCTCTAAACCTTCTACCCCCCATTGTTGTTCTCTTCTCACAACCCGGGGTTCAGAATGTGTCATGGTATTGACATTTTCCTGGGACTTAGAGGAAGAGGGATTGTTGCTTTGGTGGTTGTGGAGAGGGTTTTGCACAATACCCAGGTCCATTTTGGTATACCTAGACTTCGCTATGGCAACCTTGATGTCCTCCCAATTTATCCTACCTTGATCATTCATGTCATACACCCAGTCACGGAAGGTGAAGCAGTTGTGGAGTTCATGACCATGAGCCCTATGATAAGGACTGTACATTGAAGTATCGGCCCTCAGATTAACACTTTCCTTTTGCGGGGGAAGTCGGATAGCATCACAAGACATAAGGGCGAAGAATACATCCTCAAGGGTTTCAGGGAGGGAGGGATAATGAGACTTCTGAGGACCAGGACAGGTATAGCCCGAAGGAGGAGGAACAGCAGAGTATGGCCTAGAAGGGTATGATGGGAACTGATGAGGATTGGAGGGAGGATTGGAAGGCTTGTTGGGAGGCCTCAGTGGCTGACTGCAAGTACTGATGGACTCATTAACGGTTACCCCCTCGGTGGTAGGCACCGCGGGAGCTTTGCGTCCTTTGGGTTTCCCTTCAAAGAATGGCGGAAGAGAGGAGTCCTTGATTTGATTTTGGACCACCCTTGCTCGGTTGTAGAGGTGTCCGAAGGAGGGGAACTCACTAATCATCAGTATGGATCGGAGCAAAGGAGTGGTATTGGTGACGATCATTGTTATGGCTTCGGACTCCAGGATGGGGATATCGGCCCTTGAAGCTATGGATCTCCATCGGTTGGCGAATATGACAAAGTCTTCATACGGCCTCATATTTTCCGCCACCAAGTCGGGAAGTGTAGGGACTTGATTGGCCATGTATGAAAAGTGGGAGATGAAGCATTCGGAGACTATGTAGAAATTGAGAAGATGCGATGCGGGTAAGGCGGTGAACCACCTCAAACCCTCCCCTTCTAACGATTGTTGGAAGAGGTGCACTAAGAGGACCCGATCGTATAGCCACCGATGGGAATCCATAGTGAAGCCAGCAAGGTGGAATTTTGGGTCAGTGGTCCCGTCATACTTGCTGTATTTCGGGGCCTTCAAACCAGAAGGAAAATAGGCATTGGGGAGCTTGCAATAGTTCTGGAGAGAGTGAGGCCTGGAGGGAGACAGAGACTCAGCCAAGAGTCTCCTAACAAGGCCTTCCATCTCTGACCGGCAGATGGATTCGGAATGAACAAGGGATGTGGGCTGAACATGAGATGGATAGACGGGAGGAGGAGTTGGGATAGAAGTAGGCAAAGGAGTGGGAGGAATCAGAGTGGAAATGGGAATGGGGGAGATAGGAACCCGCGAAGGAGTGCCGGGTCTAGGAGCGGGCCTAGATGAGGAAGCATGGAAAGGAGTAGGGGATGGAGAGGAAGGAGAAACTGTAGCCCGGACAGTATGCTTAGAAAGCATGGAGATGATGTCCTCGAGCAAATAGCAGGAGAGGAGTTTGGAGAATTCAGGGTCTTCTTGAACATCTTGGGCATATGTGGGGTTGACCCTTTGACTCACACTTCCCTCATTGTCAGCCTGAGAGGAAGACTAGACAGACTCTTCAGGCTGCATGTTAGAAGTCAGCATTCCGACAAATTCATCGTTAATGTTATGATCATATTCAAATGCCAGATTGTTAGTCATATTCGCGTAGTTCAACCAAGAGTCCATATAACAACACACAACCTACTGATTTTAAGAGGATTAAGTTGATTAACTTCACTGTTATGAGGATAACTTTAGATTTCTACCAAACAATGTTGTCAAACAACGTCCCCAAAATTATAGATGTTGGAATTGTGTGTTAGTTAGACTTGACAAGGCCGGTTCTCTCACTCCTCACTCAAAACCCGGTGAATAGGCGGACTAAGTAGGAAGTTAAAGGTCCTCCTTCCCTGTACCGTGAGGGAATCCACAGAATTTAGGGACTTATAGAGTTCCCCTTAGAACCAACCCCATTTACCTGAGAGGGAATCCCCAAGTAAAAGGTTGTAAACCAAGGAGGGGCTATCCTAAAATGTGTAGGGAGGCTAGAATAGATGAGAAAGAGGACCCATCCCGTGACTCAGGACCATTAGTAATCAGGCAGAAAGCAAACAGAAAGAAAAAATAGAGCAAAACAGACCAAAATAGCTTCTGGGAAATAAACGGCAACACTGTCGGCGTTAAGTTCCTCAGATAGCAGTAAACGGCATGATCGATGGACGCTACGGAAATGACAACACAAATGGACGCTAATGTGAAATAGATGACAGGAAAGCCGGACATTTACCTGGCTAAACGGCATGATCGTTTGTCGTTTAACTGGGTGAAGACTAAAACCGTGGAAGCAGCAGTGGTCCCATCGCGATTGCCAAAGAAGAGGCTGTGGACGATCCGTTCACCACACTCGAGCGACTGTGGATCCTCCGATAGGTGCACGAATGTCGCCGCTCCCTCATTAGCGATGGACGGGTACTGGTTGACTCCTTTGACTCCCGTTTGACTGAGTTGACTGAGGAGAAGAAGAAGAAAACTATTGAAGTAAAGGGAGAGTTGCGATCGCTAGGGCCTTACCTGTGCCAAGGTGAGTTGTGATCACGTCGGTGAAGGGTGTGCGGAATTATCCAATATGGTAATCTAGAAGGGGGGTTGAATAGATTACTATCAATTAAATATATTATGACCTTCTTTTCGATGGAAACACAGACTTTTGATATTTCAATCAGTGTTTAAATCAAACTAAGATGTGTGTTAATTGTAATTAGATAGAGTAGCAATTTATCTAGCGTTTGAAAGATCAACATGCCTACTAAACATCTAGCGTGAAACGTTCAAACCACAGACACGATGATTTAAGGTGGTTCGGAGTACACAACATGTGTATCCTACGTCCACCGTCCACACACACACGCAGAAAGACTACTTATCATCAAGTTCACTCGCTACAACACACACACACTCACGTCGTCTGATGTAAACCATGATCAGAACAACATGACAAACGTGAATCAAGCACAAGGACGCTTGACTCAACAACACACACACACGAGATATGAAAAATAGAGATAAAGAAGAGTTCAGAGTTTAGATTTCAAATCCTGATATGGAACTCTTCATATGATCGTCCCGATGTGCTTCAAGCTTCGTTTTGACAGGTATCAGTTGATGGTGAAGCTTGAGAGATGGACAATCTGGCTTCAATCCGGTTCGGAGGATGTCTCTTTGGTTGCCTGGACGGACGTTTGAAGCAGAGCAGCAGAAAGATCTTCTCTCTTGAGACTTTGCTAGGGTTTTGTGTGGTGGCTGCTTCTGTACGAAAATAACTCCAAAGAGTTCCTTTTATATGGGTGTTTAAGTATGGAGAGTCGTGACAATTGGAAACACCCAATTCGAAAATGTATGGTGATCTCGTATTGAGATTTTCTCTTCGTCTGTCGATAGCAAGAAATGCATCTGTCGACAGATGTAGATAGACTTACAAAAGGCAGAAGGCTGGGCTTTCCAGGAGACAGTTCCCTGTATGGATTTGTCGATAGGCGACTTGAGTTTGTCGACAGGTACACCTTTGCCAGGAGCCTATTGGTTGTGTTTGTGCTGATCTGTCGGCAGGCATCAGTTGGGCTGTCGACAAGTACATCTTTGCCAGTACCCTATTTGGTATGTCTGTGCAGGGCTGTCGACAAACATCTTTGGGGCTGTCGACAGGTACATGTTTTTAGTGCTATTCTTGATCTTTTTGATCTTGTTTTGGAACATTGTCTTGCATGCAATCTCACCTACATTTAAGAGCATTGTTAGTGAGATAATGTGAACATTTAGATGATCAAATTAAACATGTGTTTCTTGATTAACATTTGTTTGACTTGTCATTCTTATCATGTTTCACACATTCATATCACATGAAATTGTATTGTTCATGAAATGCTCATCGACTGCTCATCATCAAAAACAAACATCTCAAATATAAATCCATGTAAACCCAAGATTCTCCCCCTTTTTGATGTTGACAAAATTTCAATTAATGTACAATTGATGTTTCTCCCCCTTTTGAGAACATCCAAAAAGACACGCCATGCATGTATGAATAGAGCAAATAACTGTGATTTTCATTGAAGTGGCAAGCATTACACACAGTTATAAAATGGAGTGACAATGTGACAAAGGAATTGCAAGGAAGAGAATAACATGACCAAGAAATCAAACTAGTACATCAAGAACAAGACGGTGACCATGACCATGACCCATACATAGTGGACACCTAAACTCTCTAAGTAGCATCATTGCTAGGCGGTGCAGAGGCCTGACGAATCTCATGAATCTCTGTGGAGAGTCTAGTAAGTCTGAGCTGAAGCTGGACTTGAGTATCAGCTATTGCTTCAATGCTCGTATGAACAGTGTTCAATCGTTCATTTAGCTTCTCAAAGCCTGTGGTCATCTGGAGCTGTAAATGTACCATCTGGGCAGAGATAAAGTCTCGGAGTGAGGACTCATTAGGCACTTGGTCGCTAGCTGCAACACTATCATCATCTCCCTGAGCATCTATGGGCTCGAACTGGGATTCTTCATCATCATCCTCACCGTCATCTTCATCATTAACCTCAGCAATTTCCGGTCCCTTACCCTTGAGTTCTAGTGACACAACCCCATCAACCAATTTGTAGCCCATCCTGTGAGCAACAGTGAGATCAAAGGAGCAACAAGACTTGAGGATTGTCATCTCTTCATTGGAGATTTGGATGCCGATGAACAAAAGAAGTGAAGTGATTGGACATGCATAAGGCATAGACCTATTGGAATTGTGAAGGCATATCCGGATGTGAGAGAGTAAAAGGAGTGGTAGGTTGACTTGCTCACATTTATGAAATGCGTGAAAAAGGGATTTGTGAATGGCAGTCACAAGTTCTCGACTACCATCCATGGGGATTATGATTGTGGTAAAGATATGGTGGATGATACGATGAAGAGGAGAGAAGGAGTTGGCATTCATTTGCACACGATCTCTAGATGAATCGTATGGCTGCTGAGTGATGAGTGTGTAGTACTCAGATGCCAATGGGTGATGTTGCATGATATCAATGCCAGTATTTGGAATTTGAAGTGAAACGAAGAAAAGATTAGGAGTGATCAGAAACGGGGTGCCTTTCACCTTAGTATAATGATCACCGTGAGCGGTTTCCCGGAGGTTGTTGTAGAACTCCTTCACAGTGGTTGGAGAGTACCGCTTGTGAGAATAGGAGAAGGGAGACCAGCCCTAGGTGTCAAAAAGTGGCTGCAACCCTGGAAACATGTTTTCCAAAGACATGAAATCAACGTATCTGGGCTGCACAAACTTGGTAAAGGTGCCATGAACATTGAGAAGTTGCAGATTGGGAGGAATAAGGAGCTCTGGGAGATGATCATCCTGATGCTTCGTTCGGCGCTCGATGTGAACCTTGGAACCCTCGCCGGCTTGAGGAGAACGAGGACGGCGACGGGAGACAAGCTTCTTGCTCTTGGGAGCCATCAGAAAGAAGGATCTCGGAGTAGAAAGGGATGTGAAAAGAGGACGGAGATACGAGAAGGAGGAAAGACACAAAGAGGCAGACTCTCCTCTTTTGCCTTGGAGAAGGAGGGTTTTGGTGAAGAAGCAAGGAGGAGGGATTTTTTGGAAGTGGGAAAGGGGGGAAGGGGTTGTGGGGTCCTTTTAAAGAAACTGGGAAGGGATTTGAAAGGACCGGGACCCATAATATCCGCCCTAGATGGCCACCCGTTGGGCTTCCAAAACAAGTCCTGCCGCCGGCTGTCGACAGGTGAACAGTGCCCTGTCGACAAGCACTTGCAGAAAGTGTTCCAGTGAAGTATTTTGACAGGATTTTTCAAGGCAATGAGCGTCCAATGTGTATATAAGATGGAAAATAGGTAAATACACATTATAAAATGTCATACCCACTAATAATTAGGACATGTCAATTATCGACAATGGTTATGAAATAATATTCCCCGGACTCTCAAGTTGCAGTAAAAGGAGTACACTGAACAAAAAGACATAGGATAATAAAATAGACCGCTTGAATAAAACCATTGCAAAAGAACATATATCGTAGTATGTGACAGCCAAAAGGTGTATGAAAAGGATGTCTACATGGGCAATTTTTCATTAACAACAGCTTGGCCTTGAAAAGAAAAATTTGAGGAGGCTACACTCTATTTCTTCTGTTGTGAGTTGTTTCTGAACAAACAATAAGAGAGAAAGTGGTAATTAGGATCACTATGACCTTTTGACGTGAAGATAGACATGGGTAATGCCGGTATCCCCAGTTACTCAGTGGAAGTGACCATCAAACCATTATACAGAGATAATGAGTAAGCATTTTGATGCGAAGACAGACATTTGTGATGCCCATATCCCGATTACTCAGCAATACTCATCATTGCTCTGCCTTTATTCCCTTATTGAATTTGATACACTTTGAGTTTTTTTTTTTTGTGAAATAGGTAGCCTTTCTCCTATTTGATTGTTTGTTTTGAAAATGAAGGTCAAGAGTTAGATAGGGCATAAAAGCTAATGCAAGGCATAACATTCAATAATCTTTGGACTTAGCACATTACTTAAAAAATATGATATTCCACAAGGGAGTTATTCAAGTGAGTTAGGTTAGACTCATGCATTTTGTTAATTGTACTCAAAATGATGCAACCTAGACTCACAAGAGAATGGTATGTCAAAATCATTGTGATTTGGACAATGTCATTGATTTATGTGGATATGAAATATTATAACATAAGTAAGTCACCAATTTGCACCTTAGATACATTAGTGAAGCATGATCATGAAGTATGTTGAGACAGGACAAGCAAAACACAGCAAGAGGTGCATCTATCGACAACCATTGGGTGCCTGTCGACAGATTCGGACAGTGTGAATTAACTGAGTTCAGGTAGGTGGCGTCAATCGACAGATACAGAGTGGTCTGTCGACAGATTTGAACAGACTGAAGAGTTGTGAGTTCGGGATGAGTAATTCTGTTAGGGGCTGTTAACAGCAAGGTGTAGGGCTGTCGACAGGAGCTGTGAGAAGGGTTTTGAAGGCAGATATGAGAGAGATCATTTGATTTCCATGCCAAGGAAGTGAAGCAATGAAAAATGGATAGTTTCCCTTAAAAATCACTCATTTACGTTAACCTAGCTCCCCTATAGTGTGTTCATGTGAAGACTCAACAAGCAAGCAATTCAAGACACATTTGCACAAGTTTAGCAAGCAATTGCACACAAGTTCATGAATAAGGACAGACCATCACAAAAAAATCCATTTTTTTGTAAAAGTGAATGGGCAAATTGAAAAGAATCCACATACCTAATTCAAAATAGATGACCGTTATTTGCAACTTGACTATGGATACGTGGCGGAGAATGTGTTCTCACGCATAATGATAGTTTCCAAACAAGCATAACTTGTTCTTCCACAGATCACCATTTGATATACCTCATAGTCGGTGCAGACAAAGAACATATACTTCAAAGTTTGGTATGGGCTTCATTGCATTTTGCACAATCCTAATTCTCTTCTCAATGTAGTGAATCTATCCTCAGCCAATGGTTTTGTGAAAATATCAGCTAATTGCTTATCAGTGGGTATGAAGCTGAGCTCCAAGGATTTGTTGGCTACTTCATCTCTCAAGAAGTGATGTCTAATCTCAATGTGTTTTGTCCTAGAGTGTTGGACTGGGTTCTTTGAAAGATTGATGGCACTAGTGTTGTCACATAAGATAGGTGTATATCCAATGTCAATATTGTAGTCAGACAGTTGACTTTTTATCCACAACACTTGAGCCGCACAACTCCCCGGAGTAACATACTCTGCCTCTACAGTGGAGAGTGCAACCGAGTGTTGCTTCTTGGATGCCCACGAAACCATGCAACCACCAAGTAATTGGCAGTACCCACTAGTGCTTTTCATGTCTATCCTACATCCAGCATAATCAGCATCAGAATATGATATCAAGTCAAAAGTACTTCCTGCTGGATACCAAAGACCCAAATCATACGTACCTGAGAGATATCTGAATATTCTCTTAACTGCAACCAAATGGCTTTCCTTTGTACTAGATTGATATCTAGCGCAAAGGCAAACACTGAATTGTATATCGGGTCTACTTGCAGTAAGATAAAGGATTGAGCCAATCATACCTCAGAATTGCTTTGCATCTATTGGTTTACCTCTCTCATCATTTTCCAATTTTATGCTTGTGCTCATTGGTGTTGAAGCAAGTTTGGCTTGCTCAAACTGAAAGCATTTCAAGATCTCCTTTATATATTTTTCTTGATTAATGAAGAAGCCATCTTCATGTTGCTTCACTTGCAACCCAAGAAAGAATTGAAGCTCCCCCATTACACTCATCTCAAATTCGTTGTGCATGTGTTTGGAAAACTCCTCACACAGTGATGGGTTAGTGGAACCAAATATAATGTCGTCCAGATAAACTTGAACAACAATTATGTGATTGTGAACTTTCTTAGTAAATAGAGTTTGGTCCACTTTACCTCTTGAGTAGTTTCTACTCACCAAAAAGTTGCTCAGTCTGTCGTACCAAGCTCGGAGTGCCTGTTTCAAACCATAGAGAGCTTTGTGCAATTTGTAAACATGGTTAGGCATTTCAGAATTTTCAAAACCGGGTGGTTGAGAGACATAAACTTCCTCTTTGATGTAGCCATTCAAGAAAGCAGTTTTAACGTCCAATTGAAAAAGTTTAAACTTATGTGAGCATGCATATGACAATAAGATTCTAATTGCTTCAAGTCTAGCTACAGGGGCAAAGGATTCTTCAAAGTCCACACCAAATTCTTGATTGTATCCTTTTGCTACCAGTCTAGCCTTATTTCTCACCACTTTACCCTCTTCATTTTGTTATTCCTAAAGACCCATCTTGTTCCTATGACAGAAATTTCAGGGGTTCTAGGAACTAAACTCCAGACATTATTTCTTTGAAATTGACCAAGTTCCTCATGCATAACATCAATCCATGAATTTTCTTTTAAGGCCTCTTCAACATTTTTAGGTTCCACTTGAGAGACAAAAGCTGACTGATCTTGTTCAATTATTTGTCTAACTTGAGATCTAGTTTGAACTAAAACATTTACATCTCCTATCACCTTATCAAGTGGGTGATCTTTGGAATACCTCACATTGGTGATTGTTGAAGGACCGGGTTGATCTTGGACTTGTGGAAGTTGGAGGATCTTGTGGAAGTTGTTCTGGAGGAGGGGTGCTTGAGGAGTTTCATCTTGAGGATGGATCTTCTTTTCATCTTGATTTCTAACAGATTTTCGTCATCTTCATCGTTGTCATGCGAAGTTATCGACTTTTATTTTCGAAACTACTTTAGAATTTCCTTTTTCTTTTGCTTGTAGTTCCTCAAGTGTTGTTTTTGCATCTCCATCTTGAGTTCTGTGAAGGTTTTCAGCGCTAGTTTTTGCATGATACTCATCAAAAACAACATGTGGAGTTTCTTCCACAGTTTTATTCTTAACGTTAAACACCCTATATGCTCTAGAGTGTTCTGAGTATCGAAGAAAAATACCTTGATCACTTTTGGCTTCAAATTTGTCTAAATCAACTTTATCATTGTTATGAATAAACACTTTTGAGCCAAAAACTCTGAAATACCGAATACTGGGTTTCTTAACTTTTGCAGTTCATAGGCATCACGGGTCTTACCATGGCTCTGTTGAGCATGTAGCACGAGGTGTTTACCGCTTCTACCCAAAAACTCCTTGGGAGTTGACTTTCGACTAGAAGAGTACAATCCATTTCCACCAGGGTTATGTTCTTTCTCTCCACTACACCATTTTGCTCTGGAGTCCTTGGAGAGGAAAACAGGTGTTCTATTCCTTGGTGCCTGCAAAAATTAGAAAATGAGTTGTTATCAAACTCTCCCCCGTGATTAGTGCGGATTGAGCATATCTTATTAACATTTCCATGCTCAATCTTATTAAAGAATTCTTCAAAGATTTTCAGTGCTTTATTTTTGTGAGCCAGAAATTTTACCTAAGTGAACCTAGAAAAATCATCTACAATGACAAAACCAAATCATTTGCCATTGAGACTCAGTGTTATTGTAGGTCCAAAAAGGTCCATGTTCAACAATTCATAAGGTTTAGAGGTACTTACCGGTACTTTTGATTTGAAGGGTTTCCGGGTTTGTTATCCCTATGCACATGCATCACAAAAATTTTCATTCTTATTGAAGGAAATTTTAGGAAGTCCATTTACCAGTTTAGCTTCATGATCTTGTGCAAGACATTGTAGCTTGCATGCCCAAGCGTACGATGCCACAAGGTAAGCTCATCCTATTTACTTGCAACAAGACACAGATTTTCATTTTCTGAATCATGTAGATCAACCAAATAAATCTTGCTAACTCTTTTTCCAGAAAATTTAAGACTTCCTGTTTCCTTATAAACAATTTGACATGAATTTGATTCAAGGACAACTTTATGACCTTTATCGCACAGTTGACTTATGATAAGCAAGTTATGGTGAAGACCATCAACTAACAATACATTGTCTATTGAGTTAGAGGCATACTTACCAACCTTGCCTGAACCAATGATCTGGCCTTTATTGTTTCCTCCAAAAACAACTTGATCTTCGTCTTTTTCCACCACCAAATAGAATTTTTCTTTGTCGCCCATCATGTGCCTCGAGCAGCCAGTATCCAGGTACCATTTGTTTTGATTTTGGGCTGCCAGGCATTCCTGCATATGTGGATCAAACAAGAGGTTTTGGTACCCAAATTACTTTGGGTCCTAATGTATCATTCATGCCAAAAAGTAAATGCTTCGGAATCCAAACTTGTTTGATTTTCAGTTTATATGGATTATTCCAGCATCGTTTTGCATTGTGCCCAACTTTCTTACAGACATTGCATGATGAAGATTTTTCCAAAACAGTGGGTTGTTATTCTGAGGAACATGAATGGACATTTTACCCTTCTGTTGCCTGGTTAGCTTTTCTTGGAAGCATGTTTCCAGACCTGTCGACAACCCTCTTTGGGGCTGTTGACAGACTTCTTAGTTGTGTTAACAGCTGAACTGATTTTCTTGGGTTCCTGTTTCTTACCCTTGGCTCGACCTTTCTTATTCTTGGAAGGGACTTGATAGCTTGTGCTTGGGCTAGAATCAACAAAAGAAGTTATCAAAGTCTCTCCCATTTTTTTTTGTTTTACTGGTTGATATCCAATTCCATGTTTTGCAACAAAGATGTTTGACCCCAAAATTGCATCAAGATTCTGCTTTCCCTTAACGAACCTTTTATGATCTTCAGATTTTTCTTTTAGATCTTTTTCAGCATGTTCCAACTTTTTCTTCGTTTCTTGATGTTCATTTTGAAGATGTTGAAGAGAGTTGGTTAGACTTTCCTTTTCTTTTTGACTTTCTTGCAATTTTATTTTCAAGCAATCCCTTTCCTCACAGTGAGCTTCCCCTTCAATTTTCATCATTTCAATTTCTTTAGTTATGGCAACAACTTGTTCATCATTGTGTGTGTTATGAACAAAATAATTGATTTTATTTTTCAATGCCATGTTTTCAGATTTGAATTCACAGAGTTTTCAAACAGGACAATGTATGCTTCTTCCCATTCATCAACAATATAAGTTTTGAAGGAAGAGTTTGCCTCATTAGAGTCGTCGCTTCTAGCCATTAGACACTAAATTTCATCATCTCCAGAGGCTTCTTGTGCATCCTCATCTTCATCTTCATCACTCCAAGTTGCCAACATTGCCTTGGCTTTCTTGAAGGTGAATTTCTCTTTCTTCAACTTTTTCTTGAGTTCGGGGCATTCTCCTCTCATATGCCCTTATTTCTTGTACTCATAGCATACAATGTCAGATTGTTTGTTAGATTCAATTTTATTTGAAAAATCTTTCTTTTGGAAGGATTTGGAATTACCTGAGCCTTTTCTTTTGAATTTGAGGAATTTCTTGAATTGTCTAGTGAGCATGGCCATTTCATCATTTTCACTATCACTAGACGTTTCAGGTTCATCACTTTCCTGTTGAACATCCTTTTTGGATCTACAGGGACTTTTGCTTGAAGCTTTTAAGGTAATTGACCTTTTTGGGTTTTCTTCAGTTTCTTTCCTTTTCACATTTATTTCATATGTCATCAGGGAGCCAATTAGTTCATCCAATTTCATCTTTGAGAGATCTTTTGAATCCTCAATGACAGTGGCCTTAGTGTTCCATGAGGATGGAAGAGACCGAAGTATCTTCCTCACTAAGTCACTTTCTGAGTATTCTTTCTTAAGACCTTTCAATCCATTTATTATTAACATGAATCTAGCAAACATATCTGAGATAGTTTCATCATTATTCATCTTAAACATTTCATACTCAGAAACTAGCATGATTGCTTTGGTTTCCCTTACCTCGGACGTACCGTCATATATGAGTTCAAGCTTGTCCCACATCTCCTTCTCTAAGGTGCATGTGGAGACTCTTGAATACTCCTTGGGATGCACTACGCACTGCATCATGTTCACGGCGCTCCAGTTGAGAGTTCCCTTCATAATCTGGTCCTTTGTGTAGGTATCTTCGTCCTCGGGAAGGGTGTAGGCTCCTTTGCTGACAATCTTCCATAGCTCAAAATTTTGAGCTCTCAGAAACACCTGCATATGATTTTTTCATTAAGGATAATCAGTGCCATCAAAGAAGGGTGGCTTGGTCAATGAATGTCCCTCGGCCATATACCCCTTGTTAGATTCCATGAGATCGAGAATCTCCTGATCGTGAGATCAACCAATTAAGATAGTAAATCGGAGAAACCTCGCTCTGATACCAAATGAAAGGTGTGGGGAATTATCCAATATGGTAATCTAGAAGGGGGGGTTGAATAGATTACTATCAATTAAATATACTATTAGCTTCTTTTCGATGGAAACACAGACTTTTGATATTTCAAACAGAGTTTAAACCAAACTAAGATGTGTGTTAATTGTAATTAGATAGAGTAGCAATTTATCTAGCGTGTGAAATATCAACGTGCCTACCAAACATCTAGCGTGAAACGTTCAAACCACAGACACGATGATTTAAGGTTGATCAGAGTACACAACTTGTGTATCCTACGTCCACCATCCACACACACACGCAAAAAGACTGATTATCAGCAAGTTTACTCGCTACAACACACACACACACTCACGTCGTCTGATGTAAACCACGATCAGAACAACATGACAAACGTGAATCAAGCACAAGGACACTTGACTCAACAACACACACAAACGAGATATGAAAAACAGAGATAAAGAAGAGTTCAGAGTTTAGATTTCAAATCCTGATGTGGAACTCTTCAGATGATCGTCCCAATGTGCTTCAAGCTTCGTCTTGACAGGTATGAGTTGATGGAGAAGCTTGAGAGAAGGACAATCTGGCTTCAATCACGTTCGGAGGATGTCTCTTTTGTTGCCTGGACGGACGGTTGAAGCAGAGCAGCAGAAAGATCTTCTCTCTTGAGACTTTTCTAGGGTTTTGTGTGTTGGCTGCTTCTGTACGAAAATAACTCCAAAGAGTTCCTTTTATATGGGTGTTTAAGTTTGGAGAATCGTGACAATTGGAAACACCCAATTCAGAAACGTATGGAGATCTCGTATTGAGATTTTCTTTTCGTCTGTCGACAGCAAGAAATGCATCTGTCGACAGATGTAGACAGACTTGCAAAAGGCAAAAGGCTGGGCTTTCCGGGAGACAGTTCCGTGTGTGGATCTGTCGACAGGAGACTTGAGTCTGTCGACAGGTACACCTTTTCCAGAAGCCTGTTGGTTCTGTCTATGCTGATCTGTCGACAGGCATCAGTCGGGTTGTCGACATGTACATCTTTGCCAGTACCTTATTAGATCTATCTGTGCACGGCTGTCGATAGGCATCTTTGGGGTTGTCGATAGGTACTTGTTTTTAGTGCTATTCTTGATCTTTTTGATCTTGTTTTGGAACATTGTCTTGCATGCAATCTCACCTACATTTAAGAGCATTGTTAGTGAGATAATGTGAGCATTTAGATGATCAAATTAACGTGTGTTTCTTGATTAACATTTGCTTGACTTGTCATTCTTATCATGTTTCACACATTCATATCACATGAAATTGTATTGTTCATGAAATGCTCATCGATTGCTCATCATCAAACACAAACATCTCAAATATAAATCCATGTAAACCTAACAGTCAGTGTTGCTGCCTCGCGTAGCGGACGATGATGGGGCTCCAACTTTCCTCTCTTCAGCCGGCCAAGGAGAGGAAGCTCCACGGTCTTGTCCAAGTGTTCCTGCCACAAGAGAAAGACTCTATTAGACTATAAGAAGTGTAGTGAACGTCCAAAACGAAGAGAAAAGGCCCAAAAGGAGAGTCCCGTACCAGTTACGGGCATGAGAAGAGGGGTGGCCAAGTGCTATGACCACCCATCATCCCTCCGTTTTTGGTTGGGAAACCCCTTTCTAGGCGTGTAAGAAGGTGCCCTACATGCCTAGGGTGTGTGTGAGTGTGTGAATGACATGCAAGAACTAAGAAAGAGAAAGAGGAGGGAGATGATCCTCGTTGTTGTGGTTGATGGCGCCTTAATGGACTCCTCCAACACTTGATGAAGCCTTCCGGATGTTCAAAGAGTTGAGAGGGAGAGAGAAGACAAGGGTTGGAAGCTTTTAGTGGATTTTCTCTCTCTTCTGTCCAAGTAGCATAGCATGGACGTCCACCATCTCCCGCCTTGCTTAGATGACCGAGGTATGACCTATATAGGTAGTGGGGTGGGAGGTAAGGAGCCTTGGATGCTCAAGTGTGAAGAAACACAATTGTACAAGTGGCAATCCAAGTATTATGGTTTGAACCAATGAGAGGGGGCCACATAGGATTTTTACTAGGTCAAGGGGGTGCCATGGTGGCCCATTTTCCCGTTGGGAACGGCTCCATGCGTTGCATGGCCGAGAGAATGGCGCTAGTGAGCTAGAATCTCGGGCAGTTGCCCAGACCAGGTAAACCAAGATGACGTCAAATGATGATGTCGCCATCCCCATGCAGACGTCCACATAGGTGGACGCCAACGAGAGTCGACGTCTCGGGGGCTTGCCGCCAACATGTAGTCAGCGGCAGTCGATGCTGCCGTCTACATGGGATCCGAGACAAGTCAACAAATGGTCAAACGGGCCTTATTGGGCCATGGAACCACACAGGGATGGGCCAAATCTCGCGTCTACAATAGGGGCATGGCAAAGAGTGGCAGTACAGTTCCCCGCGGGACGCCATTGAGCCCGGTCGTACGCATGCCACAAATAAGAAACAGGCACAATAAAGTGACCAAAGTCCCTCCTGAACAGATTGAATCTCTAAGAGGTGTGCCGTAGAAGGAAGCTAAGCCTAACTTATCTTTTAAAACTTGCACGAGACTTATCCTCAGACATTCTTCACTTTCTTCCTATAAGGCTCAAACGTGTGCCGGATATGCCCTTTATAGCGGCACCGCAAGTTAGTGGCAATCAACTACAGGACGCCACCTCCCTAATGCACATCATTCTTTTGGTGGTCTTTAATGGAAGGGGAATGAATGGGGACCCCTTGCCAGTAGTTTGATCTTTCTTTAGTACTGTAATAGCAAGTGTGGGTACTTTCCATTTCATGTGTTTCTTAGGAAAGGCTATGTTGGCTTTAGGTATTATTCAACAAAAAAAAATTGAAGATGAAGATGAGCAGCACAACAATGTAGTGAACATCCTTTCTCTCTCTCTCGGGCCTCATGTCACACTCTTGTCAATCTCAAATCATTCCAACCACAAATATTGGCACAAAAAAGATAAAAGATTCACTAATAAAAGCATCATGTACAAAGATGGGGGGGAGGTGGCTCACAAGCTCCTTACTGTCCGCCGCCACTCTCCCCAGATCCCTCGTTTCTCTTGGGCAGAGGTAGCATCTCACCACCACCCCTACCGCTCCTAGCGCTAGTCTCTCCAGCTAAGCGCCTCTCCTCCTCCTCGTTCCTTTTCCGACAAGAGGAACCGACTAAGAATTGCTTGACAGAGGTGCCACTCACCCCGCTCGCTCCGGTCCTGCTCCGGGTATGGCCTATGTCTGTCACTTTACCCCGAAGCTCCCGGGCAACGACTACTGCATGACCAGCTCGGTGCTCAGGCGAGTCAACTCTGCCTCATCTGTTGCTGGCCCCTGCATGCGCAGCAGTGCCAACTCCCTCGTAAGCTCCTCTACCTGCGTGTGTAGCCGGTCCTGCTCTGCTACTACAATCTCTGTCTGGAAGTGTCGCTTGGCAGTCGACGTTGTCACCGCATCAGCCTCCTCCTGTAGGCGGGCCGCCCGATCAGTGGTGGTCCTCAGCTTGGTCACCTATGGCAAATCAAGTCAGTACCAAGCATAAGTCAAATTCAGATCAAATTACTGCCATACTTACTCTCTCTGTCAGCTCGGCATGTGCCTCGCTCCTCGGCCCTCCCCAATGCGCTTGCCAGCAGTAGTCCTCTAAATCCGACGGGGAGCCCTCTGCTGCTGCCGTAGATGAGGATGCAAGGCCTGTCAGCTCGGCTGTGCCTCGCGCCTCGGCCCTCCCCAATGCGCTTGCCAGCAGGTCCTCTAAATCCGACTGGGAGCCCTCTGCTGCTGCCGTAGATGAGGATGCAACGGCCTGTGCCCTCCTCACACCTGCTAGCTGCGCACACTGCACGAACAACACTTGTCAGTTTCTCAATCAGCTAAAAGAAATGAGTAAGTTATTGAAGTCTGAGTAAGAACATACCAGCTGCTCTACCTCCCTCTGAGCTTCCTTCTGGTCCTGTACTGTTGAATGCAGCAAGGCCTGGAGTTAGGCGATCTCACCGGTCACGTCCACCCCCAATTCATCTAGATCTGTCAGCACATTCAATAAAGGACAATCAATTGAGTCTGAGTTTAAATATTTACCTGTCTCCTCGCACCCCTGTAGACCCTAACCCCATATTTCAAGGCGAACGCCTGCAGGTAAGCGTCGTCGGACATAGCGTTGGACCTGACTCACCTGCGTCTATGCTCCCAGTCATTAATCTGCTCGCAGGCCCTCACATGCCAGTCAGTGGTGTCGTGGAGTCCCCGGAAGCTCCGGCCGGGCCCAGAGGTCCGGCCTCGACTAGGGAACTCCACTGCACTCTGACGTAGGCCGAGCGACCTCTGAGTCAAATACAGGTGGAGAGGTAGCACAGGGTTTAGAGCATGCACCCATACTGTCCTATCGAAGTAGGGGCGGGCCGGCTCCAACCAGGGCTATCCCTCATCCACATCGTCAAGATATGGCTGCCACACCACCTGTACATCAAAGCACATCTGATCAGTATTCAAGCCATCAATTCAAATCAAGTTAAATTTAGATAGGGGTTAGTACACTTACATCTAGCTGAGGGTAGAGATTAATCGCATCCTGAAGGGACGCCAACTGGTCCTCTAGTGGGTGCGTGTCACGACATGGCACCCAGCACCGAGCTATGGGCACGATGCCCAGTCGCTCTACAGTCCCCCTCCTTAGGCTAGGGAGATGGAGATAGGCCCAAACCTGCAAAAGCATGAAAGCACTATCAGATCACAATTATAATATCAAAAGGCAATTTAAGTAAAGGGGCAAGAGAAGAAGAGTGTACCTGAAAGAATGGGTAGAAGTCGCTGATGGCCGTCTGCTTGTCGGAGGAGCCCAGGCTCTCAAACTGGTGCACCAGGAATGCCGCTCCCCATGCATAGGTCCCCACCTGGTCCAAATCCTCTAGCAGGGATAGGAACCGGCAGTGGACTACGTCACCCCTCGTGGGAAATAAGAGTTTGCCAAGGAAGAAAGTGAGGAAGCGCCGCAAGTCAAGATTTGCTTGAACCCCTGGCTTATCATCTAGTACCTCCCTACAACCCCTTCCCAGCCACTGCAACTGCTCCTCTGCCATCTCAGCCACCTCTCTACCCATCTGGAACAACCCCAAACTCTCCTACAGCTCCACCCAGAGGACTAGAGACGACCTCTACCCTATAGTCAAGCCCAGCAGACTATGAGCTAACTCCCTATAGCATGGGTAGGTAAACCCACTCACTGGCCACCCATGGACTCTCAGGCCGGTGATCCTGCTCACCTCCTCTAGGCTGGGGATCATATACCCCCATGGAAGCATGAAGGTAGTCGCCCACGTCCCACCTGCTGCCAGGGCCTGAGTGAGGGAGCGTCGGCCCTCATCCTATCATGCGGAAAACCTCCCCAAACCCATGTCATCCAACTCTCCCTCTGGAATCCTGGGAGGGCTAGATACACTGCCAAAACCAAGAGCCAGGAAACTCAGGCCCTCATCTCGCCCTGCAAGCAAATTAGTCAGTGTGTCAGATTAATCAAGTTGCGTTTTGGTTTATTGGCTGAGGTCGCGTCGACCCAGTGGGTCGCAACCTTGTCGAGACGCCCAGATGCACCGCGACATGGTCGTGACACCACAAAGGACCGCGATTATGTCACAACAGCCATAATCGACACGTCATAGTCACGGCCTTTGACCCCATCGCGACTACTAGTGTCTCGACAGGGCAGGCCATCGCGTTCTCGGGTGATGACTGACGGAGCCTATCCTGTCCGGGGTCGCATTTTCTGGGCATCTCTCCCTACATCCGCCCTATATGGGGCCTCTCCATCCCATCCACATAATCAATCACAGAGGTTAGGGTTTCGAGGACCTACCTTCTTCATCGCCGCTTCTCGTGCCATGGCCGCCGCTTCAATGTCCACGGGCGGCGCCTCCTCCTCTTCCATTGCAAGCTCTGGTACTTCCTCCGCCACGGAGGCGCTCCCTCCTGTAACCGGGAGATCCTCCTCGCCGTTGTTCGTTTCCCCTTCCCACAGCCGCTGCTACCACCCTCAATTGTCACCGTGAATGAAAGAGGGAGAGAGGAAGATTGGGAAAGTGAGTGAGAGAGAGAGAGAAAGCAAGAGAGAGGGAGTTGGAGCAAGGGAGCAAGATCGTCGGAGCTCGGGAAGTTTTGCACCGATGAACGCACAAAAGGGGGGAAGAAAGGAAGTTGCTGCGTTTTGAATCCTCAGGTAGAGTCACGACACCCATGTGCGCCGCCTTCATGTCACGACATCGGTGTATGATGCGATCTTGTCATGGCCTGACGCCATGCCCCGACCTTAAGGCGATTGCTTCCCTAGTCGCGACATTCATTGATCTAATCCAGCCCCCAGTCCATTAATCAGGGATGTTGTGTTTATGTGTATGATGCTAGTTGAGTGCTTATTTGTGTTTGTGCATAGTTAGTTTGTTATGTGTATATATTTTCTATTCTATGTTATTCTTTGCTTTGATTATTTATCACAAAAGTCACCCAAAAAATCAAAAATCAGAAAATCACAAAAATGGCACATCACAGGTAAGTCAGGTAAGTATCCATATCCTTATTCCCTTGCATTACTATATAGTATCCTTATTTATTATATCAGTTCAAGGACCAGCTGGTTCTCAATGTGCTCTTGGATCTAAGTCATTTACATCAACTAAGAACACTATCAACAGCCAGGGAGTCGCCCCTATTGGGGCTCCTTCTTCCCTTCCTTCCTCATTTCTCCTTTCATGCATGTTTTTGCTTTTTAGATAAGACACATTTTACTTTCCTTCCCATGTTTTCCTACACTAAGGGGTTAAAACCACCCCAGGTCTGTCCCTCCGCTCCCCTTTACTTCATTTTTGATAGCTATTACACTCAAAATGGTCTAACAAGTTATTTTCGTTGTTTTCTTTATCTTGGCAGGTAAATAAGCATCAGTTAACGAGGTGCTCTTGTCCCCTGGCCGGCCGAAGGATGGGAAGAAGGTCCAGCCACATTTCTCCCGCACTGCAGAGAACGGGGCCTAGAAGGGTGTCATGACAACGCTAACGCACCCTGTTCGGGCGTCGCGACATCAGCTCCACCCGTCGCGACAAAGGTCAGGTCCTCGTTCTCCTTCCTTTTCCTACCATAGTTAGCCTATCGATTTCTCTATTATGGCAGCTATGTAGGTGGTGATCACATTCCTCATTTTCGTACTTTTAGATTGAATTCTTTGTTGTGTGTTTTGGGGGTGCACATTCCCCATGATTACCGGCGCGACAAGAATGTGACGGAACCACTGGTTGCGACACAGATGACTGTTGCGTCGGGCACCTCCAACGCGACACAAACGCATCTCCCGGAGCGGACATGTTAGTGGCCAGTCATCCAAACACACAACCGAAGGTACCGGAAATCCCAGGATGTAACACATACTAAGGACATCATCATAGAGAAAACGTCTATTGTGAAGATATAAGAGCCACACACCATAGTGAACATAAAGTGAATGTTCTTATCTTTCAAGATGGCAAGAGTGATTTGCTGCTCAGTGTGACTAACAATCTGAATAACCTGATTACGTCAGAATACCCATATTTTGGAATCCTCCCTATTGTTGCCAGTGCAATTCTCCATCTTAAAGTACCTACACATGTCAGCAGCCCGTTGCAGAGGTACAAGAGGCTCAGCTATAGCAAAAATATCAATGTGATGTTGATTAATAATCCTACACAGAGAACATTTAGAGGCAAGGTTAGATATGCGTCGGATATTCCATAATAAAATCAGACAAATCATGGGGAGGAATACCTAGCCGAAAATCCCACAGCCTTAGCTTTAGATCTCATACACACACCTCCTTCCTTTTGGACCAGATCCTCAGTAGTAACAACATATTAGGCATAACATGTTTTATTTCAAGGCAAGTTCAGAAACTCTCCTAAAAGAGATTTATAGAGGCTTAATATTGGAATGTTTAGAAAGGGAAGGCTGATCTTGTCACATAACTTCTTCCCCAGTGGGAGCCATCACCGGAGACTCCCTAGACACGCCGCCAACTACCACCGCAGCCTCTTCATTAACAGCATTGCTATCCGACGTCAAGCCATGTAGGCCATGCATCGCGCCTGTCCCATGCAGCCCATGCAACTTAGGGTTAACTGAGGGACCAGGCACTTGAGAAGCTAGTACCTATTGAACTGCATGAGAAACCAACAAATTAATCTGATCTGAGGGGCCAAGGAGGGCATGACCATCCCTGACCGATAGCCCTTCATCATCCTCCACACCCTACAAAGCCAGTAAACCCTAAGAAAATTGAACATGTTGAATTGCACGAGGAGCCAAGGAGATAACCTGATCTAAATGGCCAGGGAGAACATGATCGTCCTTAACAGATGGCCCTTCAACATCCTCTATATCTAGATTAGGCAACCCTGCCCTGATCTTGGATAACCTGCACCTTTGGAATTGCCTCTTGCACATCCACCTTTTATTCTTCCTAACACACTCTGAACAACATGACCAAGCTTTTGGCAAAGCTACAAACTACGGGAACCCTATAGTAATGATGTTCTGCCAGAAACCATCAGGACCACAGCCAATCCAAATTCGCTCCGGTCTAGCCTTGCTAATATCCAGCTGGACACAAACAAAGGCTTCACTAGTTTGTATGAGGGCCAAAGTTGGTTCATGAATCCTCAGCACATGATCCAGATTACCAGCTATAGATTTCGAAAAATCCTCATAGTAGTAATTAACCGGAAGCATAAGGAAGCCAATCCATATAGGTATTATCGTTGGATCAACATTAAAATCAAACTGGGCATCCCACTTGAAAAATCTATATAGAACACCTTTGATGTAAAGGCTTCTTCTCAAAATAACTGTCAAGTAATCCTCTTCAACATCAAAACAGAGTAGCAGATGCCCATTGTTCAAGACACTGATAATAAAATCCCCTTTAAGTTGGATCTTTTGAGAAAGAGAGGACTTGAACTCCAGGATAGTGCACCGGCCATAAGCACACCTAACGATCAAAGCAAGCTTAAGAGTTAAAGTAGACATTCCTACATCTTCCTGGGAAAAGAAAACTGTCTGCTCCTGTGGGTCCATGAAGCATGGTGGTTTGACACCAATATGAATAGGCGGAAGAGGTTTCGTAGCTGCAATAATCTGAGCGTAAGAACGCCTCCCAGGGAGGGACGCGCCACCAGCTCCCCCATCAACCACCGCTGGAGACTCCATAGAGACCGGATGGCCCTGTGTGCCACCAGCCACCAAGGGTGGCGGCCAGGGCCAACTCCGACGAGAAGCACCTAAAACCCCAGAGCTTCTCTCTCTAGAAATCTAGAGAGAGATTAATCCTTGCACAATACTCATGCTAATCTTATAAAATTTTATAATATTTAAGAATATTCTGGCACTATCATTTCCTAGTTTTTCATGGATTAGTAACTTCATCATGAATGATTTGTCATGGTCAGTCGAAGCTAACTTCGTCATATCCAAAGTCTAACATCGTCATATACGAAGTCCACTTCGTCGTATACAAAGTTCCACTTCGTCATGCACGATTTGGTCATGGTCATTTGATGCTAACTTCGTCATATCCAAAGTATAACTTTGTAATATAGGAAGTTCCACATCATTATGCACAATTTGGTCATGGTCAGTCGAAACTAACATCATCATGTTTGAAGTCTAACTTCGTCATATAGGAAGTCCACGTCATCATATACGACGTTCTACGTCGACTGACGACATTGTATCTTGGCCAGTTGAGTTGATATATCGATTATCTTTATAATCTATATCGATTGTTGACAAACATCAATTGTCATTAAACATCGATTGTTGTCCGACATCGATTGGTCATTAAACATGAACTTCTGACCAACATCGATTGTCATTAAACATCGATTGCTCCTTTAAACATCGATTATTGTTCAACATCGATTGTCCTTAAACATCGATTACTCCTTTAAACATCTATTGCACCAACATCGATTGCTGACCAACATCAATTGCTCCTTTAAACATCAATTACTGACCAACATCGATTGTACTTAAACATTGATTCCTGACCAACATCGATTTCTCGTTTAAACATCAATTGCTAACCAACATCGATTGATGTTATATTTATACCAATTGATGTTATGTGTATAGTTGCATATTGATTGGTGGGTACTCACACCTGTTATTGGACAAGGTTTGAAAATCGACTTATTGGGGTCAATATTATATTGTTTACTGGACACGGCTTTAGTAAGACCCAAGTTTGCTTTTCTAACTTATTACTGATTTTTTGGGTGCTTCACCCTCTGCCACCTAAGATAATTTGGTCCCCAAATTCACACAGATCATCTAGTGAATCTTGGTAATTGGGGTCCTCGATGTCATTACAGATTTCATCCTTCCTAATCTCCAGCTTGTATCAGTATTCTTGCACATAGATGTCAATTCATCTTCATCTTTGGGCCAATAATACTATTCATTTAATTCATTCCACTCCTGCCCTCTTCTACATTTAAAATTACTCCTCCTTAATTCACAAAATGAGCTATGGTAAGACTACTAGATTATTTTTTCCAACTTTTCCCTTAATCATCTCCTCCACTTGGGAGTATACCAATAAAAGTTATCATTGAGAACATTAAATTCCAGATTTCAAGCCATCAGTTAACTTTCAAGAATATGCCCACTGCAGTTCAACATAGTGCACTGCGTTCCTTTGATCTCGACCCCATTGTTAGCAAAACCAAATTGAGGCTTGTTCGTTGGATCACTACTATTACTAGATTCTGCCTTAACGTGGACGGGGCATCCAAAGGTAATCTAGGCCCTAGTGGTGGCGGCGGTTGCATTAGGAATTCTAAAGGTGATATTCTCCTAGCTTTTGCTTTTCACTATGGTTTCGGTAACAGTCTCGAAGCTGAAGTTCGAGCACTCTATGATGGTCTTATGCTGGCGGAAGAATTTGGTTTCCACATTTCATTGACTTACTCTGACTCCGCTACTTTGGTTACCTCTTTCTCTAATAAATCCCTTCCCAGCTGGGAGTGTTCTAGATGGTGGCGTCTTGCTCTTGTTATTTACCAAGGACATGAGATTACTATCCGCCACGTCTTCAGAGAAGCGAATCAGGTTGCAGATGGCCTTACTGCTAGGGTTCTTCGGTGGAGGCTACTTGTGTACGCGATTATCTTCAAAGAGATGCTTAAATAGAGGTGTTTACATATGGAGAGTCGTGATATGTGGAAACACCATCTATGGCAACTTGAAGACTTTCCGTATTTGAAGATTCTCTCCGTCTGTTGACAGCACTTGGTGCTCCTGTCGACAGGCGCAAGCCAGCAGAAGGCTGAAGGCTCTGGAAGGCAGTTGCTGTCGACAGGCGACTGGGTGCTGTCGACAGGCACAGGCAGACAGAAGACCAGGGGGTTCTGGGAGCCTCTTGCTATCGACAGGCGACTGGGGTGCTGTCGACAGGCACATCTGTCTTGAAGAGTGGCCTTCTGGCTTGTGTGTAGATGTCGACAGGGGTCTTTCCTGCCGTCTACAAGTACTTGCTTTTCATGTATATCTTCATCATTTGAACCCTGTTCTTTGTACATGTCTTGCTTGGTATCTCACCTAAATTAATGAACATAGTTAGTGAGACATAGTGACATATAAATATGCTCAAGTGAAGTGTTTGTTCCATTTGCATTCATGAGTCATTTTCATCATAAATTTTGTCCATGAAATGATTATCATCAAAAACACACTTGTGACTTGTTAGATTAGCATTCACATTAAGTGATCATCAAAATGAGAACTCAACATTCTCCCCCTTTTTGATGATGACAAAATTTCAAATTGAGCGACATTATGTAATTGATTTTTTCAATGAATTCTCAAGTTTTTCTCCCCCTTTTGACAACATCAAAAAAACATGCCATTGCATAGTCAATGTAACAGGAAGAGAAAATGTGCTTTTCATTAAAAGATAGGCAGTACATTGTAGCACATTGGACAACCATAACACTTGCAAAAAGAAACATGACAAAAGGACTCTGATAATCATTTATAGAAAGAGGGGAAAGGGGGTGTGGGTACCTTTTATAGAAAGGGTATGGGGATTTGAAAGGTTAGGTCCCACCAAAACCGCCCTTAGATTATGCCCGATGGACTTCCAAAACAAGTGCGGCCGCCGGCTGTCGACAGGCATCCTGGGCCCTGTCAACAGGCACAGCCAGAAACCATCCAGTAAGAGGTTTTGACAGAGTTTTCAAGGGGCATGAGCATTAAATGAGTATGGAAGGTGGAAAATAGGTAACATCACATTATTAAGTGTCATACCCACAATGATTTAGGACATGTCAAGCATCTCCAATGGTCGTGACATAATATTCCCCGAACCTTTAGTAACAATGACACGAATCCATTGCGACAAAAACATTTGAGAAATAAAAAGACCCTCTTGAATAAGGTCATTTGTCTTAGTGAGTGATGGCAACAAGATTTATGAGGAGGATGTCTACATGGGTAGTTAAACAAAAAAACACCTAAAGGCCTTGTTAAAACACAATGTGGATGCTACACTCTATTTCATCAATCAAAATTTTAAGCATTAGAAAAGCAGTGGTAATTAGGATCACTTGACCTTTTTACGTGAAGATAGACATTTATGGTACTCGTATCCCCAATTACTTGGTGAAAGTGTCCATCAAACCATTTTACAGAGATAATGAGTGAGCCGTTTGACGTGAAGATAGACATTTTGTGATGCCCGTATCCCCAGTTACTTAGCAGAGCTCAACATTGCTTTGCCTGTTATCTTCTTGTAAATTTGAAACCCTTGACTTATATTCTTTTGTGAAATAGGTAGCATTTCTCCCTTTATTATTATTTTTTCTTGTTTAACACAAGGTCAAGAAGTAGAAGAAGTTTAAAAACTAATGAGAGACATAATCCTCATGACCTACGGACTAAACACATGACTTTGAAAAATAATTTTCTACAAATTAGTTATTCAAGTGAGTTAATTTAGGCTCATGTGCTTTTGTTTGATGTACTCAAGTCAATGCACATTAGATTCACTAGGAATGGTATGTCAAAATCATTGCGATTTAGACAATATCTTGATATCATATGGATAGGAAAAATTATAATGTTAGTATTGCCCATTTTTCACCTTAAATACTGTGACGACCCTCATTATACCGGTACGGTTATACCAACCCACGTCGATATAGCGAGCGTCATCACAGTGGGACATTTACCCAACAATAACATTCAGCTGATATACACGTGAATATAAGAGCAGAGTAGCGGAAGTAAAAGAACCACTGTCTTCATTTCATTCATCATCCACATTCAACATACATAAATCGATAACATTAAAGAACTAAAAGTCCACATAATTAAATTGCTGAAAATTTGATACATAATGTCCACACATATACATTCCCTTTCCATAGTAATTCTAATACAATAACATTCAGCTGATATACACGTGAATATAAGAGCAGAGTAGCGGAAGTAAAGAAACACTGTCTTCATTTCATTCATCATCCACATTAAACATACATAAATCGATAACATTAAAGAACTAAAAAGTCCACATAATTAAATTGCTGAAATTTGATACATAAATGTCCACACATATACATTCCCTTCCATAGTAATTCTAATACATGTTGCAATTACATATTATGAAAATCTCAAATGCACAGTACTCCAACACTCTAATCTCCACACTCGGAGTCGGTCTCCAAAGTCTCCTCCACAAGTGTCTCGTCACCAACTACACTTGTACGCCGAAGCAAGTAGTGAGTCTAAAAGACTCCGCAAGTACTTCTACACATACCATACATTCACATATCGTAGTAGGTTGTACATACACATTCACAAGACACAACATGTAGCATGCTTGACATTAAATTTTGCAACCTATCATGGTGAATCTACAATTGAAACACATGGACTATGCTTTCAGATTTCCTAAAATAGAATCACCTATCACATGCTTTCTATTTCATTCCTCTCATAAAAATCTACCTTAACTAATATGACATGGAAGCCATTAACATGAATACCGGAGCATACATGAAAGGAAACATACCTAACATGGAATCTATACATTTCTACGCATATAGTAACCATTTACATGTTTTTAAGCTTGCGGTTTTACATACTTTAGCAACCATAATCTAAACCATGAGAGCTACAACAACGATTAAATCACAACATGTGACCAACAAGTATGGGAATTGTGTATATATGCTTAACATTATCCCTAGCATGGATTCTAGCATTTGCATACATAACATGATCATAACATAGTAAGGCTACTGTTTAAGCATGATTTCAGATTGTCATAATATGGATTACAAACTCACATCCTCACATTTTAGTTTCACAATTTCACACATTTCCAATTCAATATTCACACTTTACACATGCCCTTTTACCATTGTCACATTCACATTTTCACATGAACACATACCATTTACACATTCACATTTAGTGCCGTGACACATAGTCCAAACCACCAAAGAATGACACAACACATAACATCACATAGACGCCATCTAGGCAACACAATGGCGACTCTTAGACTGCGCAGACCGGGAGAACAAGTGTCCACCCTAACCAGTGGTACTTGTCCACCTCCAGGATTTCCCCCTAATTCCATTAGGGTCACTTCACATTGAACCTTCTCAGGGGGAATTTTCCCTGATACGGTTCCACTGCCCTCTGCGGAAGCAGTGTCACATTTGGCATAAGTTACACATTACACATTTTACCGATTTTTAACACATAAGTTTACACGTGTCACTCTCATTTCATTCACTTTCTCACTCACATGCACACTTCTCTGTTTTTCCTAACATGGCACTACGATTACAGAAATTTAGCACTCAGGAAATTTCACTAATCATGTTGCTATATACAAAATCAAATCATTTACAAAGGCATGCATTAGTTTCACATTTTTACATGAAAATTCATATTGCATCATATACTGGTCCAATGACCTGAAATTTTAACCACAGGCTAATTTCGGGTTAGGATTCCACATGAAATTTCATATTTTTTAAGCTAAAAAGAAATTACAGAAAATCTAACATTATTCCACATGCTATCTGCAATTCGATTTAACATGGAGTTAATACCAATCACAATTTTAACGATTCATTGCCTGAACCCTAAGGACATGGAGCTACAAAATTATTCCTGAAATTTTGGGCAAACATGATTTACTGAAGATTTATCATGACCTATGTGATTTCTATTTCCCAAACAATATTTCCACTAGTTTCAACAGCATGGGAAAAGTCTAAGAATTTCAGACCAGAGACTGACTAATACATGAGACCTAAAATGTAGGACATTCTGACTCGTCTAAATCATACAAATAAGGGTTGACAATATAGCAACTCTCATACTATATTTCCATGAAATAAATAAACTTTATCATTTTCCACCTTGCACAAATTCATCCACACACACCCATTCACTAGTATACGAGCATATAAGAGATTACATTATATCATCATCATGAACAACATATCGAAATTATCATATAGAAGGGCAGAACAGCTTGTTGTTCTGCTCAGATGAACTTGGCGGCGGTCTCTGGCCGTTCCAGGAGTGGACGGTAAGATCGCTGGAAGCACACCTGGATCTTCGCGTCAAGGCATTGACGCCAAGTTCCTGTCTGGCAGAAACACAGACCGAACTCAAATGAAAAGGTGAAAAGGGGGATCCAGGACATGAGGAAAATACATAAAATTTATAAAACCAACCTAGACACATATAGGTACGTTATGGGTAGGGTACTTGCCTCTAGAAAATACACCAGATGAATCTAGGTCTCGGTGAAGCTCTCCTTGGGCTGTCCCAAGAAGCTCCTAGAGAAGCTTCACTCCGGTTTCTTGAGCAAGCTTCAGTGTAGTCCGAGGTCAGGGATGCCTTCCTCGATGATCCAGCAAGCTCCTTGATGCAGCAGGTGGCCGGATCAAGCTTCAGAACTTCGGATTTTGGGTTGCAAAGTGGGGGTTCTCACAGTCCAAAAATAGGGTTTCTCTCTTTTTTTTCTTCCTTCCTCTCTTGCAAAGGGGCAAAGAGAAGGCTTAGGTTGTAAAATGGTTTGTATATAGGAGAGGGGGTTCTCTCATCACGCAGGGGTGACAAGATGGCCTTTCAGACCGTTGGGGACAGCTCCCCAATGTTGGGGTAGCTTGCTCCCGGAATTCTGGGCTCTGCACGCATGCAGGTCAGAGAGGTTGCGTCCACATCGCTGGACGCTGGAATAGTGTTGGCGTCCATAGGGTTGACGCCTATAACTCAAGCGTCCATTGACATTGACGCCAATCTGGCCTTCGGCCAGAACTCCAAATCATGCAAAAACCATGTACATCTTATACCTATATATGTGTCATATGTATACGCTATCAAGTACACACTACCATCATACCACTCATACATTATTTACACTATTATACACATGCATACATAAGTATACCAACTAGTACTTACGTAGATATTTTACATACTTAGATACACAACACGAATTATTACATGCAATACAATAATGCAACAAAATTCGGGGCCTTACACCCTCTCCCCTTAAAAGAAACTTCATCCTCGAAGTTAGAACGACGCTACTCAAACAAAAGGGGATACTTCTTCTTCATCTCATCCTCAAGCTCCCAAGTAGCCTCCTCTCGTAGAAGTTCCGCCATAAAACATTCCACCGACGCAATACTCGTTCCGGAGATGCTGAACCTTTCGGTCAGAATAGCTACTGGTTTGCTCGACATACGAGAATCTGGCTGAATCTCCACTGGCTCATGACTAATCACATGAGACGGATCTCGGACATACTTCCTGAGCATAGATACGTGGAATATAGGGTGGACGCTAGCCAAAGCTGGAGGTAATGCTAGCTCATATGCCACCTGCCCAAACGTCTGAGAATCTCAAATGGGCCAATGAACCTAGGGCTCAACTTACTATGCCGGCAAATCTGACGGCACCTCGAGTAGGCGATATCTTCAAGAAGACATGATCGCCAACTCTCGAACTCCAAATCCTTCTTCTGTTGTCGGCATAATCTTCTGCCTATCTTGTGCCGCAACAAGCCTCTTCCTGATAAGATGGACCTTATCCGAAGTTTCCTGAACTAACTCTGGTCCGATTAACTACCTACCACCATCTCCTCCAACATAATGGAGATCTGTAGGGCCTACCATACAACGCCTCGAATGGAGCCATACCAATACTAGCATGAAAGCTGTTGTTGTATGGGAACTCTAAAGAGGTAAATGACGCTCCCAATCATCCTTCCAATCCAGAACACACGCCCTCAACATATCCTCGAGCGTCTGGATAGTCCTCTCGACTGTCCATCGGTCTGGGGATGAATGCCGAACTAAGCTTCAGCTTCGAACCTAAAGCATCCTTAAGATCCTTCCACACCTCGAAGTAAATCTCGGATCTCGATCCGAAATGATCGACTTCGGCACACCATGCAATCTAATGATACCACTAACATACAATCTAGCTAAACTTCTACTGACTACTTCTTCTTGCTGACACACTAGACACCTAGACACATAATCCGCTACATCCTTCTTCATGCCGGACCACCAAAATGATCTCTTCAATCTCAGTACATCTTAGTGTTACCCGGATGAAGAGAATCGCGATCTATGAGCCTCCGCTAACACCTTCTCACGGACATCTACTAATCAGGGACACAACACGTGCTGAAATCTAATCACACCGTCCTCATCACGAGCAATCTTCTGCCTTGCCCACTAACTCTAAGAGTCCTGGGTCGGCTCCCTACGCTCGATCACCTCATCCAAAACCGAGGACCTAAGAGCAACTGAGCTACAAAATCCTGACATAGCGATGGCTCTAACTCAGTCAACGCGCAAGCCGCATCTTCCAACATCTTCCAATCCTGCTGGAGGGATGGCCTCTTCTACTAAGAGCATCTGCTACGACATTCGCCTTCCAGGTTGATACTGAAGGTCGAAGTCATAGTCTTTCAAGAACTCGATCCATCTCCTCTGCCTCAGGTTTATTCCTTTTGGGAGAAAAGATACTTCAAGCTCTTGTGGTCGGTAAACACCTCAAATCTGACACCATAAAGATAGTGCCTCCGATCTTTAGTGCATAAACCACTGCTGCGAGCTCCAAGTCATGAGTCGGATAGTTCTTCTCATGCTCCTTCAACTGACGAGAAGCATAAGCCACTACCCTTTCCTGCTGCATTAGCACACAGCCTAAACCAATCCGAGACGCTCCGTGTAGATAGCAAAACCCTCTACATCGCTCGGTAAACTAACACCGGGCTGTCGTGAGCTTAGTCTTCAATAATTGAAAACTACTCTCACCTTCACGGCCAAACAAACTTCACTCCTTTTCTGGTAAATGAGTCAAAGGGCGGCGATGGATGAAAATCCCTCAATAATCGCCGATAAAAATAACCAGCTAAACCAATAAAACTACGAACTCCGAAGGGGTCTTGGAATCTCCCAATCCATAACTGCCTGGACCTTTGCTGGATCCACTGCAACACCAAACGCCGGAGATAACATGCCCGAGAATGAACCTCGCGCAACCAAAAATCGCACTTGCTGAACTTAGCATACAACTTGTGCTCACGAAGAACCTCTAACACTACCCTCAAATGCTGACGGTGCGTGGCCTCATCCGGAGAGTAGACCAACACATCATCAATAAACACTACGACAAAGCTATCTATAAGGCCTAAACACCCTGTTCATGAGATCCATGAACGCTGCAGGGGCATTGGTCAATCCGAAAGGAAGGACCAAAAACTCATAATGTCCATAACGGGTTCTAAACCCGTCTTGGACACATCCTCACTCCGAATCCTCACTGATGATAACCAGATCGCAAATCAATCTTAGAAAAGACTGATGCCTCTCGCAACTGGTCAAACAAATCATCATACGAGGTAAGGGATACCTGTCTTCACAGTCACTTGGTTCAGCTTCCTATAGTCAATGCATAACCTAAGTGACCCGTCTTTCTTCTTGACGAATATACAGGTGCGCCCCAAGGGGAAACACTAGGGCGAATAAATCCCTTATCAAGCAACTCTTGCAACTGCCTCCTCAACTCGGCTAACTCCGCAGGTGCCATCCGATATGGAGCCTTCGAGATAGGAGAGGTGCCCGAAGCAACTCTATGGTAAACTCTATCTCTCTATCCGGTGGCAATCCAGACAAGTCATCAGGAAGGACATCTGGAAAATCCTGCACTACGTCAATCTCCGCAAGAGTAGGTGACTCATCAGCCTCTGGTACTAACACCACGCTGGCAAGAAAGCGTCACAACCCTTGTTCACCATGTGCATCGCCTTCATGGCAGAGATGACCATCTTTCCCGCCAAATTCCATGGCAAGGGTGAGAGAACTCATCCTCACCAGGAATGCGGAAAACAATCCTCTTCGACGACAATCCACTATGCATAGTGCTCCTCTAGCCAATCCAGACCAAGAATAGCATCATAGTCCTTCATCTTTAGCATGAAGAACACCCATCTAGGATTCTATCCTCAATGCACACACGTAACGACGAATGCACTTCCTAGTCGATACCGTACCCGCGGGGGTGTACAGACAAAGGGACCTCTAAATCCTCAGACTCTATGCCTGACTCTAGGGCTAACTCCCTAGCGAACCCGCTCGAAAATGAACGAGTGAGTAGCACCCGTATCAACAAAACCCGAGCGTGCACACCTAAAAGCAAAACCGTACCTTCGGTGACATGCTCCGCCTGCTCGGCGTCCTCACGAGCTAAAGCAAACACTCGAGCTGGGGTCGAGGCCTTCCTGGTCTTCCTGTAGCTGGCGCGGCTGCCGCTACTGCTGGGGCTGGCGCTCCACGCTGAGCTACCTGCTGAAGTCTTGGGCAATCTTTGATTTTGTGGTCGCTGCTTCCACACATCAAGCACTTGCCCGCAATCATCCAACATTCAGTACCACCATGTGTCTTACCACAGTGGGGACACTCCTTCTTCACACCAGGGGAACGTACAGAAGGTACCTGAGAACTGCCGACTGCTACTGGTCGCTGCTGTGTCAGGTACACCGCTTTCTTCTTGTTCTGCCGCTAGAATGATGTTGCAGGTCTCTTCTGCGAAGCTTTCTTTTCTTCCAGGTATTGCTCCATCTCTCCCTCCTGCCTACAAGCAGCACTGAGGGCCTCGTCCAACGTGCGGTGGTCAAATGCCACGAGTCTCGTCCGCAGTGATGGCTTGAGTCCCATCACGAACTTCTTTGTTCTTCCTCGCTCTCTGCCACGATATGAGGTGCATATTTAGAGAGTTCAGAAAATCTTGCCTCATATTCCAGCACGGTCATGGAGCCTTGAGCCAAAGATAGAAATTCTTGCTCCATCCGATCTTGCACATGCTCGGGACGAACTTGGCCCGAAAGAGCCTCATGAACTCGTCCACGCAACATTGATAGCTCCGTCCTCAAACCGGGTACGCAGCAATGAAGCCCACCAACATCAGCTCTTTCCTGCAGTACACCGTTCATAAGCACCATCTAAACAAATCTAGCTTACCAAAACATACAAGCATATAACTAAAACATACCTGTAGCATGTAGGTGGCTAATGTAACCTTATCCTCATATGCACACCTGATGGCTCGGAAGATCTTTTCTATCTCCCTCATCCAGCTTTCAGCCAACAACGGATCGCTCTCCCCCTTAAAAGAGGGTGGCAGCATCCTCTTGATCTCTCCATGGTAGAAGGTCCACCATGGTCCTGAGCTGGTACTTGAGCCTGCTACAGTGCACATCAGCATATACAATCAACATAATATCACATAAGCAATTAAACAGACTATTAGTCATTTTATTAGTCTAACCTGAGCCTCCAACTGCGCCTGGAGTGCTGCCTGGGTATGAGCCTGCGTCTGCATGGCTTGCACCAGACCTTGCATGAATACTCCATAATCCACAGGCGACGTGGAAGTACAGGACCTTGCGGTGCCTGGGCCTGCTGCTCCGCCCGCTCGTCACGTCTCGGCTCGTCCTACGGGCCAACGCTCCGCCACGCCTACCTCTCGAAGCCATGGCTGTAATAAATTTCAGCCACCATTAGCTAGGTTACTAAGTTTCTAACCATCTTCTTATCTATTTTTTCATTCATTATTAATCAATCTACACATGTGGACATACTTAGCATGCAATGGGGATGATGACTTAGGTATATTCATGTGCAATCTCAACCGGTCGCTCTGATACCAATCTCTGTGACGACCCTCATTATACCGGTACGGTTATACCAACCCCGTCGGTATAGCGAGCGTCATCACAGTGGGACATTTACCCAACAATAACATTCAGCTGAGATACACGTGAATATAAGAACAGAGTAGCGGAAGTAAAAGAACCACTGTCTTCATTTCATTCATCATCCACATTCAACATACATAAATCGATAACATTAAAGAACTAAAAGTCCACATAATTAAATTGCTGAAAATTTGATACATAATGTCCAACTATACATTCACTTTCCATAGTAATCTAATACAATGTTGCAATTACATACTATGAAAATCTCAAAATGTCACAAGTACTCAACACCCTAATCTCCACGCTCGGAGTCGGTCTTCAACATCTCCTCCACAGTGTCTCGTCACCAACTACACCTGTACGCCGAAGCAAGTATGAGTCTAAAGACTCCGCAAGTACTTCTACACATACCATACAGCACATATCATAGTAGGTTCTACATACACATTCACAAGGCACAACATGTAGCATGCTTGACATTAAATTTGCAACCTATCATGGTGAATCTACAATTGAAACACACATGGACTATGCTTTCAGATTCCTAAAATAGAATCACCTATCACATGCTTTCTATTCATTCCTCCATAAAAAATCTACCTTTAACTAACTAAGACATGGAAGCCATTAACATGAAACCCGAGCATGCATGAAAGGAAACATACTAACATGGAATCTACACATTTCTACGCATATACGTAACCATTTTACATGTTTTAAGCTTGCTGGTTTTACATACTTTAGCAACCATAATCTAACCCATGAGAGCTACAACAACGATTAAATCACAACATGTGAACAACCAAGTATGGAGAATTGTTTACATATGCTTAACAATTATCCCTAGCATGGATTCTAGGCATTTTGCATACATAACATGATCATAACATAGTAAGGCTACTGTTTAAGCATGATTTCAGATTGTCATAATATGGATTACAAACTCACATCCTCACATTTTAGTTTCACAATTTCACACAATTCCCAATTCGCATATTTCACACTTTACACATGCACTTTTACACATTGTTCACATTCACATTTTTCACATGAACACATACACATTTACACATTCACATTTAGTGCCGTGACACATAGTCCAAACCACCAAAGAAGGACACAACACATAACATCACATAGACGCCATCTAGGCAACACAATGGCGACTCTTAGACTGCGCAGACCGGGAGACAAGTGTCCCCCTAACCAGTGGTACTTGTCCACCTCCAGGATTTCCCCCTAATACCCTTAGGGTCACTTCACATTGAACCTTCTCAGGGGACTATTCCCTGTACGGTTCCACTGCCCTCTGCGGAAGCATGTCACATTGGCACAAGTTACACATTTTACCGATTTTTAACACATAGTTTACACATGTCACTCTCATTTCATTCACTTCTCACTCACATGCACACTTCTCTTTTTTCCTAACATGGCACTATGATTACAGAAATTTAGCACACAGGAAATTTCACTAATCAGGTTGCTATATACAAAATCAAATCATTTTACAAAGGCATGCATAGTTTCACATTTTTACATGGAAAATTCATATTGCATCATATATTGGTCCAAATGACCTGAAATTTTAACCACATGCTAATTTCGGGTTTAGGATCCCACATGCAAAATTTCAGATTTATAAGCTAAAAAAAATTACATAAAATCTAACATTAATTCCACATGCTATCCGCAATTCGATTTAACATGGAGTAATACCAATCACAATTTTTACGATTCACTGCCTGAACTCTAACAGACATGGAGCTATAGAATTTATTCCTGAAATTTTTGGGCAATACATGATTTACCGAAGATTTATCATGTCCTACGCATGATTTCTATTTCCCAAACATATTTCCACTAGTTCACACAAGCATGGGAAAATCTCAGAATTTCGAACAGAGTGACTATACATGCATGACCCATAAAATGTAAGACATCTGACTCCTCCTAAATCTTACAAACAAGGGTTGACAAGATTAGCAACTCATCATACATATTTCCATGAAATAAATAACTTTATCATTTACCACCTTGCACAAAATTCATCCACACACCACATTCACTAGTATACTAGCATATAAGAGATTACATTATATCCATCGTGAAACATATCGAAATTAATCATATAGAAGGGCAGAACAGCTTGCTGTTCTGCTCAGATGAACTTGGCGGCGGTCTCTGGTCGTTCCAGAAGTGGACGGTAGATCGCTGGACGCACACCTGGATCTTGGCGTCAAGGCATTGACGTCAAGTTCCTGTCTGTGCAGAAACACAGACCGAACTCAAATGAAAAGGTGAAATGGGGGATCTAGGACACGAGGAAAAATACACAAATTTATAAAACCAACCTAGACAATACAGGGACGTTATGGGTAGGGTACTTGCCTCTAGAAAATACACCATACGGATCTAGGGCTCGTGAAGCTCTCCTTGGGCTGTCCCAAGAAGCTCCTAGAAAAGCTTCACTCCGGTTCTGAGCAAGCTTCAGTGCAGTCCGAGGTCGGGGATGCCTTCCTCGATGATCCAGCAAGCTCCTTGATGCAGCAGGTGGCCGGATCAAGCTTCAGAACTTCGGATTTTGGGTTGCAAAAGTGGGGTTTCTCACAGTCTGAAAATAGGGTTTCTCTCTTTTTTTTCTCTCATTCCTCTCTTGCAAAGGGGAAAATAGAAGGCTTAGGGTTGTAAAATGGGTTTGTATATAGGAGAGGGGGTTCTCTCATCATGCAGGGGTGACAAGATGGCCTTTCAGACCGTTGGGGACAGCTCCCCAATGGATGGGGTAGCTTACTCCCAGAATTTTGGGCTCTGCAACGCATGCAGGTCAGAGAGGTTGGCGTCCACATCGTTGGACGCTGGAATTAGTGTTGCATCCATGGGGTTGACGCCTACTCAACTCAAGCGTCCATTGACATTGACTCCAATCTGGCCTTCGGCCAGAACTCCAAATCATGCAGAAACCATGTACATCTTATACCTATATATGTGCAATATGTATACGCTATCAAGTACACACTACCATCATACCATTCATACATTATTTACGCTAATTATACACATGCATACATAAGTATACCAACTAGTACTTACGTAGATATTTACATACCTAGATACACAACACAAATTATTTACATGCAATACAATAATGCAACAAAATTCGAGGGCCTTACAAATACTTTCAAGAAATGCTCATGAAGATATGAACCAAAAAGTTAGAGAATGGAAGAATACTGGTCCATCTATCGACAGGCATAGGTGCCTTGTCGACAGCTACTGACAGACTGTTGGATTGGTGTTCTGGGAAGGTGCTCCTGTCGACAGAGGCCTTGGTGGATGTCGACAGGTGCCTTAAAAACCTGATTATTACAGGCTTAGATGAGAGAGATGATGACATGTTCTTCTGAGGGAAGTAAGGCAAAGGCAAATGACATTTTTCCCTCTAGTGTTTCACTCACCTATCCTAACATAGCTCCCCCATAGTGTGTGCATGTGAAGACTCAACATTCAAGCAATGCAAAAACAAATTAACCAAGAGTTTCACACAATTGAACATCACACCATTGAAGTAGGGGGGTAGCTAGCAAATCTTTTTGGTATTTTTGGGTTTTAATTATTATTTTTTTTGTTTTTATCTTGCAAAAAGATTGGGCATACTGAAAAGAAACTTAATACCATGTCTAAAATAGATGTCCCTCTTGGCACTTCAACTATTGGTACGTGGCGGAGAATGTTTTCTCACGCATAATGAGAGTTTCCAAACAAGCCTAACTTATTTTTCCACAAATCACCATATGATATACCTTATAGTTGTAGCTCACAAGGAACACATATTCAAGACTTGGTATGAGTTTCATTGCATTTTGCACAAACCCAATTCTCTTCTTAGTGTTGTGAACCTATCCTCAGCTAATGGTTTTGTGAAAATGTCAGCTAGTTGTTTTTCAGTGGGTATGAAGCTCAGCTCCAAGGTGTTATTTGCTACCTCATCTCTCAAAAAGTGATGCCTGATTTCTATGTGTTTGGTTCTTGAATGTTGAATTGGGTTCTTTGAAAGATTGATAGCACTAGTGTTATCACATAAGATAGGTGTGCATCCAATGTCAATATTGTAGTCAGATAATTGACTCTTTATCCACAACACTTGAGCCGCACAACTCCCTGCAGCAACATATTTTGCCTCTGCAGTGGAGAGTGCAACCGAGTGTTGCTTCTTGGATGCCCACGAAACCATGCAACCACCAAGAATTTGGCAATATCCACTAGTGCTTTTCCTGTCAATTTTACATCCAACATAGTCAGCATCTGAATAAGAAACCAAAGTGAAGCTACTACCTGCTGGATACCAAAGACCCATATCATGCGTACCTGAGAGATATCGAAAGATTCTCTTAACTGCAACCAAATGGCTTTCCTTTGGACTAGATTGGTATCTAGCACAAAGACAGACGCTGAACATTATGTCTGGTCTACTTGCAGTAAGATATAAAAGGGAGCCAATCATACCTCGGAATTGCTTTGCATCTACTGGTTTATCTTTCTCATCACTTTCCAGCTGTATGCTTGTGCTCATTGGTGTTGACGCAGGCTTGGCTTGTTCGAACTGAAATCTCTTGAGCAGTTCTTTGACATCTTTTTCTTGGTTGATGAAGAATCCATCTTCTAATTGTTTTATCTGCAAACCAAGAAAAATTGAAGCTCCCCCATTAAACTCATCTCAAATTCACTGTGCATGTGTTTTGAAAATTCTTCACACAGTGAGGGGTTAGTAGAACCAAATATAATGTCATCCACATACACTTGAACCACAATGATGTGATTGCAGACTTTCTTAGTGAAGAGCGTTTGGTCTACTTTACCTCTTGAGTAGTTCTTGCTTACCAGAAAAGTGCTTAGCCTGTCGTACCAAGCTCGGGGTGCCTGTTTCAAACCATAAAGAGCTTTCTGCAATTTAAATACATGGTTAGGTTTATGAATATCCTCAAACGCAGGTGGTTGAGAGACATAGACTTCTTTGTTTGTTTTCCCTGTGCACATGGATCACAAAAATTCTCATTTTTATTTAAGGGGATATCAGGAAGTCCACTTACCAATTTGAGCCTCATGATTTTGTGCAAGATATTGTAGCTTGCATGGCCAAGCCTACGATGCCAAAGTGTAAGCTCATTCTGTTTATTGGCTACAAGACACAAATCATTATTTTCTGGATCATCTAAATCAACCATGTAGATGTTATTTACCCTTTTTCCAGAAAACTTTAGACTTCATGTTTCCTTATTAATAATTTGACATGAATTGGTTTCAAAGACAACTTTGTGACCTTTATCACACAATTGACTTATGCTAAGCAAGTTGTGATGAATGCCATTAACAAGCAACACGTTGTCTATAGAGTTAGATGCATACTTACCAACCTTACCTGAGCCGATGATCTGGCCTTTGTTGTTGCCTCCAAAAATCACCTGACCTCCGTCTTTCTCCACTAGCAGACAGAATTTATCTTTATCACCCATCATATGCCTCGAGCAGCCACTGTCCAGGTACCATTTATTTTGATTATGGGCTGCTAGGCATTCCTGCACATGTGGATCAGACAAGAGGTTTTGGTACCCAAATTACTTTGGGTCCCATTGTATCATTCATACCAAATAACAAATGCTTAGGAATCAAAACTTGTTTAATGTTCAGTTTACTTGGTTTGTTCCTACATTCATTTTCTTTGTGCCCAACTTTTTTACAGATTGTGCATGATGAGGGTTTTCTTACAACAGTGGGCTTGTTGTTCTTTGGAGCATGCATGGGCATTTTACCTTTCTGTTGCTCTGTTGCTTTTTCTTTTGGACTCGATTTCCAGACCTGTCGACAGCTCTCCTTGGTGCTGTTGACAGATCTTGGAACAGTGCGAGCAACAGGCTTCTTTGCCTTGTTTTGTGGTTGCTTACCCTTAGCTTGGGTTTTGTTGTTCTTTTGGGGGATCTTCTTACATGTGCTTGGGCTTGTTTCAACAAAAGATGTTATCAAACTTTCTCTAATTTTATTTTGTTTTACTGGTTGGTACCCAAGCCCATGTTTTGAAATGAAAAGATTTGACCCCAATACTGCATCAAGGTTTTGTATCCCTTTAACAAACCTTGACAAATCTTCAGATTTTCCCTTTAGATTTTGTTCAGTCTTTTCCAATTTTTCTTTAAGCTTATCATGCTCCCCTTGAAGAGTTTCAAGGGAGTTCATTAGAACTTCCTTTTCTTTCTGAGATTCTTGCAGTTTTAGCTTGAAGGTGTCCATTTCCTCATGATGAGCTTCCTCATCAATCCTCATCATTTCAATGTCTTTGATTAATGATGCAACATGTTCATCATTTTGTGTGTTGTTAGCAAGAGAGTTAACTTTCTTTTTGAGTGCTTTGTTTTCAGATTTAAGCTCACAGATTTTTTCAAACAAAACAGTATTAGCTTCTTCCCATTCATCAACTGAATAGCTTTCAAAGGAAGAATTTACCTCATTTGAGTCATCACTTCTCGCCTTGAGACAGTGGACTTCATCATCTCCAGAGGTAGCTTGACTGTTGTCGTCCTCGTCTTCATCACTCCAAGTAGCCATCATTGCCTTAGCCTTCTTGAACGTGAACTTTTCCTTTCTCAGCTTCTTCTTGAGCTCGGGGCACTCTCCTCTCATGTGCCCTTGCTTCTTGCACTCGTAACACACAATCTCAGACTTTTTGTTAGAATCAAATTTGTTGGAAAGTTCATTCTTTTGGAAAGGTTTAGAGTTACCTATGCCTCTCCTTTTGTGTTTCAAGAATTTTTGAATTGCCTTGTGAGCATGGCCATTTCGTCATTTTCACTCTCACTAGACGATTCAGACTCATCACTTTCCTGAATGACCTCCTCTTTGGAAGCTGAGGAATTTTTCCTGGAAGCCTTCAAAGCAAGTGGCTTCCTAGGATTTTCTTCAGTTTCCTTTCTTTTCATGTTGATTTCATAGGTCATCAGTGAGCCGATGAGTTCATCCAACTTCATTTTTGAGAGGTTTTTTGAATCATCAGTGACAGTGGCTTTGGTGTTCCAAGAGGATGGAAGAGACCGAAGAATCTTCCTCACCAAATCACTCTCTGAGTATTCCTTTTTCAGACCTTTCAATCCACTAATAATTAACATAAATCTCGCAAACATGTCAGAGATGGTTTCAGTAGAATTCATTTTAAACATTTCATATTCGGAAACCAACATGCTTGCTTTAGTTTCCCTTACCTCGGACGTACATTCATAGATTAACTCGAGTTTGTCCCACATTTCTTTTGCTAATGTGCACGTGGAGACTCTCGAGTATTCGTTGGGGTGAACCGCGCATTGCATCATATTGAGGGCGCTCCAGTTGAGTGTCCCCTTTAGGATCTGGTCCTTGGTCCAAGTACTCTCATCCTCAGGAAGGGAATATTCGCCCTTGTGGACTATCTTCCACAGCACATAGTTCTGTGCTCTCAGAAACACCCGCATAAGACTTTTCCAGTAAGGATAGTTAGTGCCATCAAAGAAGGGTGGCCTGGTCACTGAGTGTCCCATGGCCATGTATCCCTTACTAGATTCCATGACATCAAGATTCTCCTGATCGTAAGATCAAACAAATAGCGTAGTAAATCGGAGAAACCTGGCTCTGATACCAATTGAAAGGTTGCGGAATTCCCTATGTATGGTAATCTAGAAGGGGGGTTGAATAGATTACTATCAATTAAAAAGCTTATCACCTTCCTTTCGCGAGAACACGGACTGTTGAAATACTAGCAGAGTTTGAACTATGTGTGGATGTGTGTGAATAGATGATAGATGGATAAACAAGCAATTAAGTGTGTGTAGATATGCCGTGCCTACCAAACATCTAACATCAATTCGTGCAAACCACGAGACACGTACATTTTACGTGGTTCGGAGTACACAACTTGTGTATCGTACATCCACGGGCCACACACACATGTAGAACAACCTGCTTATGAGCTAGTTCGAGAACTACAACTCCAACACACGAGTTATCTGATGTGCAACCATGATCAGATGAACTCCCACATGTGAATCAAGCACAAGAACTGCTTGAGACACAAACACACACACACGTTTACGTAAAAATGAAAAACAGAGAGAGAGTTCTGAATTGTAGAACAAATTCTGATTGAAGAACTTCTCTCGTGAACGATCGGCTGGGCTTCAAGCTTCGTCTTGATGATCACAAGTTGATGATGATGCTTGAATCCTCGACGTTCAAGCTTCACCTCCGCTGGGAAGAAGTATCTCCTTCAATCTGGGCGGCAGGTTGAAGCAGAGCAGCAAGAACAATTCTTCTGAAAAGAGCTTGCTAGGGTTCTTGGGTGTAGGCTGCTTGTGTACGAGATTCTGTTCAAAGAGATGCTTAAATAGAGGTGTTTACATATGGAGAGTCGTGATATGTGGAAACACCATCTATGGCAACTTGAAGACTTTCTGTAATTGAAGATTCTCTCTGTCTGTTGATAGCACTGGGTGCTCCTGTCGACAGGCGCAAGCCAGCAGAAGGCTGAAGGCTCTGGAAGGCAGTTGCTGTCGACAGGCGACTAGGTGCTGTCGACAGGCACAGGCAGACAGACGACCAGGGGGTTCTGGGAGTCTCTTCCTGTCGACAGGCGACTGGGGTGCTGTCGACAGGCACATCTGTCTTAAAGAGTGGCCTTATGGCTTGTGTGTAGCTGTCGACAGGGGTCTTTCTTGCTGTCGACAGGTACTTGCTTTTCATGTATATCTTCATCATTTGAACCCTGTTCTTTGTACATGTCTTTCTTGGTATCTCACCTAAATTAATGAACATAGCTAGTGAGACATAGTGACATATAAATATGCTCAAGTGAAGTGTTTGTTCCATTTGCATTCATGAGTCATTTTCATCATGTTTTCATCATAAATTTTGTCCATGAAATGATTATCATCAAAAACACACTTGTGACTTGTTAGATTAGCATTCACATTAAGTGATCATCAAAATGAGAACTCAACACTTGCATCTTATGCTTGTTCCAACACTGAGAATCATGTTTATATGTCCTCTTCTGCGCTGCCCCTGGCTTGTAGGGGTTCAGCAATTTTAGACAAGACTGGCCTACCTTCTGTTTGGCTAGGCTAGGTTTTTTTTGCTTTGTAGGGGCTCACCCCATTGTCTATGTATCTTTCAATTTATATATAACCTGGCCCAGGTATTCGTTGGTGGAGTGAGAACACTCTCCCCTTCTGGGGGAGGGTGCACTCTCCTAGCTTTGACTAAAAAATAATAATATATACATGATTCACAAGCATATGCATATATACAACATTATTTAATATAAATTATACAGAAATAAACACATATCTATATATATATGCATATACATGTATAAACATACACATAGCTATAAACACATAGCAACTAATACATCATAAGACAAAGTCAAATAAAAGAGCAAAATTCGAAGGCCTTACACAATCAGTCAAATGGATTTAGAGAGTACTAAGAATAGTTGAGAGTAATTGATGAATAGACAAGAGTGTAGAGTGAACGTGAATAGACGAGCGAATACAATATAAATGAGAACTATAGGTCAATGCACTTAAAACAACGTTAAATCAGATGATAGTAACAGTTGCACAATATGCATAGATGTGTACTGGCAGTCTGGAAGAATTCACTAACCACCCACTGGCCATTCTACGAATGCAGTCTAGAGGTCTGGCGTGATCTCAAGGTAATAGAGAAATCTAAGGCCGTTAGATCATACTGATCCCTAAGGGTTGTATAGGTATTGATGGTACAACCAGCTCGTTGACCATGAGGGAATCCATGGATAGAGGAGACTTACAGAGGCCTTGAACAATGATTCACTAGTCTGGCAGAAGGAATATCTGACGAAGAGTTTGTCCAAGTTAAGAAAAAGTGTATATAGAAAACAAGTTGCTCGACGTTCTAGAGGAATTCTAGAACAGTGAAGCGTCGTTAACGATGTTCCAAAACAGTGAGAGAAACGAAGACAAGTCCATTATTAAAATAGGATAAATATGTACAATATTGAAGTAAATTACCAGATGTATTATGGAATATAATAATACCTAGGCAAGTCATATTGGATGGTTTCAAGTGTGTGCATGTGACAGAGAAATCATAGATATGAGAACATCAAGTGTTTATCTTTTATTAGCATTATAACATGATCATAATTAGATGAACTATTTACTGCGTCTTCTATACAAACAAGATGTATAGACATTGTAACAAGACAAGAACATGAGAAATATAGGGTTTATGTACAAAACATAAGAAGGTGATGTACCCTTTAAAGGAACGCGACGGGGTTAGTACATGTCTCAACACAGGCTTTAAAGGAACGAGATAGAGCTTCTGGGACAGTCGGGAAGAACACGACGTAAGGTCCTATCGCGTTAAGAATACGACGTGATACCCTATCAGGACCTAGTTGAGAACACGACCTATCAAGCCGTCGTGTTCTCAGGGGTTCTACCCGAGCCCGAAAGGGAATTCAAAACTCCGTGGATTGCTGTCCATGCTTCCAAGGATTAGACACAAGGGTATTTAAAAATAGAAAACTCAATGTACACATCATGAAAAAATCATGACACCAATTTTATACAAAACTAGACTTGCAAGAGTATAAGTAGTTAAGAGTAATTAGAGTTTTATCATGGTATCAACAGGCTATGACATAGTGATGAAAAGAGAATTAATTCAAAAAAGGTACTTGATAGAAATTGGGGAAAAGCATGTCAATAGATTCCTGACATCATGTAGCATGTACAATAAAAGTTTCATGGCACGAGCTCAAGTGTAGAACAAGATTTAAGATGAACATGATGGGTCGGGTACATGTTCTTAACAGAACTTCAAACATGAAATTGACATGATGGGGACGATAGAAATTGGGGAAAATAGAGGACATTTGTTCCTGAGATGAAAAACAATATACAGATGTTGCCTACCATTGGACGAAGTAAACTCCCAGGGTTAAGAACATAAAGAACATGCTCGTAGATCATCTACAAGCCTTCTCCCAAAGATTCCCTCCAGCTTTAGCCTCTCCTCAACGTCCAAGAGATCTCAGAAGAGTATTAGGGTTGGCCATGAGGGGTTTGGGGGTTTATTATACATCTAGCATTGTAATTTCCTAGCACAAGTCTAACTTCCTTTAAACTATGAACTTCCTTATTTATCTTGCCTTCCTAGCATTAATCCTCCTATTTGGGTTATGATGGGACTCCAATTTCGTGGCTAGCAAGTTAGGGTAGGGTTAAGAGTCTATTATAGATATATAAGAATCATATTAATGATTTACTTACCCCTTTTTTAATTAGGAAATAAAAGAGTTACAAATTTTATAGTATTTCCTTTTATTCTATCTTTTAAAACTCATATTTTGGCCCAATAACTCTTATATACAACGTCTATTTCAGCCCATTTCTTATTTTTGCTTATTGGGTTTTAATTAAATGACATTTCTTTAATATTTATATTTATTTGTTTATTTAAAAATACTAGGTTGCTTCAATTTTTGTTAAACCTTTAGACTGATCTTATAATGCCTTTTTATTGGTATACTCCCAAGTGGAGGAGTTGATTAAGGGAAAAGTTCGAAAAAAATAATCTAGTAGTCTTACCATAGCTCATTTTGTGAATTAAGAAGGAGTCATTTTAAATGTAGAAGAGGGCAGGAGTGGAATGAATTAAATGAATAGTATTAGTGGCCAAAGATGAAGATGAATTGACATCTATGAGCAAGGATACTGATACAAGCTGGAGATTAGGAAGGATGAAATCTATAATGTCATCGAGGACCCCAATTTGTATGTTTATAGTCATTTCTGTGTTCTGGCCGAAGTGCTTGTAAACGTCAACATGAGTGGACGTTTATAGAGAGTCGACGTCCAGATCGATGGACGTTTATTCCCAGTAGACGGCAAGGAATGTGGAAGTCTATTTCCCCGAATTTCTGCGATTTTAGATTTGGAAATGGCTGCATTTCCTTCGGTTCTTGATTTGGAAACCTCCGTCCAATGGTAGGATTCCTACCTAAGAGCATACCCAGACCCTTGGCTCTATAAAATTGCCTCCTTCTAGATGGATTAGGACTTTTTGGCTCTTGTCAAAACCCTAGAAAACCTATTCGAAAAAAACTGAACTCGGCAGACTTGGATCCGGCGTTGTGGTGCGTCTCCTGGCGATCTACATCGACTGGGGGAGACTTTGAACATCTGTGAAGCTTCCCCGACTCCGGTGTGCAAGCTACATCAACCACAGAACTGGATCAAGGAGGTTTTTAGGTGCCTTCTTGTCTTGGCCGAGGAGGGCATCATCAGTTGATTAAATATGTTCTTTAATTTCTTTGCGGCAAGTAAGCGTTGTACATCATCCCTACACGTCTTCTAGGTCCCAGGTATTTTTACAGAATTTTCCTCGTGTCCTGGAACCCCCATTCACCATGGTTTGTGCGTGTAGTCTGCACTTTTGCAGACAGGAATTTTAACGGCCAGTTTGCTGCCATTAAGATCCAAGATTAGTGGCAACATCGTGTACCCTTAACACGGTTGGTGGCAAACCCTTGTGCCGCCAAGTTCTTCAGGTATTTACAGAATGCATGTTTGATCCCTATGGTTTATTTTTTGAACTTCTAAATGTGTGTACATGCTGTGAAAATTATTTTGAATCATGTCCATACAGTAGGTCATATCATGAGGCGAGGACGAATTTCGATGTACAGTCCTATTTATTAGATTTTCTGGAAATGGAATAGTAAGCATGATTTGCCTGTTTTAATTCCAATTAAAATGATTCGTTGCATGTTAGAGTCTCAAAATTTTTGTATGAACATATTGTTGGGTTCATATTCTGGAAACTAATAATTCACATCATAATGATAAATGAAAGTCAAACAATGTTTTTAATGATGAATGAGTTGAATTGAGGTTTCATACATGTCAATTAAGATGATACAATATTTGGTTATCTATGTCTACATTATACCTAACTATACATGTTTTATCATGTAGGTACAAATGCATATAACCAAGCCTTCTCAAATCATGAGAAAATGATCACAATCACAGAGTATACATGAACCTGTCGACAGACCCAAAGGCACATGTCGACAGATGCCACAGTTGTGATCAGACTGAAGAATACTGAGAACACCTGTCGACAGATTCTCAGAGACCTGTCGACAGATGTCACAGACAGAAATCCCAGAGTTCTGTGTTTTGACAAAACTGTCTCTGCCTGTCGACAGATGAATATCGGCTGTCGACAGATGCCACAGACCAGAGCAACCTGAAGTCTGTCTGTTGCAAATCTGTAGCAATCTGTCGACAGATACTCAGAACCTGTCGACAGATGCAGAGGATCTTCAAATACGGAAACCTTCCTTCATATCCAAGATTGTGTTTTCAAGTCCCACGACTCTCCACATGAAAACACAACTATATAAGCATCCTTTTGAAGAGAATCTAAAGAGAAGCAGCCACAACCAAAAACCCTAAAGCCAAGTCCAAGAGAAAAGAAGTTGCTGCTGCTCTGCTTCAAGTCTGCAGTGCAGAGACCGAAAGATCATTGATCCTGCAGTACTGAAGATAGATCGTCGTGGATTCAACCTTCTCCATCAGTCCAGAGCACTCAAGTCGAAGTTTGAACTCCATCCAGACGTTCTCAGAAGAGTTCCATATTAGGATTTACTCCTACGCTCTGAACTCTTCCTGTTTCATAATTCTTATCAACTGTGTGTGTGTTTGTGTGATTCAAGCGTCTCTTGTGCTTGAGATCACGTGTGTGTGTTGTTCTGATCGTGGGTGCACATCAGAAAACACGTGTGTGTGTGAGTTGTAGTCACTGAACTCGCTCATAAGCAGTTTACTCTGTGTGTGTGTGTGTGCCGTGGACGTAGGATACACTGTTGTGTACTCCGAACCACGTAAATCTGCGTGTCTCGTGGTTTGATATTTCTACGATAGATGTTTGATAGACACGTTGCATATTCACACACTAGATAGGTTTCTACATCATCTACACATAGTTTAGATCTTGATACTGTCTTGATAATCTGTGCTTTAAGAAAAAGAACGTGATAATATTTTTTAAGAGACAGTAATCTATTCAACCCCCCTTCTAGATTACCATATTGGGAATTCCGCAACCCTTCAATTGGTATCAGAGCGTGGTTTCTCCGATTTATTGCTTTATCTATTTGATCTAACGATCAGGAGATTCACGATCAAATGGAATCTACCAAGGGGTATATGGCCGAGGGACACTCTGTGACCAGGCCACCCTTCTTTGATGGCACTGACTATCCATATTGGAAAAACCGCATGCAGGTGTTTCTACGAGCACAAAACTATGAATTGTGGAAGATAGTCAGAACAGGACCATATGGATTGCCTCAAGACGAAGATACATGGACCAAGGACCAGATTGCAAAAGGGACACTCAACTGGAGCGCCCTCAACATGATGCAGTGCGCGGTCCACCCAAAGGAATACTCGAGAGTCTCCACATGCACCTCAGCTAAGGAGATGTGGGACAAGCTCGAGTTGATATATGAAGGTACGTCTGAGGTGAGAGAATCCAAGGTAAGCATGTTAGTCTCAGAATATGAAATGTTTAAGATGAACCGTGATGAGACAATTTCTGACATGTTTGCTAGATTCATGGTACTTATAAATGGATTGAAAGGTCTTAAGAAGGAATACTCAGAAAGTGATTTGGTGAGGAAGATACTTCGGTCTCTTCCATCCTCATGGAACACCAAAGTCACTGTCATCGAGGATTCCAAGAATCTTTCAACAATGAAAGTGGATGAATTGATTGGATCTCTCATGACTTATGAACTAATGTAAAAAGAAAAGAAACTGAAGAGAATCCAAGGAAGTCAATTGCCTTGAAGGCCTCAAATAAAGTATCTTCAGATTCCAAAAAGAATGCCCAACAGGAAGGGTCTGAGTCTGAAACCTCTACTGATAGTGAGAATGATGAAATGGCCATGCTCACTAGACAGTTTAAGAAGTTTTTAAAATTCAAGAGAAGAGGTTCAGGAAACTCCAAACCTTTCCAAAAAGGCACCAACAGGTTTGATTCGTCCAATAAAAAATCTGATGTTGTGTGCTATGAGTGCAAGAAGCAGGGACACATGAGAGGAGAGTGCCCCGAGCTCAAGAAGAAACTGAAAAAGGACAAGTTCGTCTTCAAGAAAGCCAAAGCAATGCTGGCTACATGGAGTGATGAAGACGATGATGAAAAAAGTCAAGCTACTTCAGAGATGACGAGATTCACTGTCTTATGGCAAGGAGTGATGACTCCTCTGAGGTAAATTCTTCCTTTGAGTCTTTTTCTGCTGCTGAATGGGAAGAAGCATACACTGTCCTTTTTGAAAAATTCCGTCAATTCAAATCAGAAAATAAAGCACTCAAGAAGAAAGTTAATTTCCTTATTCATGAAACTGATAATAATGATGAAATTGAATCTCTGAATAAGGTAATTGACATGATGAAAATAGATGAACAAACACACAGTGAAGAGATGGATAGCATGAAAAATAAGCTACAACAAGCTCAAAAAGAGAAAGATGATCTAATGAACCTCCTTGAAACTCTAAACAATGAGCATACTGTCTAAAAGAGAAATTGGAAAAAGCTGAAAAGGAATTGAAAGGCAAAACAAAGGATCTATCTAGTTTTGTCAAGAGCAAACAGAATCTAGATGCAATCTTAGGATCCAATGTGTTTGTGGCTAGACATGGGATTGGGTTTCAAAATCCCAAGCCAAAGGAATCAGGAAAAAATCTGCTGACTAATTTCACTGATCCTATCCCAAGTTCTAGCAATCAAAATCCCTCAAGGAAAAGGAAAAATCAAACCAAGGGCAAAAACCAGGAACCTAAGGCTACCAAATTTGTTCCAACTAAGCTTAAGGAGTTTGCTACTAACCCCAAACAAGGATGTCCCAAGGCAAAACAGCAAGTTCCTAATGCTAAGCTCACTAGGCAACAAAAGGGTAAGATGCCTATGCATGCAACTAAGAATCCAAAATCCACTGTTGTTCATAAGCCATCATCATGTAAGATCTGTAAAAAGATTGGGCACAATGAAAAACAATGCTGGAACAATCCACTAAAACAGAAATTTAAACAAATCTGGATTCCAAAGCATTTACTGTTTGGCATGAATGATGAAACGGCACCCAAAGTAATTTGGGTACCAAAACCTCTTGTCTGATCCACATGTGCAGGAATGCCTAGCAGCACACAATCAAAACAAATGGTACCTGGATAGTGGCTGCTCGAGGCATATGACGGGCGATAAAGAAAAATTCAGCTTGCTGTGGAGAAAGACGGAGGTCACGTTGTCTTTGGAGGTAACAACAAAGGCCAGATCATTGGCTCAGGTAAGGTTGGTAAGTTTGCCTCCAACTCAATAGATAATGTACTATTAGTTGATGGTCTTCATCACAATTTGCTTAGCATAAGTCAATTGTGTGATAAAGGCCATAAAATTGTTTTTGAATCAGATTCATGTCAAATCCTTGATAAGGAAACAGGAAGTCTCAAATTTTCTGGAAAAAGAATGAATAACATCTACATGGTTGATTTGGATGATCCAGAAAATAATGATTTATGTCTTGTAGCAAATAAACAGGATGAGCTTACATTGTGGCATCGTAGGCTTGGACATGCGAGTTACAATGTTTTGAACAAGATAATGAGGCTCAAACTTGTAAGTGGACTTCCTGAAATTCCATTCAAGAAAAATGAAAATTTCTGTGATGCATGTGCACAGGGAAAACAGACCCGGAAATCCTTCAAATCGAAAGCACCGGTAAGTACTTCCAAAGCATATGAACTGTTGCACATGGACCTATTTGGACCTACTAGAACACTGAGTCTCAATGGCAAACGGTATGGTTTTGTCATTGTAGATGACTTTTCAAGGTTCACTTGGGTGAAATTTCTGGCTCATAAGAATGATGCTTTGAATGTTTTTGAAGACTTCTTCAATAAAATTGAGCATGGAAATGTCCACAAGATATGCTCCATCCGCACTGATCACGGGGGAGAATTTGACAACCACTCCTTCACTGATTTCTGCAGGAACCAAGGAATAGAACACTTATTCTCCTCCCCAAGAACTCCAGAACAAAACGGGGTTGTGGAGAGGAAAAATAGAACCTTGGTGGAGATGGCTCGTACGCTTCTGATCGAAAATCAACTCTCCAGAACCTTTTGGGCAGAAGCAGTAAACACGTCATGCTATATTCTCAATCGAGCCATGGTAAGACCGGTATTCAAGAAAACTCCCTATGAGCTTCTGAAAGGTAAGAAACCATCCCTTGGACACTTCAGAGTTTTTGGTTCAAAGGTGTTCATACATAACAATGATAAAATTGATCTGGACAAATTTGAAGCCAAAAGCGACAAAGGTATTTTTCTTGGATACTCAGAACACTCTAGAGCTTATAGAGTGTTTAATCTTAAAACCAGAAAAGTGGAAGAAACTCCACATGTTGTATTTGATGAATCTCAAATCAAGTCTAACAGTCCTAATCCTTACAGGTTTCAAGATGACACTGAGGATACAACACATGAAGTACCTGCACAAGATCCACAACATGGAAGTCCTCCAGCCACCCCTCCTCCAGAACAAACTTCTGAAGTGCAAGATCAACCCGGTCCTTCAACAGTAACAAGTGTGAGGTACTCTAAAGCTCATCCACTTGAGAATGTCATAGGTAACATAAATGATTCAGTTCAAACTAGGTCTCAAGTTCATCAAATAGTTGAACAGGATCATTTAGCCTTTGTCTCTCAAGTGGAGCCTAAAAATGTTGAAGAAGCCTTAAACGAAAATTCATGGATTGATGCTATGCATGAGGAGCTAGGTCAATTTCAAAGAAACAATGTCTGGAGCTTAGTCCCTAAAACCCCCGAAATTTCTGTAATTGGAACACGATGGGTCTTTAGGAATAAACTAAATGAAGAGGGAAAGGTGGTGAGAAACAAGGCTAGACTGGTTGCAAAGGGGTATAATCAGGAATTTGGTGTGGATTTTGAAGAATCTTTTGCACCTGTAGCTAGACTAGAAGCAGTCAGAATCTTGTTAGCTTATGCATGCTCAAACAAGTTCAAACTATATCAAATGGATGTTAAAACTGCTTTCTTAAATGGCTACATCAAAGAGGAAGTCTATGTCTCTCAACCCCTGGCTTTGAACTTCATGACAAACCAAACCATGTATACAAATTGCACAAGGCTCTCTATGGTTTGAAACAGGCACCCCGAGCTTGGTACGACAGGCTAAGCCAATTTCTGGTAAGCAAAAACTACTCACGAGGTAAAGTAGACCAAACTCTCTTTACAAAGAAAGTTCGCACACACATCATTGTTGTTCAAGTGTATGTGGACGACATAATTTTTGGCTCTACTAACCCATCACTTTGTGAAGAATTCTCACATCATATGCACAGTGAATTTGAGATGAGCTTAATGGGGGAGCTTCAATTTTTTCTTGGTCTGCAGGTCAAGCAAATGGAAGATGGCTTCTTCATAAACCAAGAAAAATACGTTAAAGAGCTTCTCAAGAGATTTCAGTTTGAAACTGCAAAACCTGCCTCAACACCTATGAGCACAAGCATTAAGCTAGAAAGTGATGAGAAAGGTAAACCGGTAGATGCTAAACATTTCCGAGGTATGATTGGCTCACTCCTCTATCTTACTGCAAGTAGACCTGACATACAATTCAGTGTTTGCCTCTGTGCTAGATATCAATCTAGTCCAAAGGAAAGCCACCAAATTGCAGTTAAGAGAATATTCAGGTATCTCTCAGGTACACATGACATGGGTCTTTGGTATCCGGCAGGGAGTAGCTTTAACTTAATCTCATATTCTGATGCTGACTATGCTGGATGTAAAATTGACAGGAAGAGCACTAGTGGCTATTGTCAGATGCTTGGTGGTTGCATGGTTTCGTGGGCATCCAAGAAGCAACATTCGGTTGCACTCTCCACTGCAGAGGCAGAATATGTTGCTGCAGGGAGTTGTGCAACACAGGTGTTGTGGATAAAAAGTCAGTTGTGTGACTACGACATTGACCTTGGATGCACACCAATCCTATGTGACAACACTAGTGCAATCAATCTATCCAAGAATCCCATCCAACACTCTAGGACAAAACATATAGAAATTCGTCATCACTTCTTGAGAGATGAGGTTGCAAATAGAAATTTGGAAATTAGCTTCATACCAACAGAACAACAACTTGCTGATATCTTTACAAAACCATTGGCAGAGGATAGGTTCACATCTCTTAGAAGAGAATTAGGCCTATGTAAAAATCAGTGACAAATATCCCCAATCCTTGATGAATGTCCTTCGTAAGCAACAACTATGGGGTATATCAAATGGTGATTTGTGGAAAAACAAGTTCAGCTTGTTTGGAAACCTTCATTATGCGTGAGAAAACATTCTCCGCCAAGTACCCGTAGTTGGAGCCCATGAAGTGATATCCATGTTGGATAAAGGGGTAAGTCTCATTTCATTAGCCAAACTACTCTAACAAAAAAAAAAAAAAAAAAAAAAAAAAATTTAGATAATACCAAAAACAGTCTCAATTCCATGAATGTTTTGCTGAATACATGTGTGCTAATCTTGCTTGGATTGAATTGCATTGATCACCTTTGTGTCTTTCATGAGCACACATTATGGGGGAGCTAGTTCAAAAGTTGGGTGTTATTGTGAAGGAAAACATTTAATCTTGTTGTTCATTAACTCCTTCACAAAAAATGATCTTTTCATATTCCCTTCTTTCTGTAGACTGGCCTTCAACAATGATCTGTCGACAGCTCCTTCTTTTCCTGTCGACAGATAGGCATTCACAGACCACAGGTTCTGAACTCTGTGTGCATCTGTCGACAGTCAACCATGCATCTGTCGACAGATCTCACAGGTTTTGTCCTTTCCCGCACACCCTTCACTCTGTCTGTGTGCAGCTGTCGACAGACTCACCCTGGATTGTCGACAGATTTCACAGTTCTCAGAACTAGCTGAATACACATTTCTCTGTCTGAGTGTATCTGTCGACAAGCTCACCTTAGCTGTCGACAGACACACTTCTTTCTGGCATCCCAAGCCTATTCAATCCAAACCTCTTTGAGCAGGTTTCTTTAAAATGTCTAAGGTGTTTATTTGATGTTAATAACATATTTGATCACATCATGTGCATAAGATATTAAAGCAATTTTCAACAATCTTGTGATTTTTACATAATACTCAAGTTGAGTCTAGGTTCAATCATTCTGGAAACATTTCACCATTTTCAAAAACTTAATACCTAACTCTTCTTCATTATTTACTTATAGGCAAACATGATTTTTTTTTGGTCTTATGATCTTTGAGCTTAATGTTTACAATTGCTAGATAATCAATCGGTATATGAAACTTGGGTTATTAACACAATACTTGGAGAAAAGCTACCTAAACAATTTTATTCCATTAGATTAAAACTACATAATTTTGAAAAATGCAGAGCAATGATGAGTTCTTGCTGAGTAACCGGGGTGTGGGCATCACAAATGTTTGCCCTCGCGTCAAAAGGCTAATTCGTCAACTCTGTACAACGGTATGATGGACACCTTCACTGAGTAACTGGGGGTACGGGCACGAATAATGTCTACTCTCATGTTCAAAGGCGAGATGTTATCTTGATTACCATTTTCTTTCCATTGAATAAATGAAGGGCAAATGAGGACAAAAATGCAATAGTGTGAAGCCTCCACTGAGTGATAATTCCCATGAGTAATTGATGTTTTTGAATGTCTTGGCATGTAGATATTTCCCTCCTTGATCATTTGCACCTCCACTGAAGATTGTGTTGTCCTATACTCTAATTAACAACAAGAAGAGTAAAAGTGTTTCTTTTTGGATACCCGTAAGTGTTTTCTTCATGCTTAAGCTTAAGGCTAATTCAGTATTATGTTTGAACCGTTAAGATATTTGAAGTGGCTTTACATCTTCATGTATATGATAGGTTCTTATATATGTACTCGTCATCTATTCACCTTAAGTAATCTGCTAAAAACCACTGCTCAAGAGGTCCACTTCAAATTCCTTACGAAAATCCAACAAAGTCATATTCTGTAAGCATCTGTCGACAGATACAAATCTGTCTGTCGACAGACGCCGGCTGTCCTGTTGGGAAGCCCAACGGACACGCCGTTTGGGGCAGATTTGGTGGGCCATTGCCTTTTAAACTTCCCCCTCTTCCTTTTTATAGGCATCTCCGGCCCTTTCCACATCCAACACCACCCCAGCCATCCCTTCCCTCTCTCACATACATCCTCTCCCCTTTCTGGACGGGAAACCCTACATCCTCTCCATCTCCCTTCCTCTTCTTCTTCCCACTGTTTCCATGGCAACCAAGGCGAAGAAGTTGGCCTCACGTCGTCGTCCCGCCTCCTCCTCGCCCGGCGAAGGATCCAGGGCTCACGATGAACGTCGGACCAAACACCGGGATGATCGCCTTCCAGAGTTGGTCGTACCTCCCCGTCTCAATCTCAAACGGGTTCACGGTACATTCACAAAGTTTGTTCCTCCACGTTTCGTGGATTTCCACTCCTTGGCCGATCTCTTTCCCAACCTCCAACCCCTGTTTGATACCCAGAGTTGGACAGTCTTTCTCTACGCTCATACGGCATACTCCCCCACTGCCGTAACTGAGTTCTTCAACAATCTCTCCACCTCCGCTCAAGGGTTCTACACCTCTGTGAAGGGCACTCCCTTTCAAATCACTCCTAACCTTCTTAGCACTGCCCTCCAGATTCCAAACACCGGGGCGGATATTCTTGCTCATCATCCAGACGCCTCTGTCTACTATCCCCTTCTTACTCTTCAACCTTATGATACAACAAAGGAGATTGCTAAGCTCAATGCCAACACCTTCCCTCCACTCAACCGCATGATTCACCAAATATTCACCACTTGCATTGCGCCAAAGCATGGCAGTCGTGAACTCGTCACCAATGTTCACAAATCACTCTTTACCTTCTTCCTTCATTGTGAACCAATAAATCTTCCTCTCCTGATGTTTAACTTGATCACCAAGTGTTTCTACCAACCCAGGAGATCCATGCCCTTTGCTTGCCAAATTACTTCTCTTTTGAAGTTTATTGGCATTGCCATTCCAGATAGTGAGTGTGTCTCACTCAACTCCCGTAATAGCTTTGATATCACCGCCGCCTCACGCATGGGTTACAAGCTAGTGGATGGGGTAGTCACCCGGGAACTTAAGGGCAAGGCACCTGCTGCTGCCGAGGATGAAGACTTCATTGGAACTGACGATCAAGATGATGATGAAGAAAATGCTGAAGAAGGTGATGAAGACTCCCAGTCCGAGCCACTAGATGCTCCGGGAGATGCTGGTATTGGTGAAGATGCTCAGCCCTCCATAAGGGATTTGTTAGCCCAGCTACAAGTCCAAATGACACAAGGTTTTGAGAGGCTGCATGAAAGAATGGATACCTTGGACACACGCATTGATCGACTTGCAACTGAGCGTCATGCTCCTCCTCAAGCTCCTGAAGATGATGCTGCTTAGATATACTAAATGTATAGGAGTGGGTCATGTCCTGTACTTTAGCTTCAGTCTGAGCAATGTTGTTTCTGTCTTTTGTTATTTCCTTTTCTTTATGTATTTTCACTTCATGTAACTTCAGTCACACTTTTGTCATGTGAATGCTTCCCTTTCCAATGAATGAAATCACATGTTCTGTGCAAATCTACATATGTGAATGTTGTCTTTACTTTTGATGTTGTCAAAAGGGGGAGAAGAAACCTCAAGTTCATGAGCATTAATTGAATAATTTTGTCATCATCAAAAAGGGGGAGAATGTTGGGTTCATATTCTGGAAACTAAATAAATTCACATCATAATGATAAATGAAAGTCAAACAATGTTTTTAATGATGAATGAGTTGAATTGAGGTTTCATACATGTCAATTAAGATGATACAATATTTGGTTATCTATGTCTACATTATACCTAACTATACATGTTTTATCATGTAGGTACAAATGCATATAACCAAGCCTTCTCAAATCATGAGAAAATGATCACAATCACAGAGTATACATGAACCTGTCGACAGACCCAAAGGCACATGTCGACAGATGCCACAGTTGTGATCAGACTGAAGAATACTGAGAACACCTGTCGACAGATTCTCAGAGACCTGTCGACAGATGTCACAGACAGAAATCCCAGAGTTCTGTGTTTTGACAAAACTGTCTCTGCCTGTCGACAGATGAATATCGGCTGTCGACAGATGCCACAGACCAGAGCAACCTGAAGTCTGTCTGTTGCAAATCTGTAGCAATCTGTCGACAGATACTCAGAACCTGTCGACAGATGCAGAGGATCTTCAAATACGGAAACCTTCCTTCATATCCAAGATTGTGTTTTCAAGTCCCACGACTCTCCACATGAAAACACAACTATATAAGCATCCTTTTGAAGAGAATCAAAAGAGAAGCAGCCACAACCAAAAACCCTAAAGCCAAGTCCAAGAGAAAAGAAGTTGTTGCTGCTCTGCTTCAAGTCTGCAGTGCAGAGACCGAAAGATCAATTGATCCTGCAGTACTGAAGATAGATCGTCGTGGATTCAACCTTCTCCATCAGTCCAGAGCACTCAAGTCGAAGTTTGAACTCCATCCAGACGTTCTCAGAAGAGTTCCATATTAGGATTTACTCCTACGCTCTGAACTCTTCCTGTTTCATAATTCTTATCAACTGTGTGTGTGTTTGTGTGATTCAAGCGTCTCTTGTGCTTGAGATCACGTGTGTGTGTTGTTCTGATCGTGGGTGCACATCAGAAAACACGTGTGTGTGTGAGTTGTAGTCACTGAACTCGCTCATAAGCAGTTTACTCTGTGTGTGTGTGTGTGCCGTGGACGTAGGATACACTGTTGTGTACTCCGAACCACGTAAATCTGCGTGTCTCGTGGTTTGATTATTTCTACGATAGATGTTTGATAGACACGTTGCATATTCACACACTAGATAGGTTTCTACATCATCTACACATAGTTTAGATCTTGATACTGTCTTGATAATCTGTGCTTTAAGAAAAAGAACGTGATAATATTTTTTAAGAGACAGTAATCTATTCAACCCCCCTTCTAGATTACCATATTGGGAATTCCGCAACCCTTCACATATGACTACTATATTCAGATTTTGGAACTACTAAATGCGACTATGGTATTGTAAACCATGTTTAATTGGATTTCTAGATAAATTTATAGGAAGGTTCTTTTAATTATTATAAATTGTATACTGTTCTGGAAAATCTGAAATTTTGTGGATGTGATAAATGACCTGTGATAAAAATTTCTTGTTGTATTGACGTTAGTAGGTACTATGATCAGTTTAATAAGTGTAATTGACCATATTAGTCATGTCAATTTTGATTATGTGAAATACAGAGATTAGCAGCCTGTTTAGGGTTATGTTATGATCAAATTGCCACTATGAACAATAGCATCATGTTAGGTAACCTGAATAGGTGTAATTATGAAGTAATGCATGTAAATGTGTTACATAGTGCATAAGAATTGTGTGAACAATATGACAATGTGATAATGTGTAAAACTATGCCGTGAGTGACACTGCTACCATAGAGGGCTGTGGAACCGTATCGTAGTAAAGTCCCTACGGGAAAGTTCAATGTGTGTGATATCCTATGGGCATTAGGATGAAATCCTGGTGGTGGACAAGTACCACTAGTTAGGGTGGATAGGGCTTCTCCCGGTTTTGCACAGTTAACCAAGATCTATCAATATGTTGCCTAGGTGATCGATATGTGAAAGTGTATTTGTGTCCTTCTATTGGTGGTTTGGACTATGTGTCACGACAATTAAATGTAAAATATGAATATGTGTGTGTGAACATACGAATTATGCAATGTGAAATATGAACATGTGAAGTTGTGAAGTGAATGAGCTAGCATGTGAATAAATGTAAACCATCGTAATTATGTTTATTTTATGTCAAACCAGCAAGCAAAATGTGTGTATATGTATGATAAATGTATACGAAAATGAATAGATACCATGCTAGGCATGTTAATTACCTTGTTCATAGTTTCATGCTTTAATTGTGTATAGTGCATAATGATTTGGATAAGATTTGAAACTTTGAACCATGTTGAATAGAATGTGTAGATAACATGCTATAGGTTTTATAATTAATTGTCTTAATTAGCATGAACCTTGTACCATGTTTAGTTCGTAAATGCTTAAAAGACTAGCGTGTTGTTATGATATGTGTATGGTTGTGTTCATGAATTGCTTGCTGGGTCTATTTAGACTCATACTTGCTTCGGCGTACAGGTGTCCCCACATTAGAGGAGGACATTGTGAGGAGCGACTCTGAGCGCGAGGAGTAGCTTTTACTTGTGGATGTGATCCGTTGTACTTTTCTTTCATAAGTAAGTAGTCAAAGAATGATGTATCTTCATATGGACATTGTAATTTATTTTGGAGTTGTAATAAAGTGGGTAAATATATTCCTTTTATGCTATATGGACTGTAGATAGAATGTTGATGATGGAATAATATTGTTATTTTATTTCCGCTGTAAGCTTCTATTATTCGTGTACATCTCAATCTAATGTTAGTGTTGGGTAAATGTCCCACTGTGACGGCGTTCTTTATACCGACGTAGATTGGTATAATCGTACTGCTATAAGGAGGGTCATTATAGAGATTGGTATCAGAGACACAAGTTGAGATTGTACATGAATATATCATCATCTTTATAATATGCTAAGTCATTATAGAATTGTCCACATATGTAGAAAATAATTAATAATGAATGAAAGATAGATAAGAAAATGGTTAGGACTAAATAACTTAGTTTCCAACTATGATTAAATTGTTTTACAGGCTATGACTTCTCGTGGTAGGCATGGTGCCCATGCTCGAGAGGATGAGCAGAGGCGTGAGGATAGGGATGAGCAGCAAGCCCCAGCACCCCAGGGTCCTATAGTTCTTCCTCCACCACCGCCTGTAGATTATGGAGTATTCATGCAAGGACTGGTACATGCTATGCAGACTTAGGCTCACACTCAGGCTACGCTCCAAGCTCAGCTGGAGGCTCAGGTTAGAATTGAAGGATCGATATAAGATGGGGACAAGATCTAGAAGGGGGGGGGGTTGAATAGATCTAGGCCTACTAATGCAGAAGCTTAACCAATTTTAACAACTCTTGAATCAGAGGTGAATTGAAAAATAGATTTCACAGATCTGAAGATAAATTGAGTGAGTTGTGCAAACGAGTGTGTGTGCACAGATTGATTAGATGAATTTAAACGATCCTATGCATGCATCTAACGAAGGATAAGTTCAAACCACAATCAAATCAATGCACAGAGATTTTTAGGTGGTTCGGAAATCACCCATGTGATTCCTACATCCACCCCTCACACAGTGAGGATTCACTAACCAACCTGGGTAACAACACACCCACTGGAGCCTGACAACTCCAACCCTTTAGTTTACAACTCACACGACTTCTAGAGCAAGACTACTCTAGACCCTGAGCATGACTGCTCAACAAACACCTTGAGTACGACGACTCAAGAACCACTGAGCTCGACGGCTCACAAACAACTTGCTAGAAAAACACAAGACTAGAATCCTCTAGTAACAGATCTAGTCCAACAAGAGTGAATTCATGAGACTCATGCAACAACCCATGCACAATCTCAGAATCACTCAGAAGAGAAAAAAGAAGATGAGAATCGAATTGATGGGTTTTCTCTTCAGATGTACTCCCTTGTAGAAGGTCGAATTGTGAAGTGCTTTGATCTCTGGAAGTTCTTGGACGATGCTCTGCAAATCTGATCTAGAGGATCTTCCTGAATTCTCCACAGAAGTCGGCTTCTACTTGCTCTGCCTCCTTGAGATGCTTCTTCAACGATCAATCTTCACTTCTCACATTTGAACAGACGAGAAATGGCTTCAGGAGGCACCACGAAAGCAGGAGCAAGGAGATGAACTCTTCTTGCCGCCAACAACCAATTTCTGGAGGCTCTGAGAAGGTTCTTGTGGAATGGATGCCCAATAGGAGGGTATTTATACCCTAAATATCCCAAAGATACCCTTGGGGTACGTGGGCACGAGATCCAAGATTGATCCATCATCTCCAAAGGGTGTCATGTGTCCAGGAGGAAGTTTAAGTCACAGAGATTCCGGAGTGTGTCGACCTGCCCATGAGGTGTGTCGACACACTGTCCCAGACTGGCAAATCAATTCCCTGGGAGAGGTCTCTAGTGTCGACCTGAGATGATGTAGTGTCGACCTACTGTCCCTGATAGCAAAACAGGCCTTCTGGGAAGGCTATCTAGTGTCGACACTATCTGATTTAGTGTCGACCTGAGATGGAAGTCTGTTAACATATTTCTCTGGGATCTGTCTCTAGTGTCGACCTGCCCTGGACTAGTGTCGACACTAGTTGATCTTTTCTTCACATTTCTACCTTTGCTCTGAGCCATTGTGTCGACACCATTGATGGTTGTGTCGACAGTACCTTTGCAAGAAATGTTTGTCCCTGAGAAAATAAACACATAAATCATTAGATAAATGTATTATCATGAATATAAATGATAAATGTGCTTGGAAACATGCTTCTGAATATTGGTAATTCAGGTGATGTATTTCACATGTTCCAATTTTTATGCATTAAAATCACAGCTTGTCATCATCAAAATATGACGGGAAATTACTTGTTTTCACACTCAACCCAACAAGAATTATTGGTGAGAAGTAGTCTGTTTTATTAAAAATTTGTTTTTTATTGTGTTAATTATATTAATCGTTGTGGTAGGCTCAAGGTCCAGCTCCAGTTCCCTAGGAGCATGGCCATGGTGGTCCTTCCATCATGGAGCGATTCAAGAGGATGGGTACCCTCTTTTAAGGGGGAGAGTCAGCCATTGCTGTCAGAGAGCTGGATGAGGGAGATCAAGAAGATCTTCCATGCCATTAGGTGTGCTGAGGAGGACATGGTCAGCTTGGCCACCTACATGTTATTGGTATTTGTTAGTTAAATATGTTTGTATATATGTTAAGTTTAGATTTGTCTAGATTGGTCCTTATGGGTGGTTTGTTATAGGAGAGAGCCGATGTGTGGTGGGCTTCTTTACTGCATACTTGCTTTGAGGACGGTGCTATCGAGGTAGCTTGGGATGAGTTTGTGAGGCTCTTTCAGGCCAAGTTTGTTCCCGAGCATATTCAAGACAAGATGGAGCATGAGTTCATCACTCTTACTCAAGCCTCCATGACGGTGCTTGAGTACGAGGCCAGGTTTGCAGAATTGTCCAAATATGCACCTCACATAGTGGCTGATGAGCACAGAAAGGCAAAGAAATTTGTGATGGGCCTTAAGCCATCAACGAGGTTGAGGCTCGTGGCATTTGACCATCATACCCTTGATGAGGCTCTCAGTGCGGCTTGCAGGCAGGAGAGTGAGATGGAGCAGTATCTGGAAGAAAATAAGGCTTCGCAGAAGAGATCCGCGCCACCATTCCCACAGCAAGACAGGAGGAAAGCGGCATACCAGTCACCGCAGCGTCCCGTGGCAGTGTGTAGTCAGCAGGTTGTTGCACTGCGGTCCCCCAGCATCAGGCCTAGTGGCAAGAAGGAGTGTCCTCACTGCGGAAGGACACATGGTGGTACGGAGTGCTGGAAGTTAGCGGGAAAGTGCTTGAAGTGCGGGAGCAGCGAGCATCAGATTACGGATTGTCCCAGGCTTCAGCAGGGAGTTCAGCGTGGAGCACCAGCCCCAGCATCGGCAGCAGTAGCAGCGCTAGTGACCGGAAGACCAGGAAGGCCTCGAGCCCAAGCTTGAGTGTTTGCCTTAGCGCGAGAGGACGCCGAGTAGGAAGAGCACGTCACGGAAGCTACGGTTCTTTTCATGGTTGTGCACGCTCAGATTTTATTTGATATGGGTGCCACTCACTCGTTCATTTCCGAGCGATTTGCTAGGCAGTTAGCTGTAGAGTCTAGTGTAGAGGCTGAGGAGTTAGGGGTTCCTTTGTCTGTGCACACACCACAGGGAATGGTATCGACTAGGAAGTGTATTCCCTCTTTACCTATGTGCATTGAGGGCCGAGTCTTGGATGGGTGCTTCTATTTGCTCAAGATGAAGGACTATGGTGCTATTCTTGGTCTGAATTGGCTAGAGGAGCACTATGCTTTAGTAGATTGTCGTGGGAAGAAGATCACTTTCCGTATTCTTGGTGAGGATGAGTTTTCACATCCATTGCCAAGGAACTGAGCATGAAGATTTCTTATCTCCACCATGAAGGCGATGAGAATGGTGAAAAAGGGTTGTGACGCTTTTCTTCCCAGCGTGGTCTTAGTACCAAAGGCTGATTAGTCACCTACCCTTGAGGAGATTGTTGTAGTGCAAGATTTTCTAGACCTTTTTCCTGATGATTTGTCTGGGTTGCTACTAGTTAGGGAGATAGAGTTTACCATAGAGTTGCTTCCAGGCACCTCTCCTATCTCTAAGGCTCCATATCGGATGGCACCTACAGAATTAGTTGAGTTAAGGAAGCAATTGCAGGATTTGCTGGACAAGGGACTTATTCTCCCTAGTGTATCACCTTGGGGCGCACCTGTATTATTTGTGAAGAAGAAGGATGGTTCACTTAGGTTGTGCATTGATTATATGAAGCTCAACCAGGTGACTGTGAAGAACAGGTATCCCTTACCACGGATTGATGATCTATTTGACCAACTGCAGAATGCATCAGTATTTTCTAAGATTGATCTGCGGTCTGGCTATCATCAGTTGAGGTTTAGGAGTGAGGATGTGTCCAAGACGGCCTTTAGGACTCATTATGGACATTATGTGTTTTTGGTTCTTCCTTTTGGTCTAACCAACGCCCCTGCAGCGTTCATGGATCTCATGAACAGGGTGTTTAGGCCTTATTTAGATAGTTTCGTAGTGGTGTTCATCGATGACGTGTTGGTCTACTCTCCGGATGAGGCTTCACACCGTGATCATTTAAGGGTAGTGTTAGAAGTTCTCCGAGAGCACAAGCTGTATGCAAAGTTCAACAAGTGCAATTTCTGGATGCGCGAGGTTCATTTCCTTGGGCATGTTATCTCTGATGCTAGTGTATCAGTTGATCCAGCGAAGGTCCAGGCTGTATTAGATTGGGAGATCCCCAGGATCCCATAAGAGATTCAAAGATTCCTTTGTTTAGTGGGCTATTATAGGCGATTTATTGAAGGATTTGCATTTATCGCCGCACCTTTGACTAAGCTAACTAGGAAGGGTGTGAAGTTTCTCTGGTCCGAGGATTATGAGAGTAGCTTTCAATTGTTGAAAGCTAAGCTTACGTTTACACCGGTGTTGGTTTTTCCGGGTGGTGTAGAGGGTTTTGCTATTTATTCAGATGCATCTCAAATTGGTTTAGGATGTGTGCTGATGCAGCATGGTAGGGTAGTGGTGTATGCTTCTCGCCAATTGAAGGAGCATGAGCGTAGCTATCCGACTCATTATTTGGAGCTTGCGACAGTGGTTCATGCACTAAAGATCTGGAGGCACTATCTTTATGGTTTCAGAATTAATGTGTTCACTGACCACATGAGCTTGAGGTGTCTCATTTCGCAAAAGGAGTTAAGGAGATGGATTGAGTTCCTCAAGGACTACGACTTTGATCTTCAATATCATCCAGGGAAGACGAATGTCATGGCGGATGCTCTTAGCAGGAAGAGGTCTTTGCTCCAGTAGGATTGGAAGATGTTGGAAGATGCTGCTTGTGCGATGACTGAGTTAGAGCAGTCGTTATGTCAGGCTTTCGTGGCTTAGTTGCCCATTCGGTCTACTGTGCTTGATGAGGTGATTGAGCAGTAAAAGGCTGATCCTAGACTCCAAAAAATGGTGGGCAAGGCAGGTATTGCTCGAGATGAGGATGGTGTGATTAGATTTCATCATCGAGTATGTGTTCCCGATATTGTAGATGTCCGTGAGCATGTTCTTGCAGAAGCTCATAGGTCGAGATTATCTATTCATCCGGGTAACACTAAGATGTACCAGGATTTGAAGAGATCCTTTTGTTGATCTGGCATGAAGAAGGATGTTGCAGATTTTGTATCCAGGTGCTTAGTATGCCAGCAAGTGAAGGCCAAGCGTCAGCGACCATCTGGTCTTATGCAGAAGATGGAGATCCCAGTATAGAAGTGGGAGGCCATCACTATGGATTTTGTGACGGGTTTGCCCAGATCAGTGAGGGGCAATGACTCGATTTGGGTGATTGTAGATAGATTCTCTAAGACTATGCATTTCCTGCCTATGAAGAAGAAGCAGTCAGTGGAGAGTTTGGCTAGGTTGTATGTAGTAGCATTGTTAGGTTGCATGGTGTGCCGAAGTCGTTCATTTGGGATCAAGATCCGTGATTTGCTTCGAGGTTGTGGAAGGGTCTTCAGGATGCTTTAGGTTCCGAATTGAAGCTTAGTTGGCGTTCCATCCTCAGACAGATGAACAATCCGAAAGGACTGTCCAGATGCTCGAGGATATGTTGAGAGCATGTGTGATGGATTGGAAGGGTGATTGGGAGCGTCATTTACCTCTTGTGGAGTTTGCATATAACAACAGTTTTCATACGAGTATTGGTATGGCTCCATTTGAGGCATTGTATGGGCGGCCTTGTAGATCTCCTTTGTTCTGGGGGGAGACAGGTGATAGACAGTTGATTGGTCCGGAGTTAGTGCAGAAGACTTCGGATAACATCCAACTTATCAGACAGAGGCTTGTTGCTGCGCAAGATAGGAAAAAGAGTACGCCGACAATAGAAGGAAGGATTTGGAGTTCGAGGTGGGCGAGCATGTATTTCTAAAGGTTTCACCTACTCGAGGTGTTGTCATATTTGGCAGGCATAACAGGTTGAGTCCTAGATTCATTGGTCCATATAAGATTCTTAGGCGGATGGGAAACGTGGCGTATGAAAAAGCTTTACCCCTAGTGTTAGCTAGTGTTCACCGGGTATTCCACGTATCTATGATAAGGAGGTATGTGCATGATCCATCTCATGTTATAAGTCATGTGCCAATGGAGATCCAGCCAGATCTATCGTATGTTGAGCAACCAGTAGCTATTATTGATAGGAAGGTCCAGCACCTCAGGAACAAGAGTATTGTGTCCGTAAAGGTGCTATGGAGGAACTTCTCGCGAGAGGATGCTACATGGGAGCTTGAGGATGCTATGATGAAGAAGTATCCCCAATTGTTTAAGTAGTATCATTCTAACTTCGAGGACAAAGTTTTCTTTAAGGGGAAGAGGGTGTAAGGCCCTCGAATTTTGCTCTTTTATTTGACTTTGTCTTATGATGTATTAGTTGCTATGTGTATATAGCTATGTGCATGTGTATACTTGTATATGTATATATATAGATATGTGTTTATTTATGTACAATTTATATTAAATAATGTTGTATATATGCATATGCTTGTCAATCATGTATATATTGTTTTATTTACATTATACATATGGTGCTTATGTTTCACATTACATATTGCATGTATATACATATAGTGTATGTATGTTTATAGTCATTCCTGTGTTTTGGCCGAAGTGCATGTAAACATCAACATGAGTGGATGTTTAAAGGGAGTCGACGTCCAGATCGATGAACGTTTATTCCCAGTTGACGGGCAGGAATGTGGACGTCTATTTCCAAAAATTTTTGCAGTTTCAGATCTGGAAATGATTGTGTTTCCTTCGGTTCATGATTTGGAAACCTCCGTCCAACGATAGGATTCCTACCTAAGCGCATACCCTGACCCTTGGCTCTACAAAATTGCCTCCTTCTGGACAGATTAGGTCTTTTTGGATCTTGTCAAAACCCTAGAAAACTTGTGCGAAAAAAAAACATAACTTGGGAGACTTGGATCCGGCGTTGTGGTGCGTCTCCTGGCGATCTACATCAACCAGGGGAGACTTTGAACATTTGTGAAGCTTCACCGACTCTGGTGTGCAAGCTACATCGACCACAGAACCAAATCAAGGAGCTTTTTAGGCACCTTCTTGGCTTGGCTGAGGAGGGCATCATCGGCTGATTAAATTTGTTCTTCAATTTCTTTGTGGCAAGTAACTTTGTACATCATCCCTACACATGTCTTCTAGGTCCCATGTATTTTTATAGAATTTTCCTCATGTCCTGGAACCCCCATTCACCACGGTTTGTGCGTGCAGTATGCACTTTTGCAGATAGAAATTTAACGGCATGTTTGCTGCCATTATGATATAGGATTAGCGGCAACATCGTGTGTCTTTATCTCGGTTGGCGGCAAACCCTTGTGCCCTAAGTTCTTCAGGTATTTACAGAATGCATGTTTGATCTCTGTGGGATATTTTTCAAACTTCTGAATGTGTGTACATGCTATGAAAATTATTTTGAATCATTCCCATATCATGAGGCTCGGATGAATTTCGGTGTACAGTCCTATTTATTAGAATTTCTGGAAATGGAATAGTGAGCATGATTTGCCTATTTTAATTCCAATTAAAATGATTCATTGCTTGTTAGAGTCTCAAAAATTTTGTATGAACATATTACTACTATATTTAGATTTTTGTACTACTAAGTGCGACTATGGTATTGTAAACCATGTTTAATTGGATTTCTAGATAAATCTATAGGAAGCTTGTTTTAATTATTATAAATTGTATACTATACTGAAAAATCCAAAATTTTGAGGATGTGATATATGACCTATGAATAGACTGTGATAAAAATTTCATGCTGCATTGACGTCACTAGGTACTGTGTCACATCCCGAGAATTACGCAGCGGATATTAATTGAATGAATAAAGTCGATATCCCGAGACATGAACAGTCGGCAAATAAGCCTCTAGCTAGCACACACTAAATGTATAACAACATACATCATCATAGGGCCCAAATATTGAACTCAACTAATCTTTTATTCAATCTCAACTCATTGTGTTCCAAATGGAAAACTATTACAGGACTAAGACTCAATAAAAGGGAAAGTACATTAAATCCTCACTTCCTACTAAATTGTTCTAACACTCAAAATATACTAACTATAGATAGACTCATGATTGGAACGCTCTTCACTCAGACGCATTCCCATCCTCGACTTGCTCTTCCTCTTGAACTTCATAGTCACCTAGATTGGGTAAAAGGTAGGGGATGAGCAAACTAGCCCAGTAGGATTTATATCTCAATGTGCGGGCAATGATATAAGTGATTAACATTTTGGAACTAGGCAAGTACGATGAATGATATGCAAGTACGAATAAAACTCGTTAAAACATGATATATAAAACAAGCTAGAGAGAATGAATAAGATTGAGGAACAATATGACAAGATAGAACTAGCAATAGATCACATTGTACAAGGACGCAAGATTTCACTTGATGTCAAGAACGCAGGAGATCACTAATTGCATTAAATGCAGGATGGCCATATCACGCAAGCAAGCAAGCAAGAACGCACGAGCACGATCATGTAACACTAATCAGGCATGTAGACACTAATGTACACCAAGGAAAGATCCACCAAGAATGCACACTAGGACACATGTATGTGGTATTGTATCTATCATTCAACAAGCAAGAAAGTACTCCCAGCGCAGATGCAACGCCAGTAATCATTATACCCCATGGTTAACAGTATATCCATGACTCGCCATCATTGGGGCTAGATCGGAGCCCTTGGACACACGCCGTGCCCTGTCAGCATCTCATGTAAATTTTTAAATGTAGATACCCACAGTCATTAAATAATGGCCAATGAGAGTTTCAATAAGTAAGCATGTGTAATGTCATGTTCATGATGATGATGGGAACAAGTAATAAGTAATGATAACAATGGTCAAGAGGTAAATTCGGCAGCATAACGGTACGATTTGTACTTTGGTTAAATCTGTACATTAATGGCTTTAGTCTAGATTGTCAATCACGCTCACGAGAACAAGGCGAGAAAGGAAGTGCACGCTATCTTCAGGGAACTTCAATGGTACAACCTACTCGTCGGCCATGTGGGAATCCATGGTCAGAGGAGATTTACGGAGGCCTTGGTGAAAAGGTCGCTAGTCTACCGATTCGGAATGACCGGTAGAGAGTTTCCAATTTCCAAAGAAAAGGCTGCCTAATAGTGCTAGTGTGTAGTGCGGTACGCGTGTCTCAATTCACAAACCATCGGTCTCAAACTCGCAGGAAGCACTTAACAATATAACGTGGAATAAACTATGCACTATAACTAATCATGGTTCGCAAGTTTTTATGATATCCATTATTATTTAAATGTAGAAGAACAGTAGGAAGATTAAATCACAAGGAGCATGAATGGATCATAACATTGAAGGAGCACTTAGAATAACATTCATGTAATTAAAGCTTTTAAATGGGTTAATCACTTATAAGCCATTAAATAACAATCATGTAATGATCAGACCCAAGACTGGCAACTTACATAGTAAATATCACATTTAAACAGACCTCGGGTATATGCGGAAAGCTTTGCAAGAAAATAAGTGGTTTCAGGTAAAGATCCTGAGAAGGCGACATAGCCATATAAGGAAGGCGACAGGGTCTGTCAGACTAGGGTCAGATCGCGACATGAACCTAAGAGGAAGGCGACATGGGTGTTGTCAGGCCGGGGTCAGATCGCGACAGGCTCATGTAAGGAAGGCGACAGGTCGGGACCAGAAGGCGACACAGGGGTGTGAGCCTCGCGATAGGAAAGGCAGATCAGGCAGGTAGATAGCAACGGAGCGCACGTCGCATTCAGAAGGCGACTAGAGGGGTGTCGCAACAAGACCTCTGAAGGCGACCTATCGGGCCGTCGCATTCACAGGGTCCGTGTCTGGCTCTGACAGAGCAAGGACAGTGCCTTGGATTGCGGACCAGACTTCCTTCCTTTGACACAGGGTTGTTCTAAAATAGAGAATAAAATGTACAGGGCATGAAAAATAACGAAACCAGTTTTAAAACAACCTAGACATACAATGGTACTTCCAGTAGATCAGAATCAGAAAATAAAGATGGTCTCGATAGGTTTTGATCAAGTAGAATACCAGGTCAGACCAAGAGTAACCTGAAGACGTAGTTTCATGCAGCAATCCTATTAACACGCTTATAACTCTCTAACTGATGACATTTAGACAATACATTCAACAGCAAACTTGAAGATGAGAACTAGTAGAACAACTTTCATGTTGTGGGTTTACTCTAATTCGGTCTTGAATCAAGTGTAACATATAAAGAACAAGAAAAGCCCTCAAAGTGCACGACTTCAAGAAAACGGTTATAATTCAAAATCTACTGGATGAAATTCGATGAAACCAGAGGGCAATGAAAGCTAACTTGATGATCTACACATTTGGTTTAGGAGATGTTAAGATTTGGCTCGAGAAAACCTACCTCTTGGGTTGATGAAGTCTCGTTCTTTAGAAAACCCGTGTTCAGACCACTGTTTGAAGAACGCTTAATACTCCGTGTATACTGCATGGAATTTGGGTATTCCACTTGGGTTAGGAAGTAGACTCGACCCTCTTTCCAGGGGTATAAGCCTTGCACGATGGGATTTAGGTTTGGCCTACCTTTGATCGGCTTCAAGAGGGTGGTTTGTGCAGATCGTAGTAGATGAACGGGGAAGAAGATGAGCTTGGTATGCTTGATCTCCTACTCTCCAGCCACCAAGAGCTCCTCCACACGACCCCAGCAAGTTCTAAATTCGTCCCTAGGGTTTGGGTGAAGAGTATTTAAGCATCTATGGTGTTTAGGAGTCCTATTGTAACTAGGAAAGAAGGGTTTCGGGATTGGCATGTTGGTTTCCTATTTTTGATGATTTCTTCCTCCATTAGATAGTCTTGGCCATCAAGCAACTTCCATGGATGGGTAGACACGAATTTGGGTTGCCATGAATGTATGTTTGTATCCCAATTCAACTCTAATTGCCTCTTTTTAATTTCAGCTTATTTATGGTTACGAATTTATATGTAATTTCTTGCTTCATTTGATTTTTTTGGGCCATATGTCGTCCATTGGCCCACTTATGATATTGGGTCATTATTATATATTTTTAGAAGCATTTCTAACATTTTTATTTAATTTATGATTGCTTCGTATTTCCGTGTTAACGGCTTTCCGACTCGTTTCTTTATTTGGATAATCGGTCACAATAATTCTTAAACCTAGCTCACATGATTTTTATTGACCCAATTTTCTTGATGGGTCATTAGAGGATATTATTTGAAATCCATTTATGATTTTTATTTAATTTCCTGACTCGTCAAAGTACGTGTAATAATGATATTTCGACCTATTCATGAATTACGATAATAAGTCACGAAATACTTTAAACATAGCTAATCCAATTTTTCTTGCCACAAATTTCATTGTGAAACGTTTAGTAATAATGTTTGGGGTTGATTTATAATTTTTTTACGGAATTTTCCGATGTGTTTTAGCACATACGATAATGATACGTATGTTTTAAATACTTGTTATTATGGAAATTATTTATTTCCATTTTAATTGATTTTTTATATAATTGAAATTTTCGGGGTGCTACACCTTCCCCCACTTAAGAGAATTTGGTCCCCAAATTCCTATATAGAAAGATTTTGTATAAGTGAGGTGTACTTACTTGTGAATAACTCCGGGTACCTTTTGCGCATTGCTTCCTCTGTTTCCCTCGTGTCGTCTTCATCCATGCGTTGATTCCATCTAACCCTTACTAGTGGAATAACTTTGTTCCTTAGTTGGCGCAGTTCTCGGTCCACGATCTTAATCGGCTTCTCTTGATATGTTCCGTCTTTGTTGAATTCCAGAAGCTCATATTCTATGACATGCCATGGATCTCGTACATACTTTTTCAACATGGATATGTGGAACACATTGTGTATTCCATCCATTTGTGGTGGTAAAGCGACACGATATGCCACCTCGCCGACTCTTTCGAGGATTTCGAAAGGCCCGAACAACCTTGGTGACAACTTGCTTTTAATTCCAAATCGCCTGATCCCACAGCCTGGAGACACTTTCAAGAATACATGTTCACCAACCTGAAACTCCAGGTCTCTTCTTCTATTATCTGCATATGCCTTTTGTCTTTGCTACGCCACTGCCATTCTTTCTTTAATAAGCTTTACCTTTTCTGTGGTTTCTCTTATCATCTCAGGTCCTAGCATTTGTTTTTCACCAACTTCATACCAGCATATTGGAGATCGGCAACTCCTGCCGTAGAGTGCTTCAAATGGTGCCATTTGAATGCTAGCTTGATAGCTATTATTGTAGGCGAAATCCACGAGGGATAAGTGTTCGTGCCAGCTTCCTCCAAAATCTAGGACACATGCTCTGAGCATGTCTTCAATCACCTAGTTGGTTCTTTCCGTCTGACCATCTGTCTGTGGATGGAAAGCCGTACTAAAGTTTAGTTTAGATCTCAAGGAATAGTGCAGTCCTTTCCAAAAGTGGGATGTGAACCTGGGGTCTCTATCAGACACGATAGACACCGGTACTCCATGTAGTCTGACTATTTCCTTTACGTACAATGCGGCCAGAACATCTATTGACCACTTATTCTTCACTGGCAAGAAGTGAGCCGACTTAGTTAAGCGGTCGACAATAACCCAGATACCATCGAATCCACCTCTAGATTTGGGTAGACCGAAAATGAAGTCCATCCCTATACCTTCCCATTTCCATGCTGGGATTTCTAGGGGTTTGAGTTTACCTGCGGGTCGCAAGTGCTCCGCCTTGACCTTTTGACATGTTAAGCATCGGGCGACATATTCCGCCACCTCTTTCTTCATATTAGGCCACCAAAAGCTTTTTTTCAAATCTTGGTACATTTTGGTAGTTCCAGGATGAATAGTATATCTGGTCTTGTGAGCCTCGTCCATAATCATTTTCTTTGTCTCCGCATGGTCGGGTACACAGACTCGATCCCGGAACAATAACCTTCCATCTTCGGTTAATGAGAAATCCGGCTCTCTGGTCTCAGATTAGCCTTAATCATCCACTCTTCTAATAACTTCCATTCATCTACCATTAAACTTGACAATGTGATCATTGGCTTTCTACTTAGAGCATCTGCCACAGAATTTGCTTTTCTGGGATGATATTGGATCGTGAAATCGAAGTCTTTGAGATACTCCAACCACCTCTGCTGTCTCATATTCAAGTCCTGCTAAGAAAACAGATACTTCAAGCTTTTATGGTCAGAAAACACAATAAATTTCTCACCATATAGATAATGACGACATATCTTCAAGGCGAAGACTACAGCCGTTAGCTCCAGATCATGTACAGGGTAATTGTCCTTGTGCTTCTTCAATTGTCTGGACGCGTAGCATACAACTTGCCCATTCTACATCAGCACATAGCCAAGGCCGATCCCGGATGCATCGGTGTATACTTCAAAACTACCCCCAGCAACTGGCAGTGTTAGTACGGGTGCTGAGGTAAGGTGCTCTTTCAATACCTTGAAACCTTCTTCACATTCATCAGTCCATGCAAATGGATTCTCCTTCCTGGTAAGCCGGGTCAATGTTACATCTATCTTTGAGAAATCCTTAATGAAGCGACGATAATAACCAGCTAAACCCAGAAAGCTTCTAATCTCTGACACAGTTGTCGGCCTTTCCCAGTTCTTTACTGCCTCCACCTTAGACGGATCTACAGAGATTCCCTCCTTTGATATGATGTGGCCAAGGAAAGACACCTCTTCTATCCAGAACTCACACTTACTAAGTTTGGCATAGAGTTGATTGTCACTAGCACTTGTAGAGCCATCATCAAGTGTTCTTCGTGTTCTTCTTTGGATTTGGAGTAAATAAGGATGTCATCAATGAACACCACTATAAACTGGTCCAAGTATGGCCTATAAATATTATTCATAAGTTGCATGAAAGCCGCTGGAGCATTTGTTAAACCGAACGGCATAACTACGAACTCATAGTGACCATATCTACTTCGGAATGCAGACTTATGAATATCCTCCTCCTTTATTCTTAGTTGATGGTAGCCTGATCTTAGATCTATCTTGGAGAAATACTATGCATCGGAGATCTGGTCAAACAGCTAGTCGATGCGGGGCAGTGGATACTTATTCTTTATTGTCAACTGGTTTAACTGACGGTAATCAATGCATAGCCTCATTGCCCCGTCCTTCTTTCTGACAAATAGCACTGGCGCTCCACATGGGGATGTGCTAGGCCTGATAAAACCTTGATCTAGTAATTCTTGGATCTATCTCTTTAACTCCTGCAATTCAACAGGGGACATACGGTACGGGGCTTTTGAAACAGGGGCTGCCCCAGGGAGTAATTCGATGGTGAAGTTTACCTTCTGCTCAGGTGGTATACTAGGTAATTCCTCTGGAAATACATCAGGATAGTCCTTGGCTATTAGAATGTCTTCTAGGGTTGATTTCTTCTTTTTAGTTGCCAAGACGGAAACTAGGAAAGCGTCACAACCCTCGTTGATTAGCTTAGAAGCCTTAAGGGAGGATTTCAAGATGGGGTGTTTGTGATATCGGGTGCCAAGTAGTGATAGAGTTAGAAGGTTTGGTCTTTTAAAAGTGACCCTCCTATGGCGACAGTTTACATCGGCATCATATTCAATTAGCCAATCGACACCCAGAATGACATCAAAACCCTTCATGTCTAAATAGATAAGGTTGGCAGGGAGATTGTGTCCTCCTATTATAGTTTCACATTTTGGCAAGTAGTGGGTGAGTTCAGATTCTGAGCCTAGTGGTGAGGCTACTGTGATCTTGGATTTCAAGGGTACAGGTTTGACAGGTAAAGTTGCAGTAAATGTGGTGGAAATAAAAGAATATGTAGCTCCCGTATCAATAAGTACAAAAGCAGGTTGAGAGTATATGAAAATGGTACCTTCCACCATACCCACTTCCTCGGGTAGGTCAGCTTCTATGACAGCATTAAGGCGTCCCTGACGCCGTGGAATATTCTGAACTCTGCCTGGTTGGTCCTTCATCATTGGACAGTCAGGAATACGGTGGTCACGACCACCACATCTCAAGCAAGCCTCGAGCTTCTTCTAGCATTCTTCAGCTCGATGTCCTGGTGTATCACAAAACTTGCAGTTTTCAGTCAACTGCCTACCTTCCACTTTGACTCTTTTATCTCCCGCAGCATCTTTTCCAGTAATTGGCCTCTTGTTGTTGCTGTTAAAGTTGTTATTGTCGCTACGAAACATTGGAACAGTGTTAGGTGCTCCGTTCTTGACAAAGACCGGCTTAGAGTTTTCCTTGCCCCTCATGCTCTCTACTTTGGCCATGGTGTCCTCCACTAGCTGAGCTCTTTGGACCATCTCAGTGTAAGTTTGAATGTTGTATGGTCCGAGCCTTTCAATGAACATGGGCCTGAGTCCATCCATGAAACGGTTAGCCTTCAGTCTTTCAGTTCCCACCAGATGTGGGGCATACATGGAAAGACGCGCGAACTGAGCCTCATACTCAGCCACGGACATGCTCTTTTGTTTTAGTGCAGCAAACTCTGCTGCCTTCTTCTCCTTCACTCTCTTAGAGAAATATTTTCCCCGAAATATCTCCAGGAATCCGGCCCACTCTAGTTCAGCTACGTTTGGCAGGTGGGCCAACGTGGCCTTCCACCATGCTCGAGCATCCTTGGTAAATTGGAAAGTGGCCAGTACCACTTTCTCCCTGTTGTTGCATTGCATTACTTGGAAAATCCTTTCGATTTCCTCTTGCCAATTTTCTGCTACATCTGGGTCAGGGGATCCAGAGAAACGAGGAGGGTTTAGACTCCTAAAATT